>CM054057.1:302101246-302700264 GCA_028641055.1 Alopecurus myosuroides | reverse complement strand
ACTACAGTGGATTTTTTCAATAATATTTTTTTAAATTAAACACTTACTCCCTCAACTAGCTTGCTAAAAAATCTTACATTATGGAACGGAGTTATGGAACGGAGGTAGTATTTAACAACTAGCACATGATTTGATTCAATTTGGAGTATAGCATGCTGTCCGAGATCATAGAAAAAGGCCTCCCTTCCGGAGTCGCCCCGACTTGTCACCTTCTCGTTCCTCCTAAGGGCATCTCCAGTCGGCCCCCCCCCCCCCCCCCCCCGAGCCCCCAGGCGGCCTTTTTAGCGCCGTTTCCTCACCAGTCGGCCCCCTCGGAAGCCCAAATAGCGCCGTTTCGGCGCTATTTCGCGCCGCGGCACCCAGGCCAAACCCAGCCCGCTGGGTTCGGCCTGGGGGGCGAAACTGCGCGGCAGCACGCGCGGGCCAGCTCTGTCAGTGACGCGCCGAAAAAACGCGGGAACAGAAACCCCCGTGATCATCTTCTCGGCTCCCGCGTCGGTCAAAGGCTGCCGGCGTTTATGGCGTGGCGGCCGCCCAGTGCATGCGCCCGTTCAAAGGCTGTCGCCGTAATGGCGTGGCGGGCGGCAGCGAGGGGACGCGCGCGCAGTAAATGCCCGGCAGGCTACAAAAGCCCCCCGCCGCTCGCCGCCCCGCCCCATTCTTCCACCTCGCTGCTCTCTCCTTCCTCGGCGCTCTCCTCTCTCCTCCCGTGCTCTCTCCTTCCTCCACGCAAATGGCGAACTACGATAGCGCCGCCGCCACCTTCGCCGGAATGAAGCGTGGGAGTTGTACCGCGCGGGCTACCCGTGCCCGCCGGACATGCGCCTCCCAAGCTCTGCCGGTGGGCAGCCGCGCTGGGCCCTCAGCGCGGGCGGGGTGCCCGTGCCTCCGATCCCGTCAACGGACGCGGAGTTCCGGCAGGCCATCGCCGAGGTGCGTCAAGGCCTACTAGCGGACGAGGCCGCGCGGCTCCATTGGAGGCCGCACGGCCAGGACGCCTTTTGGTGGCAAGAACTCCAGCGGCGCCGCGACGCCGAGCTCTCCTCCTTGGGCAACAACGGCCCCGTCGAGGGTCGCGCCAATGGCCACGGGCGCAGCCGCTGGTGGGGAGGCCAGCACCGCACTCTCGAGTGGGTGCTGGACTACATCCACGCCGGCAACGCGTCCCGACTGGAGATGCCGCCCCGGCAGAACTCCTCGTGGAATGCGCGGCGGATGCGCGGCGGCTCGTCGTCGACCACGTCGTCCTCCTCCGGCGCGCATTCCATGTCTCTCACCCCTCCCCTTCTGAACTACGGCGCGTCTGTCCCCAGGCGCAGCGGCGGCGCCCTGCGCATCGACGAGCCACGCCAGCGACAGGACGCCGGCTTCGAGCGCACGGTCCGTCCGAAGACGGAGACGAACGAGGATGAGGACGACGAGGAGTGGCCTGACCTGAAGGTCGCCGAGGAGCTGCCGCGCAATACGCTCCATCCCGTCGCCGCGGACTGGAGCCTGCGGGAGAGCACCGCCGAGGAGCTGGAGCTCCAGCGCCGCCTGCTCGCTGAGGCCGAGCAGCGCAAGGCGGCTCGCAACCAGGAGGCTGCCGCCAACGCGGCCCGCCGCCGCATCCCTCCCCCGCCGCCGACGAAGGACGTCCCCTACGTCGTGCTCGACCCCGACTCCGACGAAGAAGCCGAGTACTTGCGATCCCTCGCGGTGAGCAGGTGGGGCGACTCCAGCGCGGGGCCGAGCAACACTGGCTGCGGCGACCCCGGACAGAGACCGAGCAGGCGCGACGGCGACGGCGACGGCCCCGACGACGACGACGACGGCGGCGAGGACGTCGACTACAGCCAGGTCATCGCTGAGCGCCTTGGACTTCACTAGTTTAGGTTATTTTAGTTTAAATTTGCGTCTTTAGTTTAAATTTGTGTTTTTTGTTTAAATTTGCGTCGAAATTGTACGAACTTTGCGTGAAATCAATAAAATGCGCCGAGTTTCAAATCACGAGTTTTTTGGGCCGAAACTTGGGCTCGGGGGGCGACTGGGAAGCCTGCCCTCCAGGTTCCAGATTAGCGCCGCGACGGCCCCAAAACGGCGGCGTTTTGGGCATTGGGGGGCGCAACGGCTGGAGATGCCCTAACCTGCACAGAGTGTTCGCATGCGTGACAAGTGTCACCACCAGAGAGTTTGGTGGGTTTTCTCTTCCCCACGCGAGATACGTTTCTTCAAAATGAAATATCTCGTGAACCGTTTTTCGAAATTACAAACGGTTTCAATATTTGAGATCCACGCGTCGAGATCTTTAAAACTAAATCCCCTCTTGATAGGTTTCGAGAAACTTTTTTTTACACCCAGACTCAACACGGATGTACGCCCAGTTACACACGTTTATACGTCCACGTGCAGTGAACGAAATACGTTCCAAGTGCATGTGCTGACGTACACACATGTGCACCACGAGTATACGCCCAGACGGTTGTACACTCATGCGGATGTACACACATGAGTTTGTACACGCATGTTTTATACACCCACACGGGTGTACACCTAGTGAAGGGCCAGCGTATACTCAGTCGGTTGTACGACCACGCGGATGTACACGTAGGTACACCGTGTGTATACTTTCCAGAACAGTCTTATTTCTTTTTCAGTAACATTTTTTTTATACTTTCCATAACAGTTTTTTTATATTTTCAGTAATACTTTCCAAAACGGTTTTTTATATACTTTCAGTAACATTTTTTTATACTTTCTAGAACAGTTTTTTTATACTTTCGGTAATATCTTTTTCTACTTTCAGAACAACAACGTTTGTATGCTTTTCAGAAGCATTTTTTGATATTTCCACATACAACATGTATACTTTTAGAAACAACGTTTGTATACTTTTTAGTAACCATTTTTTTATACTTTTTAGATACAACACGTGTGTACTTTTTAGACGAACGCAGTAGGCGTTTTGTTCGAGACGAAGCCGATCGGTAGTACGAGGCAACGCCGAGCCGTAGCACGCACTACGACCAATGCACGCTTCGACCAGTGCGCACAACGACCTATGTATCCCCTTCAACATCTTTATAAATGGTTATCGAGGCGAAGCCGAGCATCGTGCTACTAGATATACATAATGTACATAGTATACACACGCGTGCGTGCTACCGAAAGTATAAAGTAGGACAATGTTGGGCGTCCCCCGGAGGATCAAAAAATTTCATCCCCGGGTCCCGTGCTGCCACATGTAGCTTTTTTGCTTAAATTTCCTATTTGCTCTGCGTAGCAAAAAAACACCCCGTTTTTGCTCCTATAGCAAAAATCAACTTCGCCGGAGAACTCGCCGGACGATTTCATAGCAATAAAGTTAAACTTTTGTAGCAAAAAATTAGAGTAATAATAGCAAAAAAATTGTCGTATTGTAGCAAAACAATGACCTCGTCGGAGATATTGCTGGAGTTCTTATAGCAAAAAATTTACAAAAATAGCAACAAATATACATGATTGTAGCAAAATTCTAAAAATCATCCGAAACACGAAAAACCAATCGCCGGCCTTCGGGAGCACCATTGTAGCACCATCCGTGCACCATCTCAGCACCGTCACACACTCCATGTAGCATCTCCGTGCTGCGGGATATGGGAGGCTAGGAAGAGTGCTCGTCGCCTCTGGCTCTAGGACCACACATGGAGCCCGCTGCCTCCCTTGCATAGGCTCGGTTGCCTCCTGCCCCGACTCGCTCGCCGTGGCTCGGCTGGCCAGATGCACGACCGCGAGCGTGGCCCCCGGTCGGCGTGGATGCTACCGCGCGTCCACGTCTTTCGGGTGCTCCACCCGGTCGCTGGAATGAGGGGAGGCGGAAGAGGGTCACCGAGAAGGCGGCCTGGCCGACTGCAAGGGACCCGGCCGCGCGGGGCCATGGCGGCGGCACATCTGGATCGGCCGCGCGGGGAGCTCGGGGAGAAAGGAGGTCGAGGGAGAGAGGAAGATGTGGGTGGGTGCGTCGCCGGTGAGGGAAGCGCCGTTCGCCGGAGAGGCTACGGTGGAGTGGCCGGCTAGGGATGGAGGGGCCTGGTTTCGTTGGGCGCATGCGTGAGCACCTGGATTTCTTTCGGATAGAGATTGGGAGGAGGAAAACACCCCGTGGGTGGGGTACACATGTCGCACGCGCGAGGAGGAGGACGGGGGACGTTCCGTCCCCCGGATGATTACTAGCTTTTTCCTATAAAGTATAAACAACAGGGTGTACAAAGTTCGAAAAAAAAATCTCGAAACCTATCAACATGGGATCTAGTTTTGAAGATCTCGACGCGAGAAGCTCAAATATGAAAATGTGTTGTAATTCCGAATTACGGTTCTAAAGATATTTCGTTTTAAAGAAATGGATCTGAAAAGTAACGTATGTACTCCCTCCGTCCGGTTCCTCGCACATGCGTCTGCCACGTGTCGTCCTCACGTCCCCTCTTTTTTCCCTTCCGTTAGCTTTAGAGAGGTCGACCTTTCCCTAATCGCACCCCATGTTGTCGTCACGGTGAAGGCCGAAACCCCACACGTTTCGGTTTCACCGGCCAGCCTTTCGGCACTAGCATTGCCGAAAGTCTTGTGCTTGCTTCTCCTTAATTCTTCCATTAAAACGAAAATTGCTCAACCGTGTCATGATGCAAAATAAAAAATATAAAAATTATATATGCGTCAACGAGTATGTTCCATTCTCGTGATCGGTTTCAAATTTCGTCAGACACTAACTTTTTAATTTCGACAAAAAAATCGCACATTTTTTGACGATTTTTGTCAGAAAAAAAGAGTAACCTCTTGAGGAGGGCAGGGCATTCAGGTAATTAGTATAGAAGACAAAATGGTCCAGTTTATAAGGAAGATTGTGCCCAAAAACCATACATTGGCATGTTTATGAGGGAAACAAGACTGAAAAAACGCACGAACGAGGGGGACATCGTCCACACGAGCAACCCACCAAACCCCAAAAAACACCACCGGCTCTCGGGTCGCGGCCCCAACTTACACCACTCGGTACCAAAGCTGCACACGAGTCACAACGCCGGAACCACCACCTCCTCCATCGTTCAACTCTGGAAAGAAGCTCCAAGGTGGGGCAGACCTCCACTCCTCCACGTGTAGGCCCTCCCGGGGGCCCATCCGCTGCAGCAACACGATCGAGTGTCGTAGAAACGCTGCACCGGGCGAGCGACGACCTCGGCCCACGGTCTCAGATCTAGCCCCCACTCCGCAGCGACAACACGCTAGGCCGCCATGTGACGCCCCTAGATCGGGTACTATGGGGATTTCAGTGTTCCCGCCAAAATCCACATAATATCTGATCCTTGGTTGTCAATTCTGATGCCATTACAACAGTTCATTAATAATCTGCAACAACAAAAAAAAAATACAACACAACACAACTCCAACGAGTCAAGAATACAGCTAATACAATACAAAGATCCAAATAATAGCGAAAAACGAAATAGTATCCGACTACGAATAAGATACAACTTGGACTAAGAGTTCTGAAGATAACTGATGGCGTCCAATCCCTGTCCAGGCCAAGCCAGAGGGATTCCCGAGCTAACGTCGTCCAACTTCAAACCTGTCGACTGCATTGTGAATACAGCCCCGAATTATGGGGTCAGTACTTTGAATGTACCAACAAGCGGCAAGTAATAACAAGATACCAATGCAAGCAGTCATCACAAGATACAAATACTTTGGATACAAAGGAAGAGGTTGTTGTAATGAAGCGGCAGCGGGCGGCACTAAGCAGTCTATGGAGACATGCTACGACTCTCGTCTAATAGAAATGGATGAGAGAGCGCATTGAAACAACTATAACTACTCACCAAGAACAATACCCATCCAGGGTTAACCCCCCTCAACCAATGCCCGGAGGTAACCCGAGGAAAACTCACACATGTTAAAATAATAATCATTGTTATCGCACAGGTTAACAAATATCATTAGGTGTAAGTTGTCTGACTCTTGTTAGCTAGCGCTTTCTCCAAGATCGTTACATAAACACCGACGATACGCCTTCTCGAAAAGATTTAACCCTGCAAGGATGCACTACTGTAGCCACACGCACCGAACTGTTGCGAGACTGTCGGCACAATACTTCGCCTCACCATAAACAAGTCCAGGGAGCCACCTAGCTAGGTTGGAACCGCCCCGAGAGTCCGGCCGATGCTTCCAAGCGGACCTAGCCATTTGCGCCTACGCGCGAAACGGGTCAAACCTGACCGGAACTGTCTGATTCACGTCATACCGCGGAAACCTATATAATTGTACGCACGTCGATAACATACCATCATCATCCTCAACGTTTTTGCCACTGTACCTGCAGAACTGGTGATGTGCGTACCAAATGGAAATCCCGAACTAAGTTGTGGCATCCTGGACAAGAGTGCAGCGAGGCTAATAGGTTGCAGGGAGTCCCATTCCTCTCACGATGTGGTTAGCACGCTCATTCTTGGATCAACGCACAAGAACTTTTTCCTAAGGCAACACCAGAGGGACCAAAAGCCTCGACGGGCCTCCCGTTGGTGTCTTAACTCGAATTCAAATTTTATTATTACCCTAGGCGTTAAGATCAATTTAATTAAGTTGAAACAACATATCATACTAGTCAGGTGACAAGGAACCAAACTCGCCAAAGAACATAAGCATGCTCGCAAGGCCAACAAGGAAACAAACATGTCATAGGAGGTGGGAGATGAGGCTATATCATGGTTGCAAGATAAATATATTATAGGATCAATACACAAGCATCGAATCATAAGGCTAGAATAAAGACAACGGAAAGCATCCGTAACAAGTGAGTAACGGCAGCCATAGGTAGCAAGTGAGTAAAGCTTGCCTGGAATCCAGCTTGTAGAGGTAGCATACCTTGTCTTTGCTCACATCATCTCACGCCCTATCCGCGAAGAACCGAAGTTCTAGAAGAAACACCGGATGCAACAATTACTACTAGGGCAAAAGATTCAGCATGACCCTATTTTATATGCATGACATGCAGGATGCAACTAAACCAGTTTAAATGGAATCAGAATCCCAACAATTAAGTAGAAGGTTCAAGTTATTTAGCTAGACATCAATTTAAATATTTATTAACATGGAGAACAAGATATATGTGATCTACACAGTATTAAATGGAATAGGGCACAAATTGAAATAAATACCCAACACATTCCATGTTTATTATTTAGGTGATATGCATAACACTACTAAAATGTAAGATTGAAGATGCAAACATGAACATGGATGACATATTAATATTTCTTGTATTTTTCTAATCAGAATAGATATAAAATTTGTGTTATTTGGATTTATAAAACAGGAGTTTTAGGCATTAGAAGATTGGGGTGTTTTCTGTAAAAATTGGGACTTGTTCGTGAGAAAAACAGAGATATGGAGGGCTACGGTACAAAAACGGAAAGACCAGGGACCTGGGTGCAAGATCCCAGATCCAGATCGAGATTTGGGTCTTCTTTCACCGGGACACCCAGCAAGCTGACGAGCGTGCCCACGCGCCGACGGGTAGGGCCGGATACCGTGCGTTGCAAAATCAAGAAAAAGTCACCGGGACAGCATCGTCCCAGCAGGCTGACGAGCGGGCCCAGGCACCGATGGGTGGGGTCGGATACCGCGCGGTGCAAAATCAAGAAAAAGGAGGAGGCAATGCCTCATGCGGGATTCGAACCCGGGTCTACCCCATGCGGATCATAGCATATGCCACTGGACTAATGTTCGATTTGTGGTAGAATAGGGCGCATACGTAAGATGAAGTGATTTGACACGCCCCAACTGATGAAATGGAAGACTGAAGGTGTACCTGCAACGACGGAAGATTAAGCTGCAGACGGCAGCGGACAGTGCGCGACTTGCGGGCATACGCAAGACCATAGGAGCAGGGTGCAGCGTTCAGGGAAGGAAGAAAAGTATGCGTCCGTGCATGGGTGGTGCTACGGAAGGAAAGATCGAAAGGATCGGCTCGTGCACACCTCAGACTTGAGCTTGTCCATGGAGGACACCATGGCACGACGAAGAGTACACAGAGCAAGATGGGGGAGGGGAAGCTATCCCGAAGGTGCGGCTCACCTCGAGGATGTCGATTATGCGAGGGTTTGGCGCAGGAGCGACTACATTGACCGGACGGAGGCGAAGAAGGCGCTGCGCCATCGAGCTCCTCACGAACGGACGAAGCTCTTGACGAGGATGGCACGGTGCTCCCGACCGAGGGAACGAGGACAACTAGGAAGAAGCCACATTTTCGTTCCATGCTTCCAGAGATCCTAGCAGTCACCATGTCGGCGTTCCTTGGTCCTCCTACTACCGGCTATGGAGGAGGATCTCTCTCGGTTTACAAGAAAACTTCACAGGAAGAAAGGATCGGAGGAGGAAGAGACGAGAGTGGTGGCGGCGATGGAAAAGGGAGAAGGAGGGAGAGCTAGGGTTTGAGGCGTCCTCAAGGGAAGCTTTAAGGATGGGAAGGAGCAGGTGGGGTTCGGGTGTGGTGGTGCGTGGTGGAAAGCGGGGTCACGCACGATGCGTGACTCTCCCTGGAGAAGACGACAAGAGGAGCATGCCTCCTTCGAGCGCAAGGAGATGAGCCGCACGTGGTGGGCTGGGTTAGCTGGGATGCTCTCTCTCTCTTCTCTCAAAACAACTTTTGTCATTCTTTTGTTTATTTATTTTTGCAGAAAAAAGAAAAAGAACTGGTTTTAGGGATTTAGAAAAACGGATTTTTAACCATTTAAAATATAATAGAAAATAATTTTATTTTATGCCATGTAATATGATGCATGAAGCATGACGATGCACAAAAAGAAAACAACAAACAAAACTAATTGGGGAAAATCCCCGGGTATTACAGACGACACCACTAACAAGGGATTGCGCCCTCACGATCCGCTCCAAGTCGGTAAGAGATAAGAGATGGTTATACTATCGTGTATTCGTGCTCCATGTTGATCCTCATTGGCGTTGGGCCGATCTTTTCTTCTCAACACCACTAACAAGAGGTGGTGGCTCCGAATAGTCAAAGCTAGAGGTGGAGGTGTCAAAGATAACTCGGCTCCAACTTCGATGGAATAGGTAAAGGTCACATGTTGATCCATCGGTTCAAAGTACAAAAGCAAATAATAAGGGTAGTGGTTCGGTGATCAATCCATCCAATACCCAAACTATTAGCTCCGCACCTGAATAGGTAATCGTGCAACGGAACACTCAGAATTCAGATTTAAGATCTTCGTTGACGCCGTTCATGAAGTTATGTTGGAATGGAGAAAAGGAAATGGTGGTCCACGCTACAACCGGATAAAATCCAATATGGTAGCCAGAAGTTGAAACCACGCACAACAAGGAAAGCAATGATGATAAGACTTTGAAACGTTGTCGTGGGCATGAACAACACATGCTCATGAGGCCTTCCCACTTCTCCATTGTTCAGTCTTCTCATTTACTTTTCCAAAAATATATGGATATCCTTTAAGTTACACCGAAAGAAAGGAGGGTGTAGCTTTGAGAGGACATGATACCCATGAAAACGGTTGAAAGCAAACACGAGAACAAAATATTGGGTCAACCGGATCAGTGACAATATAAATATTTTGTCTCACGTCGATGATCTTCCGAATCTTTGAATCGAATCTATTATGTTAGAAGGCTAAGAGAACGTACAGCCACGTAGAAGCCGAACACTTTGAAAGATCAACGAGAGAGGAGACTCCAAAACAAATAAGGCAAGAGGAGAAGTAGAGTAGAGATGAGGAGAAAACAAGAGTCCTATTCAGATATATTTCAAAATAGGTTTAGCACAAATAGTGTTGACGCTCTAAAGATGCGGCCGTTAGCGAGGTTATCCTACAGGCTTTGTGGATTCGTTGCTTCGACAACCATTCGTATCGAAACAACATTGGAAATCAGAACCATGCTCTGATAGTGACGCCCCTAGATCGGGTACTATGGGGATTTCAGTGTTCTCGCCAAGATCCACATAATATCTAATCCTCGGTTGTCATTTCTGATACCATTACAACAATTCACGAATAATCTGCAACAACAACAGAAGATATATACAACACGACTCCAACGAGTCAAGAATACAGCTAATACAACACAAATATCCAAATAACAGCGGAAAAAAAATAGTATCCGACTACAAATAAGATACAACTTGGACTAAGAGTCATGAAGCTAACTGATGGCGTCCAATCCCTGCTCAGGCCAAGCCAGAGGGATTCCCAAGCTAACGTCGTCCAACTTCAAATCTGTCGACTGCATTGTGAATACAGCCCCGAATCATGGGGTCAGTACTTTGAATGTACTAACAAGCGGCAAGCAATAATTACAAGATACCAATGCAACCAGTCATCACAAGATACAAATACTTTGGGTACAAAGGAAGAGGTTGTTGTAATGAAGCGGCAGTCGGGTGGCACTAAGCAATCTATGGAGACACTCTACAACTCTCGTCTATTAGAAAGGGATGAGAGAGCGCGTTGAAACAATTATAACTACTCACCAAGAACAATACCCATCCAGGGTTAACCCCCCTCAACCAATGCCCGGAGGTAACCCGAGGAAAACTCACACATATTGAAATAGTAATCATTGTTATCGCAGAGATTAACAAATATCATTAGGTGTAAGTTGCCTGACTCTTGTTAGCCAGCACTTTCTCCACGATCGTCACATAAGCGCGGACGATACGCCTTCTCGAAAAGATTTAACCCTGCATGGATGCGCTACTTTAGCCACACGCATCGACCTGTCGCGAGACTGTCGGCACAACACTTCATCTCACCACAAACAAGTTCAGGGAGCCACCTAGCTAGGTTGGAACCGCCACGAGAGTCCGGCCGATGCTTCGAAGCGGATTCCTGTCATACCGCGGAAACCTATATAATTATACGCACATCGGTAACATACCATCATCATCCTCAACGTTTTTGCCATTGTACCTGGAGAACTGGTGATGTGCGTACCCAAATGGAAATCTTGAACTAAGTTGTGGCATCCTGGACAAGAGTGCAGCGAGGCCAATAGGTTGTAGGGAGTCCCATTCCTCTCACGATGTGGTTAGCGCACTCATTCTTGGATCAGCGGACAAGAACCTTTTCCTAAGGCGACACCAGAGGGACCAAAAGCCTCGACGGGCCTCCCGCCGGTGTCTTAACTCGAACTCAAATTTTATTATTACCCCAAGCGTTAAGATCAATTTAGTTAAGTTGAAACACCTATCATACTAGTTAGGTGACAAGGAACCAAACTCGCCAAAGAACCTAAGCATGCGCTACGACTCGCAGGGCCAACAAGAAAACAAACATGTCATAGGAGGTGGGAGATGAGGCTATATCATGGTTGCAATATAAACATATGATAGAATCGAGACACAAGCATCGAATTATAAGGCTAGAATAAAGACAACGGAAAGCATCCGTAACAAGTGAGTAACGGTAGCCATAGGTAGCAAGTGAGTAAAGCTTGCCTGGAATCCAGCTTGTATAGGTAGCAGAACTAGTCCTTGATCACATCATCTCACGCCCTATCCGCGAAGAAGCGAAGTTCTAGAAGAAACACCGGATGCAACAATTACTACTAGGGCAAAAGATCTAACATGATCCTATTTTATATGCATGACATACGGGATGCAACTAAACCGGATTAAATGGAATCAGAATCCCAACAATTAAGTAGAAGGTTCCAGTTATTTAGCTAGACATCAATTTAAATAATGATTAACATGGAGAACAAGATATAGGTGATCTACACATTATTGAATGGAATAGGGCACAAATTGAAATAAATACCCAACACATTCCATGTTTATTATTTAGGTGTTATGCATAACACTACTAAAATGTAAGATGGAAGATGGAAACATGAACATGGATGACATATTAATATTTATTGCATTTTTCTAATCAGAATAGATATAAAGTTTGTGTTATTTGGATTTATAAAATAGGAGTTATAGTCATTAGAAGACTGGGGTGTTTTCTGTAAAAACTGGGACTTGTTCGTGAGAAAAATAGAGATCTGGAGGGCTACGGTACAAAAACGGAAAGACCAGGGACCTGTATGCAAGATCCCAGATCCAGATCGAGATCTGGGTCTTCTTTACCAGGACAACATCGACCCAGCAGGCTGACGAGCGGGCCTACGCGCCGACGGGTGGGGCCGGATACCGCGCGGTGCAAAATCAAGAAAAAATCAACGGGACAGCATCGTCCCAGCAGGCTGACGAGCGGGCCCAGGCGCAGACAGGTGGGGTCGGATACCGCGTGATGCAAAATCAAGAAAAAGGTGGAGGAAATGCCTCTCGCGGGATTCGAACCCGGGTATACCCCGTCCAGATAAGAGCATATGCCACTGGACTATTGTTCGATTTGTGATAGAATAGGGCGCATACGGAAGATGAAGTGATTTGGCGCCCCCTAACGAACGAAACTGAATACTGAAGGTGTTCCTGCAACGACGGAAGATTAAGCTGCAGACGACAGCGGACAGTGCGCGACTGGCGGGCATACGCAAGACCACGGGAGCAGGGTGCAGCGTTCAGGGAAGGAAGAAAAGTATGCGTCCGTGCATGGGTGGTGCCACAGAAGGAAAGACCGAAAGGATCGGCTCGTGCACACCTCATACTTGAGATTGTCCATGGCGGACACCATGGCACGACGAAAAGTACACAGAGCAAGATGGGGAAGGGAAAGCTATCCCGAAGTGCGGCTCACCTCGAGGATGTCGATGGTGCGAGGGTTTGGCGCAGGAGAGACTACGTTGACCGGACGGAGGCGAAGAAGGCGCTGCGCCGTCGAGCTCCTCACGAACGGACGAAGCTCTTGACGAGGATGGCGCGGTGCCCCTGGTGCCTCCCAGGTCCGACCGAGCGAACGAGGACGACGAGGAAGAAGCCACATTTCCGTTCCATGCTTCCGGAGATCCTAGCAGTCACTACGCCGGCGTTCCTTGGTGCTCCCACTACCGGCTATGGAGGAGGCTCTCTCTCTCGGTTTACAAGAAAACTTCACAGGAAGGAAGGATCAGAGGAGGAAGAGAGGAGAGTGGCGGCGGCGATGGAAAAAGGAGGAGGAGAGAGAGCTAGGGTTCGAGGCGGCCTCAAGGGTGGCTTTAAGGATGGGAAGGAGCAGGTGGGGTTCGGGTGTGGTGGTGCGTGGTGGATAGCAGGGTCACGCATGTTGCGTGACTCTCCCTAGAGAAGATGACAAGAGGAGCGTGCCTCCTTCGAGCCCAAGGACATGGGCTGCACGTGGTGGGCTGGGTTAGCTGGGCTGCTCTCTCTCTGTTCTCTCAAAACAACTTTTTTCATTCTTTTGTTTATTTATTTTTGCAGAAAAATAAGAAGAATTGGTTTAGGGATTTAGAAAAAACGGATTTTTAACCATTTAAAATATAATAGAAAATAATTTTATTTTATGCCATGTAATATGATGCATGAAGCATGATGATGCACAAAAATAAAACAACAAACAAAACTAATTGTGGAAAATCCCCGGGTGTTACACGCCACCTGCTAGCATCCTCCCCAGCATTGACGTCCTCCTCTAGCCACGCATTCCCGCTGCGTGAAGACTCCGTCCCCGCCGCCAAAACTCGTCATCAGCCAGGCACCCGTGCGAAGGTCCTCGAGAGCGGGGAAGAATACAGATGGCAATGGGGGTCCAAAACTCGCAAACCTGACGGGTACCCGCCTTAAATGGGAAGGGTTTGGTAAAATATTAGACCCGCTAGGTCTAACGGGGTGGGTCTGGGGTGGCAAACTCGTACTCGTAGACTCGCAGACCCGCTCTAAGCCCTAATCTTATCCCTAATAATCATATGACTAACCACGCGTCCACGAGCTATGGATCACACAACCCACACATCACATACACGTGTTAGAATCTGAAGTCCCTAAGACAACACACGCACACACATGTCTATTCCCACCAACCTCATCCCAATATTTCATCGTTTTATTCCTCACATGCGTCGGCGTCGCTTCTGAGATGGGTACCCATCGGGGCCCCAAAACCGACCGGGGCGTGGGTCTGGTAAAAAAATGAGACCCGACAAATTAAAGGGGGAGGGTATGGAGGGCACGAACCCAACCCCGAACCCGGTGGGTGCCATCCGGAGGGAAGAATGAAGTGCGCCGCCGCCACCTTCCTCAGGGCATCCCTCTGGCGACGGCAAAGCGGGGGCAGGGATCTACCGACGGCGTTGTGGGGTCCCCCCCCCCCCGAGTCGCCAGAGGAGGGCGACGCGAGGGGAGTGACTACAAAAAATAACAATAATTCCACATGCATCTCTGTCAAATTCGTCGCACTCAGTCGATTGTTCGAATTTCCTTTCACAAGTAGATATATCTCACCCTTCCCAACAACTTTTACTTGTAACTTATTTTATTTGGATGGACATATACGTATTTTCTCTCTAGCACGTGTGTTGGTACAGTAATTACGAATATGTCAGCGAAACGGAAAAGTAACTAACATAAAAGTCGTGGCGAACAGGGAGTTGTGTCGAACAGGGAGATCCATCTACTCATGAAACGAAATTTTGAACGGCCAAATGAGTGAGACGAATTTGATAAAACTTGTCCAAAAATTATACGAATTTCGATCTAAAATTGATAAATTAGAGTCCACGAAACTCGAAACCGATCACGGGAATGAAATCTAGACGTCGACGCGAATATATTTCATATATATATTATCTCGAATCATGACACGGTTGAGCAACTTTATTTTTAATGGAAGAATTAAGAAGGCAAAATAGACCTACCGTAGAGTGAGAAACCCTCCATTCTTTCGGAATTAGTAACGCCAAAAGGTTGTTTCTGTGCTGGTACAACCGAAACATGGGGTTTCGGTCTCGCGTATCGAAACGCAGACACTGGCAGTGACCAACGTCCAGCCCCCAGATTTGTTCAGCAGTGGGAGAGGGAGACGCATGCACCGCTTCTTCTCGGTTTGTGGAAAGAGGGGGTTGGGGAGAGCTAGGGGCACAACACATGAACACAGCTTTTTACCCAGGTTCAGGCCATCATGAGATAGATTCCTACGTCCTGCATGTATGATGTGGAATTATCTTGTCGACGGGGAGTTACAAGGGTAGGAATACGACTCTCTACTTTCCTCTCCCGCTCTTTCTTTTCTCCGGCCTCTCTTCCTTTGTTTTTTCCTATTTTCCTTTTGGGGCGTCTCTTCTCCATATTATATCCTAAGGCCCCCTCTATCTTCCTGTTGCTGGGTTCACACTTGTAGCGGTCATTCTACGAAAGGGTACGCGTGGAGGCGGAAGGTGAAAGGGCCGCTGAAATAGCATGGTGCCCCATGTGTGGTTTTGGTAATTGACGACAATCACTATGGACTAATGGTTTTATTGATTCATTGAGTTATACTTCTAGATTTTGTCCATATGCAATGCTTGATGTCCATGTGTTGGATTCAACATGATCAAGTGGTGACCAAGGTGCTATTCATGTGAATATCCCAAGTTTGGTCATGAGAAAGTTGAGCATATTGAAAGTATGTCTTGAAAAAGAATATTGTGTGGACATTCATCTTTACCTTGAAGACATCATTATTACTAAGAGAGAAGAAAATATACAAGGTTGATCAAGGCAAAGTGCTAAGGAGTGGTTAATATTGATCAACTTACAAAGCAATAAGATGTACCATGTGGGATCATGGTATGGTAAGTAATTGTTCATATAGATTTGTGTTCTAACCCATTATATGTGTGTGTGGTATATCTATGTGGGGTTAGGTATCTTTCCATGGGCTTGCATCAAAAGAAAGATTTCATATAGTCCATGGTGGATGACGTCAAGTTGTGGTCGTCATCAAGTTCAAGAAGTGCAGGTTCAAGGGGATCATATCAAAGAAATCACATGCTTGAAGCTTTCCACTCTTTTGTAGATAATTTCCAAGTGAAAATGGACTTAAAAGAGCATGTCCCATAGTGGCGTATGGGGAGCAATCTATGTGTCTTCACCGAGCAAAGCGAAACCAAGAAAGATGTTCCATCTTGAGGAGGTGAAAATCTTCACCATCTAGCTCAAGTGGGATTCTCAAGGAAACTGTATGATATTCATAGGTTTTCTATTTTACCAATCTCATAGCATTAGGAGGGCGATCGGGTTATAGAATAGATAACCGTACTATCAAGAGGGGCTCTCATATTAGCAACTTGATCGCATCACTCAGAGAGAGCTCAAACCTTTGCATATTTGGCATCATCTTTCTTGTTTCTTATTTGTTTTCTCCATGTGTGGTTTTATAGCTTGCATGTGTTTCAATACAAGCTCAAGTTCATAAAAAATGGGTTTTGCATGAAAAACTTATTGCATTTTTTATATTGGAGGTTTTACCGGTTGTTCCTTTATAGAGAGGTCAAACCTTTCATCATTTGGTTTTATCCTCCAATGATGTATTATGATGTTTCTCTGCATGACATTATAGTTCTCATTGTTGCGAGTTCAACGAGCCCAAGATCATCAAAAACAGAGTCCGGAGGCGAAAGATATCGCGTTCTTAGTGTAGGTGTTTTTATGGAAACAGTTTGGCCGGCCGAGCTCTAGGTCGGGCTGCTCGGATGGGCGTCTAGCCTACACGCAGGATGACCAGCCCATACTGCCTCCCAGGACGGGACATGCAGAGAGGCCAGCCCAAGACGGCTCCCAGGCCGGGACACGCAGAGAGGCCAGCCCAGGTCGGGCTAGAGGTCGGCCTGTCTGAACATTAGGTCGGGTTTTTCGGGCAGCAGGCCGGCCTGTCTGTCGGCCAGGACGGGCTCTAGCCTGGGTTTCCTGCACACAAGGAATATGTCCCAACGGGCAGGTTTTGGGGGGGAGGATATTTAAGGGCCTTCTTCCCCATTGGTTCCCTCTCTACCAAGTTTTCCCACACCATTGTTCACCTTTTGGGTCTTGCTTTCTCTATATTCCTCCATGATTCTTGCCTCCAATTAGAGGGAAAGAGAGAGTAGATCTAGATCTATCTTTCCACCAATCCATCTCTCCTCTTAGTGAGGGGAATCCTTTGAGATCTTGATCTTGTGGATTCGTTTGTTTAGTTCTTCCTTGTTCTTCATCTCATCTCCCCCATAGCATTTGTTGCTTTGGTGGGATTTGAGAGTGAAGGATTTGAGCACTTCTTGTCTTCTTGCCATTGCATAGGTTGCATCGGTTTGAGTTTTCTATGAGGATTCGTTCGAGAGAGAGGTTGAGAAGCTTGTTACTCTTGGTTTCTTGGAGTGCCCTTGAGCTTGTCCTCTTGGGTACTTGGAGTGCCCTAGACGGTTGTTGTTGTCTCGGAGTTTTGGTGGCTCCGGACCTTGTTGTCTCGGAGTTTTGGTGGCTTGGGACCTTGTTGCTATCTCGGAGTTTTGGTGGCTCGCGGGATAGTGTTGGGAACCTCCAATTGAGTTGTGGAGATTGCCCCAACCTTGTACGGGATCGGTGGCCGCCCTCAAAGGTCCCATAGTGGATCATGGCACTCCGCATTGGAGGAGGCACGAGGAGAATAAGGTGAGCCGTTGGGCGCTTGGAGTCATTGTGACTCCACACCTCTCCAACGGAGATTAGCTTCCGTTGGGAAGTGAATTTCGGGATAAATCATCGTCTCCACGTGTCTCGATTATTTTTATACCCGGTCTTTACTTATGCATTTTACTTTGTGATAGCCATCGAGCTTGAAGTAACATATCTTGCTATCACATAGTTGCTTGAATTGTTTAGCATAAGTTGTTGGTGCACATAGGTGAACCTAGTGTCTTTAGGTTTTGGCTCGATAAATTAAATGATAGTTTTATTCTGCATTTATTCAAGCCTTAACCGTAATTTTTTTTAAACGCCTATTCACCCCCTCCCCTCTAGGAGACATCCGTGTCCTTCCAGCCACCATCCACGCGTAACCGTATGCCTGCCTTCGATGCACCACACGCTGCTTTCTCCTTTGTATGGGTGACAATGAGGCAATCACGCTTCCCTGGGCGTCCCCCTCCCTTCGAGAGGGGGCAGTCGAATGGGAGAGTCGGGACTCGATCAATTAAGACCATCCGATGTGGTGGCCCAGGCCCACGCGTCCGACGATTAGGTGACCCGCTGATAAGTCATAAATGTATCCTTAACTTCTGATGTTCCATGTTGTTTTCATGTTATTTGCTACACGTTTCTATACACTTTGTGTCATTTTTATCGATTTCTGTGACTAACCTATTGACAAGATTTTACTCTTAGTCAGTTCCCTATTTTCTGCTGTTTTTAGTTTTGAAAAAGTTGTTCTAGAAGTATTTGCGGAATTGTAAAATTCAAAGCCCGGAAGTCTTAGAAATCCCGAAGGTTCCACGGAGTCCCGGAGAGGCCCAGAGGGGTTCCACGCCATAGAGCGGCGTGCCCCCCGGGCCGCACCGTGGGGTGGTGTGGGCCCCTCATGCATCCACCACCATCGCCATTTCGCCTATATAATCCCCCAGATACGTGAACCCTAAATATATCCCACTTTTTCCGGAGAAACACCCGAGGTCGTCGTCGTCATCATCCTGAGATCGGGAGGGTTCTCGAGCTCTCCCCGGCACCCTGCCGGGAGGGAAATTCATCGCCGAAGGGGTCTACACCACCATGCCCTCCTTCGAAATGATGCGTGAGTAGTTCATCCCTGGACTACGGGTCCATAGCAGTAGCTAGATGGTTGTCTTCTCCACTTTATGCCTCATATTTAGATCTCATGAGCTGCCTTACATGATCGAGATCATCTTTATGTAATGCTACATGTTGTGTTTGCTGGGATCCGATGAATGTTGAATTCTATGCCTTATGATTATCAATATATCATGTTATCTTCATGCATATGTTATTTATGATCTTGCATGCTCTCCGTTATTAGTAGATGCTCTGGCCAAGTAGATGCTAGTGACCCCAAGTGGGAGTATTTATGCTAGATAGTGGGTTCATGCCTCCTTTGCATCTGTGCTTGAGTAACCGAAAGATGACGGATGGAGCGTGTGTTGTTGCCATTAGGGAGAAAACAACGATGTTTACTTATTTACATTGTTTACATTACATACTTTGCTTATTGCGATTATCTCTTGGTTGCAACTTAATACCCATCGTTTGTTCAGATGATATTCGCAAGGTGGATTATTAGTCATAGATGTAGTTGGATGACGGTCTATGTATTTTGTTGTAATGCCCGCATGAATCACATAGTAATCTTTATGTCTTGCATATGCACTACGGTGCAGCCTTCATCTGTGTCAATTTCCCAGCTGTAATATGTTCACCACACATGTTATTTATTTATCTTATGGAGAGACACCACTAGTGAACCGTGGACCCCGATCCATTTTCTCATACTGATAATACAAACCACTGCAATTACTGTTTTCACACTCCTGCTACTATTTCCATATTGTTCTCACACTATTTTCCACACCATACGTTTAACCTCTTTGTGTTCAGCAAAACTGGTGAGATTGACAACCTCGCTGCTTCGTTGGGGCAAAGTGAATTGATTGTGTTGTGTAGGTTCCATGTTGCTGCTGAACCGGTAGTGCGCCCTGCCATCTCAGCCGCATCAACCTTCGGAAGTTGTTTTTTTCTCCTACTGGTTGATTCAACCTTGGTTTCTTTCTGAGGGAAACTTGCTGATGTGCTCTTCATACCTTCCTCTTGGGGTCTCCCAACGAACGTGCGTTACACGCGCATCAGGCTAAATTTCTGGTGCCGTTGCCGGGGAGGAAGAGAAATTATGCAAGGGGAGTCTCTCGCTTCCAATCTCTTTACTTTGTTATTGTTTTTCTTAGTTTGTTTTATTTTATCTTGTTTGGTTCTCTTTATCAAAAACACAAAAAAAATAGTTCTTATTCTAGTCGTTATTTTTGCTTTATCATGTTTGCTATCAATGTTTGATGTCTTTTAAACTAAATCTTGTTGGCAATATGGGTTCACGGATGAACAAAAAAAATATTATAAGGAACACCGCTTGTCACAAAAAGGGATACACTTATGGGAGGAAATTAATAAATTGCATACCATTGCTAGAAACTTGTGCTCTACTTATAATGTTACTTATTGTTTGATAAATCTTGCTGCTGTAGGAGGTATAAACACCTCCCTTTTCAATGTGAGTATAATGATGATGTTACCATATCTTCTTATGTTAAGGGAAATTATGACTTTGATGATGTGGAACAAATTGAGGAATTTATTGCTTGGAAGGGTGCATTCGAAATTGCTTATTTTGTTCAAAGTATTGATGATGCACCTTATAAATATGATATTTATGTTATAATTTAATATTTCTCTGATAATTACAAGGATTGTAATTACTATATACAATATCTTAATAGATGCTCTCCATCAAAGGAAATAACCGATGCCTTGCAGGAGCCTATGGAAGAAGAAATTACTGAATATTGAAACTCGTTGGATGAAAAAGAGGAGGAGAGTGACGATCACGAGGAGGAATAATGGAACCCATGTCTACCTCCGAATGAGCGTAACTCTTTAACTCAGAATTGTGATGATCCTATTGATTGTTTTGAAATATCCCTTTTTGATGAAATTGTTGCTTGCTATACTTATGACCTTGATACTACTATGAATGAAACTTGTGAGAAGGATATTGCTACTGTTATTTATGATAATCCATGCTACTTTGATAAATCCTATGATAATCCTCTATTTATTCAAACTATTGATATGCATGATAATGAGGAAGTTTGTTTAGAAATTTTATATGATAATGCTCTAGATGATGGTCCTATGTTACTTGATGTTATAAATTATAATTATACTGAAAATAGGATTGCCATAATGTGTCCTATACCCTTTTATAGTGACCAATTATCTTGTTTTGATATTGCTAAACGTGGGGAAATGAGGAGCTGATTTTAAATTTTGATCCCGCTGTTTTGGAGCTTGATATGAATTGTTTGCTATTAGATCATGACAAACATGATTTATGTGATAATTATGTTGTTGAGTTTGTTCATGATGCTACTGAAAATTATTATGAGAGAGGAAAATATGGTTGTAGGAATTTTCATGTTACTAACACCTCTCTTTTTACTGAGAGTTTTGAAGTTGCTCTTGTTCTACCTTCCCATGATTTCTAGTTTGAGCTTCTTTAATTTATTTATTTACAAGATTCCTATGCATAGGAAGTGGGTTAGACTTAAATTTGTTTTATAATTTCTTATTTATTCTCTATTTTTCTTAATTCATATTTCTTATGTGAGCATCTTCTTCATTTGAAAACACTTGATTTTCTCTTCTTAGGCCTAGCGAAAAGGCGTTAAAGAAAAGCACTTCTTGCGAGTTAACTCATGGTTTGTTTTTGATTTGTTTTCTCTGTTTTCTTTGAGTCAAGGGGTTGTATACTTCTATAGAAACTTATTTGTATCTTTATTTCCATGTATTAGTTGTGTCAACTAAAGTTTCTAACAAAAGTTGGAGTTGGTTTTGTATTTCTGCGCAGGAAGCAGATTTCTGCTGTCAATCGTAAAAAATCATATAATTCACATAAAAATCTAAATGATCTAAAACTTTTTGTGCTTTTTCCTCAGCTAATTATGAAACTTTTTCGTTCTTTAAGTTTTTCAATTTGAGCAAGGTAAGTGCCCCGAAAAAAATTGGTCTTTACAGATTGTTCTGGTTTTGTCAGATTCTGCCATTTTTCTTGCATTTGCTCTTTTACGATGTCAAGTGGATTTATTTGCTTCACGAAATATCAGTGGTTGTATCTTATGTTTAAAAGTATCAACGACACTTGTTCCCATATATAACCCATGATTTTTTTATTGTTTCACTAACCCTCTAATGCGAAATACTCTTTGAGTATGGTGTGAAGAAAGTTTTCAAGGGTCAAGAGAAGAGGGTGATATAATGTGATGAAGAAGAGTGCCATGTCAAAGCTTTGGAATGCCTCCGTGGTTCATCCAAGAAAATTATAAGAAGACTCAATCATCTAAGCTTGGGTATGCCCAAGGCATCCCCTTCTTCATCAACAATTTATCAAGTCACTTCTAGTGAAACTATATTTTTGTTCGGTCACATCATATGAAATTTACTTGGAGCGTGTGCCTGTTTTTCTTTTATTTCCCTTTGTTTTCTTTTGATTTCCTTGCTGCAATAAACATCGTTGTAACCTAGCATCCTTGTTTGGGTGAGAGACACGCTCTGTATTTTCACTTGAATACTCGTTATGCTCGTATTCTTAGTTTTTCTTCTAGCTGCTGCAAAATTACTGTTTAGCTCATGTTTTCATTACATATCTTATTAGGAGATGTTAGTTTTAGTATAGTTATGTGAGTACTCTCTTGCTTTCTTAGTGTGTCATTTAGAGACTTTTTGTTAAAACATATTTTGTATGGTGCTTGTTGTAAAAGAAACTGTTGCATGTGGTAGAATTTATAATGATGCAAATAAAAGCTTGTACAAACTGTGGCTAGAATTTTTCAAGTCATGATATATGTTGTTTTAATCATAAATCCTAGTGTAAAAAAGTTATTTTTGTAGCATGATTTGTCTCAAATAGCTGAGAGTGTTTAATGTGCCATTGAAAGAATCATGAGTTGTTCTTGTCATATTGAAGGATAAATTTGTGGTGTTCTCCTTTGAATGTTTTATTTGGTGGACTTGGTGCATGCTTGCACCATGTTTATGACTATAAACCAGTCACCTATAGCCTCTATTGTCATTTAGTTTTTGAACTTGTAGTACCACTTATACTTTGATTAATGATGTTTTTGTTGCTATGCATGATTATGGCCTTTATGCTCTCTTGATTTGTCGCTCCCATTCTTTTGCTAGCCTCCACCTGTACTGCGTATGAGCTTTACTCGTGCATCCAACTACCAAAAACCAAAGTATTCCAAATGTGTCCACCATACCTACCTACATGTGGTACTTAACCGCCACTCCAAAGTAAATTGCTCATGTGTTACCTTTAAAACTTTCAAAATTACTCATGTTTTGTGTTCCTGTTTTAGCTCATAAGGATGTAAATAGAGAATCTTTGTCTCACTTGTTGATTGTATTTAACACCCTGGACTAGTGGCTTCATCCTCTTATCCAATTGATAGAAGAGCTGGCAGCGGGGTGCCCAGCCCCAAATTAATACAAACAGATTATCTTCACTATTTTTTCCCTGATTTATCAGTCAAAGCATAATTGTGTAAACAAAAGAGAAAGAGGGATGGCGTTCTATACCAGTTGCGTCCTTCAATGGGAGCCTCTCTTGTGAAGTGTAGTTGGCTTGTGACGTACTGTATTTTCTGTTTACCATTCGTTGATATAAGCATACACCTCTCTAAAAAAATAGACACTCATCCACTGTATGTGATTGTTGGCAGAAACCCGAGGATTTAGTTAGCCATGGTTTGTGTAAGAAAGGTTGGGAGGAGTGTCAAACATTTTCAATACTTCTCTTTAATAAAATAAAAAGCTCTAGCACATGAGTGATCCACGCTTCCCTCTGTGAAGAGCCTTTCTTTTACTTTTATGTTGAGTATCCATCTTCTAACTTTATGCACAGTTGAGAGAGAATAGTTGCCATTCTGAGTTTAATGTGCATTTTGTCCCAGAAACATTATTAATTGATTCATGATGTGTTATTACTTGCTCTCAAATTATTTGTTCTAGTCTTCCTCTTAAACTTTGAAGGTGTCCTAGCATTTATGTTTTTTCCCACTCTTAAGGACAAGCGAAATATCACTTTGCTATGTTATCTCTATAATTGAAACAAACGTATAACTTTCAATGCATTGTTATTCGTGATGTTTTATTTGTGTTACTACTCACGAAACAAACGTATAACTTTCAATGCTGTTGTTTAAGGTACTGTGATCTCAACTTACATATGCTTTTACAATATTGATGATCAAGTTTATGTTGGTAGCATGTCACCTCAGAAATTATGTGGTTTTATTGTTTACCTACTCGAGGACGGGTAGGAAGTAAGGTGGGACGTTGATACGTCATAAACGTATCCTTAATTTCTGATGTTTCATGTTGTTTTCATCTTATTTGCTACATGTTTGATATACGCTTTATGTCATTTTTATCGATTTCCGGGACTAACCTCTTGACAAGATGCCATGGAGCCAGTTCCCTGTTTTCTGCTGTTTTTAGTTTCAGAAAAGTTGTTCTGGAAATATTCACGGAATTGGAAAATTCGAGCCCCGAAGTCTTAGAAATCCCGAAGGTTCCACGGAATCCCGAAGAGGCCCAGAGGGGGGCCACACCATAGGGTTGCGCGCCCCCTGGCCGCGCCGTGGGGTGGTGTGGGCCCCTCGGGCATCCACCGCCATCGCCCTTTTGCCTATATAACCCCCCGATACGTGAACCCTAAATACATCCCACTTTTTCCGGAGACACACCCGAGGCCGCCGTCATCGTCATCCCGAGATTGGGAGGGTTCTGGAGCTCTCCCCGGCACCCTGCCGGGAGGGAAATTCATCAGCGGAGGGGTCTACACCACCGTGCTCTCCTCCGAAGTGATGCGTGAGTTGTTCATCCCTGGACTACGGGTCCATAGCAGTAGCTAGATGGTTGTCTTATCCACTTTATGCCTCGTGTTTAGATCTCGTGAGCTGCCTTACATGATCGAGATCATCTTTATGTAAAGCTACATGTTGTGTTTGCTGGGATCCGATGAATGTTGAATGTTATGTCTTATGATTATCAATCTATCATGTTATCTCCATGCATATGTTATTTATGATCTTGCATGCTCTCCTTTATTAGTATATGCTCTGGACAAGTATATGCTAGTGACTCCAAGAGGGAGTATTTATGCTAGATAGTGGGTTCATGCCTCCTTTGCATCTGTGCTCGAGTGACAGAAACATGACAAGTGGAGGATGTGTTGTTGCCATTAGGGAGAAAACAACGATGTTTACTTCGTTTACATTGTTTACATTACACACTTTGCTTATGCGATTATCTGTTGCTTGCAACTTAATACCCAACGTTTGTTCGGATGATATTCGGAAGGTGGATTATTAGTCATAGATGCAGTTGGATGCGGTCTATGTATTTTTTTGTAATGCTCGCATTAATCACATAGTAATCTTTATCTCTTGCATATGCACCACGGTGCAGCCATCATTTCTATCAATTGCCTAGCTATAATTTGTTCACCACACGTGTTATTTATTTATCTTATGGAGAGACACCACTAGTGAACTGTGCACCCCGGTCAATTTTCTCATAGTGATAATACAACCACTGCAATTACTTTTTTCACACTACTGCTGCTGTTTTTACATTGTTCTTATACTATTTTCCACACCATATGTTTAACCTCTTTGTGTTCAGAAAAACCGGTGAGATTGACAACCTCACTTCTTCGTTGGGGCAAAGTGAATTGATTGTGTTGTGTAGGTTCCACGTTGTTGCTGAACCGGTAGTGCGCCCTGCCATCTTAGCTGCATCAACCTTCGGAAGTTTATTTTTCCTCCTACTGTTTGATTCAACCTTGGTTTATTTTCTGAGGAAACTTGCTACTGTATTCTTCATACCTTCCTCTTGGGGTCTCCCAACGAACGTGTGTTACACGCGCATCACCCCCGAAGGCAGTAGACCGATAGTAGCCCCCGAGCGTGGGGTAGTAATGTCGCGAGTTACTGACCCGCGCTCTTCATCTCATTGATTGTGCATGCTTGGATCACCGCATGTGGCATGCTAGCCACTTGCCCGCTGTGGTTGGCCTTCATGTCATGCGAAGCTCCCATCGCACAAAATCTTCTTAAATCTCGTGTCCCTCCCCTCCCCCTCCCCCTCCCCATAAAGACGACAGAGAGAGACTGGGGCGAGGCACCGCGCGACTCTGGTTTCTTTCCTGGGTGTAGGATCCTCGCCTCAATGGCGTGCTCGGCCTCTCCTCCCCGTCTTGGGGTCTGACGGTGTGCAATGGTCAGGATCCAAGCTGGAGCGCGGGAAACTTGACACTGATGATGCTCTAGAGGCCCTTAAAAGGCAACTTTAGAACGCTCTCATATTGGGTGCACTTGAGAAGAAAGAGCATATGTTCTTGTATTTGTGGAGATCCTTTAGTGCGGTTGTAGTTGTGGAGAGAAGTCGGGAAGGAAAACAAGGCATGGTCCAAAGACCTGTTTATTACGTTAGCGAGGTATTGACAAAATGAAAACACAGATACCCACATTGGTAGAAAATGGTTTATGGCGTGTTCATGGCGAGTCGTAAACTGAAACATTATTTTCAGGCACACCCAATCACCGTTGTCACAGGTAAGGC
This sequence comes from Alopecurus myosuroides, assembly GCA_028641055.1. Taxonomy (NCBI): domain Eukaryota; kingdom Viridiplantae; phylum Streptophyta; class Magnoliopsida; order Poales; family Poaceae; genus Alopecurus; species Alopecurus myosuroides. The sequence goes on along the minus strand of CM054057.1, from coordinate 302,674,010 downwards.
ACATGTCGAGTTGCTGAGTGGGCTATTGAGATTGGACCATATCACATCAAATATGAGCCGAGAACTGCAATCAGGTCTCATGCATTAATCGAGTTTACCAATGACTGGACACAACTGCAAGTTCCTCTAGAGAAACCTGGCACCAAGTATTGGACCATGCATTTTGACAGGTCACGTCAACTGGAAGGATCCGGAGCTGGTGTGGTCTTCACGTCCCCACGAGGTGATAAATTCCGGAATGTTTTATAGATCTCATTCAAATGCACTAATAATACAGCTGACTACAAGGCTTTACTCTATGGGATCCAAATCGATAAGGAAATGAGTATTACTAGGATTCGGTGCGTGCATGATTCGTACATAGTTTCTCAGCAAGTTACTAGAACTTGGGATTCTAAATACCCAGTTATGACAGCTTACATACCAGAAATTACCCAGCTAGCAGGAAATTTTTAGGGTTATCAAGTTGATCACGTTGATCGACGGCTTAACGAAGCAGCTAATGCATTGTCTTGTCTAGGTTCTCGGAAAAAACAGGTTCTACCCAATGTCTTTTTGGATGAAATTCATAGTCCATCAATCAAATTCCCCACGGAGGAGGACATATCCTATCCATATCCCAAATCAGAACTGGTAGCAGCTCTTCTGCAGCACCAGAGTGGTCAGAATCATATCTGGCTTATCTCATGAGAGGCAAGCTCCCACGGGATGAAATCCTCGCCCGTCAGATTATAAGACGATCAAAGTCATACACAATCATCGATGGTGAACTATATGAAAGGAGTGTCGATGACTCATATCAACAAATCCCTCGGGTGAGCCGGTAGGGTTTTGAGTAGAGGAATGATGTAGGCGCTGGTAGACTCGACGGCTAGCAGGGGCACGATTTTACCAAGGTTCGGTGCCCTCGTAGAGGTAATACCCTTACTCCTTGTTTGTCTCTGTATTATGATGTTTTGGTACAATGGCGGGTGCGCAGGTCGAGAGATTGGATCTCGAGGTTGCGGCTTCAATGGTGTAAGCTCTAGATTGGATGTCCCCATGGGTGGTTCTCCCATCCCTTTTATAGATGGCTGGGTCTCAAACCCGTACCCGGGGGGTTACAAGCTTAGCTCTAGTCGGTGGAACCTTCCATCTTGACTCGCAAGTCTTGCGGGTGGGCCGTGGCTGGACCTTCTAGAAGCATGAGGCGACCTTTCATTCTGGGCTTTAGTATTGGTCTTTAGACCGGGTAGGCTCATCCGATAGGCCCGGGAGTCATCTCCACGTCAGTAGCCCCCAAGTGTTTGTTCGACTGTAAATAGTCGAGTAAACACTTAAGACTTGTTCCACGATCTTGCGACTGAACAAACATCTTCTGACCCGAAAGGTGTGAACCCTGTATGGGTGACACTCGAGTATCAAGCGATAAATGCGCTACGCATTGGTTTTTTCATAAAAGGATGCGACTCAGTTTTTTGGCTCACCGGACAGATCAGGGCCAATTAATTGCTCTCGGGGAAACAAGTCCTGGCCTACGCGAACTCGAGACCTCCGACTCAAATTCGGTTAGGTGATCATTGCGACTGGGCCACAGAGGACTTACCGAGTCAAAATTAAACTTAAAAGGGGTACCCGGCGTGTCCGCTAGGATTTTTCTTCGTGTTGTTGACACGAAAAGTTTATTGGAGGACGCAGCTCGAGTGCGATTCCAGGCCCACGGGAAAATTCCTTGGGTCTTACCTTCATACTCAAAGAATACAACATCCGGATGTACCGCGATGGCGAGACGACCCAGGATTCATCGAGTGATGTGTTTATACATTATAATAGCGAGTTATGGTGTTTGCGGGGATCGCACATTCACGATTTGCCCCTTGCATCACAACGAGTCCCGCCTTTTGTATTGATTATCGGAGAGTGTCATTGTTTCCATTTTATAACCCTAGAGCAAGGTGAAAATTTCCTTCTGGGTCCACACGAAAGAAATTTTGTGTTATGAGGTGTGCGATGATGTCACTGCGCACTCGTCTGCTCCCGTTGGGACGTGACGCAGTGGGACATAGCGCGTAGGGCCCACCTTGTCAGCTTTTTGACCGGAGACAGGCCGCCGTGCGCCGGTTTTCCCGCTGGACGTGCAGTAAATTACGCACCATCTTGCTTTAAAGATCGTGCGGGGTAACCGCCTCCCGTTGCTTCGTTTCCGCTCGACATGTGGTGGCTGGGATGTGTGCCACGTATGCTCCTTCTACGAAGATCTACGGCTCACGATGGCCAGGAAACAATATAAAGTGCGGGCCTTAGGGGAAAATTACTTTCCTCCGGTTCTTTTCCTCATCTTCTTCCTCTAGCGCCCCCACCATTCCCTGCGAAAGCAACCTTCATGGCTGGAGGAAAAAGCAAGCGCTTTGCGGCCGCGACATCCGGCAAGGATGTGGCCGGCAGTTCTTCGGCTGCTCCAATGAAGAGGACGGGCGAATGGCGCCCATCCAACGTGACAAAGAAAATCATAAACGCGAAGCAGAGGGAAGGAATGCTTCCTCTAGAAGACACCGGACGCATGCAGATGTCGGTGAAGGGGCAGGAGGTGCCCAGTCCATGCGTTAACGAGCGCGTCGCCTTCTCGGAGCATATTTTTCGAGGTCTGTCTTTTCCCCTCCACCCTTTTCTCCTCAGGTTGGTCTATGTTTACGGAATACAGCTTCACGATCTCCCCCCCCAACGCGGTGCAGCACATCTCGTAATTCATCGTTCTGTGTGAATGCTTCTTGGGCATTCACCCACATTGGGGGTTGTGGAAGAGCATCTTCTGTGTGAAAATTCACCAGGAGAAGGCGCCCGCGGGTGAGAAGACTGGGGAGCCGTTGGCGGCTGGAGTTTTCGGAATCCATGTGACCAACGAGTTCCCCTACTTCGAGATGAATTTCGTTGAGTCGGCTCATGGGCGGCACAAGAAGTGGTTCTACGTCCACGACACTGACGCGAACGGAGTCCCCGAGTTCAAGCCATTCACGATTCTGAAGCGGAGGAAGTCTTGGGCTCACAAGCTGTCACCCGAAGAATCTAAAGCAGTCGCACCGCTACTCGCACATGTTGGGAGGCTCCGACAGAAGGATCAGGGGCATCTAATGAACGGGATCCATTTGGCGAGTGTCTTCTTGCGCAGGAGGGCGCAACCACTGCAAGATAGGCTGACGAAGATATGGATCCTGGACCCTGCGGGTAAGGACACTCCCTCTCAGGCCCAGGGACAAAGCCCAAGAAGAGGCGCCTTCGAAGTATTCTAGAAGGCCCGCGTGGAGCCCACCTGCACTAAACTTGCGGGTTAAGTTAGAAGACATGTAACCGACCCGGCTAGGGTTGGAGTCCTCTCCGGGTAGAACTCGAGACCTGGCCATCTATATAAGGCCAGGAGAGCCCCCCTAGGAGAGGACCAAGTAGTACCGCACGACCAAAAAGCCTTGAAACTCGAGATCTACTCTCGCTTCGAGCAACCTGTAACCGATCTAATCATCTAATACAGATCGACAGAAGGCAGGAGTAAGGGTTTTACCTCTTCGAGGGCCCCGAACCTGGGTAAATCTCGCTCCCTGTCTAGCCGACGATTCCACCAGCGCCTATGACTTCTCCTAGTCGAAACCCGATAGGGTCACCTAAGGGATTTGTGGAGTCAGAGATTCGACAATTGGCGCCGACCGTGGGGAACGCGGGCGCTGGATCACCGGCATGTTCGGCTTCATCGACATCCAACTCCCGTTGGAAACCATCGACTACGGCTCCGAACAATCCTGTACGGATCGGATCCATCATAGTCACGCCTCACTCGCCGGAATCACGCCCGGTGTTCGAGGATCTGGAGAAGAGCGTCACTTTGACGTTCGGGAGCTTCAACTTCATGGCGAACAGGGACGGAATCCTCCACCTCTCGGATGAATCTGAACCTGAATCTGGAGCCGTCAACTCACGCTTTCCTATGGAGAAAAGTGGCGAGTCCATCCGCTTCAACACAGTCGATTACCACGCCCTCTCGACAGAGGAACCATCTCGGGTACGGGAAGCTTTCCGATCTACGCCTAGGACGCACGAGCCACGACTGGCCCAAGTCTGCATGGCAGGATCGGAACAGCCCTCAGAAACCGAATTCAGCGCAACCGAGCGCGATATAATTGGCGTTTCGCGGGAGGCCTGGAAAAGGGCCAAGGAGGCCATGCGGCGGAGTCAGCCACCCGCGGCAGGAGCCTCACAAGAGAACCTAACCGCCTACCACTACCACCTAGTAAGAGCGGCCTCAAACATCAAAGAAGCCCGGGCAGATCTAGCCCGTCGCAGAAGAGCGGCGGACGAATCAAGCCTGCGACGAGTCAAACAGTCCCTTGCACCCTCGGTTGGTACCCGACCCGCGAGGAAGGGACACGCAACATCGTCAAGGGGCCACGAATCCGTGACTGCGACCGACATGTCGACCACGTCTTCCTTCATGAGGGTCGACGATGACGGCAACGTCTACCCGCAAACCCCAGCTGCCGCGATCCTAGCCGCAGCAACTTACATGCAGATAAACCAACCGACGGAAAGCGACCCTCGGGTGGAACAGTACAAACAAATTCGCAAAGGACTAGGATTGGCGGCCGCAAGGCTCGCTTCTCACGATCGCAAGAAGACCGAAGAACAATTGGAGAAGGAGCAACAGGAGAAGGACAAGGATAAAGAAACGCCCCCAGGCATAGAAGTTCATCCCCAAGAAAAGACAAATCGCCACGACACGGTCGAGGGAAAGAGGCCCGCCGCCGCGGCGATAGTCGAAGCAGCAGCGACGACAGCCCGAGAGACAAAAGCTCGTGGCACCACAGCAGCCGCTCGAGAAAACGAAGCAAAGAACCAAGGAAAGATAACGACCGTGACCGGTCCGAACACGACGCGCGATCAGATCTCGCCCAAAAGAAGGTGGATAGAGCGAGAGCTTCACGATACCGCGAGCGCTCCTCATCCAGGTCCTCGGATGACGAAACCTGTGGAACACTCTGTTTCGCTCGCAGCCTCCGTGAAGCACCTCTACCCAAGAGATTCAAGCTCAGCACGGAGGTGACAAAATACGACGGCTCACTCGAGCCCTCCCAGTGGTTAAGCGACTACCTCACGGCAGTAAAATGCCAACGTGGGAACAAGAACACAGCCATGCAATACCTCAATTTGCATCTTACAGGCGTGGCCCGTAGTTGGCTGGAGAGAAGACCCAAATCTTGCTACGCATCGTGGGACGACCTACACCGCGATTTCTGCAAAAATTTCCAGTCGACTTACAAGAGGCCAGCCACAATCGAAGAGTTACGAGCATGCAAACAGAAGAGTGGCGAATCCACACGAGAATATATCCAGCGGTGGACCACACTCAGGAACACCGCAGGAACCATCTCGGAAGAAGTGGCGATTGAGGCCTTCGCCAAAGGGGCGAGAAGAACCGCGTTTCGAGAAGAGCTAGGCAGAGCCGCGCCCAAAACCATTGGGGAGCTAATGATCATAGCCGAAAAATGGGCCAACGGAGAAGACGCGGTGCGCAATGAAAGAGCATCGTCGCCCGCACACGAGGACGACCGCCACAGACGAAGAAAGAGAAGGAAATACTACGACCACGAGGACAGGGAGGAATTAGTGGCGGCAGAATTCACGCGAAATCGCGACTCTGGTCGCCGTGGAAGTCGCGAGTGGAAACCAAAAGCAGAAGAAAAATCCCCCGAGGAGGATCTCGATGCATACTGCTCGCTACACCCGTTTACAGATAAGCGCACGGGCAAAACTAAGGCAACACACCTTCTCAAGGATTGCCGAAAGTTTCTTGACATCTCAGATGCTCTCGCAAGGAAAAGATTTGCATCCACCCAAAACTACCCACCGCTGCCAGGAGGAGGACAACAATTCCAGCCACCACCACCACCACCTCCACCAGCAAATACAAACATGGCGCTAGCCGCACTACCTGCGCCACCACCACAAAACAATGGAGCCAATGCATACCCGGACCCGGCAGGACAACTCGCGATGATACAGAAGGTATGCCCCTCTCGCAGAGCTCAAAAGACTAACACGAGGAAACTATGCATGGCAGTGCAGACACCGCCAACAAATACCGAGTACCTGAAGATGGCAGATCAGCCCATCACGTTCTCGAAGAAAGACCATCCACCACAAGTCTATCGACCAGGACACGCCGCCCTCGTCATCCAGGCTCAAATCGGAAATTACGACCTGGCCCGCGTGTTCATGGACGGTGGCGGTGGCATCAACATCATCTACGCGGATACACTCCGTCGAATGAACAAGAACCTGGACGGCCTAACGGAATCAGAAACGTCCTTCCACGGGATAGTTCCGGGCAAGGCAATCCGTCCACTCGGAACAATCAACTTAGAAGTTGTACTGGGCTCTCGAAGCAACTACAGAAGGGAATTCCTGGACTTCGAAGTCGTCGACTGGCCCTCACAGTACCACACCATCCTTGGCCGAACATCGTTCGCCAGATTCATGGCAGTACCACATTACGCATACCTGAAACTCAAGCTACCCGGCGAATACGGTGTGATCACCATCGACGGAGACTTCCAGAAGTCAGACAAGTGCGACATAGAATTCAATGAGATCGCGAAATCTTTCGGGATGCAAGAAGAACTTCAAGAGCTGGCAAAAACCACGGACCACTCCGTTATGCCCCTCACGAAGAAAAACGCGCCTGATCTGGAATTCAGCGCCAACAGCGACACCCGCAAGCACCAAGTGCACCCGACGGATTCTGCCAAGACCGCGATGGTTTCCACAACCCTCTCGCCAGCATAGGAAGGTGCGCTCGTCAAACTCCTCCGTGAGTACTGGGAAATTTTTGCCTGGCAGCCCTCAGATATGCCAGGAATACCCAGGGAGTTGTTGGGAATATGCCCTAGAGGCAATCATATATGCTGTAATTCCCACTGTATTCATAAAGTTATTAAGTTGTCCTTGTTTTGAACATCTGGTATATATCATTGAATATGTGATTCGATTGTGGAACTATGTATTCATGTTGTTCATACTAAATTGTCCTTAGTCATTAAGGTTGTGCTGGACACACACCCTAGACTAATGTGAGAGTTGGCTGATGACTCGGTTCCACTTGTCATGGGCATGGTGATGCCATTCCAACGTTCACGGACTTGGCTAAAGAGTTTAGCAAGTCGGACTGACCCACATTGAGATGCAACGATCAAGTCGTCATTTGCATGTCTCAATCAATGTAATCCTTAGACCTGAGGTTGTCGCACAATCCGAGTTGTGGATCACCGACTTAGGTTCTGTCAAACGTTGTTCTGTGACAAGGCAACTATAAAGGCAGAGTTCGGGTCGAATGAGAAGCAAGTTGCGTGATGTGGATAATCAAGATGGGATTTTGCCCCTCCGAATGGAGAGATATTCTCTGGTCCCTCTCGAGTGATATGATTCAGGAAGCATGGCCATGCGCGACTCAGTTAAGTGTTAACTGTGTCGGTTGACTAAGAGTTAGTCAGATGAATCACATGTCACAGATCGAGAAGAGAGTTGAGCTATTTAAGGGATGACGATAAATCGCCTATAGCTCGACAAGGTATATCGTGAGGCAAAAAGGACTAAGATGAATATCACATTGAAAAGTATGTCGTCATGACTCAATGGTACTTGGGAGTCGGCACGTTCTGCTAGGAGCCGCTACCGATTGATCGATTGGGAGTTGGACTCCAATCGTGTCCAAGTCGCCATGAGCCTGCAGGGTCACACACTTAAGAGCGGGAGCAAATATTGGTTGGGTTGGACCCGAACCGGAAATGGACTGAGTTAGTGAGTCGGACTCACAGAGGGAATGGGCCACAAGTGTTGTGCAGCCCATTACCATACACTATATAAAGAGGGGCGCAGGTTGCCCAGCGGGCAAGTTAGTCCACTCTCCCATGCATTGGGAACCCTAGCCCCACTCAGTCCAGCCGCCGCACCGGACCTAGCAGTCCGCCGTCGGAGCTCCTCCTCGTACGTGTGGATACCGGCAGAGGTGCTGTACGTTCAGCACTTCGACGTTCGAGGGATTGGATCGGCCGGACCGGATCGTGGGACTGCACTACCCCGACGCGCTGCACCGATAATCCGCACCTGCGCGTCTAGTGGTAATACTCGTGGCCTTCTACCTCGGCTAGATCTTGGGAGTATCGCGTAGGAAAAGTTTTCGTTTATCTCTACGCGCCCCAACAGTGGTATCAGAGCGGTAGCTTCTGGTATTAGGCCCGAGATCCGTACATATGTGATATGTAGTTAGCGTTAGATGTGATCTAATTGCTGTTTTGGTGGTCGGTCTATGAGATAGATCGGTTTTGTACAAGGTTGATTGGATCAATCGTACTCGGGGTTAATGGATGATCTGGTTTCCGTGATCATACTGCTAAGGTCGTGGAACAACTTACCCCTACCGGTCGGTTTCCGCCATCGGGGTATACCGTGACACATAAATCCAGTTGCGGTGATCGAAGATCAAAGAGTTTGGTCGAATCGGAATACGGAACAGATTCGGGTAAAATCGTTTTATCCGATGAAGAAATCCATGATCGGAATGCAGACGAGATCTGCGTTTTCCGAAATCGTAGCGCCTTAGATGTCGTAGCGCCTTAGATGTCGTTGCGAGTTCACAACGCCGGTAGATATCGTATCTATGCATAACTTGTTTTTGCAGGAAGTTTTGAATGGTATGGCTTATGTGCATGTGATGTGTGTAATCCATACATGATCTGCGTATCATGTTTGTGTCAGCCGGCTGGAGCCTAGGTGCTGTCATTTTATTGTATACCGGCCTGCGTGTCGGATTCTCTATGTAAATTTTCATTTACTAGCTAGTGTAGCTTGTTGGAGAACCCGGAAGGCATGCAAGTCGATGTACAAGTCGGCTACATGGAGTAAGATGACACGTGACAAGAGTTGGCACGAGTCGACTTACTAGCTTCGTGGAGATGGAGATCACCATGAAGAGAGCCATACCATTTCACATTATAATTGCTTTATTTGTGTTATTGTTATGTCTCTATTTACCTCTATTTAGATAGTTGGTAGATTCTTTAATCCCTCAAAGAAGGTCTAGTCGGTCGCCCCGCCATTGCTGCACCATCACAAGTCGGACATTCTTGGTAGTGGGCTCATGAAATTGAGGTGCTACCAATTCTTTCCGGTTAGGTGGGTTCGAGTCGGACTCTTACAAGCAGAAGCACTTGGTAATCTATACGAGTTCATCACAACGGTTGTGGGGCTCGGGGCGAGGTAGGTTGGGGGCCGAGGCATGTGATGTCACCCAACTAACAGGAGTCGTATAGAGATACGATTGGCAAGGTGTTGCCTACCTAGATCACTTGACGGCTAGCGGTGATGCTAAAGCTCACTAGTCGGCTTGCTTATTTAGGGTCCTGAATCACTTAGCAACCATCGGAGGGATGTTGGTTCTAGTGGGAGCATAAGTATTAAAGCGTTTAATATGCCTGCTATTTTATGAATACATGTCTTAAGTGTTTTTGCGTATTTTCTGTTGTAGATCAATGGCACCTAGCAACCTTCCTCAGTTGTCCACGTTTGCGTTGAGGTCAATCTTAGAGAAAGATAAGCTAAATGGAACTAATTTCACCAACTGGTATCGTAATCTGAGGATAGTCCTCAAGCATGACAAGAAAGAACATGTTCTAGAAACTCCACTTCCAGAAGAGCCTGATGATGATGCGACTGTCGCTGTCACCAATGCCTACCGTAAGACTAGAGATGAGTCTACGGAAATTAGCTGTCTTATGCTTGCACACATGGAACCGGACTTGCAGCAGCAGTTCGAGAATGTTGAGGCCTACGATATGATCGAAAGCCTCAAAAGTATGTTCCAGGCTCAAGCAAAGACTGAGAGGTATCAAGTCTCTCAAGCTTTGCTTGGCTGTAAGCTGAAAGACGGCGATCCACTGAGTCCGCATGTAATCAAGATGATTGGTTACATACAGTCTTTGGATCGGCTGGGCTTCCCAATTAACGAAGATTTCGCTACTGATATAATTCTGAACTCTCTTCCTAGTGCGTATGGTTCGTTCATCTCGAACTACCATATGCATGGTATGGATAAGAGTATCACTGAATTACATGGGATGCTCAAAACGGCAGAGGCTGATATCAAGAAAGGCACCAGTCAAGTGTTGATGGTGCAGAATAAGGCTAAGTTCAAGAAGAGTTCTTGGACTAAGAAGAAGAAGGATAAGTCAGGAGGTAGCGCCCATGGCCCTGTCCAGAGTGCTCCCTCAAAGACTATGTAACATCCCAAGTATGAAAATACCCCTAGAATGCTTTGTTCCTTGTTTTATTTCAAGCAATGCATCATGTCATCATGTTTACTTATTGTGTGCATTTGTTTTCCATCTGTTTTATTCTGTTTTCACAACTCAAATTCAAACCTTTTTCAACATGGTTTCATACTTGCTCTGTTACAACTATTGGAACCAAAATAACAAATAAAAACAACCCTTTTATTCCTTTTCTCACTTATTAAATTGTTGCTTTAAATCCAACCAATATTTCAAACATTAATTCTCAAATCACCTTTTAAATTTCAAACCAAGTTCAAATCAGTACTTGTTTTGAATCCATCAATTTCACCACACTTTGAAGTTGTAAAATCATGTTTAAACAACCTAGGGGTAACCCTATTCAAATGGTTATTTTTCAATAAATAAACTTAATATGAAAATACCCCAAATTTGATTTCAAACACTAACTATGATTTTAAAATTTCATTTTTGAAATCCAAGTTGATAATGTGGTTTCTAATTGTTTAAAAAGCTTAACCTAATTTTTCTATAATTTTTCTCAAATAAATCCTTAACAACTTTCTTCCAAAACCATTTCAGCAAAAAAAAATAAATAACAGAAAAGAATAAAGAGAAAAGCGCGCGGCAGCTAAGCGTCTGGCCCAGCCCACCTAGCCCTACGCGCGCGCGCACAGCAGCCCAGCCCGCGCAGCCGTCACTTACCGGTTCAGGCGCGCGGAGATTCGTGCGACGCCTAATCCGTCTTCTCCCTCCCGTACGGCGTGCATCCAGCGGAGCCACGGCGGCCCCCGCGCGACTCCGGCGGCCAGGAGCAGCCCCGCGCCCTATAAAAGCACGCCCTGGCCCCCTAGCTGTGCCCTAAGCTTCTAGGGTTCCGCTTCCACCTCGCGATCGCCGCCATCTCCTCCTTCCTCGAGCTCCATCTCTCTGTTCCTCCCGCCGGCGAGCTTCTGAAGAACGCCATGGCGCCGCCATCTCTCTCTCCCACCTAGCCACCCCTCAGCTGCCATAGCGTCGCCTCTCTCCCCTCTCTCTACTGGACCCCAGGATCCCCTCTGGTAAGCCTCAGGTCGTCGACGCCGTCCTCGTTTTCCCTCCCGGCCACCGTGCCATTTCTTCTGAACCCGAGTGGTTCGTTACCGTTGCAGAGCCTCTCACCGCCGTTGGACCACTGGGCTAGCACCACCTCTTCCTCCTCTACGTGTTGAACATCTGCGGAGGCACGGGGAAGCGTCACATCCTCGACACCGTCCGTGACCGCGCCGCCGTCGAGTTCATCCACGGCAGCAACCACGGTGAGCTCGCCACCGTCCCCTCCTCTCTACCCCTTTGGCTAACACGCACACACGCACGTCCGCAACACATCCGTGCACGTCTCCAGCGCGTCCAGCACGAGCACGTCGCCGTCGATCGCCGGCGAGGGCTCTGTCCGTCGAGCAACCGTGCGGTCGTCAGTTTCGTCAGATACACAGCGCGCTTCTGAACCTTATCCTCCCTGCGCTGTGTTTGCTGTCACGAAACGAATAGCAGCGCACTGGTTCAGTCACACGCGCACGAGCGAGAGGTGCAGGGTTCGATCCCTGCCCTCGCGGGATTAAATCCCACATCTTTTTCCTCTGCCCCGCTGACAGGGAGGGCCCCCTGTCAGCCACACGTTGGCCACGCAAGCACATGGTCCCCTTGGGGCCCCCTGGCAGTGGCTGGGTGTGTGTCCAGTGCGTATAAAAAGTTTAAAACCTTTTCTGTTTTTAATTTCTAATTCTTTTAAATAGCAGATTTGAATAGAAACTTCAAAATTCCATATCTTTTATTTTATAAGTCCAATAAATTCAAACTTTATATGAAACTTGATCTAAATTTTATAATCTATCCAAATATGCAATTTGTGTTCTGTTTTGAATATTCAAAATTCATTTAAATTTCAAATTTGAATAATTCAAATGCAATTTGAAATAAATCATAACTAATTCATACTGTTTTCAAATAATTCAAATAAAATATGTTTTTCACACCATTTTGAATGCTCTATTCAAATATGAATTTTGTTTTCTGGTTTGAACAATTTAAATTGCCTAAACAATTTAAATCTTGTTTAATTCAATTAAAAATTGTTTAATTTTGTTTAATTCATAATTAAATAATCCAAAGTCCAATATCAAAATGTGAAACATGTAATCCAACCAGAATTTGATGTTCTTTTCAAATATCAACTTTGTTATTTGTTTTGAACATTTTAAATGGTTGAAAACAACAACTACTTGTGTGATACCTTAAATGCACCCAAAATTTTCCTAAATTAATAACAAACTTCTAAATTGCTACAACCTTTCCTAAATTGGTTCTAATGTTGTTATTTTGCTGTTTTCCTTTTGCATGCATCATACTAAACCATTATCACCTGTTGCTTAGTTGGAAAACAAATAATCTAACCAAATTCCATGGGCTTTTCATATGCAACTCACAGTTGCATATCAGTCCATTTAAATTGTGTTATCATATCAAATAGTTTATCTTGTTGCATCTATTAAATTGTCATGCATCATATTTGATTGTGCACACTGCCATGTCAATGTTTGTTTACATACCTGTTTTGTTTGTTTGCTTCTTCTCGGTTAGACGACGACTACGTTGAGACCGACGATCCTTACGACACCACTTCTCAGGACCTAGCCCAGTACGAGGCTGAGCTGCCAGGCAAGTTATCACTCACATGAATCATTGAGTTCCTTTCCACACTTGTTGTCGATACTATCTTTTGTCTACTATTGCTAGCCCTATGTATCGTTGCTTGTTCTCCGAACCCATCACATGATACCTTGAGCCCTGATATTGCCACCACCTCCATACCTACAGCCATTGCTTGAGCCTGTTATTATCTAGCATGCTTAGGGTTGCTTTTACTCGAGTCTGTTGTCGGTTACTACTGCTACTATCTTATTATCTTGTACCGGGGCTCGTTATTAATCAATCAATCCTGTTAATTGCTAATGGTAATAATAATTTGATGATAAGGCACCGGCAGGAGGCCCATGAGTGGTTTTGGAGCCTGCTAGTGTCGACCCTAATAGGAAAAGGGTCTTGTCTACTGATCCATGATGAGCGCACTACCCGCATTTGGGAAGCGAGTATGGGCGCCCCCCTCAACTTGACCTGATTCGCATCTCGTCCAAATCGCCTCAATTAGTTCGTGTTTTCCATTTGCCGCATGCATGTTTTTGCGAGCCCAGCGCAGGGTGGAACTTTTGTAGTCGGCATATAGGGGGACACGGTCTTAGAGTGCTATGATGGTCCATTTTCTTCTGGGCTTGATTAGCCGTGCGCCCAAGGTTCTTTGGGCTTGATGCGAGGAATGGTTGGTTGTGTTGAGTGCCCCGCTTGGTGGGAGGCATCCCATCTGGCGGGATATTCATGAGTGTACGGCCAAATTGGTGCAACCCTGCAGGGATAATCTTCTCGAGAAGCCGTGTTTTCCGCGGTTATGGATTACTTGGTGAAAGTACTGGCTAACAAGTACTCAGGACAACTTCAACATAATGATTAACCATGTTTCACCCAATGATCAATAATTTGACTAGTAATAGGTTATTCACACAATAACTTGATTCACCTTATCACAACTGTGTGAGTTATCCTCGGATCGCTTCTTTGGATAAGGGGCGAGATCCAGGATGGGTTTGGTTGAAGTTATCTTTCAGTTGGTTACAATCCTCGATCTTATCTTTTCTGTTAGCCGGAATTGTAGTTATTTTCTGTAGTTGGTTAGAGCAGCCAGCAGCAACTTTATATCACCCCTTCTTCCGTTGATCCCAAGCATCTATGCTTGTGTTGACGGGTGACTCCTTGATGAATTGTGAGTCTTGCTTGCCAGTACTTGGATGTACTGACCCCGTTGGGGCTGTGGTTTACGCAGAGTACTACTACGACTACGATGCTTCCCAGGATGGCTACTTTGTGGAGTTCGATGACGCTGCAGACGAGTAGTTAGCTGGACCAGGGCAGGATCCAGACCTACGTGGATGGGCTTCGTTTTCCTTTATGTTCTCAGGCTTCTTAAGCCATGGATTTGTCTGTACTCAGACCCCTTTGACTGCTTCCGCTGTTGTAATGGATGATGTGTTGGGACATGTGTCCTCTGGATGTTTGTATTCGATATTTCTGCCTTAGTGAAGGCCAGTTGCCCTTATTTCATTCTTTTGTGTCGTAGAGATTTGTTGTGATATCACTTGCTAAACGCCGTTGACGTACCATGTGTGTATGGTTGAAGTACGTCGACGGAAGTGCCCGTGATCTCTAGTGGATAGTTTACATCGGCGATGGAATAGCAGAGCTTGCGTTGTCGCGCATAAGCGCAGGCCTACCAGGAAGCTGGGACGTGGGAGCAGTTATGCCCCATAATCCAAGCATCTGCTATCCAGTTCGTACGGTGAGTATCCCCTAGAAACCGTGGGTGCGACAAATGGTATCAGAGCCTGTCTGCCTGTAGGATCCCTTTTTACTGGTCGCAGTTGAGTCTAGAAACTATTTTGTAGCTATACAGGAAAAATGAAACGTGAGAGTAGGAATTCTGCCATTTTTCTTCTTTCCCCACCCACCCACCCTTTTCTGGTAAGGAAGTGCAACGTTGTTTTCTGTTCTCACCCAACCTTTCAAGTTAGGATTTCACGTGTTTTGGGTTATCTGTAGTACCTCAGGACTTTTGGTCTCGTTTTCCCGATGTTGCTTCAATATCATGTTCTTTTCAACTTCATTATCGTCCGTTGAACCTTGTTGTTGTTTTCCACATCCTTTTTCATCAACCGGAGTCTAATCAAAACCTTCCAAATAATCTGCAGATGGGTCTCAACTACTATCCGCAGGTGGTTCGCATGACTCGCTGTGAGAGCACCGCCGGTTTCCCGGAGTTGCTGAGAGACATGGTTACCTTTCTGGGGTTCCATTGGGCACCAGAGTACCAGGTCTACGAGCACCAGCGAGAGTGTGACCAGACTTGCTACCGGGCTATCGTCTACATTCTGTCGGATGATGGCAGGAGCATTGCACACCAGTACGAGGCAGTAGGGTCCACAGTGGATATGGCCGTGCAGCAGGCAGCGTACGTGAGTGTCACCGTTCTCCGTGCTGACTACTGGGGGTTTGATAAGTCCAGCTTTCGTCACATCCCCCGTGGTTACATCACGGCAGCAGGAGCTCACTTCACTATCCACCGCGACATGGATACCTACGAGACTGATAGCTCCAGGCTCCAGGTCACTGCCCAGTTCGCCAGTCACAGTGATGCCGTTGCTTCCGCACTTTCTCAGGAGTTAGCCGCAGTCAGGGAGCAGCTCCGCCTTGCTCTCACTCGTCTGGCGACGTACACCACAGACTTTGTTGGAGACGAGCGCTTCGCACGTGTCGTTCAGCCAGCTGGTCTTCCGTTGCCAGATGCTGGAGGTTACGAGCCGATCAGAGGTCCACTTCTCGCCCTCGGAGCCGGTTACACAGGGATTCCCCGCTATGGAGCACAGGGATACGACGCTTCCTACTTCACGACACCGAGAGTTCCTCTCAGAGCAGTTCCTATCTACATGGATCGTCGTGATACCTACTTCCGTGGGATTCCTCCTCACCGTATCTCTCGTCGTACTACTCACCGCCGTCCTGCGTGATGAGCATGGGAGTACCGTTGTATCCATTACTAGCTGTGTCTAGTTTATCCTTTCGTTTTCGAACCATGTTTTTGGTCTGTTGGATATTCTGATGTATTTGAACATGTGATGATGTACCTGTTGGTTATCTATTCATGCGTCGGAATAATCTATCTTTCGGTTACCAAGTCTATCCTTTTCTGTTGTTGTGCTAAAATGAATTTCTGTTCAGGATGCCTCCAACCAGGAACAACCCGCCACCGCCACCACCAATGGGGGAGCTGTTGGCTCAGATGACCCAAGTGGTGACACAGATGGCCCAGATCCAGGCTAACCAGCAACACAACCAGAATGCTCCAAGGGTCACCATCAAGGACTTCCTCAGCTTGGGCCCAAAAGCTTTCGTGGCAACACGTGAGCCCCTGGATGCTGATGACTGGATCCGTGACGTAGCAAGAGCTCTGGAGATAGCTCATGTTGCTGAAGAGGATAAGGTCAAGTACGCCACCTACCTACTGAAGGGTCAGGCAGCTACTTGGTGGGAGAACTACCAGGCCATGAGGGCTGGCTTTCCTATCAACTGGGGATGTTTCAGAGATGCCTTCCTGAAGCACCACATCCCGGATGGTCTCATGGAAAAGATGCGTGAGGAATTCTGCTCTCTCAGACAGGGCAAGCTGGACGTTCTCGGCTACCAGAACGAGTTCAATCGTCTCGCTCGGTACGCTGGTGACGAAGTGTCCACCGAAGCCAAGAAGATGGCAAGGTTCCGCCGAGGTTTTAACCCGGAACTGAAGTACGCTCTCACAAACATCAAGTGCAAGGACTTCGTGGAGCTCGTGAACACCGCGCTCAATGAGGAGAATGGGCGCAAGGCGTTCGAAGAGTCCCGCAAGCACTCGCGTGAGGGTGGTTCCTCCTCCAACATGACCACCCCTCCGCAGAAGCGCCGCATCTGGGTGCCAAATGGTGCTGTCACTCGGGCTCCAAATGCCCAAGCTTCTCCAGGCTTTGGTCCCCGCCCACCCAACCCATCTCAGATGCAGGGTCAGAGGTTTCCGATGGGGCAGCCAAGGCCGGGTCCTTCTCGTGTCGTCACTTGCTACAAGTGCAAGGAGACTGGACATTATGCTGATAAGTGCACTCAGAAGCAGCTACCCCTACCTCCTCGCCCCAACACCAACCAGGCTATGGTTCGTGCTCCTCCGGCTAAAGCCTTCAACTCCAACAATAGGCCTGTCGGGAGGAACGCGAGGGTGAACCATATCAAGGCCGACAAAGCAGAGGAAGCTGCAGACGTCGTTCTCGGTATATTACCCGTAAACTCTATTCCAGCTAAAGTGTTGTTTGATACTGGAGCATCGCATTCGTTTGTGTCAAAGATCTTTGCTACAACGTACAATTTAGCTCTGGTTCCGCTAAGCAATCAAATCTATGTGCACTCTCCGGGAACTAAAATGATTACTTCCAAGATAAGCATGGACAATCAGATCCTAATTGGAGGTCGTGTATTCCTTGCTTCACTCATGTTGCTGGGAAATTCAGACATTGATGTTATTCTGGGTATGGATTGGTTGAAGACCCACAAAGCAAAAATTGACTGTGCTCAAAAGTCAATAACTCTCTCCCACACTTCAGGCCAGATAGTCTATTCTCCATATGGATCAACTTCTGCTCAGTTGTTCAGCCTTGATGCCAAACCCCTTCCGGCAATTGAAAATGTTCCGGTGGTTTGTGAATTCCCTGACGTCTTTCCAGAAGAATTGCCAGGGATGCCCCCGGACAGAGCAGTTGAGTTCGTGATCGAGCTTGAGCCAGGTACTGCTCCAATCTCTAAGCATCCATATAAGATAGCTCCTCCTGAACTGAAATTGTTGAAGGAGCAAATCGATATGTATATGGACAAAGGTTTCATTCAGCCTAGTTCCTCCGCTTGGGGTTGCCCAACTCTGTTTGTTGCCAAGAAGGATCAAACAAAAAGACTCGTGGTTGACTATCGTCCTCTCAACGAGAAAACCATCAAGAACAAGTATCCACTTCCTCGTATCGATGATCTTTTTGATCAACTTGCTGGAGCCTCAATATTCTCAAAGTTGGACTTGAGGATGGGTTACCATCAGATAAAGATCAGAAAGGAAGATATTCCTAAGACAGCTTTCACCACAAGGTACGGTCTATATGAATACACCGTCATGTCCTTTGGTCTCACCAATGCACCGGCAACCTTCTCAAGACTCATGAATTCTGTCTTCCATGAATACCTCGACAAGTTCGTTGTGGTATATCTTGATGACATTCTAGTCTACTCAAAATCCGAGGAAGAGCATGGAGAACACCTTCGTCTCACTCTCATGAAACTTCGCGAGCATCGTCTGTATGCCAAGTTTTCCAAATGTGAGTTCTGGATTCCAGAAGTTGCATATCTTGGTCATATCATCTCTGCCAAAGGCATTGCCATTGATCCTGAAAAGGTTAAGGCAATTGTTGATTGGAAACCCCCTAAGACGGTGAAACAAGTTAGAAGCTTTCTTGGCTTGGCTAGCTATTGCCGTCGTTTCGTCCAAAACTTTTCCAAGATTGCTAAACCTCTCACTGATCTCACAAAGAAGGACAAAAAGTTCGTTTGGACTCCACAATGTGATGAGAGTTTCAACCTCCTGAAGACTAAACTCACTTCCACACCTGTTCTAGTTGGCCCCGACACCACCAAACCTTTCCAGATATTCTGTGATGCATCTCTCCAAGGCCTAGGAGCAGTTCTTATGCAAGAACGTCAAGTTGTGGCTTATGCTTCACGTCAGTTGAACCCACATGAGCAAAACTATCCCACTCATGATCTTGAACTTGCAGCAGTTGTGTTTGCCCTCAAGAAATGGAGACAATACTTGTTGGGTAACAAAACTGAAATCTTTTCCGATCATAAGAGTCTGAAATACATCTTCACTCAGCCAGATCTGAACCTCAGGCAAAGGAGATGGATTGAGAAGATTAAAGACTTTGATCTCACCATTTCTTACACTCCAGGCAAGGCTAATGTTATGGCCGATGCTCTCAGTCGCAAATCCTATTGCAATAATCTCATGATCATGGAGAGCCAACCTCCACTTCATGAAGAATTCCAGAAGCTGAACCTTGGTCTTGTTCCTGAAGGATACCTTGCTAGCTTGACAGCCAGTCCAACTCTCGAGGACAAGATTCGTTCTGAACAACTTCGTGATAATGAAATCAAGAAGATTGTGGATCACATCAAGGAGGGCAATGATAAGTTCAAGTCCTTCTCAATTGATGACAAGGGAACTGTGTTCTTCGAAGGACGCATTGCAGTCCCTCAGATTCAAAGTCTCAAGGATATCATTCTCAAGGAGGCTCATGAAACTCCTCTATCCATTCACCCTGGAAGTACAAAGATGTACCAGGATCTCAAGACTCTGTATTGGTGGCCTGGCATGAAACGTGAAATTGCTCAATACGTTTCTGAATGCGACGTTTGTCAACGTGTTAAGGCAGTCCATCAGAAGACAGCAGGTCTACTCCAACCTCTGAAAATTCCTGAGTGGAAGTGGGACATGATTGAAATGGACTTTGTTACTGGGTTTCCAAAGTCCAAAAAGGGCAACGATGCAATCTTCGTTGTTATTGATCGTCTCACTAAGGTTGCTCACTTCTATGCTGTAAAGGAAACTATCTCAGCTAGCCAGTTAGCAGAGCTCTACACAGCAAAGGTTGTTCCCCTTCATGGTGTTCCATTGGAAATAAGCTCAGACCGTGGAAGTATCTTCACTTCTCATTTCTGGAAGAGCTTTCAAGAAGCATTGGGCACTAAACTTCTGTTCAGCACAGCTTATCACCCTCAGTCTCAGGGGCAAGTCGAAAGAGTCAATCAGATTCTCGAGGATATGCTCAGAGCATGTGGTCTCTCCTTTGGCATGAAATGGGAGGATTGCCTTCCATATGCTGAATTCTCCTACAACAACAGCTACCAGGCAAGCCTAGGCATGGCACCATTTGAGGCACTGTATGGTCGCAGATGCAGGAGTCCAATCAATTGGTCTGGAGCTGGTGAACGTTCACTTTTAGGCCCTGACATTGTTAAGGAAGCCGAGGAGAAAGTTCGTATCATTCGTGACAATCTCAGGATTGCGCAGTCTCGTCAGAAGAGCTATTATGATAGCAAGCACAGGGATATGGTCTATGCACCTGGTGATAAGGCATATCTCCGTGTAACTCCCCTCAGAGGCACTCATCGTTTTGGTGTGAAAGGAAAGCTTGCACCAAGATACATTGGCCCTTTCAACATCCTCTCAAGACGTGCAGAGAATGCTTATCGTCTTGAACTTCCAGAAAAACTTTCCAAAGTGCACGATGTGTTCCACGTGTCACAACTCAAGAAGTGTTTCAAAGATCCAGATCGTGCAGTTGATCATGATTCCATTGAGCTGCAAGATGATCTATCTTATGAGGAGCACCCTATTCGTATTCTCGATGAGACCGAGCGTAAGACTCGCAACAAGAGCACCAAGTTCTTGAAAGTCCAATGGTCGCATCATTCCGATAAAGAGGCAACGTGGGAGACCGAAGAGGATCTTCGCAAGAAGTATCCAGACCTTTTCATTCCTCAGTAGGGAATCTCGGGGCGCGATTCCTTCAAGGGGGGGCGTTTTGTAACATCCCAAGTATGAAAATACCCCTAGAATGCTTTGTTCCTTGTTTTATTTCAAGCAATGCATCATGTCATCATGTTTACTTATTGTGTGCATTTGTTTTCCATCTGTTTTATTCTGTTTTCACAACTCAAATTCAAACCTTTTTCAACATGGTTTCATACTTGCTCTGTTACAACTATTGGAACCAAAATAACAAATAAAAACAACCCTTTTATTCCTTTTCTCACTTATTAAATTGTTGCTTTAAATCCAACCAATATTTCAAACATTAATTCTCAAATCACCTTTTAAATTTCAAACCAAGTTCAAATCAGTACTTGTTTTGAATCCATCAATTTCACCACACTTTGAAGTTGTAAAATCATGTTTAAACAACCTAGGGGTAACCCTATTCAAATGGTTATTTTTCAATAAATAAACTTAATATGAAAATACCCCAAATTTGATTTCAAACACTAACTATGATTTTAAAATTTCATTTTTGAAATCCAAGTTGATAATGTGGTTTCTAATTGTTTAAAAAGCTTAACCTAATTTTTCTATAATTTTTCTCAAATAAATCCTTAACAACTTTCTTCCAAAACCATTTCAGCAAAAAAAAATAAATAACAGAAAAGAATAAAGAGAAAAGCGCGCGGCAGCTAAGCGTCTGGCCCAGCCCACCTAGCCCTACGCGCGCGCGCACAGCAGCCCAGCCCGCGCAGCCGTCACTTACCGGTTCAGGCGCGCGGAGATTCGTGCGACGCCTAATCCGTCTTCTCCCTCCCGTACGGCGTGCATCCAGCGGAGCCACGGCGGCCCCCGCGCGACTCCGGCGGCCAGGAGCAGCCCCGCGCCCTATAAAAGCACGCCCTGGCCCCCTAGCTGTGCCCTAAGCTTCTAGGGTTCCGCTTCCACCTCGCGATCGCCGCCATCTCCTCCTTCCTCGAGCTCCATCTCTCTGTTCCTCCCGCCGGCGAGCTTCTGAAGAACGCCATGGCGCCGCCATCTCTCTCTCCCACCTAGCCACCCCTCAGCTGCCATAGCGTCGCCTCTCTCCCCTCTCTCTACTGGACCCCAGGATCCCCTCTGGTAAGCCTCAGGTCGTCGACGCCGTCCTCGTTTTCCCTCCCGGCCACCGTGCCATTTCTTCTGAACCCGAGTGGTTCGTTACCGTTGCAGAGCCTCTCACCGCCGTTGGACCACTGGGCTAGCACCACCTCTTCCTCCTCTACGTGTTGAACATCTGCGGAGGCACGGGGAAGCGTCACATCCTCGACACCGTCCGTGACCGCGCCGCCGTCGAGTTCATCCACGGCAGCAACCACGGTGAGCTCGCCACCGTCCCCTCCTCTCTACCCCTTTGGCTAACACGCACACGCGCACGTCCGCAACACATCCGTGCACGTCTCCAGCGCGTCCAGCACGAGCACGTCGCCGTCGATCGCCGGCGAGGGCTCTGTCCGTCGAGCAACCGTGCGGTCGTCAGTTTCGTCAGATACACAGCGCGCTTCTGAACCTTATCCTCCCTGCGCTGTGTTTGCTGTCACGAAACGAATAGCAGCGCACTGGTTCAGTCACACGCGCACGAGCGAGAGGTGCAGGGTTCGATCCCTGCCCTCGCGGGATTAAATCCCACATCTTTTTCCTCTGCCCCGCTGACAGGGAGGGCCCCCTGTCAGCCACACGTTGGCCACGCAAGCACATGGTCCCCTTGGGGCCCCCTGGCAGTGGCTGGGTGTGTGTCCAGTGCGTATAAAAAGTTTAAAACCTTTTCTGTTTTTAATTTCTAATTCTTTTAAATAGCAGATTTGAATAGAAACTTCAAAATTCCATATCTTTTATTTTATAAGTCCAATAAATTCAAACTTTATATGAAACTTGATCTAAATTTTATAATCTATCCAAATATGCAATTTGTGTTCTGTTTTGAATATTCAAAATTCATTTAAATTTCAAATTTGAATAATTCAAATGCAATTTGAAATAAATCATAACTAATTCATACTGTTTTCAAATAATTCAAATAAAATATGTTTTTCACACCATTTTGAATGCTCTATTCAAATATGAATTTTGTTTTCTGGTTTGAACAATTTAAATTGCCTAAACAATTTAAATCTTGTTTAATTCAATTAAAAATTGTTTAATTTTGTTTAATTCATAATTAAATAATCCAAAGTCCAATATCAAAATGTGAAACATGTAATCCAACCAGAATTTGATGTTCTTTTCAAATATCAACTTTGTTATTTGTTTTGAACATTTTAAATGGTTGAAAACAACAACTACTTGTGTGATACCTTAAATGCACCCAAAATTTTCCTAAATTAATAACAAACTTCTAAATTGCTACAACCTTTCCTAAATTGGTTCTAATGTTGTTATTTTGCTGTTTTCCTTTTGCATGCATCATACTAAACCATTATCACCTGTTGCTTAGTTGGAAAACAAATAATCTAACCAAATTCCATGGGCTTTTCATATGCAACTCACAGTTGCATATCAGTCCATTTAAATTGTGTTATCATATCAAATAGTTTATCTTGTTGCATCTATTAAATTGTCATGCATCATATTTGATTGTGCACACTGCCATGTCAATGTTTGTTTACATACCTGTTTTGTTTGTTTGCTTCTTCTCGGTTAGACGACGACTACGTTGAGACCGACGATCCTTACGACACCACTTCTCAGGACCTAGCCCAGTACGAGGCTGAGCTGCCAGGCAAGTTATCACTCACATGAATCATTGAGTTCCTTTCCACACTTGTTGTCGATACTATCTTTTGTCTACTATTGCTAGCCCTATGTATCGTTGCTTGTTCTCCGAACCCATCACATGATACCTTGAGCCCTGATATTGCCACCACCTCCATACCTACAGCCATTGCTTGAGCCTGTTATTATCTAGCATGCTTAGGGTTGCTTTTACTCGAGTCTGTTGTCGGTTACTACTGCTACTATCTTATTATCTTGTACCGGGGCTCGTTATTAATCAATCAATCCTGTTAATTGCTAATGGTAATAATAATTTGATGATAAGGCACCGGCAGGAGGCCCATGAGTGGTTTTGGAGCCTGCTAGTGTCGACCCTAATAGGAAAAGGGTCTTGTCTACTGATCCATGATGAGCGCACTACCCGCATTTGGGAAGCGAGTATGGGCGCCCCCCTCAACTTGACCTGATTCGCATCTCGTCCAAATCGCCTCATTTAGTTCGTGTTTTCCATTTGCCGCATGCATGTTTTTGCGAGCCCAGCGCAGGGTGGAACTTTTGTAGTCGGCATATAGGGGGACACGGTCTTAGAGTGCTATGATGGTCCATTTTCTTCTGGGCTTGATTAGCCGTGCGCCCAAGGTTCTTTGGGCTTGATGCGAGGAATGGTTGGTTGTGTTGAGTGCCCCGCTTGGTGGGAGGCATCCCATCTGGCGGGATATTCATGAGTGTACGGCCAAATTGGTGCAACCCTGCAGGGATAATCTTCTCGAGAAGCCGTGTTTTCCGCGGTTATGGATTACTTGGTGAAAGTACTGGCTAACAAGTACTCAGGACAACTTCAACATAATGATTAACCATGTTTCACCCAATGATCAATAATTTGACTAGTAATAGGTTATTCACACAATAACTTGATTCACCTTATCACAACTGTGTGAGTTATCCTCGGATCGCTTCTTTGGATAAGGGGCGAGATCCAGGATGGGTTTGGTTGAAGTTATCTTTCAGTTGGTTACAATCCTCGATCTTATCTTTTCTGTTAGCCGGAATTGTAGTTATTTTCTGTAGTTGGTTAGAGCAGCCAGCAGCAACTTTATATCACCCCTTCTTCCGTTGATCCCAAGCATCTATGCTTGTGTTGACGGGTGACTCCTTGATGAATTGTGAGTCTTGCTTGCCAGTACTTGGATGTACTGACCCCGTTGGGGCTGTGGTTTACGCAGAGTACTACTACGACTACGATGCTTCCCAGGATGGCTACTTTGTGGAGTTCGATGACGCTGCAGACGAGTAGTTAGCTGGACCAGGGCAGGATCCAGACCTACGTGGATGGGCTTCGTTTTCCTTTATGTTCTCAGGCTTCTTAAGCCATGGATTTGTCTGTACTCAGACCCCTTTGACTGCTTCCGCTGTTGTAATGGATGATGTGTTGGGACATGTGTCCTCTGGATGTTTGTATTCGATATTTCTGCCTTAGTGAAGGCCAGTTGCCCTTATTTCATTCTTTTGTGTCGTAGAGATTTGTTGTGATATCACTTGCTAAACGCCGTTGACGTACCATGTGTGTATGGTTGAAGTACGTCGACGGAAGTGCCCGTGATCTCTAGTGGATAGTTTACATCGGCGATGGAATAGCAGAGCTTGCGTTGTCGCGCATAAGCGCAGGCCTACCAGGAAGCTGGGACGTGGGAGCAGTTATGCCCCATAATCCAAGCATCTGCTATCCAGTTCGTACGGTGAGTATCCCCTAGAAACCGTGGGTGCGACAGACTAAGCCTTCTCCTACAGCCGGAGCCAATTGCTTCTATTGCAAGCAAGATGGCCACTGGAAGAGGAACTGCACCAAGTATTTGGCTGACAGAGCCAAGAGTGGAGGTGTGACTTCCAACTCAGGTACGCTTGTGTGCAATGTTATAGACATTTATCTTGCTGATGCGCCTAATAGTTCTTGGGTATATGATACCGGATCAGTTATTCACATATGCAACTCGTTGCAGGGACTGGTAAGAACTAGGAGCGTGGCAAGAGGAGAGGTTGACATTCGGGTCGGCAACAAGGCGAGAGTCGCTGCGTTGGAAGTCGGCACGATGCAACTTCATTTACCTTCAGGATTTATTTTGGAACTAAATAATTGTTATTATGTTCCAGTGCTTAGTCGAAACATTATTTCCACCTCATGTTTGATGAGACAAGGTTATGAGTCGAATATTAAGAATAATGGTTGTTCTTTATATTTGAAAGATATGTTTCATGGCTTTGCACCCGTTCAGAACGGGTTATTTATTTTAAATCTTGATAGTGAATCGGTCTATAACATAAATGTTAAAAGGTTGAAACCAAATGATCTGAATATGACTTACTTTTGGCATTGTCGGCTTGGTCATATAAGTTGGAAGCGCATGAAGAAGCTCCATGATGATGGACTTCTAACTTCGTTTGACTTAGAGTCATTTGAGACATGCGAATCATGCCTACTAGGCAAGATGACCAAGACACCTTTTGCAAGGAGTTGTGAAAGGGCGTCCGACTTGTTGGAACTAATACATAGTGATGTATGTGGACCAATGAGCACGACAGCTAGAGGTGGTTATGAGTACTTCATTACCTTCACTGATGATTTGAGTAGGTATGGATATATCTATTTGATGAAACACAAGTCGGAAGCCTTTGAAAAGTTCAAGGAATTCCAGAGTGAGGTACAGAATCAGCTCGGCAAGAAAATAAAGTTTCTACGGTCGGACCGTGGGGGCGAGTACATGAGCCATGAGTTTGATGACCATCTAAAGAGTTGTGGAATAGTTCCTCAACTCACTCCGCCGGGTACACCGCAGAGAAATGGTGTATCGGAACGGAGAAATCGGACCTTGTTGGACATGGTACGATCAATGATGAGTCGGACAGATCTACCTTTATCATTTTGGGGTTATTGTCTAGAAACTGCAGCTTTCACACTAAACAGAGTACCATCAAAGTCAGTAGAGAAGACACCACATGAGATGTGGACTGGTAAAAAGCCAAGTTTGTCTTTTCTTAAGATTTGGGGTTGTGAAGCATTTGTCAAGCGACTTCAGTCGGACAAGCTCACGCCCAAGTCGGATAAGTGTATTTTCGTGGGGTATCCGAGGGAAACCTTGGGGTACTACTTCTACAACCGGGAAGAGGGCAAAGTGTTTGTCGCTCGGAATGGTGTCTTCCTTGAGAAAGAGTTTCTCAGTCGGGAAGTCAGTGGGAGCACGGTGCAACTCGAAGAAATTCGAGAGGAACCAGCTAGGGGCGAGTCGGCTAACGCCTTGGAGGCTGAGCCGGTCGTGGTACCTACACCGGTAACAGCACCTGAACCACGGAGATCTGCCAGATTACAGAGTGCTCGAGATGTTTTACTGTTAGACAGTAATGCGCCGGCAACTTATTCGGAAGCGATGGTGGGATCTGATTCCGAGTCATGGCTTGGAGCCATGAGATCCGAGTTAAAGTCCATGGATGAAAACCAAGTTTGGAATTTGGTTGATCTGCCTGACGGTGCAAGACCCGTCGAGTGCAAATGGGTCTTTAAGAAGAAAATTGATATGGATGGAAATATTTCTGTCTATAAAGCACGACTTGTCGCGAAGAGGTTCCGACAGGTTCAAGGAGTTGACTATGACGAGACATTCTCGCCAGTAGCGATGCTTAAATCAATTCGGATCATGTTAGCCATAGCAGCCTATTTCGACTATGAGATATGGCAG
Source organism: Alopecurus myosuroides (assembly GCA_028641055.1). Taxonomy (NCBI): domain Eukaryota; kingdom Viridiplantae; phylum Streptophyta; class Magnoliopsida; order Poales; family Poaceae; genus Alopecurus; species Alopecurus myosuroides. The sequence continues at coordinate 302,646,981 of CM054057.1, read as the reverse complement.
ATGGATGTCAAGACGGCTTTCCTTAATGGAAATTTAACTGAGGACGTGTATATGATACAGCCCGAAGGTTTTGTCGATCCAGCTAATGCTGACAAGGTATGCAAACTTCAGAAATCCATTTATGGGTTGAAGCAAGCATCTCGGAGTTGGAACATTCGCTTTGATGAGGTAGTCAAATCATTTGGCTTCATCAAGAGCGATCATGATTCTTGTTTATACAAGAAGTTTAGTGGGAGCAAAGTAAATTTTCTAATCTTATATGTGGATGACATATTGCTGATTGGAAATGATGTCATGATGTTGCAAGAAACCAAAGAGTCATTGGAAAGGAGTTTCTCAATGAAGGATTTGGGTGAGGCGACTTACATATTAGGAATCAGGATCTATAGAGATAGATCAAGGCGGCTCATTGGATTGAGTCAGAGTACTTATCTAGACAAGGTTTTGAAGAAATTCAAAATGCAAGAGTCCAAGAAGGGATTCTTGCCGATGTCCCATGGCATAAAACTTAGCAAGACTCGGTGTCCTACGACGACTGATGAGCGAAGTCGGATGAGTGTGATTCCGTATGCTTCGGCAATAGGATCCATCATGTATGCCATGATTTGTACTAGGCCAGATGTTTCCTATGCTCTAAGTGTTACGAGAAGATACCAGGCTGACCCTGGCGAAGCCCACTGGGCAGCGGTTAAAAACATCCTGAAGTATTTGAGAAATACTAAGGAAATGTTCCTAGTTTATGGAGGTGATGAGGAATTCAGTGTAAAGGGTTACACGGATGCGAGTTATCTCACCGACTCAGATGATTCTCGTTCGCAATCGGGATACGTGTTCGTAATGAACGGAGGGGCTGTGAGCTGGAAGAGTTCCAAGCAAGATACGGTGTCTGCATCTACAACAGAGGCTGAGTATATTGCTGCCTCAGAGGCGGCAAAGGAAGCTGTTTGGATCAGGAACCTCCTGATGGATCTTGGTGTGGTTCAGGGCGCGTCCAATCCTTTGGACGTATATTGTGACAACAATGGTGCTATCGCACAGGCCAAGGAACCTAGACAACACCATAAGAACAAACATATACTCATGCGGTACCACCTCATTCGCCAGTTTGTCGAACAAGGTGATATCAAGTTATGCAAAGTACACACGGATGCAAACATTGCAGATCCGTTGACAAAGGCGCTACCACAGCCTAAGCATGAGGCGCACACGAGAGGCATGGGCATTCGATGCCTAGGCATATGATGCCAAGATGATTGACTCTAGTGCAAGTGGGAGACTGTTGGGAATATGCCCTAGAGGCAATCATATATGCTGTAATTCCCACTGTATTCATAAAGTTATTAAGTTGTCCTTGTTTTGAACATCTGGTATATATCATTGAATATGTGATTCGATTGTGGAACTATGTATTCATGTTGTTCATACTAAATTGTCCTTAGTCATTAAGGTTGTGCTGGACACACACCCTAGACTAATGTGAGAGTTGGCTGATGACTCGGTTCCACTTGTCATGGGCATGGTGATGCCATTCCAACGTTCACGGACTTGGCTAAAGAGTTTAGCAAGTCGGACTGACCCACATTGAGATGCAACGATCAAGTCGTCATTTGCATGTCTCAATCAATGTAATCCTTAGACCTGAGGTTGTCGCACAATCCGAGTTGTGGATCACCGACTTAGGTTCTGTCAAACGTTGTTCTGTGACAAGGCAACTATAAAGGCAGAGTTCGGGTCGAATGAGAAGCAAGCTGCGTGATGTGGATAATCAAGATGGGATTTTGCCCCTCCGAATGGAGAGATATTCTCTGGTCCCTCTCGAGTGATATGATTCAGGAAGCATGGCCATGCGCGACTCAGTTAAGTGTTAACTGTGTCGGTTGACTAAGAGTTAGTCAGATGAATCACATGTCACAGATCGAGAAGAGAGTTGAGCTATTTAAGGGATGACGATAAATCGCCTATAGCTCGACAAGGTATATCGTGAGGCAAAAAGGACTAAGATGAATATCACATTGAAAGGTATGTCGTCATGACTCAATGGTACTTGGGAGTCGGCACGTTCTGCTAGGAGCCGCTACCGATTGATCGATTGGGAGTTGGACTCCAATCGTGTCCAAGTCGCCATGAGCCTGCAGGGTCACACACTTAAGAGCGGGAGAAAATATTGGTTGGGTTGGACCCGAACCGGAAATGGACTGAGTTAGTGAGTCGGACTCACAGAGGGAATGGGCCACAAGTGTTGTGCAGCCCATTACCATACACTATATAAAGAGGGGCGCAGGTTGCCCAGCGGGCAAGTTAGTCCACTCTCCCATGCGTTGGGAACCCTAGCCCCACTCAGTCCAGCCGCCGCACCGGACCTAGCAGTACGCCGTCGGAGCTCCTCCTCGTACGTGTGGATACCGGCAGAGGTGTTGTACGTTCATCACTTCGACGTTCGAGGGATTGGATCGGCCGGACCGGATCGTGGGACTGCACTGCCCCGACGCGCTGCACCGATAATCCGCACCTGCGCGTCTAGTGGTAATACTCGTGGCCTTCTACCTCGGCTAGATCTTGGGAGCATCGCGTAGGAAAAGTTTTCGTTTATCTCTACGCGCCCCAACAGGAGTTTGCCGAGCACTCACTCGAAGTCTTTCCTAATGCCAAACCCATCAAACAGACGACTCGACGATTTTCAGAACCCAAACAGAAGGCGCTTGGAGACGAAGTAAACAGATTGCTAGCTGCAAATTTCATCAGGGAGATCAAGATATCCACCTGGTTAGCAAACCCGGTATTGGTCCCCAAGAAGAACACGGATATCCTTCGGGTGTGCATCGACTACACGTCGTTAAATAAGCACTGCCCCAAGGACAATTTTCCTCTACCACGAATCGACCAGATCGTGGACTCTACGGCAGGCTGCCAACGCCTCTCCTTCCTGGACGCCTATTCGGGATACAATCAGATACGAATGAAAAGGGAAGACGAAGAGAAGACGGCATTCATCACACCCCACGGTGTCTACTGCTACACGACAATGCCCTTCGGGCTAAAGAACGCAGGCGCAACATATCAGCGCTGCATGCAAAGATGCCTCGCCAATCTCATTGGCAAAAACGTACAAGTGTACGTCGACGACATCGTCATCAAAACTCGAGTAGAGGACACACTCCTCGAGGACATCAGAGAAACGTTCGACGCCCTTAATGCATATCGGATCAAGCTCAATCCGACCAAATGCGTTTTCGGCGTCCCTGCAGGAAAACTCCTCGGGTACCTGGTATCCGCCAGAGGCATTGAAGCCAACCCGGAGAAAATACAAGCCATCCTGACTATGAAGGAGCCAACCAATCTACGCGGAGTACAGCAGCTCGCAGGACAACTAGCCGCCCTAAGCAGGTTCATCGCACGATTGGGAGAGCAAGCGTTACCCTTCTACAAATTACTGAAGAAGACGGACAAATTCGAGTGGACACCCGAAGCTAAACAAGCGTTCGCAGACCTGAAGCGATCGTTGCAAAGCAGGCGCGTCCTTGCAACACCGCAAGAAAGGGAGCCGCTTCTACTATACCTAGCCGCCACAAACCAGGTCATCAGCACAGCAATCGTGGTCGAACGACCTGAAGACGGCAAAGCGTACGGAGTCCAACGACCAATATACTACATCAGCGAAGTGCTCTCGCCATGCAAGCAACGATACCCTCACTATCAGAAGCTGGCATATGGAGTTGTTCTCACAGCCCGAAAGCTCAAACATTATTTCCAGGAACATACCATTACAGTGGTTAATGATGCGTCACTCGGGACAATCATGAACAACCCTATGGCATCCGGAAGAATAGCAAAATGGAGCATCGAGTTGGGCGCCTGGGACATCACCTATACAGAACGAAAAGCAGTCAAATCTCAAGTACTCGTGGAATTCCTCAGCGAATGGACAGAGCTACAAACGCCCGGACCACCCGAGTACACGAGCAATTGGATAATGTACTTCGATGGATCCAAGAGAAACGAAGGAGCAGGAGCTGGAATCGTTCTTATTTCACCTCGGGGAGACAAGCTGCAATACGTCCTGCGACTGGACTTTCCACCAGACGATCCAGCATCGAACAACGACGCAGAATATGAAGCCCTGTTGCACGGGATGAAGATGGCAATCGCCTGTGGAGCTACTCGACTAATGATCTACGGTGATTCCAATCTCATAGTGCAGCAGACGATGAAAGAATGCGACGCCATTGCTGAAAACATGGTCGCATATCGTGACATGTACAATCTACTCGAAGGAAGCTTTAAAGGTTGCGAGCTGAAGCACATTGCAAGATCTAGCAACGAAGAAGCAGATAGACTGGCAAACATGGGTTCCACGAATACACCCATACCGCCAGGAATATACTTCGAACGGATGATCAAGAGATCGGTCAAAGTGAAGAAAGCTGCAGCAGCGCCAGAAACAGAGGTCAGCCCGCAGGTCGCGCTTATCGAGCTTATTCATAATATATCACGGCAGGTTTTCCTGGTCGAGCCAGTCTGGACGCAGAAATATCTCGACTACCTGCTCAACAGACAACTCCCGGCCGATCCACGTGAGGCTCAACAGATAATCAGGCGTAGCAAGTCCTTTCGAGTAGTCAATGGAGAATTATACAAGCAAAGCATCTCGGGAATACTTCAGCGTTGCATCGCACCCGAAGATGGCAAGGAATTGCTCCAGGACATACACCAAGGAGATTGCGGACATCATGCTAGCTGGAAAACAATAATGGGAAAAGCTTTCCGAGCAGGATTTTACTGGCTAACAGCAGCCAACGATGCAAAAAGCCTGGTCGAACGATGCGACGCCTGCCAGCGAGTCGCACCAAGGCCACACGCCCCTGCTACGGAACTGCACATGATACCAATAGCCTGGCCCTTTGCACAATGGGGGCTAGATATGGTTGGGCCACTACGCAAGTCCATACCAGGTGGATACACACACTTGATGGTCGCAGTCGACAAGTTCACCAAATGGATAGAGGCTATGCCAGTAACTTCAGCAAGCGCCCAATGCGCCGTCAAGTTTCTCGACTCCATTGTATGCAGATTTGGTGTGCCACACGACATCATTACAGATAATGGTACAAATTTCACAGCAAAGGAAACACAATAGTTCTGCGAGGAAAAAGGCATCAATTTCAAGTTTGCCTCAGTCGCTCACCCGCAAAGGAACGGACAAGTCGAAAGATCCAACGGCTTAGTTTCGGCTGGCATCAAGAAGAGACTACTCGACCGATTACACCCCGCCGCAGGACATTGGGCGGAAGAGCTACCCTCCGTACTCTGGAGCCTGCGCACAACTCCTAATCGATCAACGAAGTACACGCCATTCTTCATGGTATACGGGGCAGAAGCAGTCCTTCCCGAGGACGTTCGATTCAGCGCCCCACGAGTTGTAGCCTACAGCGAAGAGACTTCCAATAAAGCACTCGCAGAAGATATGGATGCACTCGACGAAATGCGAGACATCGCACTTGCAAGATCCGCAGTATACCAGCAATCCTTGCGCAACTATCATAGTCGCCGCATACGCCACAGAGCATTCGCGGTTGGGGACCTGGTGCTGCGGCTCAAACAGAAGGAAGGACACAAGCTCGAACCACCTTGGGAAGGACCCTTCATCATACACGAAGTCATCCCAGGAGGAGCCTACAGGCTAAAAAATCCAGAGACTGGAGGAATCTATTCCAATCCTTGGAATATTGCACACCTCCGCAAATTCTATCCCTAGATTTACTTGTTATGACAACAAAATAAGGCTATACTAGCCACTACTGTAGCTCGAATACATGGCTTCTCAGTCATTGCAATAAAAGACATGATTTTCTCATCATATGCACTCGAAGCTTCTAGTTCTTTACATGCTACAAGTTACAGGTACACACCCCATAAAACACACGGGGGATACCCTACAACTAAGCATCACAAAGAAACATCATCAAATACAAGGTTATACACCTTACAACAGTTTTTTACAAACTATAAACAGGTTACAGGATATTCACATCCGACAATCAGTCAAAGCGCTGAGCGTTTTCAGTCGCCAAAACTCTATCTACCTCTTCAGAGGTCATTCGGATAATCTTCTCCGCTGCAGGACGTACAACATCATAGTACGGCGAGATATCCTCGATTGCATAATCAGGGCGCCGAGCAACGGAGTTAACATCTACCTCAGGATGCCATATACGGACAAAAGAGAGAGCTACAACCGCGCCGCACGTCATCTGATTGCGCACACACGCGTGAACTTCTCCTTCACGTCCAAACAACCTGAGAAGATAGCCCCAGTCTTCGGGACCTTTTTCGAGTGGGTAAAATGCAGCGTTCATCGCAACCAAGACCTCGTGAAAAGAACTCACGAGAATCCTCGCCTGGAGGACTCGAAATTTCAAGGTGGCCATCACAAAACCCCGACTGCGATCAGTCCAAAAATTGTTTGCATGAGGTTTGGAGCTACTAGCCTCTTGAAGGATGTGATTTTCTACCCACTGCTTTTCTTCCCTGTCATCCGGATTAACGACTGAACAGCAAAAACACACTCAGTCAGATAAGGAAACAAGGAAGAAACAGGCACGGGGGCTGCACTACTTACAAAGTAAGTCCCTTGCGACTACAGCCAACTCATCCATCAGAAATTGTTCGCGTTCAGCCGCCAATTTCTGCTTGGACTTCGCCACATCGGCTATCCCGCGCATAGCTTTTAGCTTGCGCTCACCCTCCTGGACCTTATCACGAAGGCCCGCAAAAGTGCCAACAGCGGCAACAAGTGGATTTACTGGAGTACCACGTCCACCCGAAGTTTCTGCGGCAAACCCAGTAGCCTGGAAGAATACAACGAAAGAAGTAAGATGCCCTACTCGAGTCATTTCTAGTCGCATATCTGACAAACGCTCGGGGGCTACTCCCATCGGGAGACAACGCACAAACAAAGGGAATGAATTGCAAGATGAATTCTTCGATTAAAGACAACAAAGGTACGGGAATACATCCCAAGGTTCATTACATTCAAGGAGAAAAAAGAAAAACTATGAAGCTACATTGGTGCTCCCGCTAGCAGCAGTCGCCCCTCCCCGCAGTCGAGCAAAAATCTCAGACAGCTTCCGAGCAAGAATAGCGGCTTGCTCGCCAAAACGAGAGAGCCGTACCTTTTTGCCCGTGGAGGGGTCGACTGGAAGAGATGAGTACGCTTCCTCCAAACCTTCGACTCCGTGCGCCAAAGCAAATTGTATCGCGGTCTTCGCACCAGACTCCGCCTGTGCGACCGCGAAGGCATCCAGAAGTTTGCCTTCTGAGAAGACCTTCAACAGATCATCTAGCGCGGGTGCAGGAGTGGCGTTGGCGATGAGGCGACCGTGCAGTTGCACCAGCACTTGAGTAGCATCATTGATCATGGAGAGAACTCCATCAGCGTGCCTTTTAAGCTGGGCAAGTGTGTCGGTTACCACATCCACCCGCTGGAGTCCAGGGATCTCTAGAGGAACATCCAGAAGACCTGCAAAAGAAGAAAAAAAATACTTAGCAAAGTTCAGCGAAATGAAGAATCAAAGTCGCAAAAGCCCAACACACTTACCCGCGAAACGCTCAGCGAGGGGACGGAGGAACCCGACAATGTCGTTGTCGGCCTTACTGCCAGCTTTCTCTAACTCCTTCAAGGACTTCCGCGCATCCGCAAGCTGTCGACCAAAATCTTCCGATTGCATGCGGGAAGCCTCCAGCTCTTGTCGAATGGCCGTCAGGTCAGCCTCCCGAGCAGTTACCTGCTCAGAGAGTTTGACCTTTTCGGATTCTGCAAATTCAAGTCGAGCTGCAAAGAGATGCTTATCAAAACTCAAGAATGTACGGAATACTGAAGACAGGGAGATGATAAAGCTTACCCTTGAGAAGGACGTTCTCAGTTTGAAGTCGGCTACGGTCCGTTCGAAGTGACTCGCAATCTGACTCGGCGAGAACAACGCGGCGACCAATCGCCACAAGAGAATCAATAAGCGACTGCAAAAGCACGAAGACGGAAGAGTTAAAAGGATTAAATTGGAGTATGTACCCGATTATTTACAATCGACTACAGCCTCGGGGGCTACTCCCATCGGGAGCACTGCCGTGCACCCGATAAAAATGAAATCATGAAGAAGGATTAAACCAGACTTTGAGCCTGTGGCCGATCGCATGCGATCGACTACAGCTTCGGGGGCTACTCCCATCGGGAGCACTGTCGTGCACCCGATAAAATTTGAAGATAGAAGATGAAGTTTACCTGGCCGGTGGCACGAGAGAGTGGATCCGCGGAACTATCCGTCACTTCCTTAGAAGCAGAAGCCCTGGCGGCAAAGCTGGGGGCTTCACGTCCCACAGTCGCAGCTTCTGGGGCTGCTCTGGGGGAATTTTGGACGGTGCTCGCGGTGGGAGTTTCACCCGCATCCTTTGCCTTATTCCTCTTTTCGGGAGGAACGGTAGCGGCGTACCTGCGAGGACTAATCGCCTGCAGACTGCAGCGAAAGATAGAAACCATCAATATTGAAGCATGGAAAATGTTCGACCAAGAATAAGGAAGAAGCACTTACTCGTCATCCTCGTCATCATCCAGCAAGTCCGCGTTCCAAGCGGGCGTCATCACTGGGAACGAAGGCGAAGGAGCAAGGGAGCGAAGTGGAGTCGCATGGATAGGGGCTTGACTGGGCGATGCTTCCAAGGATTTATCTTTGGAAGTAGCTTCGTCCTCATCTACCCGACGACGTTTCGTAGGGGCGCCATTCGAGTCTTCAACGTCATCCGAAGAATCGTGTTCTGAACTCGAAGAGGCGTTGGCGACGCTGGTGTCAATCGCGCCATCTTGATGACTCGACACTTGCTCTGAGGTAGCCTCCCCCGCAGCTGGCGGGTAGCAGTCCGCCATAGCTAGGATCTACAAAGAAGAAGACGAGAAAAATCTTATCGACTAGGACTCAGAACAAAAGGGAACAACTCAAAGACGAGAAGGAAGAAACTAACCTCGGCTGGGGGAGGATTTGAAGCGGCAAAGGCTTCAACTGAACAATCGGGGAATTTCTCCCCCACCTTCAGTCGAGTGATACCCGCGATTTTCTTCTCGAATTCTACATTCGAAAGCTCCTCGCGGCTTACTCGGCTGGGGTCCTCTGAGCCTTGATACTCCCACATAGCGGAGGGCCTTTGTTGAAGTGGCTGGATCCTGCGCTTCAAAAAGATGCTCGCCAGATGCATCCCGTTGAGCACGACTCCCGCAGTCTGATCCCGGAGAGCAGCTACTCTTGCGAGTAAGGGCGCAACGGTCTGAGTCTCCTCGGCTGACATCTTGTGCCCCCAGGACTTTCGCCTTGTCAGAACAGCGAACGGGTGGAACTCCACAATCCCACCCGAGCTGTTGTCGGTGACGTAGAACCACCTCTTCCGCCAGCTTTGAGCGGAGTCGACAAAATGCATGTTGAAGTAGCTGCCTTCTTGTCGATCTTGGATCCCGAAGCCACCCGTGCGAAGCGGTTCGCCGAGCTCGGACTCTACCCGCGATCTCTCACGGAAGATCCGGACTTTGAAGAGCGCCTTCCAGAGCGCCCAGTGCGGGCGAATGCCGAGATAGCATTCGCAGAACACGATGAAGCACGAAATGTGCTGCACCGCGTTCGGGGGAAGATCGTGAAGCTGTATGCCGTAGACACACAGCAACCCGAGGAAGAAGGGATGAAGAGGAAAGGAAAGGCCCCGAGTCACGTGGTCCACAAAGACCACGCGCTCGTTCGATTGAGGATTGGGTACCTCTTCCCTTTTTCCAAGACGGACTCGCTTCTCCGTCTCCGCCGGCAGCAACCCTTCCCGCTGCATCTCCTTGATGCTTTTCGCGGTGGTGTTGGGGGAGCGCCAGTCGCCGGCGCGGGGCGCGGGTTGCGCAGAAGGTTCACCGGATGCAGAGCCGGCAGCACCGCGTCTTTTTCCGCCAGCCATTGCTTGCAGCACGAGCTCGAGCGCGAGGAAGACGAAGGTGGGCGCGAGGGAGAAGATGAAGACAGAGAGCTGGGAAAGTTTTACCGTAGCGCTAACACCCGTACTTATACACGGAGCGAGACGATCTCAGCCGTACGATGTGCTACGTGGCGCTTATCACGACCGCCACGCGTGAAGATGAAACGAAGCGGCGGCCAGCGCTGTTTCATGCCACGATCTTAACAGAAGATCGTGCGCATTTACTGCGCGTCTCGCGTAAAAACCGGGAACGACGTCTCGTTTCCCGGTCAAAAAGCTGACCAGGTGGGCCACCATCTGTTGCCACTCCGTCACGTCCCATCGGGAGAAGAGGAGTGCGCCATGACGTCATGGCATTCGTCATTCAAAATCAAAGATCTTTTCGATTGGAAGTTCAAGCGCGAAAGTATCTTCGTACGAACATCAATTCCTTCGGATAAAAGCAACTTTTCCGTGAACAATTCATGAAGCAAAACCTCTTCGAACAAGAGAAAAATACCCTATACACGAAAGCTCTTTCGTATGGGCACAACATCCCGAACATGAAAACTCTTTCATATGGGCTTAGCTTTTCTTCCAGCACGAAATTTCTTTCGTATAGAACTCAAATAAATCAATCGGGTAGGAAGAACCTACCTCTCTTACACATGATAAATTTACATCATAAAAACCTGGATTGTTCAGCCGACTAGGCACATCCGGATGCCATATTCTTCGAATATGTAGGTAAGACCCGAAAAGATCTCTCTTTTGGGCCTGGAATCGCACTCGAAAGCTGCGTCCTCCGGTGTAATTCCGTGTCAACAACACGAAGAAAAATCCTAGCGGACGCGCCGGGTACCCCCATAGGTGAAGTTCGATTTGATAAGTCCACAACGGCCCAGTCGCAACGATCACCTCATCGGGTTCGAGTCGGAGGTCTCGAATCTGTGTAGGCCAGGAATGTTTTTGCCCTAGTTGCAATTAATTGGCCCTGATCTCTCGGGAGAGCCAAGCTACTGAGCCACATCCTTCTGTGAAAAAATCCGTACAAACAGGCACTTATTTTGCTCAATACTCGAGCACGATGACTTATGATACAGGGAACGCACCCTTTAAATAATAACTGTCGAGCTGATCCTCTAGAAAAGATCAAGAAAGGTTTGACCGTCTACTCGACTGGAAAAATCCCAATCGAGCAAACGCTCGGGGGCTACTGACGAAGATATGGATCCTGGACCCTGCGGGTAAGGACACCCCCTCTCAGGCCCAGGGACAAAGCCCAAGAAGAGGCGCCTTCGAAGTATTCTAGAAGGCCCGCGTGGAGCCCACCTGCACTAAACTTGCGGGTTAAGTTAGAAGACATGTAACCGACCCGGCTAGGGTTGGAGTCCTCTCCGGGTAGAACTCGAGACCTGGCCGTCTATATAAGGCCAGGAGAGCCCCCCTAGGAGAGGACCAAGTAGTACCGCACGACCAAAAAGCCTTGAAACTCGAGATCTACTCTCGCTTCGAGCAACCTGTAACCGATCTAATCATCTAATACAGATCGACAGAAGGCAGGAGTAAGGGTTTTACCTCTTTGAGGGCCCCGAACCTGGGTAAATCTCGCCCCCTGTCTAGCCGACGATTCCACCAGCGCCTATGACTTCTCCTAGTCGAAACCCGATAGGGTCACCTAAGGGATTTGTGGAGTCAGAGATTCGACATAGGCCCACTAACTTGTGGGAGTACTCGGACGTCAACGACCCGAGTCGAACATGTGACGATATTCTTTCTAACTTTGAGTTCGAGAAGAAGATTACCGCCATCACCAACTTGAAGAAGGGGGAAGACTACTCGCCTAGTCCCTTTCAACCCTTCGACTCTGAGCATAACCCAACTGGGGTAAGTTTCTTTTCTTCTTTTTGTGCTGATTCATATCTCTCGAGTCTTGCCTTAATTGAATTCTGCGTTTCTTCTGCTTAGAACAAAGATGTGGCGGTGTGTTACCCGCCGCTTGCTGCGGCGGGTGATGGGAACTTCGATCTTCTCATGAGTAACCTTGATATTCCTCTCGACACAAGCATTGCAAACACGGAGTCGAGAGAGCGAGAAGATATGGAAGAGGAGGAAGAGGACGAGGACCCTCAACTTCTCCATCGTAAGCGCCGCAGGGTAGAGGAGGATGAGGTGATCTCCAAAGAAAAATCCCTGAGTGAGGAAATTGTCGACGAGATCGAACCTATCCGAGCGACTCCCCTGAACGAGCTTCTCTACGATGTAGCAGTCGAAGATTCCCACTACTTGGGACTTGGCCAACTTTGACGAGGAAGATGATGACGAGTAAGTTATACGCTTCATGAATTTGGATCTGCTTCTTTGTTCTTGCCGTTGACCTTTTCTCATAGTTCTGGTTCTTAGCAGGGATCAGTTCACATCCTCAGCTCAGTCTGCTAAGCAAAAGGGAGCCGCGCCTGAGCTGGCCAGGGCGTCAAGTCCTCTTCTGCGTCCTCCGAGTCCCACAAAGGCAGTTGAGGCTTCTTAATACGAGATGCATGGCTTTCCATTGGACCAGTCAAAGGATGCTGGAGCGTCCGCGAGCAAGGAGGTTTCGGGCAGCTTGCTTAGTCCCCTATCAACTCCAAATGGCAAGGTGAACTTCTTTTACGCGTATTCTATCTTCTTTTTTATCGGTTGCACGCCGGTGCTCCCGATGGGAGTAGCCCTCAGTCAGTAGGCGACTGTTTGTAGTCGATTACTGACTCAAGTAGCTTGTTTCCTTTTCCTTGTTAAATTTTGCGTGTTTATCGGGTGCACGTCAGTGCTCCCGATGGGAGTAGCCCCCGAGTCTATAGTCGATTGTGTACAATCGGATACAGACTCAAGCGACATTGTACTGTTTTGTCGCTTCTTTCGCAGGCTATCCTTGATTGCTTAGCCGTTTTCGGGCGTCGTCTTGCAGTGGCTGAGGCAGAATGCGTATCTCTTTGCCAAGAGTACCTTCATGACATTCGTTCTTCGAGAAGTGAGTTATCGTATATTTCGCGATTGACTTTGTCTTTCTGATTCCTTCATTATTAATATGCTTGCTTCATACTGCAGACAAGGCCACCCGTGCAAATACCGAGAAGACCAAAGCTTGTGCTCGGATCAAAGACCTCGAGAAGGAGCTGGAGTCCACCCAAAGGGAATTGGAGTCCGCCCGAAAGAATGCAGACGATCTCCTCGCCGAGTCTCGAGAAGCCTTGAAGAAGTTAGAGGACGCGGGTGTGGCCCATGACAACCAGCTAACCGACACCCTCCGCCCTATAGCTCGGGTTTTATCGGGTATGCTGTGTGTTTTTTTGCGTTTTATCTCGGGATTTCTTCTTCCTTTCGTGATTCTTTCTGCTTTTCTGTAGACGCTCTTGGGGTTGCTTTGGAGATTCCTGGTGAAGTCCGGGTCGATGCTTTAGCGGACATCTGCACTCAGCTGCAAGAGCATGGGAAGAAGGCCTCCTTCGCTATCCGTGATTCTTCTCGAGTGTTGTCGCTGCTGCATCAGCGGTTACTCGTGGGGAAGCCGGTTCCTTCGACCATGGAGGGCCTCTTGCAGGCTTTCCTCGTTGAGGGTGATCTTCTTCAGGAGTATACCCTTGCTGAGACTGAATGCAGAGCGAAGACGGCCATCCAGTTTGCCATCGCACACACCGTCCAAGGTGACATGGAGAAGTTGTACTCGGAGCTTCCTCAGGACGATTCATGCAAAAATGTAGCGCTTCGTCCTTTTGGCGACTGTGCTAATAGGCTAGCAAAGATGTTGTCCGAGCTAGTTTCTCGCGGCCGTGGCGCTAAACCTCCTGCAAGGGGGCTGCTTCCGGGAAGTCCGTTTCTACTTAGGATAGATAATATGTGTGCTTTTGTTTGTTTGGCCATGTAATGAACCTTGGAATACCTTGTGCTTTGCTTTCTAAGTGAAGGGGTTTTAAAGTGTCAGCAGTTGTTATTTGCTTTACTCTGTGTTCTCCCAATGGCAGTAGCGCCTAGCACTCGAAAGTGTTTTATTGATGCAAAACGTCGAGCAACCTTCACCTATGTGACTCAAAGTCTCGTATGCTCTACGCCTTTTCAAGTTGTTGATTTTTGGCGGAGGACGATCGAGTGTTCCTACTCCCCCGGCCGCGCCTTTGCTAACAGATATGAATATGCTCGCTTCTCTCCGTGGTCGTGTGCGGATGACGAGCGTAAACTGGAGGCTTTGCAAGGAGGGGCGGATGTTGCTAAGTCCAAGCAAAAGCTTTCTGCTGAGCGTGAGCAATTCGTGATTGAGGAACTGGCCGGTGTCGCCAAGAGTTTGCTATGTAAGTTACATAAGCCCCCGACTTAGTTCGGCGTATTGTGCTTACTTTTTTCCTTGCGCCTGCAGTCGTCGAGCGTGATGCAGCATCCAAAAGTCAATGGGTGAACAATATGATAGCTTGTGAGTCCAACAGTTAAAATCTTCATGCGTGCAACTTCTGGTCCGATAGAAGCAGAGGTTTCATCTTGGCGACTTTGCAGTATCGGGTGCGTCAAGTGCAGATTTTCGTCGAGACATGCCGGGAGGCTCTGTCTTCAGTTCATCGAACCTTTTATCCTTTTGGGGCTGTACCAATCGACTGAGCGCATTGCCGAGGAACTTCCATCGAGTAGAACATGTTCGCGAGTGTGTGCGCCATCAGCTTATCTGCGGAGCTCAGGTTCGTCCTGCTTTTGTGCGGCTATGGAACCCACATGTGAACTTCAATTCTGTAGCGCAACTACCTGTTACCCGAGGGGTTTCTGTAGATTTTGATCCTTATTACTAGGTGGTGCGCCCAGCTGGTGAGCGCATTATTCGGCTAACTGTTTCCGAGACGAAGCGATTGCTCCGGGAAGGTGCTAGTCGACAGTAGTTTGATTGGAAAGTGTATGTACCTTGTATTTTTGTGATTTGTTGAAGGTGTGTTAAGGTTGTGTATTGTAACCTTGTAAATATTTGCTTATTTGTAATTGCGCTTGTGAATTTTATGCTAGTTTGGCGTAGCCCCCGTGCATTGGGGTGTGATCTTTTTTAGCATGTACTCGACCGGTCGATAACTGGAATATGCACTCAAAGAAATATTTATTGCTAAGCGACGTGTTTGCTCGAATTGCATCGTGGCTGGGACAACCTTATTTGCGCGTAGAATACTCTCCTAAGGATAGAATTTTCGCATATGCACTACGTTCCACGGGTTGGAGTAGATGCCGCCTGTTGTTGGGTTCTTCAAGCGATAGGCGCCTCCTGTGATAACTTTGTGTATGATGAAGGGTTCTTCCCACGGCGGCTCGAGCTTGTGGTAACTGTCTTACTTGAGCCTACCACGAAGGATCTGCTGCGGATGCGGCGATTGTGGTGGTTGCGTAGCGCTTGCTAGTAGACATCGGATCTTGCAGTACGACGTCCCTAGCTTCATATAGTGCGTCCATGTCGTCAGCGATTTCTACATTGGAGGTTTGTTCTCTGTAGGCGACGACTCATGGTGCACTGAATAGAACATCTTCGGGTAGGACCGCCTCAACGCCATAAACCATGAAGAATGGCGTGTATTATGTCGACCTGTTTGGGATTGTTCTCGGGATCCAAAGGACGGATGGCAACTCCTTAGCCCAATGCCCGACTGCTGCATCTAGTCTGGTGAGTAATATTTTCTTCAGTCTAGTCGAAACTAATTCGTTGGATCTATCGACTTGGCCGTTGGTCTAGGGGTGTGCCACGGAGGAAAAACTGAGAGTTATCCCCTTTTCCTTGCAGAAAGCTTGAGTTTCCTTGGCCGTGAAATTGGTTCTATTGTCTGTAATCATGTTGTGGGGGACACCAAATCTACAAACGATGGAGTCGAGGAACTTGACGGCGTACTTCGCGTGTTGAGATGTAACTAGAACAACTTCTATCCACTTCGTAAATTTGTCGACTGACACTAGCAGATGCGTGTATCCTCCAGGTATTGATTTGCGAAGTGGCCCCATCATGTCGAGCCCCCATTGAGCGAAGGGCCAGGATAGTGGTATCATGTGAAGCTCTATGGCTGGTGCATGCGGCTTGGGTGCGAATCGTTGGAAATCTTCGCACCTCTCGGCCAGATCCTTGGCATCTTGGGCCGCTGTGAGCCAGTAGAAACCTGCTCGAAAGGACTTGCCCAAGATGGCTCTCCATTTGCATGGTGTCCATAGTCGCCTTGGTGTATGTCTCAGAGTAACTCTTTTCCGTCTTCGGGTGCGATGCACCTCCGAAGGACGCCCGATATGCTTCGCTTGTAAAACTTACATTTTTTATCACCCGAAAGGATTTACCACGCCGTACTATCTGCATTGCTTCAGAGACGTCACCTGGGGGCTGCTTTCTGAGGAGGTAGTCGAGATATTTGTGCGTCCAGACTGGCTCGACCAGGAAGACTTGTCACGAGATGTGATGGACAAGGGCGACGAGGGCGCTTTGTTGATTGGACTCCGTCTCTGTTGTTGCGGGTATCTCTATGGGCTTCTTGAGTTTGACTAATCTCTTGTTGATTTTCTCGAAGTAAACGCCTTGCAGGACTAGGGCATTTGTCGACCCGATGTTCGCCAATTTGTCAGCCTCCTCGTTACTCGATCGTGCAATGTGTCTTAGTTCACATCCTTTGAAGCTTCCCTCAAGAAGGTTATACATGTCGCGATAAGAGATCATGTTGGCCGCGACTGCATCACATTTCTTCATTGTGTGTTGCACAATAAAGTTGGAGTCTCCGTAAATCATCAGTCGAGTGGTGCCGCAGGTAAACGCCATCTTCATGCCACGTAGGAGTGCCTCGTACTCGGCGTCGTTGTTGGATGTTGGGTCGTCGAGGCGGAAGTCGAGTCGCAGAATGTACTGGAGCTTATTGCCTCTCGTGACATGAGGATGAGACCGGCTCCTGCTCCTTCGTTCCTCTTAGACACGTCGAAGTACATGATCCAAGAACTCGAGTATTCTAGAGGTCCTGGAGTTTGCAGTTTCGTCCACTCCGAGAGGAAGTCTGCGACTACCCGTGACTTGAGAGCATTTTTCCCTGTATACACTATGTCCTAGACGCCTAGCTCGATGCTCCACTTTGCGATCCTTCCGGATGCCATGGGGTTGTTCATGATTGTACCGAGTGATGCGTCGTTTAGCACCGTGACAGTATGCTCCTGGAAGTAGTGCTTGAGCTTTCGAGCTGTAAAGACCATCCCATACGCGAGCTTCTGGTAATGGGGGTAGTGTTGTTTGCACGGTGAGAGTACCTCACTGAGGTAGTAGATTGGTCTGTGTACGCTGTGCACCTTCCCTTCCTCTCGTCGCTCGACCACCACTTGATTAGTTGCGGCTAAGTATAGGTACAAAGGTTCCCCTTCTAGAGGTGTGGCCAATACTTTCCTGCTTTGTAACGCTCTTTTCATATTGATGAACGCCTTCTTTGCTTCTGCAGTCCACTCAAACTTATCCGTTTTCTTCAACAATTTGTTGAAAGGAAGGGCTTGCTCGCCCAATCTTGCGATGAATCTGCTGAGGGCTGCCAGTCGCCCTGCCAGTTGTTGCATACCGCGGAGATTTGTCGGTTCCTTCATTGTCAAGATGGCCTGAATTTTCTCTGGGTTAGCCTCTATTCCTCGGGCTGAGACTAAGTGGTAGAGCAGTTGGTCTGCGGGTACACCAAAGACGCATTTTTTCGGGTTGAGCTTGACTATATACGCATTGAGAGCGTCGAAGGTTTCCCTTATGTCCCCGAGGAGTGTATCCTCCACCCGAGTCTTGATGACGATGTCGTCAATGTACACTTGTTCATTCTTGCCAATGAGCTTGGCGAGGCATTTTTGCATGTAGTGCTGATATGTGGCGCTTGCGTTTTTGAGCCCGAAGGGCATGGTCGTGTAGTAGTAGACACCATGTGGTATGATGAATTTTGTCTTTTCTTTGTCTTCATGCTTCATCCTGATATGGTTATATCCCAAGTAGGCATCCAGGAAGGAGAGACGTTGACATCCTGCCATGGACTCAATGATCTGGTCAATCTGCGGGAGCGGGAAGCTATCCTCGGGGTAGTGTTTGTTTAACGACGTGTAGTCGATGCACACGTGAAGGATGTCTGTGTTTTTCTTCGGGACCAGCACCGGGTTTGCTAACCAGGTGGACATCTTTATCTCCCCGATGAACTTTGCAGCCAGTAGTATGTTCACTTCTTCTACGAGTGCGTGCTGCTTTGGCTCGGAGAAGCGTCAAGTTGTTTATTTGACTGGTTTTACATCTTTGAACACTTCCAATGAGTGCTCCGCAAACTCCCTGGGAATCCCTGGCATATCAGATGGCTATCACGCAAAATCTCCCAGTACTCACGGAGGAACTTGACGAGCGCGCTTTCCTATGCAGGGGAGAGGGTGGTTGACACCATCGTCGTATTTGCGGAATGTGTCGGGATTTTGCCGTATTCTCCTGGCAGTTTCAGCTTAAGGTAGGCGTAATGGGGTACTGCCATGAATCTCGTGAACGTTGTTCGACCGAGAATGGCGTGGTACTGTGATGGCCAGTCGACTACCTCGAAGTCGAGGAACTCTGATACGTCATAAATGAATCCCTAATTTCTGATGTTCCATGTTGTTTCCCACATGTTTTCCTTACACTTTATGCCATTTTTACACGTTCTCCGGGACTAACCTATTAACAAGATGCCACAGAGCCAGTTCCATGTTTTCTGCTGTTTTTAGTTTCAGAAATGCTGTTCTGGAAATATTCTCGGAATTGGAAAATTCGAAAGTCAGAAGTCCTAAAAGTTCCGGAAGCTTCCAGAAGTCCCGAAGAGCCCCGGAGGGGGGCCACAGGGTGGCCACACCATGGGGTGGCGCGGGTCCCCCTGGTCGCGCCACCTAGGGGTGTGACCCCCTGGCCACCTCCCGGCATCGCCTTTTTCCCCATATATACTCCCCGATGCATAAACCCTAGGGGAATCGACCTTTTCCAAAAAATACATCCGTAGCTCCGCCGCCGCCACCGACAAGTTTCGGGGGACAAATCTCTGTTATGGCACCCAGACGGCACGGGGAAGTGCCCCCCGGAAGCCATCTCCATCGACTCCACCACCATCTCCATCACCGTTGTTGTCTCCTATGATGAGGAGGGAGTAGTTCTCCCTTGGGGATGAGGGCTCTACCGGTAGCTATGTGGTTCATCTCTCTCTCCCATTGTGTGATCTTTATGTGATAATGAGCTTTGTAATCTAGTTGAATATGTAGATTGATCTTCATCTGTTATGCTACTCAAGTAGTTTTGTTATCTCCGTAAACACTTTGATCACGGGGTAAAAGTGATACTCTGTGCACCGTGTGGTTTAGCATGATATTGTTTTCTTGTGTTTGAAGATGAACCTATGAAATCACGGTGTTTGTGGTGAACCATCTGGATCCCATGGTGACAGCATGGGGGTTACTTGGTTGGAAAAGTTCTTACTCCGAGGAGTGCTGTTAAATCCCTACGTAATGATTAGTGTTCGTTATTCGACCGAAGAGTGGTTCAGCATAGTGAAGAAATGATATTTATGCATTCAATTATGTTTTCATTGTTGAGAGTGTCCTCTAGTGAAAGTAGGAGCGCTAGGCCTTATTTCCAAGCATTGAAACACCGTTTTCCGCCTGTTCTGCTACATGTTTGCTTGCTGCCATATTTATTTCAGATTTTTATTATCACTTATAATCATCCATACTTCTTGTATTTTACTCTCTCTTCGCCGAACTAGTGCACCTATATACCTGACAAGTATACTGGGTGTGTTGGGGACACAAGAGACTTCTCATATCTTAATTGCAGGGTTCCTAGAGAGGGATATCTTTGACCTCTACCTCCCTGAGTTCGATAAACCTTGCGTAATCCACTTAAGGGAAATTGATGCTGTTCTACAAACCTCTGCACTTGGAGTCCCAACACTGTCTACAAGAATAGAAGCGTGCGTATACATCAAACTCCCGCATGTATTTTCTTGGTTCCCCATGTATGATTTCCAGGTTGATTGTTCCGAGTGGCCGGACAACTTTTCCCGGTACTATCCCGTGGAAGGATGTTTCTGACTCTACGAGTCCCTCTAGGTTCCTGTTCATCTTGCGGAGCGTGTCCGCGTATATGATGTTTATCCCTCTGCTTCCGTCCATGAATACTCTGACTAGGTCGTAGTTACCTATTTGTGCCTGGATGACGAGCGCTGAGTGCCCTGGTCGGTACACCCGTGGCGGGTTGTCCTCTCTGGAGAAGGTGATAGGATGCTCATACATCTTCAGGTACTCGGTTTTGGATGGTGGGGATTGTACCGCCATGTTTACATGGTGAGTGTTGGTCTTCTCGATACTTCGGGACGGGCAGATCTTATGTATCATGCCTATGAGCCCTTGGGAGTTCGGGTATCTGTTGACTCCTTGATTTGCCGCGGCTGGGTTTGCGGCTAACACCATGTTGTGATGTTGATACGTCATAAACGTATCCATAATTTCTAATGTTCCATGTTGTTTTCATCTTATATGCTACATGTTTTCTATGCACATTATGCCATTTTTATCGATTTTCTGAGACTAACTATTGACAAGATGCCACATAGATAGTTCATGTTTTCTACTGTTTTTAGTTTTAGAAAAGTTGTTATGGAAATATTCTCGGAATTGGACGATTCGAAGCCCAAAAGTCTTAAAATGTTGTCGCGCACATGGAGTCCGGAGGAGACCCGGAGGGGGGCCACAGGGGCCCCACACCATAGGGCGGTGCCCCTCCCCCTTGGCTGCGCCCATGGGTGGTGTGGACTCCCTGGCCGCCCATCGACGTTGACCTCTCGCCTATTTATTCTTCTCGAAGGGTTAACCATAAATACATAAGCTTTTCCCACGAAAAACACCCGAGGCCGTCGTCATCGTCAACCCTAGTTTGGGAGGGTTCTGGAGCTCTCCCCGGCACCCTGCCGGGAGGAGGAATCATCACCGGAGGGCTCTACACCACCATGCCCGCCTCCGGAATGATTTGTGAGTAGTTCATCCTTGGACAACGGGTCTATAGCAGTATCTAGATGGTTGTTATCTCCTCTTTATGCCACATTTTTAGATCTTGTGAGCTGGCCTACATGATCAAGATCATCTTATTGTAATGCTACATGTTGTTTTGCTGGGATCCGATGAATTTTGAATGCTATGTCCAATGATTATCAATCTATCATGTTCTTTTCATCTGTATGTTATCTATGATCTTGCATACTCTATGTTATTAGTAGATGCTCTAGCCAAGTAGATGCTAGTAACTCCAAGAGGGAATATTTATGCTCGATAGTCGGTTCATGCCTCCCTTTTACTCACGCTCGAGTGACAGAAACGTAACTGGTGGGGGATGTGTTGTTTCCATTAGGGATAAAACAACGATGTTTACATTGTTTACATTACACACTTTTCTTAATGCAATTATGTGGTGCTTGCAACTTAATACCCATGGTTTGCTCGAATGACATTCTGAGGGTGGATTATTAGTCATAGATGCAGTTGGATAATGGTCTATGTATTTCGTTGTAATGACTGCATGAATCACATAGTAATCATCATGTCATGCATATGCACTACGGTGCAGCCTTTATATCTGTTGCCCAGCTGTAATTTGTTTACCACACATGATATTTATCTGCTTTGGATAGACACCACTTGTGAACTATGGACCCCGGTCCATTTTCCTCATACTGTTAATACAACCACTGCTACTACTGTTTTTATATTGTTGTCCTACTGTTTTCCACACCATATGTTTAACCTCTATATTTTTAGCAAAACCAGTGAGATTGACAACCTCGCTTCTTTGTTGGGGAAAAGTGATCTGATTGTGTTGTGTAGGTTCCACGTTGCTTCTGAACCGGTAGTGCGCCCTGCCACATCAACTTCATCAACCTTTGGAAGTGTTTTCTTTCTCCTACTGGTCGATTCAACCTTGGTTTCTTTCTGAGGGAAAACTTTCCGCTACGCTCTTCACAACCTTTCTCTTGGGGTTTACCAACGTCAGCCATCAACAAGTTTTATGGTGTCGTTGCCTGGGAGAAAGAGGATTTCTACAAGGGGAGTCTCTCACTTCCAATCTCTTTACTTTTTTTGTAGCTTTTCTTAGTTTATTTTATTTTGTCTTGTTTGCTTCTCTATATAAAAACACACACAAAAAATAGTTCTTATTCTAGTTGTTTTTTTTATGATGTTTTTAATCTTGCTAAAATGAGTACCCCTGAGAACACTAAGTTGTGTGACTTTACTAGCACCAACAACAATGATTTTATTAGTACACCTATTGCTCCACCTTCTCCTACTTCTGATTTTTATGAAGTTAAGCCTCCCCTGTTAAATCTTGGTATGAGAGAGAAATTTTCTGGTATTAGTACTGATGATGCTACTTCTCATCTTAATAATTTTGTTGAACTATGCGAGATGCAGAAATATAAAGATGTTAATGGATTTATTATTAAACTAAAATTGTTTCCTTTCTCTTTGAGAGGGAGAGCTAAAGAATGGTTGCTATATTTTCCTACAAATAGTATCGATTCCTGGACTAAATGTAAATATGCCTTCACTGGAAAATATTATCCTCCTGCTAAGATTATATCTTTGAGAAGTAGCATTATGAATTTTAAGCAACTTGATAATGAGCATGGTTGCTAAACCTTGGGAAAGAATGAAATCTTAAGTAAAGAATTGCCCCACTCATGGACTGACTACTTGGATGATCATCCAAACCTTTTTATGCATGACTAAATTTTTCTTCAAAAACCTTCTAGATTCAGCAGCTGGAGGAACCTTTATGTCCATGACTTTGGGGGCAGCAACAAACCTTCTTGATGATATGATGGTAATTATTCTGAATGGCACACCGAGAGAGCTCCAATAGGTAAGAAGGTAAATTCTGTTGAAGAAACCTCCTCTTTGAGTGATAGACTTGATGCTATTATGTCTATTCTTGTGAATGACCATGCTCCTATTGATCCATATAATGTTCCTTTAGCCTCTTTGGTTGCTCAAGAAGAGCATGTTGATGTGAATTTCATTAAAAATAATAATTTCAACAATAATGCTTATAGGAGTAATTTTGGTAGCAACAACTATATGCCATATCCTCCTAATAATAATAATGTAAGTTATTATGGTAATTCCTACAACAAAAATAAAAGTGTACCCTCTAATCTTGAAAACATGCTTAAGAATTTTATTAGTACACAAACTGCTTTTAATAAATCTGTTGTGGAAAAGTTTGGAAAAATTGATGTTCTTGCTTCTAAAGTTAATAGCCTTGGTATTGATGTTTATCTTCTTAAAATTAAGGTTATGCCTCATGATGGTAAAGAAAGCAAAACTTTGAATGTCATTCAAATTCAAATTGATGACAATATTAGGATGTTAGCAAAATTGCATGCTAGATGGGAAAGAGAACATGAAATAGCTAGAAAGAATAATATAGCTAATGTCTGTACTATTACCACCACTAGTAAAACTGAAGATTCTCATGCTATTAAACCTTCTACTATTAATAGTAAGGTAATTGGTGTTGGCAATGTCTACACTTCCTCTGCTAAACGTTTAGAATTGCCTAAAACCACTAAAAATGTTCCAAATAAAAGTGCTGAATTTTTTTTTAGGTATTTGAGACAATGGTCCCATTACTTTTGATAAGAATGATCTTGATTTTGATAATTGCAACCTCTCTAAAGTAATTATGTTCCTACAAAAGATGTCTAGTAACCCCGATGCTAATAACATTAATATGGCTTTTAAAAAACATATTACAAATGCTCTCATGGAAATTAGAGAAGAAGAATTAAAATGTGAAGCCTCTGTTCCTAGAAAATTAGAAGATGGATGGGAACCCATCATTAAAATGAAGGTTAATGATTTTTATTGTAATATTCTATGTGATCTTGGTGCTAGTATCTTTTTTATGCCTAAGAAACTTTATGATATGCTTGATTTACCACCATTGGAACATTGTTATTTGGATATTTGTCTTGTTGATAATGCTAGAAAGAAACCTTTGGGGAGAGTTTCTGATGTTCTTATTATGGTTAATAATAACCTTATCCCCATTGATTTTGTTGTTATGAATATTGAATGTCAAGCTTCTTGTCCTATTGTTTTGGGAAGACCTTTTCTTAGAACCGTTGGTTCTGTTATTGATATGAAAGGGGGAATATTAAATATCAATTCCCACTCAAGAAAGGTAGGGAACACTCTCCTAGGAAGATAATTAATTTGCCTTTTGATTCTATTATTCTAACAAGTTACAATTTGGATGCTTCTTCACTTGAAAACACATGATTTTCTCTTCCTATGCCTAGCTAAAAGGCGTTAAAGAAAAGCACTTCTTGGGACATAACCCATGTTTTTATTTTTGATTTCTTTTAATATGTTTTCTTTGACTCAAGGTGTTGTATAATTCTATATCAACCCCTTTGTATCTTTATTTTCATGTATTAGTTGTGCCAAGTAAAGTTTCTAGCGAAAGTTGGTGTTAGTTTTGGATTTCTGCGCAGGAAACAGATTTTCGCTGACCACCATAAAAAATCGTATAATTCACAGAAAGATCAAAATGACCTAAAAATGTCTTTTACTATGTCGAGTGGATTTCTTTTCTTCATGATACATCAGTGGCTCTAGCTAATGTTTAAAAGTATCAATGAAACTTTTACCCATGCAGAACACATGATTTTTTGATTGTGCACTAACCCTCTAATGCGAATTACTTTGAGTGTGGTGTGAAGGAAGTTTTCAAGGGTCAAGAGAAGCGGGTGATATAATGTGATCAAGAAGACTTGTCGTGGGGTTTTCACGGCAAGTGTCCTCATCTGACAACTAGAATGTCAGGCCATTGCTACTGAGCGAAGCTTCAAAAGGGTTAAGGCGGAAACGAGAGATGCGAGTTTACCCAGGTTTGACCCTTCTATTGAGGGTAAAAACTACTCCTACTTTCTTACTATGGGAAACAAGGTCTCGACTACAGAGGACGATTATGTCTCTCGATGTCTCTAGTTCCCTTGCTATAAACTTAGAACTTGTCTATCTACTTCCTAGTACCTCGCCTTATATAGTAGACGAGTGCTCCGGGTTACAAAGGGATCTGGGTTGTCCCCGATGTCGGAGTCCTAATATGATTCAGTTCTGGGACATCTCGTCCGGTTCACTACATGACCCGGAGTGAACCGGACGTTCCCGTCCGGCCTTGGGACGCTCCTCATGTCTTGGGCTTCCAAGTCTTCTAACCCGGAGCACAGACTGGTTCTTTTGTCCTTTCCGGGTTACGCTGAAGATAACCCGGATCTTTTTCTTCCAGCTGACCATTTCTTGTCCACCTTCTCCCGGTATAAACCGGACCGTATGATATGAACTGGCTAAGGTAAATTCAGGTTCATGTGGGTGGATGGTAAGCCCCCTTACCTATTCCCCCAACATTAGCCCCCAGGTTAACGTGAACACTTGAGTTCAAACTTATGGTGTTCTCATTAAGCTGTTCCTGAAATAACTTAAACACAGACCGCTTTGATTTGAGAAAATAATCCTCCGGAATATCTTGATCAGGATTATTCGGGTTTCAACATTATCACCACGATCATATCTTTCCATTTTTTGAAGAGATAACTCCACATTTTTATCTCCAAGATCTCAGGAACCGAAAATATTTCGGTTTATCCCGGATTTTTCTCAACGTATTTAATGCGCTTTTCCCCAAAAAATCTTCCTTGGTAGATCCAATCTCCTCATATTTTTTCAAAAAAGGTTAATCCCGAGGGTCCTTTGTGCAAAATTAGCAGTTAAACCTAGGTTTTAGGCCCCCGCTTATAAATAGCCTCTTGGGGCTCCTCCAGAACCATTCGCTCCTTACGCCCGCAACTTCATGTTCTTCCTCCGAAAGAGCTTGAGAGCTCCATTTTATTTCTCACGCCGTCGTGGCCGGAGCTTCACCGGCGTTCGTCACAAGATGGTGAAAGATAAGAGCTTGGCGACCAAGGCTGCATGAACCGGAAAAAAGAAGACCGGTGGTGCTTACGGTTGTGCTACTGCCAAGTTTGGTAGGGGCATGATGCAAGTGAACTGGTGCAAGTCGGAGATGACCCCGGGCCGGCTTACCGAGATGGAAGATTCCTGTTTACTCCCGAAGAACATATCCTGGCGTGCCCCTGGTAATGAGATCCGGCCTGAACCTGGGCCGGGTGAGGTAATAATCTTTGAAGGCCATATTCTTTACGGGTTTCGCCCTCCCGGGTCTCATTTTTTCCGCCAGCTCCTAAGCTATTATGGTCTTCACCTGCAAGATCTTCCCCTCAACTCCATACTTAACGTTAGGAACTTTTTTGTCCTTCGTGAGGACTATCTTCAAGTAGAGCCCAACCTAGAGCTCTTCCTTGAGTACTTCTATTGTAACAAACACCCGGAAGTAGTTGGGATTGAGCTGATCCACTACGGTGGCGTCCCGTTCCAGAGGCGGAAGGATATTGCTTATCCGGGTATCCCCCTTGCTAGTCATCCGAAACTCTGGCAGAAAAAATTCTTTTATACCAAAAACACCTATCCTGAAGATGAACCGGCTCTTCCGGGTTATCATCCTGAACGGTTTGTTTATACAAGCATCATGAACTCCTACGCCAAGTCTGCTGATCGAGTCAAAATCAAACCCCTTCTCAAACGTGTAACTTCTTTAATAGTTAACGGGTTAACTGGTTTAGACCTGACCAAGATTTGGGTGAACTGGAGTATCCAACCTCTGAGCATTAGGGACCGGGTATTCCATGAATACACCGGTTTATCAGATCCTATGCGATATTCCGACTCTCCAATTTCTAAGTATGACATGGTGGCTGCACTAAAAGACTTGGTTGGAATAAAGAAAGACATGTTTTTTTATGTTGGCCTTGTTGCCTTTTCCTATTCTAACCCAGCTCCTCCTATAAGTTTATATTTTTATAAGTAACTTTCATTCTATTGGGATTTTAAAGACTACGCAGATGCTGACCCTGCTTTTTCCGGTTTACAGCTTTCAGATGCTTTCTGGGTTACCACCCAAGAGACTGCTTCTCCTCCTGAAGATGATGAATCAGAAGAGCAAAGTGACAAAGAGGATGAGGTTTTTGAATTTGATTCCCTTGGTCACTTGCATAACCAGTTTGCTGATGCTAGTTACTACCAGGACGAACCGGCTGAGCAGGAGGGTGCCGGTTTAGGGCAAGGCGGTGCAAGTCAAGAAGTGTCGGATCAGCCTATTCGGGATCTCAACCCCACCACTCCCATTACTGGCTCAAATGTGGTGATTGAAAAAGATTCTCCTGTGACCAACAAGAGATGCCGACAGGCTGTTGCAAAGGTGCCTATTTCTATACTGTCCAAAAATTCTTTGAATCCATCCTCGCATATGAAGAAAATGCAGGATGATGAAGATACCAGTAAAATAAGGAGGACCCGGATCTCTGGGTCAAGTGACTTACAAGAAGTTTTTATTGAGAAAACTCCCTCCCGCTGGGTTTCCAAGGCTCAAGATTCTCCTACCTCTTCACACCCCTTGGAAGGAAAAATCCCGCCTGAGTCGAGTCATACTTTTCATACAGATTCTCCCAACTCTGGTTCATCCCATTTCAGCGCGGACAATGATTTTTTCTTTAACTCTGGGTAAGTTAGCTTTTCAATCTTTGGTTCATGACTACAACCATTTGTTACGTAATACGGTTTATAATTTTTTTCTTGCTGCAGGACCCAAGTTGTGTTAAAGGTTCATACAATTTCAGCTGCTGCTCCCACTGTGAACTAGGAGGAAAGAGCCTTTGAAGAAAGACAAGATGAACCGGTTGTTCAATCGCCAAGTCATGTCGACGATCGTGCACAATCCACTGAACAAGAGGTGAATCCGATTGATAATACATCGGATAATGATCCTCCAGTTGAAGACATAATTGTCTCGGACCCGGACGTGGTGATCACCGGCTCTCCGGCTGCTAGAACTGTTGGGACTTCGACTATGTTATCCAAAGTCACAGAAGATCTGAAACCATCTCCATAGGAGAAAACAGTTCCTTCCAACCTGAACATGGAAGGTCAGGATTTTGATATGCTGACTCGAGAACTTTCTGAAAGCCGACGCCGTGCAGATGGGATCATTGACTTTTTTGTCGCACCCTGGGTTTCTAGAGGATACTCTTCGTACGAACTGGAAGTCAGGTGCTTGGATTATGGGGCATAACTGCTCCCACGTCCCAGCTTCCTGGTAGGCCTGCGCTTATGCGCGACAACACAAGCCCTGCTTCCACCGTCGAAGTAAACTATCCGCTAGGAACCTAAAGGCACTACTGTCGACGTACTTCATAACAAACACGCACGGTACGTCAACAGTTTGGTACGAATGATAACACAGAATGTCTCTACGACACAAAAGAATGAAATAAGTGCAACTGGCCTTCACTAAGGCAGAAAATATCGAATACAGTCATCCAGAGGACACATGTCCCAACATATCATCCATTACAACAGCGGAAGCAATCAAAGGGGTCTGAGTACAGACAAATCCATGGCTTAAGAAGCCGGAGAAAATAAATGAAAGCGAAGCCCATCCACGTAGGTCTGGATCCTGCCCTGGTCCAGCTAACTACTCGTCTGCAGCGTCGTCGAACTCCACAAAGTAGCCATCCTGGGAAGCATCGTAGTCGTAGTAGTACTCTGCGTAAACCACAGCCCCAACGGGGTCAGTACATCCAAGTACTGGCAAGCAAGACTCACAGTTCATCAAGGAGTTTCCCGTCAACACAAGCATAGATGCTTGGGATCAACGGAAGAAAGGGGTGATATAAAAGTTGCTGCTGGCTGCTCTAAACAACTACAGAATATAACTACAAGTTCCGGCTAACAGAAAAGATAAGATCGAGGATTGTAACCAACTGAAAGATAACTTCAACCAAAACCCATCCTGGATCTCGCCCCTTATCCAAAGAAGCAATCCGAGGATAACTCACGCGGTTGTAATAAGGTGAATCAAGTTATTGTGTGAATAACCTACTACTAGTCAGGTTATTAATCATTGGGTGAAACATGATTGATCATTATGTTGAAGTTGTCCTGAGTACTTGTTAGCCAGTACTTTCACCAAGTAATCCATAACCGCGGAAAACACGGCTTCTCGAGAAGATTATCCCTGCAGGGTTGCACCAATTTGGCCGTACACTCATGAATATCCCGCCAGATGGGATGCCTCCCACCAAGCGGGGCACTCAACACAACCAACCATTCTTCGCATCAAGCCCAAAGAACCTTGGGCGCACGGCTAATCAAGCCCAGAAGAAAAGGGACCATCATAGCACTCTAAGACCGTGTCCCCCTATATGCCGACTACGAAAGTTCCACCCTGCGCTGGGCTCGCAAAAACATGCATGCGGCAAATGGAAAACACGAACTAAATGAGGCGATTTGGACGAGATGCGAATCAGGTCAAGTTGAGGGGGGCGCCCATACTCGCTTCCCAAATGCGGGTAGTGCGCTCATCATGGATCAGTAGACAAGACCCTTTTCCTATTAGGGTCGACACTAGCAGGCTCCAAAACCACTCATGGGCCTCCTGCCGGTGCCTTATCATCAAATTATTATTACCATTAGCAATTAACAGGATTGATTGATTAATAACGAGCCCCGGTACAAGATAATAAGATAGTAACAGTAGTAACCGACAACAGACTCGAGTAAAAGCAACCCTAAGCATGCTAGGTAATAACAGGCACAAGCAACGGCTGTAGGTATGGAGGTGGTGGCAATATCATGGCTCAAGGTATCATGTGATGGGTTCGGAGAACAAGCAACGATACATAGGGCTAGCAATAGTAGACAAAAGATAGTATCGACAACAAGTGTGGAAAGGAACTCAATGATTCATGTGAGTGATAACTTGCCTGGCAGCTCAGCCTCGTACTGGGCTAGGTCCTGAGTAGTGGTGTCGTAAGGCTCGTCGGTACCAACGTCGTCGTCTAACCGAGAAGAAGCAAAAACAACAACGAAGGAAGACGGGCAATCAATACATGGCATAAGTGCACAAACATTGGATGATGCATGTCATGTTTAATAGATGCACCAAAATAACTTGCTTGACATGAAACACAAATTTAAATGGATTCCATATGCAAAGGGGTGCATATGGAAGCCCATGCTTGGAGTTGAATTAATTGTTCTATCACTAAGCATTAGGTGTAGTTGAATTAGTATGATGCATGCATGATGAATAACAATAACATAACAAGTTAAATGCAATTGGAACAATAGTTAACAATTTAGAAAGGCATTTATCAAATTTGGAATTTTGTTACTTAACATGGCACACAAGTAAATGTTGTTATCATCAAGTTAAAGGGTGCAAAACAATTTACAAATTTTATATTTGAAAAGTTTGTCAAATTTTAGTTGGATTACATGTTTCACAATTTGAAATTGGACTTTGGATTAATTAGTTATGAATTAAACAAAATTAAACAATTTTTAATTGAATTAAACAAGAATTAAATAGTTTAGGCAATTTAAATTATTCAAACCAGAAAACAAAATTTATATTTGCATAGGGTATTCAAAATGGTATGAAAAACATATTTTATTTGAATTATTTGGACTTAAGAATAAATAGTTATGAATTATTACAAATTGCATTTGAAACATTTGGATTTGAATTTTAAATGCATTTGAAGTTGCCAAAACAGAATACAAATTGGATATTTGGAAAGTTTAGGAAATTTGGTACAGAAAACATATAAAGTTTGTAATTATTGGATTCATATAATAAAAGTTATAGAATTTTGAAGTTTATTGCTTATTCTGCCCAATTAAGATATTAGAAAAATAAAAACAGATTTGGTTTTAATGTTTTGTTACACACTGGAAGTGTACACCCGGGCACTGCCCTGTGGACCCTTGCCAACGTGGCGTGCACGTGGCAGAGAGAGCCCACGCAGTCACAGCCAGGTGGGCCTGGCTCGGGATTTAATCCCAGCAAAAAAAATTGCGCCGAGGGGGGTTCGACCCCGCGCCCTCCAGGCTGCAAGCGACGGTGCGTGCCACTGCGGTAATCGCGCGGATCTTAACAGGTAAAGGCGTCGACTTCTTTTAGGGTTCAGTTGCGAGTAGACTGAATTTTAACTGAAGACCAAAACCATCCACGTCTGTCTACTGAACTCGACTGAACCTGACGGCCAAGAAATTCAGACAGCGCGCGGCGGACAGAGATTTCGCCGGTGATCGATGGTTCGCTGCTCACGGGCGCGGGTCGCGCGATGGTTGTGCTGCGTGTGCGTGAAAGGTGCAGGTGGACGTGCGTGTGAGTGAGCAGAGAAAGGAGAGGGCGAGGGGACTGCTCACCGTGAGTATGCAGATGCTCGCCGGAGAAGATCACGGACGGCGGCGCGGCTACGGACTGCCTCGAGCGCCGCTGCGGTGTTGAAGACGAAGAGGGGACCGTGGGCTTCCAATTCCCGCCGCTAGCGCACGGCGCCACCCATCGGAGACGGCGCTCCTCGCCGGAATTCAGAGAGGGCGCGGCGAGTTTCAGAGATGCAGTACCGAGGAGGTGGAGGTGAGAGGAAACGATGGCGTCTGCGGCGGAGCTGAGGGTGGATCTAGGGTTTTCGGCGGCGGGAGAGGGGGTACCGTGGTTTTATGGAGCGATGGAACCTGTACGGCGGCCATCGGGGGGCTTCTGTGGCGATCAACGACGGAGCGGGGTTCGTACGCAGGTGACGTCACCCTGGAGGAGGACGAAAGCGACGTTGGGGAGGTAACGGGCCAAAGTAACGGGCTGGGCCCTAGCTGCTGCGCTGCTCTCCTCTCCTCCGGCTTTATTTTTTTTTTTGTACACTGTTTTTTTTTTGTAGTTGAGTAAATTGGAAACAAACAAAGGTTTTGTTTACTGAAATTTTTGAAACAAAAATAGGGTAAATTTATTAGTGGAAAAGAAATGCAACCTTTTGGTAGATTTTGTTTTCCAAAAATTTATGTTTTGTTTGTTGTTTTAAAATTAACCAATTTAATTGGAAAATGCAATATTAATTAATATTGGTAAAACAAAACATTTTCCATAGGGTTTTCCCCTAGGGTTTTTAAAGTGATTTAAGAATTATGGATACCAATTAGTTATGAACTTCATGGCTCCAAAAGATTAAAGGTTTGGAGAGTTGGTTTGAAATTGGAAATGATTTGGAATTAATTGTTTTAATTGAGTAATTGATTTAAGCAACAATTTAATGGATGACTTACAATGGATTGTTTGGAAACAAAAGAGGTTTTCAAATTGCAATTCTTTGTTTG
The DNA here is from genome assembly GCA_028641055.1 of Alopecurus myosuroides. Lineage (NCBI taxonomy): Eukaryota > Viridiplantae > Streptophyta > Magnoliopsida > Poales > Poaceae > Alopecurus > Alopecurus myosuroides. The sequence continues at coordinate 302,614,698 of CM054057.1, read as the reverse complement.
AAAGAAAGTAACAGCCAAGTGTGAAAACAATGTTTGATTAAGCTTGACTTTTATTATGAAAACAATGCAAACAGAAATGAAAAAGAGAATGATGCCATGATGCATTGCATAAATTAAACAAATAAATAAAACAACTAAGGGTTTTCATACTTGGATGTTACAAAACGCCCCCCCTTGAAGGAATCGCGCCCCGAGATTCCCTACTGAGAAATGAACAGGTCCGGATACTTCTTGCGAAGATCCTCTTCGGTCTCCCACGTTGCCTCTTTATCAGAATGATGTGACCATTGGACTTTCAAGAACTTTGTGCTCTTGTTGCGAGTCTTACGCTCGGTCTCATCGAGAATACGAATAGGGTGCTCCTCATAAGATAGATCATCTTGCAGTTCGATAGAATCATGATCAACTGCACGATCTGGATCTTTGAAACACTTCTTGAGTTGTGACACGTGGAACACATCGTGCACTTTGGAAAGTTTTTCTGGAAGTTCAAGACGATAAGCATTCTCTGCACGTCTTGAGAGGATGTTGAAAGGGCCAATGTATCTTGGTGCAAGCTTTCCTTTCACACCAAAACGATGAGTGCCTCTGAGGGGAGTTACACGGAGATATGCCTTATCACCAGGTGCATAGACCATATCCCTGTGTTTGCTATCATAATAGCTCTTCTGACGAGACTGAGCAATCCTGAGATTGTCACGAATGATACGAACTTTCTCCTCGGCTTCCTTAACAATGTCAGGGCCTAGAAGTGAACGTTCACCAGCTCCAGACCAATTGATTGGACTCCTGCATCTGCGACCATACAGTGCCTCAAATGGTGCCATGCCTAGGCTTGCCTGGTAGCTGTTGTTGTAGGAGAATTCAGCATATGGAAGGCAATCCTCCCATTTCATGCCAAAGGAGAGACCACATGCTCTGAGCATATCCTCGAGAATCTGATTGACTCTTTCGACTTGCCCTTGAGACTGAGGGTGATAAGCTGTGCTGAACAGAAGTTTAGTGCCCAATGCTTCTTGAAAGCTCTTCCAGAAATGAGAAGTGAAAATACTTCCACGGTCTGAGCTTATTTCCAATGGAACACCATGAAGGGGAACAACCTTTGCTGTGTAGAGCTCTGCTAACTGGCTAGCTGAGATAGTTTCCTTTACAGCATAGAAGTGAGCGACCTTAGTGAGACGATCAATAACAACGAAGATTGCATCGTTGCCCTTTTTGGACTTTGGAAACCCAGTAACGAAGTCCATTTCAATCATGTCCCACTTCCACTCAGGAATTTTCAGAGGTTGGAGTAGACCTGCTGTCTTCTGATGGACTGCCTTAACACGTTGACAAACGTCGCATTCAGAAACGTATTGAGCAATTTCACGTTTCATGCCAGACCACCAATACAGAGTCTTGAGATCCTGGTACATCTTTGTACTTCCAGGGTGAATGGATAGAGGAGTTTCATGAGCCTCCTTGAGAATGATATCCTTGAGACTTTGAATCTGAGGGACTGCAATGCGTCCTTCGAAGAACACAGTTCCCTTGTCATCAATTGAGAAGGACTTGAACTTATCATTGCCCTCCTTGATGTGATCCACAATCTTCTTGATTTCATTATCACGAAGTTGTTCAGAACGAATCTTGTCCTCGAGAGTTGGGCTGGCTGTCAAGCTAGCAAGGTATCCTTCAGGAACAAGACCAAGGTTTAGCTTCTGGAATTCTTCATGAAGTGGAGGTTGGCTTTCCATGATCATGAGATTATTGCAATAGGATTTGCGACTGAGAGCATCGGCCATAACATTAGCCTTGCCTGGAGTGTAAGAAATGGTGAGATCAAAGTCTTTAATCTTCTCAATCCATCTCCTTTGCCTGAGGTTCAGATCTGGCTGAGTGAAGATGTATTTCAGACTCTTATGATCGGAAAAGATTTCAGTTTTGTTACCCAACAAGTATTGTCTCCATTTCTTGAGGGCAAACACAACTGCTGCAAGTTCAAGATCATGAGTGGGATAGTTTTGTTCATGTGGGTTCAACTGACGTGAAGCATAAGCCACAACTTGACGTTCTTGCATAAGAACTGCTCCTAAGCCTTGGAGAGATGCATCACAGAATATCTGGAAAGGTTTGGTAGTGTCGGGGCCAACTAGAACAGGTGTGGAAGTGAGTTTTGTCTTGAGGAGGTTGAAACTCTCATCACATTGTGGAGTCCAAACGAACTTTTTGTCCTTCTTTGTGAGATCAGTGAGAGGTTTAGCAATCTTGGAAAAGTTTTGGACGAAACGACGGCAATAGCTAGCCAAGCCAAGAAAACTTCTGACTTGCTTCACCGTCTTAGGGGGTTTCCAATCAACAATTGCCTTAACCTTTTCAGGATCAATGGCAATGCCTTTGGCAGAGATGATATGACCAAGATATGCAACTTCTGGAATCCAGAACTCACATTTGGAAAACTTGGCATACAAACGATGCTCGCGAAGTTTCATGAGAGTGAGACGAAGGTGTTCTCCATGCTCTTCCTCGGATTTTGAGTAGACTAGAATGTCATCAAGATATACCACAACGAACTTGTCGAGGTATTCATGGAAGACAGAATTCATGAGTCTTGAGAACGTCGCCGGTGCATTGGTGAGACCAAAGGACATGACGGTGTATTCATATAGACCGTACCGAGTGGTGAAAGCTGTCTTGGGAATATCTTCCTTTCTGATCTTTATCTGATGGTAACCCATCCTCAAGTCCAACTTTGAGAATATTGAGGCTCCAGCAAGTTGATCAAAAAGATCATCGATACGAGGAAGTGGGTACTTGTTCTTGATGGTTTTCTCGTTGAGAGGACGATAGTCAACCACGAGTCTTTTTGTTTGATCCTTCTTGGCAACAAACAGAGTTGGGCAACCCCAAGCGGAGGAACTAGGCTGAATGAAACCTTTGTCCATATACATATCGATTTGCTCCTTCAACAATTTCAGTTCAGGAGGAGCTATCTTATATGGATGCTTAGAGATTGGAGCAGTACCTGGCTCAAGCTCGATCACGAACTCAACTGCTCTGTCCGGGGGCATCCCTGGCAACTCTTCTGGAAAGACGTCAGGGAATTCACAAACCACCGGAACATTTTCAATTGCTGGAAGGGGTTTGGCCTCAAGGTTGAACAGCTGAACAGAAGTTGATCCATATGGAGAATAGACTATCTGGTCTGAAGTGTGGGAGAGTGTTATTGACTTTTGAGCACAGTCAATTTTTGCTTTGTGGGTCTTCAACCAATCCATACCCAGAATGACATCAATGTCAGAATTTCCCAGCAACATGAGTGAAGCAAGGAATACACGACCTCCAATTAGGATCTGATTGTCCATGCTTATCTTGGAAGTAATCATTTTAGTTCCCGGAGAGTGCACATAGATTTGATTGCTTAGCGGAACCAGAGCTAAATTGTACGTTGTAGCAAAGATCTTTGACACAAACGAATGCGATGCTCCAGTATCAAACAACACTTTAGCTGGAATAGAGTTTACGGGTAATATACCGAGAACGACGTCAGCAGCTTCCTCTGCTTTGTCGGCCTTGATATGGTTCACCCTCGCGTTCCTCCCGACAGGCCTATTGTTGGAGTTGAAGGCTTTAGCCGGAGGAGCACGAACCATAGCCTGGTTGGTGTTGGGGCGAGGAGGTAGGGGTAGCTGCTTCTGAGTGCACTTATCAGCATAATGTCCAGTATCCTTGCACTTGTAGCAAGTGACGATACGAGAAGGACCCGGCCTTGGCTGCCCCATCGGAAACCTCTGACTCTGCATCTGAGATGGGTTGGGTGGGCGGGGACCAAAGCCTGGAGAAGCTTGGGCATTTGGAGCCCGAGTGACAGCACCATTTGGCACCCAGATGCGGCGCTTCTGCGGAGGGGTGGTCATGTTGGAGGAGGAACCACCCTCACGCGAGTGCTTGCGCGACTCTTCGAACGCCTTGCGCCCATTCTCCTCATTGAGCGCGGTGTTCACAAGCTCGACGAAGTCCTTGCACTTGATGTTTGTGAGAGCGTACTTCAGTTCCGGGTTAAAACCTCGGCGGAACCTTGCCATCTTCTTGGCTTCGGTGGACACTTCGTCACCAGCGTACCGAGCGAGACGATTGAACTCGTTCTGGTAGCCGAGAACGTCCAGCTTGCCCTGTCTGAGAGAGCAGAATTCCTCACGCATCTTTTCCATGAGACCATCCGGGATGTGGTGCTTCAGGAAGGCATCTCTGAAACATCCCCAGTTGATAGGAAAGCCAGCCCTCATGGCCTGGTAGTTCTCCCACCAAGTAGCTGCCTGACCCTTCAGTAGGTAGGTGGCGTACTTGACCTTATCCTCTTCAGCAACATGAGCTATCTCCAGAGCTCTTGCTACGTCACGGATCCAGTCATCAGCATCCAGGGGCTCACGTGTTGCCACGAAAGCTTTTGGGCCCAAGCTGAGGAAGTCCTTGATGGTGACCCTTGGAGCATTCTGGTTGTGTTGCTGGTTAGCCTGGATCTGGGCCATCTGTGTCACCACTTGGGTCATCTGAGCCAACAGCTCCCCCATTGGTGGTGGCGGAGGCGGGTTGTTCCTGGTTGGAGGCATCCTGAACAGAAATTCATTTTAGCACAACAACAGAAAGGATAGACTTGGTAACCGAAAGATAGATTATTCCGACGCATGAATAGATAACCAACAGGTACATCATCACATGTTCAAATACATCAGAATATCCAACAGACCAATACATGGTTCGAAAACGAAAGGATAAACTAGACACAGCTAGTAATGGATACAACGGTACTCCCATGCTCATCACGCAGGACGGCGGTGAGTAGTACGACGAGAGATACGGTGAGGAGGAATCCCACGGAAGTAGGTATCACGACGATCCATGTAGATAGGAACTGCTCTGAGAGCAACTCTCGGTGTCGTGAAGTAGGAAGCGTCGTATCCCTGTGCTCCATAGCGGGGAATCCCTGTGTAACCAGCTCCGAGGTCGAGAAGTGGGCCTCTGATCGGCTCGTAACCTCCAGCATCTGGCAACGGAAGACCAGCTGGCTGAACGACACGTGCGAAGCGCTCGTCTCCAACAAAGTCTGTGGTGTACGTCGCCAGACGAGTGAGAGCAAGGTGGAGCTGCTCCCTGACTGAGGCTAACTCCTGGGAAAGTGCGGAAGCAACGGCATCACTGTGACTAGCAAACTGGGCAGTGACCTGGAGTCTGGAGCTATCAGTCTCGTAGGTATCCATGTCGCGGTGGATAGTGAAGTGAGCTCCCGCTGTCGTGATGTAACCACAGGGGATGTGACGAAAACTGGACTTATCAAACCCCCAGTAGTCAGCACGGAGAACGGTGACACTCACGTACGCTGCCTGCTGCACTGCCATATCCACTGTGGACCCTACTGCCTCGTACTGGTGTGCAATGCTCCTGCCATCATCCGACAGAATGTAGACGATAGCCCGGTAGCAAGTCTGGTGAAACTCTCGCTGGTGCTCGTAGACCTGGTACTCTGGTGCCCAACGGAACCCCAGAAAGGTAACCATGTCTCTCAGCAACTCCGGAAAACCGGCGGTGCTCTCACAGCGAGTCATGCGAACCACCTGCGGATAGTAGTTGAGACCCATCTGCAGATTATTTGGAAGGTTTTGATTAGACTCCGGTAGATGAAAAAGGATGTGGAAAAACAACAACAAGGTTCAACGGACGAAAAGGATGTTGAAAAGAACATGATATCGAAGCAACATCGGGAAAACGAGACCAAAAGTCCTGAGGTACTACAGAGAACCCAAAACACGTGAAATCCTAACTTGAAAGTTTAGGTGAGAACAGAAAACAACGTTGCACTTCCTTACCAGAAAAGGGTGGGTGGGTGGGGAAAGAAGAAAAATGGCAGAATTCCTACTCTCACGTTTCATTTTTCCTATATAGCTACAAAATAGTTTCTAGACTCAACTGCGACCAGTAAAAAGGGATCCTACAGGCAGACAGGCTCTGATACCATTTGTCGCACCCTGGGTTTCTAGAGGATACTCTTCGTACGAACTGGAAGTCAGGTGCTTGGATTATGGGGCATAACTGCTCCCACGTCCCAGCTTCCTGGTAGGCCTGCGCTTATGCGCGACAACACAAGCCCTGCTTCCACCGTCGAAGTAAACTATCCGCTAGGAACCTAAAGGCACTACTGTCGACGTACTTCATAACAAACACGCACGGTACGTCAACAGTTTGGTACGAATGATAACACAGAATGTCTCTACGACACAAAAGAATGAAATAAGTGCAACTGGCCTTCACTAAGGCAGAAAATATCGAATACAGTCATCCAGAGGACACATGTCCCAACATATCATCCATTACAACAGCGGAAGCAATCAAAGGGGTCTGAGTACAGACAAATCCATGGCTTAAGAAGCCGGAGAAAATAAATGAAAGCGAAGCCCATCCACGTAGGTCTGGATCCTGCCCTGGTCCAGCTAACTACTCGTCTGCAGCGTCGTCGAACTCCACAAAGTAGCCATCCTGGGAAGCATCGTAGTCGTAGTAGTACTCTGCGTAAACCACAGCCCCAACGGGGTCAGTACATCCAAGTACTGGCAAGCAAGACTCACAGTTCATCAAGGAGTTTCCCGTCAACACAAGCATAGATGCTTGGGATCAACGGAAGAAAGGGGTGATATAAAAGTTGCTGCTGGCTGCTCTAAACAACTACAGAATATAACTACAAGTTCCGGCTAACAGAAAAGATAAGATCGAGGATTGTAACCAACTGAAAGATAACTTCAACCAAAACCCATCCTGGATCTCGCCCTTATCCAAAGAAGCAATCCGAGGATAACTCACGCGGTTGTAATAAGGTGAATCAAGTTATTGTGTGAATAACCTACTACTAGTCAGGTTATTAATCATTGGGTGAAACATGATTGATCATTATGTTGAAGTTGTCCTGAGTACTTGTTAGCCAGTACTTTCACCAAGTAATCCATAACCGCGGAAAACACGGCTTCTCGAGAAGATTATCCCTGCAGGGTTGCACCAATTTGGCCGTACACTCATGAATATCCCGCCAGATGGGATGCCTCCCACCAAGCGGGGCACTCAACACAACCAACCATTCTTCGCATCAAGCCCAAAGAACCTTGGGCGCACGGCTAATCAAGCCCAGAAGAAAATGGACCATCATAGCACTCTAAGACCGTGTCCCCCTATATGCCGACTACGAAAGTTCCACCCTGCGCTGGGCTCGCAAAAACATGCATGCGGCAAATGGAAAACACGAACTAAATGAGGCGATTTGGACGAGATGCGAATCAGGTCAAGTTGAGGGGGGCGCCCATACTCGCTTCCCAAATGCGGGTAGTGCGCTCATCATGGATCAGTAGACAAGACCCTTTTCCTATTAGGGTCGACACTAGCAGGCTCCAAAACCACTCATGGGCCTCCTGCCGGTGCCTTATCATCAAATTATTATTACCATTAGCAATTAACAGGATTGATTGATTAATAACGAGCCCCGGTACAAGATAATAAGATAGTAACAGTAGTAACCGACAACAGACTCGAGTAAAAGCAACCCTAAGCATGCTAGGTAATAACAGGCACAAGCAACGGCTGTAGGTATGGAGGTGGTGGCAATATCATGGCTCAAGGTATCATGTGATGGGTTCGGAGAACAAGCAACGATACATAGGGCTAGCAATAGTAGACAAAAGATAGTATCGACAACAAGTGTGGAAAGGAACTCAATGATTCATGTGAGTGATAACTTGCCTGGCAGCTCAGCCTCGTACTGGGCTAGGTCCTGAGTAGTGGTGTCGTAAGGCTCGTCGGTACCAACGTCGTCGTCTAACCGAGAAGAAGCAAAAACAACAACGAAGGAAGACGGGCAATCAATACATGGCATAAGTGCACAAACATTGGATGATGCATGTCATGTTTAATAGATGCACCAAAATAACTTGCTTGACATGAAACACAAATTTAAATGGATTCCATATGCAAAGGGGTGCATATGGAAGCCCATGCTTGGAGTTGAATTAATTGTTCTATCACTAAGCATTAGGTGTAGTTGAATTAGTATGATGCATGCATGATGAATAACAATAACATAACAAGTTAAATGCAATTGGAACAATAGTTAACAATTTAGAAAGGCATTTATCAAATTTGGAATTTTGTTACTTAACATGGCACACAAGTAAATGTTGTTATCATCAAGTTAAAGGGTGCAAAACAATTTACAAATTTTATATTTGAAAAGTTTGTCAAATTTTAGTTGGATTACATGTTTCACAATTTGAAATTGGACTTTGGATTAATTAGTTATGAATTAAACAAAATTAAACAATTTTTAATTGAATTAAACAAGAATTAAATAGTTTAGGCAATTTAAATTATTCAAACCAGAAAACAAAATTTATATTTGCATAGGGTATTCAAAATGGTATGAAAAACATATTTTATTTGAATTATTTGGACTTAAGAATAAATAGTTATGAATTATTACAAATTGCATTTGAAACATTTGGATTTGAATTTTAAATGCATTTGAAGTTGCCAAAACAGAATACAAATTGGATATTTGGAAAGTTTAGGAAATTTGGTACAGAAAACATATAAAGTTTGTAATTATTGGATTCATATAATAAAAGTTATAGAATTTTGAAGTTTATTGCTTATTCTGCCCAATTAAGATATTAGAAAAATAAAAACAGATTTGGTTTTAATGTTTTGTTACACACTGGAAGTGTACACCCGGGCACTGCCCTGTGGACCCTTGCCAACGTGGCGTGCACGTGGCAGAGAGAGCCCACGCAGTCACAGCCAGGTGGGCCTGGCTCGGGATTTAATCCCAGCAAAAAAAATTGCGCCGAGGGGGGTTCGACCCCGCGCCCTCCAGGCTGCAAGCGACGGTGCGTGCCACTGCGGTAATCGCGCGGATCTTAACAGGTAAAGGCGTCGACTTCTTTTAGGGTTCAGTTGCGAGTAGACTGAATTTTAACTGAAGACCAAAACCATCCACGTCTGTCTACTGAACTCGACTGAACCTGACGGCCAAGAAATTCAGACAGCGCGCGGCGGACAGAGATTTCGCCGGTGATCGATGGTTCGCTGCTCACGGGCGCGGGTCGCGCGATGGTTGTGCTGCGTGTGCGTGAAAGGTGCAGGTGGACGTGCGTGTGAGTGAGCAGAGAAAGGAGAGGGCGAGGGGACTGCTCACCGTGAGTATGCAGATGCTCGCCGGAGAAGATCACGGACGGCGGCGCGGCTACGGACTGCCTCGAGCGCCGCTGCGGTGTTGAAGACGAAGAGGGGACCGTGGGCTTCCAATTCCCGCCGCTAGCGCACGGCGCCACCCATCGGAGACGGCGCTCCTCGCCGGAATTCAGAGAGGGCGCGGCGAGTTTCAGAGATGCAGTACCGAGGAGGTGGAGGTGAGAGGAAACGATGGCGTCTGCGGCGGAGCTGAGGGTGGATCTAGGGTTTTCGGCGGCGGGAGAGGGGGGTACCGTGGTTTTATGGAGCGATGGAACCTGTACGGCGGCCATCGGGGGGCTTCTGTGGCGATCAACGACGGAGCGGGGTTCGTACGCAGGTGACGTCACCCTGGAGGAGGACGAAAGCGACGTTGGGGAGGTAACGGGCCAAAGTAACGGGCTGGGCCCTAGCTGCTGCGCTGCTCTCCTCTCCTCCGGCTTTATTTTTTTTTTTGTACACTGTTTTTTTTTGTAGTTGAGTAAATTGGAAACAAACAAAGGTTTTGTTTACTGAAATTTTTGAAACAAAAATAGGGTAAATTTATTAGTGGAAAAGAAATGCAACCTTTTGGTAGATTTTGTTTTCCAAAAATTTATGTTTTGTTTGTTGTTTTAAAATTAACCAATTTAATTGGAAAATGCAATATTAATTAATATTGGTAAAACAAAACATTTTCCATAGGGTTTTCCCCTAGGGTTTTTAAAGTGATTTAAGAATTATGGATACCAATTAGTTATGAACTTCATGGCTCCAAAAGATTAAAGGTTTGGAGAGTTGGTTTGAAATTGGAAATGATTTGGAATTAATTGTTTTAATTGAGTAATTGATTTAAGCAACAATTTAATGGATGACTTACAATGGATTGTTTGGAAACAAAAGAGGTTTTCAAATTGCAATTCTTTGTTTGAAAGAAAGTAACAGCCAAGTGTGAAAACAATGTTTGATTAAGCTTGACTTTTATTATGAAAACAATGCAAACAGAAATGAAAAAGAGAATGATGCCATGATGCATTGCATAAATTAAACAAATAAATAAAACAACTAAGGGTTTTCATACTTGGATGTTACATTTTTGAAGAAGAGATATGAAGTAACCTTGATAGACATAACCTCTAGCCCTCAGTCTTCTGGTTTATTTTTGTAGAAATGAACTTGAAGATTTCCTTGTTATGTTTTTAACTTTAAATCGTAGACCCAAGTGCCGGTCTATGAATTAATTGTAGACCGGGATTTGCCTTGGTCTTCCACCAGTAGATTCAATTAACACTGTAGCCCCCAAATGCCGAGTTTGCTAGCCTGCAGCTACTTGGGACTTAATTGTATTTATCTTCATCTTCCTAAAAAAACTGGAATAATGTAGCTCCCAAGTGCCAGGTCGCAATCCTGCAGCTACTCGGGACTTAATGAATCCTCCACCTCTTGAGTAGTTTTAACATCATCGTAGCTCCCAATATCCGGGTTATGTTACTATGTAACCAAGAATTTTCTCAGCTGGTAACTTGTATTATTCATAGCACGCAATTTTCTATGGCTACCAATTTTACGGAGTCTTGAATAATCCTCTCAGAAAGAGATTTCGAATTTGAATAATATGCTTGCACAAGAGGCCCAGAAAACTGAAGAGGCGAGAACTTTGCAGCAAGACCTGGAGAAACAAATTACAGAAGAAACCAAGACTTTTTCTGTTCTTCAACAAGATTTTGATAATCGGGAGAAGTCTCTTATTGAGAGGGCGGAAAATGCTGAAAAGGAGTTGGAGGAAACCTAGAGCAATTGTGCTAAGGTGAAAGACCTGCTTGGTGATATCACTTGCAATGTTTTTGGTCAGTTTACTCCCTCTACAACGTATTTTCCGGTTTATGATATCTTTTATCTTCTCAGAATAATCCGGTTTCTGAACAATGTATTTTTCCGATTGATAGGTAGAATGCATGGTAATAACCTCCAGCTTCCTGAGTTGAAATTGAAGGCTCTGTTCACCTTGATCCGGCAGTTATATGTTGGGGGAGGGGAATGTATCAAAGCCGTCACAAACTGGGATAATGCTCCTAAAAAACTTCATGATATGCTTGTGGAACTAACTCATGTTCCTACATGGATAAAGGAGCACATAATTTCAGCCTCCCACCGTGGAGCAATCAAAGTTATGTCTCTAGCCAAAGCGTATCATCCGGAACTGAATCCGGATCTTCTGGTTGGAGGTTTCCCTGAGTACCGGGCTGATAGGACCAAATACGAGAGGAAGGATTTTGCTAAGATAGAGAAGGATTGCCGGTTCCAAGCTTGCTCCATTGCTGAAAAAGTGAAGCTGAAGGAACTTTGTACGGGTTATCTCCCCTTAGCTGACCGCAAGCCGGCTTTGTGCCCTCAGATCATAACTGCTATATGCCAAGCTCCGCAGAAGAGCCGGCTTTCTGTGGCTTCATCCTATGGTGTGGCACAGTCTATCACTCCTTATGTTTTTGCTCCTCTCCGTCCTTTGTATGAACCGGATGATACCAATGATGCTTTGGCTCAGCTAGAATGGAAGTATGTTTCCATGGCTGAGATTAAAGAAGCAGAAAATACCCAAGGTGGTGATGAAGAACAGAAAGGAAAAACCGTTGTGTGATGAACATTTGGTTAGTTTGATAATAATTCAATCCTCGTGGGTTTGTAATAGGATAGATAAACTTCTTTATTTCTAGCTCTATTTATTTTAAAGTGCTCATGTTCACTGGTGATACTTTTTGGTCTGTAATAACTCGGCTTTCTTGCTAGTTACGCAAAAAAAGGGTTATCTTCTTTCAAAAATTCGGTACTTTTTTGGTTTATCTTTGCTATCTAGCTCAGCCGGTTTAACGCATGACTTTTTCTAGTTTTCTAACTCTGGCGAGTTCAGGGTCATAATAACCTGGATTTGCCGGGTTATAGCATGATTGACTCACCCAGGTTTAACATCTAGGTCATAAAAATTTCGTGTAACCACTGGCTGGCAGGAAAGTATAACCAATATAATTTGGCATATGCCAGATTCTTGAGATATAAACTGTGCTCGAGCATCAGCTCCCAAGTAATCATACAATGAAAGCTTATGAAAAAATTTCTTAGAACAAATCTTGATAACCCCAATTTTCCAGGTCTGCACTTTCTCTTTTATTTCAATGATATCATAGCAATTACAATGATCCTATGTGTAATATGGTCTCAACTGGGCTATGTTCCAAGGTCTTCCAGTTTCTTCCTCAGATGTTTGTGACTTATCAGCATCATGCATATCAATGAGGTAATATGACACTTTGTGTAGTTTCTTGCTAACCACAAACGGTCCTTCCCATGGTGGGCTTAGTTTGTGCATACCATCCTTTTTCTAGATCAAGCGTAACACTAAGTCCCCTTCCTGAAAACTTCGAGTTTTAACCCTGCGGCTGTGACAGCGACGCAAGTCCTGCTGGTATATGTCTGGCCGGGATGCTGTGAGTTTGCGTGCTTCTTCCAAAGCATCAAACGAGTCTGAACGAGCTAACTCATTTTGGGTTTCCACATAAGCAGTTACTCTTGGTGAGTCATGACTGATATCACTTGGTAATACTTCCTCAGCTGCGTAAACCAGAAAGAATGGTGTGTAACCTATTGACCTATTTGGTGTAGTTCTTATACTCCACAAGACAACAGGAAATTCTTCGACCCAGCAACCTGTGGTTCTCTCCAGAAGTCTAGGTTTAATACTTTATTTAGCAACTCTTGTTTAGCTCGCTCTGCTTGTCCATTGAATTGTGGATGTGCTACTGAAGCAAGGTCAAGTCTTATATGATTCTGGTCACATAATTTTTGCATTGCTCCTTCTGACAAATTAGTCTCATTGTTTGTTATAATGCTATGTGGGTAACCAAATCTGAAAATTAACCTTTTCAGGAACTTGACTGTTGTAACCGCGTCGCATTTACTGATTGGCTCTGCTTCTACCCACTTTGTAAATTTGTCAACTTCTACCAATAAATGATTCTTTTTATCAGACGATTTTTTGGAAGGTCCCACCATGTCAAGCCACCATACTGCAAATGGCAAAGTTATGGGAATCATGCGCAAATCCTGAGCTGGCACATGATCCTGCCTTGCGTACCTCTGACACCCTTCACATGTCCGTACTATTCGTTCGGCATCATCATTTGCGGTAAGCCAGAAAAATCTATGTATGAAATCTTTATTGACCAGAGACCTGCAACTTGCATGATGGCCACAATCTTCCGAGTGGATTTCGTTCAAAATCTGACACCCTTCTTCCGGAGAGACGCATCGCTGAAAAATTCCTGCTGCACTTCTATTATGTAACTCACCATTGATGATTGTGTATGACTTTGATCGTCTTATAACCTGGCGATCCATAACCTCTGTCGCACCCTGATTTCTAGGGGATACTCACCGTACGAACTGGATAGCAGATGCTTGGATTATGGGGCATAACTGCTCCCACGTCCCAGCTTCCTGGTAGGCCTGCGCTTATGCGCGACAACACAAGCCCTGCTATTCCACCGTCGATGTAAACTATCCACTAGAGATCAAAGGCACTTCCGTCGACGTACTTCAAACCATACACACATGGTACGTCAACGGCGTTGAACAACTGATATCACAACAGATCTCTACGACACAAAAGATTGAAATAAGTTGCAAAGGGCTCTCATTAGAGCAGAGATAGAAAATACAATCATTCAGAGGGCACCTGCCCCAACAATACATCATTACGATACAGCGGAAGCATTCAACATGTCTGGGTACAGACAAGAACCAAATAGGCCTAAGAGGCCGGAAGCAAACTGACGGAGCCCATCCACGAAGTCTCGGATCCTGCCCGGGTCCGCTATCTACTCGTCAGCAGTCTCGTCATGCTCCACGTAGTAGCCAACATGTAGATCCTCGGAAACGTAGGTCTGCGGAAACCACAGCCCCAAAGGGGTCAGTACATAAACGTACTGGCAAGCAAGACTCACAGTTCACCAAAGTGTAACCCGTCAACACCAAGCACAGATGCCTTGGGTTCAGCGGAAGAGAGGGGATATAAAAGATGCTGCAACTGGCTGCGCTAACCAACTACAGAGATTTCTACCACTTCCGGCTAACAGAAAGGGGATAAGATCGAGGATTGCAACCAACTGAAAGATAACTTCAAACAAACCCATCCTGGATCTCGCCCCTTATCCAAAGAAGCAATCCGAGGATAACTCACACAGTTGTATTAATGATGGTTCAGATTGTTGTGTCAATAATCCTATTACTAGTCAAGTTGTTAATCATTGGGTGAGATTGTGAATCATTAGTTTAAGTTGTCCTGAGTACTTGTTAGCTAGTACTTTCACCAAGTAATCCATAACCGCGGAAAACACGGCTTCTCGAGAAGATTATCCCTGCAGGGTTGCACCAATTTGGCCGTACACGCATGAATAACCCGCCAGATGGAAAGGCCCTTCCACCAAGCGGGGCACTCAACACAACTCAACTCTTCTTCGCATCAAGCCCAAAGCACCTTAGGCGCACGGCTAATCGAGCCCAGAAGAAAATGGACCCTCATAGCACTCTAAGAACGTGTCCTCCTATATGCCGACTACGAAAGTTCCACCCGGGATCCAAGGGCTCGCAAAATCATGCATGCAGCAAATGGAAAGCCCGAACTAAATGAGGCGATTTGGACGAGATGCGAATCGAATCAAATTGAGGGGGGCGCCCATACTCGCTTCCCACATGCGGTTAGTGCGCTCATCATGGATCAGTAGACAAGACCCTTTTCCTATTAGGGTCGACACTAGCAGGCCTCAAAACCACAAAGGGCCTCCTGCCGGTGCCTTATCATCAAGTTTATTAATTAACAATAATAGTAGCATGATTGATTGATTGATTAACATCGAGCCCCCAGAACATAATGGAATAGTAACTGAGAGTAACGGGTAACAGACTCGAGCAAAGCAACCTAAGCATGCGAGTAAGACACGGGCTCAAACAATGGTTGTAGGAAGGGAGATGAGGCAATATCAGGGTTAAGGGATTCATGTGATAGGTTCGTAACAGAAACAACTACTGCTAAGGCTAGCAGAAAAGAACAACGGAAAGTATCGGTAACCAATGTTGAAAGGAACACAGTGGTTCATGTGAGTGATAACTTGCCTGCAAAACCCAGTAGCCTGGTACTGAGCTAACTCCTTAGAAGGGATGTCGTAAATATCGTCGGTCTCAACGTCGTCGTGTATCCGGGAAGAAGCAAACAACCATTGCAGAAAGATAAACAATCAATATAATGGCATAGGTGCACAAACATGGGGATGATGCATGTCATGTTAATAGATGCATCAAAATAAACTACTTGTCAAGATAACACAATTTAATTGGACCCATATGCAATTGGATTGCATATGGAAAAGATCCATTGAAATAAGTGGAAACAAATGATTTACAATTAATTATTATGTGAGAGTTGTTAGCATGATGCATGCATGATGATAACAACAAAATAACAGCAAATAACAATAATAGATGCAAGTGATAAAAGAGTAAAACAAGTTTGGAGAACATTGGTTAAGTTTGGAAAGTTTGGTTACTTAAACTTGCCACACAAGCAACTGTTGTTTTCAACAAGTTAAAGTGTTCAAAACAAATAACAAAGTTTATATTTGAAAAGAACATCAAATTTTAGTTGGATTACATGTTTCACTTGTTGCAAAAGGATTTCAAATGAATTATTTAGGAATTAAACAAGGTAAACAAGAATTAAATGAATTTAATTCAAACATGAACTTATTTGAATTTTTATTTGTTCAAAGCATTAAACCAATTTCATATTTGAAAAGTTTATACTTTTAGGGTTGGAAAACATATTTTATATGTTCCAAAAGAATTTGTTTTGATCAAGTTATGAAATTACCAATTTTAAATGAATTAAACAAGTTTTAAATTATTTAACCAATTTTAGTTATTCAAAACATGAAACAAATTTTATATTTGGAAAGGTGGTTTAATTTTGCATGGAAAACATATTTCATTTGTGGAAATTGGATTTAAAATGAGCAAGTTATTATTTTGGCAATTTTAAATGCAATAAACAAGAAACAGTTGTTTTCAGCAATTTAAATTATTCCAAACAGCAAACAAAATTTATATTTGGAAAGTACATTTAATTTGGTATTGAAAACATATTAAAAATGTTGAAATTGGAGTTAAAATGAATTATTTATGCATTTTAGAAGTTTAGGGTGCAATCTGCCATTTTAATTAATATCCAGGGATTTAGAAATTAATAGCAGGGACTTAGAATTAATTTGCAGGGGCTAGAAAGTAAACAACAGGGACCTACAGGTGATTACTGAGAAGTTTCTGTGCCCAGACATTGGAAAAATAAAAGTTTTGGTTAATGGTTGGGAGGGGGACTCGAACCCCCAACCTGCTGCTAGCACAAAGGGACTGCTACCAGTTGGGCTAGTGTGCTGATTCGTGACAGAAGGGGTCGCGTGGTGAGGATAAGGTGCAGAAACAAATACTGAAACAATTGGAAAAGAAACCAGGAAGAAAAGGGGTGGCCGGGATTCGAACCAGTGCGCTAGCGTTGCGCTGCACGGGATGGAACCAGTGCGCTCTCGTGTTTTTCGTGACAGAGAAGGGGATCGAGGGAGGATATGCTGTGGCTCGCGGACTGTTTTTCTGAATCTGAAATTTCCTGCGCTACTGAACCCGGAAGGAAACGATCCCTGCAGCTGGGCTGCTCGCCGTGGTTCATGGCCGCGGTGGCCGTGGGGCTGCTGCGAGGGGTGATGGGAGGCGAGTAGGAGAAGGGAGAGAGGGAACCGAGGCAGGGGCGGCCTCACCTTGGGCTCGACGCAGCAAGGAGGAGGCGGACGGGGCGGTGCAGGGGAGGTGCAGGCAGTGGAGAACGCCGGCGATGGAGGAGATGGCGCCGGCGACCCAGGCCTCCTCGGGCGGTGACGCCTACATCGAAGTTGGAGCGGGTGCGCAGCCGGTTCCATTCCCGGGGAAGGTTGCCTCCCGAGGTGATCATGGGGGATGGGAAGGTGGCGGCCATGGGGGCTCGGTGGTGGTGATCGTGGGTTCAGGGTTCAGAGAACACCGAACCAGCAGAGAGGGGAGGGAAGGTGGCGGCGATGGGATGGAGGGGCTCTAGGGTTTCTAGGGTTCGAGCAGAGGGGGAGGTGTGGTGATTTTAAGGAGGGTGAGACCTTGTACGGCAGCTCATCCAGAGGGGGAGGGGGAGATCGTCTGGTGATGGATGTGTTCGTACAGAGGAGGGTGACGCCAGCGAGGAAGAAGGGGTATCGGGCTGGAAAAAGAAGTGGGCTGGGCTTAGGATAGATTAGTTAGCTGCTGCTCCTCCTTTTCTCTTTTGTTATTTTTGTTTCTTTTATTTTATTTTTTGTAGCAAACAAAATTGGAAGAAAAGGAGGCCTTTAGGGTTAGGAAAAATTCATAGAAAAATAGGGCGAACTTGTCATGTTAACTTCAAACAACTAACCAATTTGGATTTCAAAAATGTTTAAGTTTTTGGTGCTGTTTGGAATAAACCAAAATTAGATTATTTTGAAGATTTGAAATGATTAATGAAATCAACCTTTTAATAAAGTGACCCAAAAGAATTAATTAGAAAACAAGGGATGAGAGAAAGTTTTGCTTATTATTTTTTATAGTTTCAAATTGGTTTTGTTTGAAAACTATTTGTTTTGAATTGGAATATTTGGTTAATTAATATAGAAACAACAATTTAATAGGGTGAACCCTGTTATTAGTTGGATTAGACACATTGGAAAGGTTTGATATTTGATAATTTCCAACTGAGGTGTTGATGATGATTTTGCTTTGAATTTGAAAACCAATTTGGAAAGGCTTAGTGGAATTTATAACACCATTTTATTAGTTGAACATTATGGGATAATTGGAAACAATTAAGGTTTTTATTTGGAAACAACTATTTGGATGTTGGTTTGGGATTTCAAATGGAAAACAAATTGAATTTGAAAAGGGTTTGATTATTGGATGCATTTTTATAGAAATGAAACAATAGTTTGGAATCACACTTTAATGGAAACAAATAATTGTTTTATTTTGAAATATCATTTTAGAAATTGTAACATCACAAGGATGAAACAAAAGGTTTGAATTTTGGTTTGAAATTCAAATGGAAAACAAAGGAAAACAAATGAAAACAGTTGGAAAACAACTGAAAACAGAGAAAAACAAATGGAAAACAAACAAAACAAATGCAACCAACATGATGCCATGATGCAAAACATAAAATAACAGAGAGCAAACATTCTAAAGGCTATTTTTCAGACTTGGGATGTTACAAAACGCCCCCCCTTGAAGGAATCGCGCCCCGAGATTCCTACTGAGAAAAGAAAAAGGTCCGGAAACTTCTTGGGGAGATCCTCTTGAACTGTGACACGTGAAACACATCGTGCACCTTAGATAGACGTCAGGGAATTTGCAAACCACCGGAACATTTCAAGTAAAGGGGAGAGATTTTGCACCAAGGGTGTATAGCTGGATAGAACTTGATTCATTTGGAGAATAGACTATCTGTAATAAGGGTGGAACAGAGTTATTGACATCAATGCAACACCAAGAATAACATCAATGTCAGAATCATCAACATGAGAGTAACGAGGAATATGTGGCCTCTCATTAGAATTGGATTGTTCTTACTTATCTTGGAAGTCAACATTTGAGATCCCGGGGAGTGAACAGAGTTTTGATTGCTTAGTGGAACCAGAATTGGGTTGTATGTTGTGTAAAAGATTGTTGACACAAAGGAATGTGATGCTCCGGTATCAAATAACACTTTAACTGGATAAGAGTTTACGAGGAAGTTTTGATTAGACGCCGGTAGAAGAATTGAATTGGAAAACAACAACAAGATTTCAACGGATGAAAAGGATGTTGAGAAGAACAGGATAACAACATCGGGGAAAACGAGAACAAAACTCCTGAGGTACTACGGAAAACCCATCCGGGCTTCTAAAGGATCAATATCTACTGCTTAAGGAATAGAGGATTTGCTTCCGGGGCTTACACGCCCCCGTTCTCAATCATGAGTAGGCAACATGATAAATCATGTCACAACCACCTCCATTCCTATGGTCTAGTAGATATAACCATCCTAGAGAAACCAGAATTCGTGAAATCCTAACTTGAAAGTTCAGATGAGAAGGAAAAACAACGTTACACTTCCTTACCAGAAAAAGGGAGGGTGGGTGGGGAAAGAAGAAAAAGAACAGAATTCCTACTCTCACGTTTCATTTTTCCTATATAGCTACAAAATAGTTTCTAGACTCAAACTGCGACCAGTAAAAAGGGATCCTACAGGCAGACAGGCTCTGATACCATTTGTCGCACCCTGATTTCTAGGGGATACTCACCGTACGAACTGGATAGCAGATGCTTGGATTATGGGGCATAACTGCTCCCACGTCCCAGCTTCCTGGTAGGCCTGCGCTTATGCGCGACAACACAAGCCCTGCTATTCCACCGTCGATGTAAACTATCCACTAGAGATCAAAGGCACTTCCGTCGACGTACTTCAAACCATACACACATGGTACGTCAACGGCGTTGAACAACTGATATCACAACAGATCTCTACGACACAAAAGATTGAAATAAGTTGCAAAGGGCTCTCATTAGAGCAGAGATAGAAAATACAATCATTCAGAGGGCACCTGCCCCAACAATACATCATTACGATACAGCGGAAGCATTCAACATGTCTGGGTACAGACAAGAACCAAATAGGCCTAAGAGGCCGGAAGCAAACTGACGGAGCCCATCCACGAAGTCTCGGATCCTGCCCGGGTCCGCTATCTACTCGTCAGCAGTCTCGTCATGCTCCACGTAGTAGCCAACATGTAGATCCTCGGAAACGTAGGTCTGCGGAAACCACAGCCCCAAAGGGGTCAGTACATAAACGTACTGGCAAGCAAGACTCACAGTTCACCAAAGTGTAACCCGTCAACACCAAGCACAGATGCCTTGGGTTCAGCGGAAGAGAGGGGATATAAAAGATGCTGCAACTGGCTGCGCTAACCAACTACAGAGATTTCTACCACTTCCGGCTAACAGAAAGGGGATAAGATCGAGGATTGCAACCAACTGAAAGATAACTTCAAACAAACCCATCCTGGATCTCGCCCCTTATCCAAAGAAGCAATCCGAGGATAACTCACACAGTTGTATTAATGATGGTTCAGATTGTTGTGTCAATAATCCTATTACTAGTCAAGTTGTTAATCATTGGGTGAGATTGTGAATCATTAGTTTAAGTTGTCCTGAGTACTTGTTAGCTAGTACTTTCACCAAGTAATCCATAACCGCGGAAAACACGGCTTCTCGAGAAGATTATCCCTGCAGGGTTGCACCAATTTGGCCGTACACGCATGAATAACCCGCCAGATGGAAAGGCCCTTCCACCAAGCGGGGCACTCAACACAACTCAACTCTTCTTCGCATCAAGCCCAAAGCACCTTAGGCGCACGGCTAATCGAGCCCAGAAGAAAATGGACCATCATAGCACTCTAAGAACGTGTCCTCCTATATGCCGACTACGAAAGTTCCACCCGGGATCCAAGGGCTCGCAAAATCATGCATGCAGCAAATGGAAAGCCCGAACTAAATGAGGCGATTTGGACGAGATGCGAATCGAATCAAATTGAGGGGGGCGCCCATACTCGCTTCCCACATGCGGTTAGTGCGCTCATCATGGATCAGTAGACAAGACCCTTTTCCTATTAGGGTCGACACTAGCAGGCCTCAAAACCACAAAGGGCCTCCTGCCGGTGCCTTATCATCAAGTTTATTAATTAACAATAACAGTAGCATGATTGATTGATTGATTAACATCGAGCCCCCAGAACATAATGGAATAGTAACTGAGAGTAACGGGTAACAGACTCGAGCAAAGCAACCTAAGCATGCGAGTAAGACACGGGCTCAAACAATGGTTGTAGGAAGGGAGATGAGGCAATATCAGGGTTAAGGGATTCATGTGATAGGTTCGTAACAGAAACAACTACTGCTAAGGCTAGCAGAAAAGAACAACGGAAAGTATCGGTAACCAATGTTGAAAGGAACACAGTGGTTCATGTGAGTGATAACTTGCCTGCAAAACCCAGTAGCCTGGTACTGAGCTAACTCCTTAGAAGGGATGTCGTAAATATCGTCGGTCTCAACGTCGTCGTGTATCCGGGAAGAAGCAAACAACCATTGCAGAAAGATAAACAATCAATATAATGGCATAGGTGCACAAACATGTGGATGATGCATGTCATGTTAATAGATGCATCAAAATAAACTACTTGTCAAGATAACACAATTTAATTGGACCCATATGCAATTGGATTGCATATGGAAAAGATCCATTGAAATAAGTGGAAACAAATGATTTACAATTAATTATTATGTGAGAGTTGTTAGCATGATGCATGCATGATGATAACAACAAAATAACAGCAAATAACAATAATAGATGCAAGTGATAAAAGAGTAAAACAAGTTTGGAGAACATTGGTTAAGTTTGGAAAGTTTGGTTACTTAAACTTGCCACACAAGCAACTGTTGTTTTCAACAAGTTAAAGTGTTCAAAACAAATAACAAAGTTTATATTTGAAAAGAACATCAAATTTTAGTTGGATTACATGTTTCACTTGTTGCAAAAGGATTTCAAATGAATTATTTAGGAATTAAACAAGGTAAACAAGAATTAAATGAATTTAATTCAAACATGAACTTATTTGAATTTTTATTTGTTCAAAGCATTAAACCAACTTCATATTTGAAAAGTTTATACTTTTAGGGTTGGAAAACATATTTTATATGTTCCAAAAGAATTTGTTTTGATCAAGTTATGAAATTACCAATTTTAAATGAATTAAACAAGTTTTAAATTATTTAACCAATTTTAGTTATTCAAAACATGAAACAAATTTTATATTTGGAAAGGTGGTTTAATTTTGCATGGAAAACATATTTCATTTGTGGAAATTGGATTTAAAATGAGCAAGTTATTATTTTGGCAATTTTAAATGCAATAAACAAGAAACAGTTGTTTTCAGCAATTTAAATTATTCCAAACAGCAAACAAAATTTATATTTGGAAAGTACATTTAATTTGGTATTGAAAACATATTAAAAATGTTGAAATTGGAGTTAAAATGAATTATTTATGCATTTTAGAAGTTTAGGGTGCAATCTGCCATTTTAATTAATATCCAGGGATTTAGAAATTAATAGCAGGGACTTAGAATTAATTTGCAGGGGCTAGAAAGTAAACAACAGGACCTACAGGTGATTACTGAGAAGTTTCTGTGCCCAGACATTGGAAAAATAAAAGTTTTGGTTAATGGTTGGGAGGGGGACTCGAACCCCCAACCTGCTGCTAGCACAAAGGGACTGCTACCAGTTGGGCTAGTGTGCTGATTCGTGACAGAAGGGGTCGCGTGGTGAGGATAAGGTGCAGAAACAAATACTGAAACAATTGGAAAAGAAACCAGGAAGAAAAGGGGTGGCCGGGATTCGAACCAGTGCGCTAGCGTTGCGCTGCACGGGATGGAACCAGTGCGCTCTCGTGTTTTTCGTGACAGAGAAGGGGATCGAGGGAGGATATGCTGTGGCTCGCGGACTGTTTTTCTGAATCTGAAATTTCCTGCGCTACTGAACCCGGAAGGAAACGATCCCTGCAGCTGGGCTGCTCGCCGTGGTTCATGGCCGCGGTGGCCGTGGGGCTGCTGCGAGGGGTGATGGGAGGCGAGTAGGAGAAGGGAGAGAGGGAACCGAGGCAGGGGCGGCCTCACCTTGGGCTCGACGCAGCAAGGAGGAGGCGGACGGGGCGGTGCAGGGGAGGTGCAGGCAGTGGAGAACGCCGGCGATGGAGGAGATGGCGCCGGCGACCCAGGCCTCCTCGGGCGGTGACGCCTACATCGAAGTTGGAGCGGGTGCGCAGCCGGTTCCATTCCCGGGGAAGGTTGCCTCCCGAGGTGATCATGGGGGATGGGAAGGTGGCGGCCATGGGGGCTCGGTGGTGGTGATCGTGGGTTCAGGGTTCAGAGAACACCGAACCAGCAGAGAGGGGAGGGAAGGTGGCGGCGATGGGATGGAGGGGCTCTAGGGTTTCTAGGGTTCGAGCAGAGGGGGAGGTGTGGTGATTTTAAGGAGGGTGAGACCTTGTACGGCAGCTCATCCAGAGGGGGAGGGGGGAGATCGTCTGGTGATGGATGTGTTCGTACAGAGGAGGGTGACGCCAGCGAGGAAGAAGGGGTATCGGGCTGGAAAAAGAAGTGGGCTGGGCTTAGGATAGATTAGTTAGCTGCTGCTCCTCCTTTTCTCTTTTGTTATTTTTGTTTCTTTTATTTTATTTTTTGTAGCAAACAAAATTGGAAGAAAAGGAGGCCTTTAGGGTTAGGAAAAATTCATAGAAAAATAGGGCGAACTTGTCATGTTAACTTCAAACAACTAACCAATTTGGATTTCAAAAATGTTTAAGTTTTTGGTGCTGTTTGGAATAAACCAAAATTAGATTATTTTGAAGATTTGAAATGATTAATGAAATCAACCTTTTAATAAAGTGACCCAAAAGAATTAATTAGAAAACAAGGGATGAGAGAAAGTTTTGCTTATTATTTTTTATAGTTTCAAATTGGTTTTGTTTGAAAACTATTTGTTTTGAATTGGAATATTTGGTTAATTAATATAGAAACAACAATTTAATAGGGTGAACCCTGTTATTAGTTGGATTAGACACATTGGAAAGGTTTGATATTTGATAATTTCCAACTGAGGTGTTGATGATGATTTTGCTTTGAATTTGAAAACCAATTTGGAAAGGCTTAGTGGAATTTATAACACCATTTTATTAGTTGAACATTATGGGATAATTGGAAACAATTAAGGTTTTTATTTGGAAACAACTATTTGGATGTTGGTTTGGGATTTCAAATGGAAAACAAATTGAATTTGAAAAGGGTTTGATTATTGGATGCATTTTTATAGAAATGAAACAATAGTTTGGAATCACACTTTAATGGAAACAAATAATTGTTTTATTTTGAAATATCATTTTAGAAATTGTAACATCACAAGGATGAAACAAAAGGTTTGAATTTTGGTTTGAAATTCAAATGGAAAACAAAGGAAAACAAATGAAAACAGTTGGAAAACAACTGAAAACAGAGAAAAACAAATGGAAAACAAACAAAACAAATGCAACCAACATGATGCCATGATGCAAAACATAAAATAACAGAGAGCAAACATTCTAAAGGCTATTTTTCAGACTTGGGATGTTACAACCTCGTTCTGTGGGAGTTCACCCCTCATTAGATAAGAAAAATATGGTTCAGTCCACTGTGGAATTGCATGTAGAGCTACTACCAGTTCTGATTCCGGATCCAGGTTTGCCACATCTTCCTCTGTGGGAATTTTGACCGACGGGCTGTGAATTTCATCCAGGAACACGTTGGGTGGGACCTGTTTTTTCTGAGAACCTAGACGAGACAGTGCGTCAGCTTCTTCGTTGAGACTTCGATCAATATGATCAACTTGATATCCTTGAAAATGTCTAGCTAGCTGGGTAACTGCTCGTCTATAAGCTGCCATAACTGGGTTTTTAGAATCCCAGGTCCCTGTAGCTTGTTGAGAAACGAGGTCTAAATCTCCCAAACAATGAGTCCTGGTTATGCTCATTTCTTTTGCAATTCGAAGCCTGTGGAGTAAAGCCTCGTACTCTGCTGCATTATTAGTGCATTTAAAAAAAATTGTAATACATATCGAAATTTATCACTTCTTGGAGACGTCAAGACCATGCCAGCTCCTGATCCTTACAGTTGTCGAGACCCGTCAAAATGCATGGTCCAATATTTAGTTTCTGGTTTATCTGGCGAGACGTGTAACTGTGTCCAGTCATTTATGAACTCGATCAGGGCTTCAGACTTGATTGCGGTTCTCGGTTCATATTTGATGTGATATGGCCTCATCTCAACAGCCCACTTCGCAACCTGCCCGTCTCTATTTTGAATAGTGTCAGATAAAGGTGTTAAACTGACTACTGTGATGGGCTGCTCCTGAAAATAGTGTTTATGTTTACGACTAGCCATGAACACCCCAAAGAACAGTTTCTTCGAATGTGGGTATCGTTGCTTTGACTCTGTTAAGACCTCACTAACATAGTAAACCGGTCTCTCGGCGAGACCCTCCTTTCCTTGCAATTTGCGTTCCACGACCACGACTGCACTCACAACCCTGTTGTTAGCAGCGATGTATAACAACATAGGTTCCTTTTTCTTAGGTGCTGCTAATATAGGATCCTGGGAAAGTTGATTTTCCAGGGCTTCCAAAACATCATCAGCTTCTTGGTTCCAAACAAACTTGTCAGTTTTCTTCAAGAGCCGATATAAAGGTATAGCTTTTTCACCAAGTCTACTTATAAACCGGCTTAGGGCAGCCACACAACCTGTCAACTTCTGAACGTCCTTCAGACAAACTGGTTTTTCAGGTTATGTATAGCCTGAATTTTTTCCGGGTTTGCTTCAATTTCCTCTCTGTGAAATAATGAAACCTAGCAATTTCCCAGCTGGTACTCCAAAGATACATTTTGTCGGTTTTAGCTACATCTGCTATCTGCGTAGACTGGCAAATGTTTCTTCCAAGTCTGAGATCAGGGTGTCACCCTTCTGAGAATTGACAACGATATCATCCACATAAGCGTGCACATTTCGTCCGATCTGTTTTGCCAAACAATTCTAGATGCACCTTCGATAAGTTGCTCCCGCATTTTTAACCCAAAAGGCATTGACGTATAACAAAATGCTCAAAAGGGTGTGATGAATGAGGTCTTCTCTTGATCCTCTTTTTTCCTTTTGATCCGATGATAACCTGAATAAGCATCCAAGAAACGTAGCAGTTCGCAACCAGCCGTAGAGTCTATAATATGATCTATACGGGGTAAGGCAAACGGATCCTTAGGACATGCTTTGTTCAGGTCTATGTAGTCTATGCATATTCTCCATGTCTCAATTTTTTAAGGACTAGAACTGGATTGGCTAACCATTTTGGATGTAACACTTCCACTATAAAGCCTGCTGCCAGGAGCCTAGCTATTTCTTCTCCAATTGCTTTTCTTCTATATTCATTGAAACAACAGAGGAATAGACGAATCAGTTTCAGGTTAGGATCCACATTCAAACTGTGCTCAGCACGTTCCCTTGGAACCCCCAGCATGTCAGAAGGTTTCCATGCAGAGATGTCCCAATTCTCACGGAGGAACTTGATGAGCGCGCTTTCCTATTTATCAATCATGTGAGCCCGCACGTTGAACTGTTTAGATGAGTCACCGGAGGGTGAAACCCACCAACTTTGTATCTTGAGCGGACTTAAACTTCAATTTGGACTCGGCTGATGGTTTCTTGAGCGAGGTCATGTCCTCCGGGTCGACTTGCAGTTTATACAACTTCAACTCCTCATCCGCACAAGCTGATTCTGCGTAAGTTGCATCACCTTCCTCACACTCAAACGCTATGTCTCTATCTCCGTTGACAGTAATATTTCCATGAGGACCTAGCATCTTCAATTTAACATAGACATAACAGGGTCTTGCCATGAACTTGGCATAAGACGGCCTCCCAAATAGAGCATGATACGGACTTTTGAACTTGACAACTTCGAAAGCCAACTTCAAGATATATTTTCCCAATAGGCTGTGCGGAGTTACCAGGCACGATTCCATGAAATATGGTTGATGATGGTTGCTACGACCAAATCTACACTTCCAGGGTTATCAACACGTGGAGGATGATCTGCGCGACTCCAGGTTATGGGCTGTTCTGACCAGTTTAACCACCCAGGGACAGCAGGAACTACTGCATTGACTACGCGCTTTTGTACTTTTCTTTCTCTCCAGCACGAACTAGTAGTGAATACATGCTATTGACTAGAGCTTAACTGCTTTGGATTGGTTTGAAAAACCATAATTTCCTCCTTGGTGACTGTCAGTCGGGTTGTTTCCATGGTTACCCTGACTGTGATGACCAGTATTGTTTCGAGGTCCGAAATAGCCAGTTCCTGGGTGACCACCTCCCATGTTCCTTGGGTTTCACCACCATTGTTTCCTGGTCCGTAGTTATTGTTGCTACTAGGTCTAAAGCCCTGCATTATGAAACAATTTTCCCAGAGTGATTTGCTGCCTTTCCATTTTTGCTGTGACGAGGACAAGGTCCCTTCAAAGACTGGTGCGCCTGCGCAAAACTGTTTGTTCAATTTTTTTGATTTCCTCTGAAATTGCTTCCCTCACACTGGTTCCTATAACATGTATTTGTATTTGCCACCAAATGTGAAGTACCTTCTCCATTTTTGTGCTTGTTATTACTCTGGTTCTGGGAATTTCCATTGCTATGATTCGGGTTCTGAGTAGCCTTGGTCCCAATTTTCTTCCCTTTCGCAGACTTCTCATCATTTGAGTCCGCATCCTTTGTTTTGTCAGATTCGACATATTTGGTCATAGCGTCCATCAACTCACTCATATCGCTTACGTACCGCTTGATACGCCCCAGCTAATGCTTCAACGGGTCAAATCTGCAATTTCTCTCTAGGGCTATGACTGCCTGCTGGGCTGTGAGTCCGATGGATGAATGAATGATTTCTACAACATGCCATGACCAATGTTGAGCGGACTCCCCTCCCTTATGAACACAATTTTCCAAGTCTGTAATAGTCGTCGAACGCTTAAATGTTCCTTAAAAATTCTTGATGAACTGATCTTTCATCTCTTGCCACAGGCAAGTTTTTGAACCATGATTTTGCGGGTCCCTCTAACATCACGCTTAGGTATCATGAGCACACCGCATCGCTTACTTCTAATATCTCCATCGCCATCTCATAACCTTCTATCCAATCCGCAGGTTCCATGTCCGTGGTATAGTTCACAACTCTTCGGGGTCCCTTGAAGTCAGCTGGTATTATTTCATTCCTAATCGCAGGTCCCAAACACTTAATTCCGATCCTTCGTGACCCGGTTGGTGCTGGGTTCGAGGCTGGATTCTGGACCGGGTTCTGAACATGACCCGGATTTCTGTTTTCTGGTTCCGCGACTCTATGTCCCGTATTTATAACTCCATGTGCGTGTGATACAGCTTGCCTGAGTGGGACGTGCTGTTACTGGTTTGCGTTGCTGGAGCCGGCCGACATAGGTGAATTTCCATGGTGACTCATTGGCAATGAGTTCCTGTTGTTATAGGGAGTTGAATGTATCTTCTCCTGGTTACTATAATTCATTTGCTGGACCACCGTTGTTTGCAACATCTCGATTGCTCTTATGGCTTCAATCCCTATGGGGTCATCCGGGTCGACTAGGATTTGAGCCAGAGTATTTGTGGCTGCCAAAATATTATCCACTGAGTTATTGAAATGACCCTGTGGTGTATGAAACCTCTCTGGCGGGGGCTGCTGGTAGACCGGGGCAGCGTTCGGATTACCGTGCAGCCGGATGGACGGTTGGAAACATACTGGCTAAGCTGGGATGGGAAAACCTGGCGGATTTGTTGAGTGAACTGGACCGGACGGGTTTGGCACATCTAGTGCATCGGCCGGAAGTGAGAATAAATTCTGTAGGTTGGTTTGTCCCAGGCCTACACCAAATTTATTATTCAACCGGGCATCATGACGCATGTTCTGAATCGAGGCTAGATCCCTTTCTCTGAAATTCAGGTGAATCCCTTCCTTTTCCAAACCCGAAGCTTCCTCCAAGACGGACGTCTGAGCTTTATTTATACATGTTGGCTCTGTTTCGATCTCCTTAGGAGCACGAGTCAGTTCCTGTCGGAGTCTCTATATCTCTGCGTTGCGCTGCGCCAAGTTCTCAGGTGTAATTGGTGTGGCTAATTTCTCGTTCAGCAAGTCCATTGTTGCTATCAGCTCAGGCCTTGGGTTATACGGCGCAGGTTATGTTAAATCAATTACTAGCTCTGCAGGCCTAAAACTCACTGGCCTAGGTTCTGTTGGTGGTGATGTCTCTGGCCTGACGGGCGCGGAACCTGAAATTGGGTATGGCAGGACCGGATTTGAAGTTGAAACTGTACTTGTAATTAGATTCCCACTAGCGTCATACCTGGGTTCCGCAGGCCGTGTCGTGCCAGCCATATAGAAAGTCGTATGATGAACTGTTTCCGTCAGGCTTTGCAAGTGTGGTACGAGGTTTCCATCCAGCCTATCTTCAAAAAGTTGATGGATAGAACATGTCTCATCACGGTCATCATTGTCCCCGACAGAGGATTCGCCATCAGCGCATACGGTCGTTGCTCCTTCAGAAACTCAATCTGACTCTTGCTCTGGATCTGGGCCTGTTCCTCCTACAAAACCGATGAAAACGTGGATCCCGCCAAAGGGAACACGAAACCCTGATTCCACAAAAGCGAACTCTGTTCCCCACGTATCGTGGTTATAGTAGTTTCCTCACCAACTCCTACTGAGCCGACCGATCGCGAGCTTCTCGATCCCAGGTAAGGCTCCTTCCGAAAAGACGACGCTTCCTCGAGCTGGACCCACGATGGGCCCAACTGTCGTGGGATTTTCATGGCAAGTGTCCTCATCTGAGAACTAGATTGTGAGGCCATTGCTACTGAGCGAAGCTTCGAAAGGGTTAAGGAGGAAAAGAGAGACGCGAGTTTACCCAGGTTTGGCCCCTCTATTGAGGGTAAAACCTACTCCTGCTTTCTTACTATGGGAAACAAGGTCTCGATTACAGAGGATGATTCCGGCTCTCGATGTCTCGAGTTCCCTGGCTATCAACTTAGAACTTGTCTACCTACGTCCCAGAACCTCGCCTTATTTAGTGGACGAGTGCTCTGGGTTACAAAGGGATCCGGGTTGTCCCCGCTATCGGAGTCCTAGTCTAATCCGGTTCCGGGACGTCTCGTCCGATTCACTCCATGACCCGGACATTCCCGTCCGGCCTTGGTCCGCTCCTTAGATCTTGGGCTTCCGAGTCTTCTAACCTGGAGCGCGGTCCGGTTCTTCTGTCCTTTCGAGGTTACGCTGAAGATAACCCGGATCTTCTTCTTTCAGCTGACCATTTCTTGTCCAGCTTCTCCCGGTATAAACCGGACCGTATCATATGAACCGGATAAGGTAAATTTCGGCTCATGTGGTTGGATGGTAAGGCTCTCCCTTACCTATTACCCCTACAAGAGTGCAAAGCCAAAGCTTGGGGATGCCCCCGTGGTTCATCCATGCAAATTCTAAGAAGACTCAAGTGTCTAATCTTGGGGATGCCCAAAAGCATCCCCTTCTTCATCAACAAATTATCAGGTCACTTCTAGTGAAACTATATTTTTATTCGGTCACATCATATGAATTTTACTTGGTGCGTTTTTTTTCTTGATGCAATAAATATCATTGGAACCGAGCATTCTTGTTTGGGAGAGAGACATGCTCCGCTTTTCCATATGAATACTTGTTATGCTCGTATTCTTAGTTTTTCTTCTAGCTGCTGCAATCCTTTTAGCTCCTGTTTTTCATGCATCTCTTATTCAGAGTTTTTAGTTTTAATAGAGTTATGTTAGTACTCTCTTGCTTAATTGCTGTATTATTTGGAGAGTTTTTGTTAAAATATATGTTGAATGGTGCTTGATGGGGAAAGAAAAATTCTACATGTGGTAGAAATTATAACGATGCAAAAAGAAGCTTGTATAGACTGTGGCTAGACCTTTTCATGTCATGTTATATGTTATTTTAATTCTATGCCTAGTAGTTATTTTTGTAACATGACTTGTCTCAAATAGCTGAGAGTACTTAATGTTCCATTGAAACAATCATGAGTTGTTTTTATCACATTGAAGCATAAATTATGGTGTTCTCCTTCGAATGCTTTACTTGGCGCATTCTTACACCATGTTTATGACTACAAAATAGTCACTTATAGCCTCTATGATCATTTAGTTTTTGACTTGTAATACCATTTATTCTTTGGTTAATAATGTTTTTGTCACTAAGCATGATTATGGCCATTGTACTCTCTTGATTTGTCGCTCCCAGTCTTTGCTAGCCTCCACCTGCACTGAGTATGAGCTCTACTCGTGCATCCAACTCCCCAAAACCAAAGTATACCAAATGTGTCCACCATACCTACCTACATGTGGTATTTCATTGCCACTCCAAAGTAAATTGCTCACGTGTTACCTTTAAAACTTTCAAAATTACTCTTGTTTTGTGCTCTTGTTTTAGCTCACGAGGACGTGAATAGAGAATCTTTATCTCACTTGTTGATTGGACTTCACAACCTGGACTAGTGGCTTCATCCTCTTATCCAATTGCTAGAAGATCTCTCGGCCGGGTGTTCAGCCCCAAACTTAATTATAACAAATTCTCTTCATTATTTTTGCCCATGATTTATGAGTCAAATCATAATTGTGCAAACAAAAGAGAAAGAGGGATGACCTTCTACCCAGTTGCACCCCTCTACGGGAGACGCTCTTGTGAAGTCTAGTTGGCTTGTGACGTACTGTATTTTTTGTTTACCATTCGTTGAAATAAGCATACACCTCTCTTAAAAAATGTTTTCAATACCTATGTTTAACAAAATAAAAGGATCTAGCACATGAGTGATCCCTGCTTCCCTCTGCGAAGGGCCTTTCTTTTACTTTTATGTTGAGTCTCCATCTTCTAACTTTATGCACCGTTGGGAGAGCATAGTTGTCATTCTGAGTTTAGTGTGCATTTGTCCCAAAAATATTATAGATTGATTCATACCATGTTATTACTTGCTCTCAAATTATCTCTTCTAGTCATCCACTTAAACTTTGAAGGTGTCCTGGCATTTATGTTTCCCCCCACTCTTAAGGAAAAGTGAAATATCACTTTTCTATGTTTTCTTGATGCTCGAAACAAACGTATAACTTTCAAATGCATTATTATTCATGGTCTTCTATTTGTGTTACTTTTCATGATGCAAAGTGATTGCTAAGTTTCATTGTTAGAATTATAGCTACCATGCTTTTGTTTAAAGTACTATGATCTCAACTTAGATATGATTTTACAATTTTCATGATCACATCTTGGTAGCATGTTATCTCAGAAATTATTTGTTTTTATCGTTTACCTACTCGAGGACGAGTAGGAACTAAGCTTAGGGATGTTGATACGTCATAAACGTATCCATAATTTTCGATGTTCCTTGTTGTTTTCATCCTATATGCTACATGTTTACTATGCACTTAATGCCATTTTTCTCGATTTTCTGGGACTAACCTACTGACAATATGCCATAGACCAGTTCCTGTTTTCTGATGTTTTTAGTTTCAGAAAAGTTTCTATGGAAATATTCTCGGAATTGGACGATTCGAAGCCTAGAAGTCTTAGAAAGCTGTCGCGCACACGGAGACCAGAGGAGACCCGGAGGGGGGCCACATTTGTAACATCCCAAGTCTGAAAAATAGCCTTTAGAATGTTTGCTCTCTGTTATTTTATGTTTTGCATCATGACATCATGTTGATTGCAATTGTTTTGCTTGTTTTCCATTTGTTTTCCAACTGTTTTCATCTGCTTTCCTTTGTTTTCTATTTGAATTTCAAACCAAATTTCAAACCTTTTGTTTCATCCTTGTGATGTTACAATTTCCAAAATGTTATTCAAATAAAAATAACCAATTGTTCTCATTTTATTCCATATTGATCAACTAATAAAATGGTGTTTTTATTTCAATTAATTAATTCCCAATTGTTTCCAAATTCAAAGCATATCCAAATAGAACCAAATTTGGAAGTTATAAAAGCACCAAACAAATTATGACCAAACCAATTGTTCTATTTTAATCAATAGGGTTCACCCTATTAAAATCCTTGTTTTCAATATTAATCAATTAATTTCCAAATTGCTTTCAAATTCAAACCAAATCACTAAACAGCACCCCAATTTGAACTTATAAAAAAATAACCAAAACAAAGGTGCTCATTTGTTTCCATTTAGAATCATATGATCACCCTAATTAATTTCCTTGTCTTAAATATTTCAATCAATATCCAAACTAACTCAAATTTGGAAACCTATCCAAACAGCACCAAATATACCAATGTTTTATTTTCCAAACTTGGCTTTGGGTTGTGTTTGACCTAAATAGGCCACCCAAATTTTTCTGTAATTTTTGGCAAACCCCAAAGCATCTATTCCTTCCAATTTCGTTTTGCTACAAAAAATAAAATAAAACAGAATAAAAGAATAAAAGCAAACAGCTCAAGAGAGGAGAGAGAGGCCCAACTTCCCCCAGCCTTTTCTCCCCCCAAGCCCACTTCCCTCCCTGGCCCGATACCCCCCCACCTTTCTTCAACCTCTGTACGGTCGCATCTGGGGCTGTCCACGTATACAGAGAGAGCAGGGAACGGCCATGCTCCTCCCCCTCCCCCTATATCTAACCCTAGGGTTCCCCTAGCCCCTGCCTAGCCATCTTCTCCCTCTCTCCCCGCCTCCAGCCTCTTCTTCTTCCTCCCTCTTCTTCTCTGTAACTCTGTACCTGCAACCTCCACACCCCACCGAAATTTGCCTCCTTTTCCACCGGCGATCGCCGGAGCTCCGGACCTCCTCCGGCCGGGCCAAGCATGGGAATGGAACCCCCATGGTTCCATCTCCCTTCGCCCCCCTCGGCTTGGGCCGGGAGGGCCTGAGTCACCGCCGCCATCGCCGACTTTCCGCCGGTCGCTGCACCTCCTGCTCCCTGCGAACTGCTCTCTGTCCGCCCCAACTCCCTCCTCCAACGAGGGCTCAAGGTGAGGCCGCTCCCCTCCTTCCTCTCGCCCTCTACCTCCTCCCCTAGCGGCCGCTCACCCCCCCTCGCCATATCCGCTCGGGATCCCTCCGTCGAGGTGCAGCCATGGAACGTACAGGTTCAGTACGTGCAGTTTTTTGGTTCAGAGAAAAAAATCCCGCCAGCCATACCATATCCCCCCCCGAGTTCCCTTTCCATCACAAGGCTTCAGTCATCCCACTGGTTCTGTCCCCAATCCCACAGCAGGAGGTGGGGGGGTTCGAATCCCCCTCCCCACAATAAAACCAAATCTTTTTTCCCATTTGTTTTGGTACTGCACAAACCCCAGAAATCACAACTAGGCCCCTGGTAATTAATCTAGCCCCTGCAAATATTTTTTTCCAAGTCCCTGTTTCACTAAAAATGGCAGATTGCACCTCAATTTTGTAAATTGCATAATAAAATAATTTTAACTCCAAATCCAACATTTTTGATATGTTTTCAATACCAAATTAAATGATCTATCCAAATATAAAATTTGTTTACTGTTTTGAATATTTTAAATTGGTGCAAAATTTGAAAACTTGTCAAATTCACTTAAACTTGCAAGATTCATAACTTGTTCATAAAAATTCCAAATTCCACAAACTAAATATGTTTTCCAATCAATTTTTCATGTACTTTCCAAATATTAATTTTGTTTTCTGTTTTGAATATTTTAAATTGC
Source organism: Alopecurus myosuroides (assembly GCA_028641055.1). NCBI lineage: Eukaryota > Viridiplantae > Streptophyta > Magnoliopsida > Poales > Poaceae > Alopecurus > Alopecurus myosuroides. The sequence goes on along the minus strand of CM054057.1, from coordinate 302,579,980 downwards.
TGAAAACAACTGTTTCTTGTTTAATGCATTTAAAATTGCCAAAATAATAACTTGCTCATTTTAAATCCAATTTCAACAAATGAAATATGTTTTCCATGCAAAATTAAACCACCTTTCCAAATATAAAATTTGTTTCATGTTTTGAATAATTAAAATTGGTTAAATGATTTAAACCTTGTTTAAATCATTTAATATTGCTAAATTTATAACTTGATCAAAACAAATCCTTTTGGGACATATAAAATATGTTTTCCAACCATAAAAGTATAAACTTTTCAAATATGAATCTCACTTAATGTTTTGAACAAATAAAACCTCAACTAAGTTCATGTTTGAATTAAATTCCTTTAATTCTTGCTTAAACCTGTGTAATTCACAAATAATTTATTTGAAATCCTTTCTCAACAAGTGAAACATGTAATCCACCCAAAATTGTGTGTTCTTATCAAATATGAACTTTGTTATCTGTTTTGAACAATTTAACATGATGAAAACAACAAATGCTTGTGTGGCACCTTTAAGAAACCAAAATTTCCTAACTTAATGAATGAATTTCTAAACTTGGTAAACCTTATTTCCAATTGCTTCTATTGTTGTTATTTTGTTGTTTTCTTCATCCATGAATCATGCTAATTCACTTACACATGATGATTAGTTGTAGAACAATTAATTCAACCATAATTCCTGGGCTTTTCATATGCAATCCAATTGCATGTGGGTCCATTTAATCATGTTGTTATCCCGTCAACTAGTTTATTTCTATGCATCAATTAAATGGTCATGCATCATCCCATGATTGTGCACTATGCCATGATAATGATTGTTTATCTTTCTGCATTGGTTGTTTGCTTCTTCTCGGATATACGACGACGTTGAGACCGACGATACTTACGACATCCCTTCTAAGGAGTTAGCTCAGTACCAGGCTACTGGGTTTGCAGGCAAGTTATCACTCACATGAACCACTGTGTTCCTTTCAACATTGGTTACCGATACTTTCCGTTGTCTATTCTGCTAGCCCTATGATTAGTTGCTTCTGTTACGAACCTATCACATGTATCCTTTACCCCTGATATTGCCTCACCTCCATACCTATAACCTTTTGTTTGAGCCCGTGTCTTACTAGCATGCTTAGGTTGTTTTGCTCGAGTCTGTTACCCGTTACTTTCTGTTACTATTTTTATTATGTTCTGGGGGCTCGATGCTTAATCAATCAATCATGCTAATGTTATTATTAAATAATAATTTGATGATAAGGCACCGGCAGGAGGCCCTGTGTGGTTTTGAGGCCTGCTAGTGTCGACCCTAATAGGAAAAGGGTCTTGTCTACTGATCCATGATGAGCGCACTACCCGCATGTGGGAAGCGAGTATGGGCGCCCCCCTCAACTTGACCTGATTCGCATCTCGTCCAAATCGCCTCATTTAGTTCGTGTTTTCCATTTGCCGCATGCATGTTTTTGCGAGCCCAGGCCAGGGTGGAACTTTCGTAGTCGGCATATAGGGGGACACGTTCTTAGAGTGCCATGAGGGTCCATTTTCTTCTGGGCTCGATTAGCCGTGCGCCCAAGGTGCTTTGGGCTTGATGCGAAGAATGGTTGGTTGTGTTGAGTGCCCCGCTTGGTGGGGTGATCTCCCATCTGGCGGGTTATTCATACGTGTACGGCCAAATTGGTGCAACCCTGCAGGGATAATCTTCTCGAGAAGCCGTGTTTTCCGCGGTTATGGATTACTTGGTGAAAGTACTGGCTAACAAGTACTCAGGACAACTTAAACATAATGATCAAACATGTTACACCCCATGATTAATAACTTGACTAGTAATAGGCTTATTGACACAATAATTTGAACCATCATTATTACCACTGTGTGAGTTATCCTCGGATTGCTTCTTTGGATAAGGGGCGAGATCCAGGATGGGTTTGTTTGAAGTTATCTTTCAGTTGGTTACAATCCTCGATCTTATCTCCTTTCTGTTAGCCGGAAGTGGTAGAATCTCTGTAGTTGGTTAGCGCAGCCAGTTGCAACATCTTTTATATCCCCTCTTCTCCGTTGAACCCAAGGCATCTGTGCTTGGTGTTGACGGGTTACACTTTGGTGAACTGTGAGTCTTGCTTGCCAGTACGTTTATGTACTGACCCCTTTGGGGCTGTGGTTTCCGCAGACCTACGTTTCCGAGGATCTACATGGTGGCTACTACGTGGAGTTTGACGAGACTGCTGACGAGTAGATAGCGGACCCGGGCAGGATCCGAGACTTCGTGGATGGGCTCCGTCTGTTTGTTTCCGGCCTCTTAGGCCTATTTGGTTCTTGTCTGTACTCAGACATGTTGAATGCTTCCGCTGTATTGTAATGATGTATTGTTGGGGCAGGTGCCCTCTGAATGATTGTATTTGCTATCTCTGCTCTAATGAGAGCCATTTGCAAGTTATTTCAATCTTTTGGGTCGTAGAGATCTGTTGTGATATCCTTTGTTCACAGCTGTTGACGTACCATGTGTGATTGGTTTGAAGTACGTCGACAGTAGTGCCTTTGATCTCTAGTCGATAGTTTACATCAACGATGGAATAGCAGGGCTTGTGTTGTCGCGCATAAGCGCAGGCCTACCAGGAAGCTGGGACGTGGGAGCAGTTATGCCCCATAATCCAAGCATCTGCTATCCAGTTCGTACGGTGAGTATCCCCTAGAAGTCAGGGTGCGACAAATGGTATCAGAGCCTGTCTGCCTGTAGGATCCCTTTTTACTGGTCGCAGTTGAGTCTAGAAACTATTTTGTAGCTATATAGGAAAAATGAAACGTGAGAGTAGGAATTCTGCCATTTTTCTTCTTTCCCCACCCACCCACCCTTTTCTGGTAAGGAAGTGCAACGTTGTTTTCCCTTCTCATCTAAACTTTCAAGTTAGGTTTTCACGAATTCTGGTTTCTCTAGGATGGTTATATCTACTAGACCATAGGAATGGAGGTGGTTGTGACATGATTTATCATGTTGCCTACTCATGATTGAGAACGGAGGCGTGTAAGCCCCGGAAGCAGATCCTCTATTCCTTAAGCAGTAGATATTGATCCTCTAGAAGCCCGGATGGGTTTTCCGTAGTACCTCAGGAGTTTTGTTCTCGTTTTCCCCGATGTTGATATCCTGTTCTTCTCAACATCCTTTTCGTCCGTTGAAATCTTGTTGTTGTTTTCCATTTCAGTTCGTCTACCGGCGTCTAATCAAAGTTTCCCCGTTCATCTGCTAAACTTTATTCCAGCTAAAGTGTTGTTTGATACCGGAGCATCGCATTCTTTTGTGTCAAAGATCTTTGCCACAACAAACAACCTAGATGTGGTTCCACCAAGCAATCAAATCAATTTTCACTCCTCGGAATCTCAAATGTTGACTTCCAAGTTCAGTCACAGAAATCAAATTCTAATTAAAGGCCACATATTCCTCGCTTCTCTCATGTTACTGGAAATTCTGACATTAATGTCATTCTTGGTTGGAGTGATGTCAATAACTCTGTTCCACCATTCTAGCCAGATAATCTATTCTCCAAATGAATCAAGTTCCATTTAGCTATACACCCTTGGTGCAAAACCTCTCCCTTTATTTGAAAATGTTCCGGTGGTTTCCAAATTCCCTGACGTCTATCCACTGTGCACGATGTGTTTCACGTGTCACAGCTCAAGTGGATCTTCCCAAGAAGTATCCGGACCTTTTCTTTTCTCAGTAGGAATCTCGGGGCGCGATTCCTTCAAGGGGGGGCGTTTTGTCACATCCCAAGTCTGAAAAATAGCCTTTAGAATGTTTGCTCTCTGTTATTTTATGTTTTGCATCATGACATCATGTTGATTGCAATTGTTTTGCTTGTTTTCCATTTGTTTTCCAACTGTTTTCATCTGCTTTCCTTTGTTTTCTATTTGAATTTCAAACCAAATTTCAAACCTTTTGTTTCATCCTTGTGATGTTACAATTTCCAAAATGTTATTTCAAATAAAAACAACCAATTGTTCTCATTTTATTCCATATTGATCAACTAATAAAATGGTGTTTTTATTTCAATTAATTAATTCCCAATTGTTTCCAAATTCAAAGCATATCCAAATAGCACCAAATTTGGAAGTTATAAAAGCACCAAACAAATTATGACCAAACCAATTGTTTTATTTTAATCAATAGGGTTCACCCTATTAAAATCCTTGTTTTCAATATTAATCAATTAATTTCCAAATTGCTTTCAAATTCAAACCAAATCACTAAACAGCACCCCAATTTGAACTTATAAAAAAATAACCAAAACAAAGGTGCTCATTTGTTTCCATTTAGAATCATATGATCACCATAATTAATTTCCTTGTCTTAAATATTTCAATCAATATCCAAACTAACTCAAATTTGGAAACCTATCCAAACAGCACCAAATATACCAATGTTTTATTTTCCAAACTTGGCTTTGGGTTGTGTTTGACCTAAATAGGCCACCCAAATTTTTCTGTAATTTTTGGCAAACCCCAAAGCATCTATTCCTTCCAATTTCGTTTTGCTACAAAAAATAAAATAAAACAGAATAAAAGAATAAAAGCAAACAGCTCAAGAGAGGAGAGAGAGGCCCAACTTCCCCCAGCCTTTTCTCCCCCCAAGCCCACTTCCCTCCCTGGCCCGATACCCCCCCACCTTTCTTCAACCTCTGTACGGTCGCATCTGGGGCTGTCCACGTATACAGAGAGAGCAGGGAACGGCCATGCTCCTCCCCCTCCCCCTATATCTAACCCTAGGGTTCCCCTAGCCCCTGCCTAGCCATCTTCTCCCTCTCTCCCCGCCTCCAGCCTCTTCTTCTTCCTCCCTCTTCTTCTCTGTAACTCTGTACCTGCAACCTCCACACCCCACCGAAATTTGCCTCCTTTTCCACCGGCGATCGCCGGAGCTCCGGACCTCCTCCGGCCGGGCCAAGCATGGGAATGGAACCCCCATGGTTCCATCTCCCTTCGCCCCCCCTCGGCTTGGGCCGGGAGGGCCTGAGTCGCCGCCGCCATCGCCGACTTTCCGCCGGTCGCTGCACCTCCTGCTCCCTGCGAACTGCTCTCTGTCCGCCCCAACTCCCTCCTCCAACGAGGGCTCAAGGTGAGGCCGCTCCCCTCCTTCCTCTCGCCCTCTACCTCCTCTCCTAGCGGCCGCTCACCCCCCCTCGCCATATCCGCTCGGGATCCCTCCGTCGAGGTGCAGCCATGGAACGTACAGGTTCAGTACGTGCAGTTTTTTGGTTCAGAGAAAAAAATCCCGCCAGCCATACCATATCCCCCCCGAGTTCCCTTTCCATCACAAGGCTTCAGTCATCCCACTGGTTCTGTCCCCAATCCCACAGCAGGAGGTGGGGGTGTTCGAATCCCCCTCCCCACAATAAAGCCAAATATTTTTTCCCATTTGTTTTGGTACTGCACAAACCCCAGAAATCACAACTAGGCCCCTGGTAATTAATCTAGCCCCTGCAAATATTTTTTTCCAAGTCCCTGTTTCACTAAAAATGGCAGATTGCACCTCAATTTTGTAAATTGCATAATAAAATCATTTTAACTCCAAATCCAACATTTTTGATATGTTTTCAATACCAAATTAAATGATCTATCCAAATATAAAATTTGTTTACTGTTTTGAATATTTTAAATTGGTGCAAAATTTGAAAACTTGTCAAATTCACTTAAACTTGCAAAATTCATAACTTGTTCATAAAAATTCCAAATTCCACAAACTAAATATGTTTTCCAATCAATTTTTCATGTACTTTCCAAATATAAATTTTGTTTGCTGTTTTGAATATTTTAAATTGCTGAAAACAACTGTTTCTTGTTTAATGCATTTAAAATTGCCAAAATAATAACTTGCTCATTTTAAATCCAATTTCAACAAATGAAATATGTTTTCCATGCAAAATTAAACCACCTTTCCAAATATAAAATTTGTTTCATGTTTTGAATAATTAAAATTGGTTAAATGATTTAAACCTTGTTTAAATCATTTAATATTGCTAAATTTATAACTTGATCAAAACAAATCCTTTTGGGACATATAAAATATGTTTTCCAACCATAAAAGTATAAACTTTTCAAATATGAATCTCACTTAATGTTTTGAACAAATAAAACCTCAACTAAGTTCATGTTTGAATTAAATTCCTTTAATTCTTGCTTAAACCTGTGTAATTCACAAATAATTTATTTGAAATCCTTTCTCAACAAGTGAAACATGTAATCCACCCAAAATTGTGTGTTCTTATCAAATATGAACTTTGTTATCTGTTTTGAACAATTTAACATGATGAAAACAACAAATGCTTGTGTGGCACCTTTAAGAAACCAAAATTTCCTAACTTAATGAATGAATTTCTAAACTTGGTAAACCTTATTTCCAATTGCTTCTATTGTTGTTATTTTGTTGTTTTCTTCATCCATGCATCATGCTAATTCACTTACACATGATGATTAGTTGTAGAACAATTAATTCAACCATAATTCCTGGGCTTTTCATATGCAATCCAATTGCATGTGGGTCCATTTAATCATGTTGTTATCCCGTCAACTAGTTTATTTCTATGCATCAATTAAATGGTCATGCATCATCCCATGATTGTGCACTATGCCATGATAATGATTGTTTATCTTTCTGCATTGGTTGTTTGCTTCTTCTCGGATATACGACGACGTTGAGACCGACGATACTTACGACATCCCTTCTAAGGAGTTAGCTCAGTACCAGGCTACTGGGTTTGCAGGCAAGTTATCACTCACATGAACCACTGTGTTCCTTTCAACATTGGTTACCGATACTTTCCGTTGTCTATTCTGCTAGCCCTATGATTAGTTGCTTCTGTTACGAACCTATCACATGTATCCTTTACCCCTGATATTGCCTCACCTCCATACCTATAACCTTTTGTTTGAGCCCGTGTCTTACTAGCATGCTTAGGTTGTTTTGCTCGAGTCTGTTACCCGTTACTTTCTGTTACTATTTTTATTATGTTCTGGGGGCTCGATGCTTAATCAATCAATCATGCTAATGTTATTATTAAATAATAATTTGATGATAAGGCACCGGCAGGAGGCCCTGTGTGGTTTTGAGGCCTGCTAGTGTCGACCCTAATAGGAAAAGGGTCTTGTCTACTGATCCATGATGAGCGCACTACCCGCATGTGGGAAGCGAGTATGGGCGCCCCCCTCAACTTGACCTGATTCGCATCTCGTCCAAATCGCCTCATTTAGTTCGTGTTTTCCATTTGCCGCATGCATGTTTTTGCGAGCCCAGGCCAGGGTGGAACTTTCGTAGTCGGCATATAGGGGGACACGTTCTTAGAGTGCTATGAGGGTCCATTTTCTTCTGGGCTCGATTATCCGTGCGCCCAAGGTGCTTTGGGCTTGATGCGAAGAATGGTTGGTTGTGTTGAGTGCCCCGCTTGGTGGGGTGATCTCCCATCTGGCGGGTTATTCATACGTGTACGGCCAAATTGGTGCAACCCTGCAGGGATAATCTTCTCGAGAAGCCGTGTTTTCCGCGGTTATGGATTACTTGGTGAAAGTACTGGCTAACAAGTACTCAGGACAACTTAAACATAATGATCAAACATGTTACACCCCATGATTAATAACTTGACTAGTAATAGGCTTATTGACACAATAATTTGAACCATCATTATTACCACTGTGTGAGTTATCCTCGGATTGCTTCTTTGGATAAGGGGCGAGATCCAGGATGGGTTTGTTTGAAGTTATCTTTCAGTTGGTTACAATCCTCGATCTTATCTCCTTTCTGTTAGCCGGAAGTGGTAGAATCTCTGTAGTTGGTTAGCGCAGCCAGTTGCAGCATCTTTTATATCCCCTCTTCTCCGTTGAACCCAAGGCATCTGTGCTTGGTGTTGACGGGTTACACTTTGGTGAACTGTGAGTCTTGCTTGCCAGTACGTTTATGTACTGACCCCTTTGGGGCTGTGGTTTCCGCAGACCTACGTTTCCGAGGATCTACATGGTGGCTACTACGTGGAGTTTGACGAGACTGCTGACGAGTAGATAGCGGACCCGGGCAGGATCCGAGACTTCGTGGATGGGCTCCGTCTGTTTGTTTCCGGCCTCTTAGGCCTATTTGGTTCTTGTCTGTACTCAGACATGTTGAATGCTTCCGCTGTATTGTAATGATGTATTGTTGGGGCAGGTGCCCTCTGAATGATTGTATTTGCTATCTCTGCTCTAATGAGAGCCATTTGCAAGTTATTTCAATCTTTTGGGTCGTAGAGATCTGTTGTGATATCCTTTGTTCACAGCTGTTGACGTACCATGTGTGATTGGTTTGAAGTACGTCGACAGTAGTGCCTTTGATCTCTAGTGGATAGTTTACATCGACGATGGAATAGCAGGGCTTGTGTTGTCGCGCATAAGCGCAGGCCTACCAGGAAGCTGGGACGTGGGAGCAGTTATGCCCCATAATCCAAGCATCTGCTATCCAGTTCGTACGGTGAGTATCCCCTAGAAGTCAGGGTGCGACAACATTGGCCCCACACCATAGGGCGGCGCGCTGATACGTCATAAACGTATCCTTAATTTCTGATGTTCCATGTTGTTTTCATGTTCTTTCCCACATGTTTGCTATACACTTTATGTCATTATTATCGATTTACGGGACTAACCTATTAACAAGATGCCACAGAGAGAGTTCCCTGTTTTCTTCTGTTTTTAGTTTCAGAAAAGTTATTCTGGAAATATTCTCAGAATTGGAAAATTCGAAGCCCGAAAGTCTTAGAATTCCCGAAGGTCCCACGAAGTCCCAAAGAGACCCGGAGAGGGGCCATAGGGGCCACATCATAGGGAGGCGTGCCCCCCTTGCCAAGCCTGGGGGTGGTCTGGGCCCCGCATGTGCCCTCTGCCAGCGCTCTTTCGCCTATATAATCCCCCCGACGTATCAACCCTAAAGATATACCGCTTGTTCCTGAGAAACACCCGAGGACGCCGTCATTGTCATCCCGAGATCGGGAGGGTTCTGGAGCTCTCCCCGGCACCCTCTCAGGAGGGAATTCATCACCGGAGGGGTCTACACCACCATGCCCTCCTCCGAAGTGATGCGTGAGTAGTTCATCTCTGGACTCCGGTCCATAGCAGTAGCTAGATGGTTGTCTCCTCCACTTTATGCGTCATGTTTAGATCTCGTGAATTGCCTCACATGATCGAGATCATCTTTATGTAATGTTACATGTTATGTTTGTTGGGATCCAATGAATGTTGAATGCTATGTCTTCTTATTATCAATCTATCATGTTATCTCCATGCTTATGTTATTTATGATCTTGCACGCTCTCCATTAAGTAGATGCTCTCGCCAAGTAGATGCTAATAACTCCAAGAGGGAGTGATTACGCTTGATAGTGGGTTCACCCCTCCTTTGCATGTGTGCTCGAGTGACAGAAACGTGACGGATGGAGGATGTGTTGTTGCCATCAGGGAGAAAAAAACAATGCTTTGTCTAACGATGATGTTATTGTTTACATTACACACTTTTCTTAATGCAATTATTTGCTGCCTGCAACTTAATACGCAAGGTTTGCTCGGACGATAGTCCGAAGGTGGATTATTAGTCATAGATGCAGTGGGATGACGGTCTATGTATCTTGTTGTAATGCCCGCATGAATCACTTAGTAATATTTATGTCTTGCATATGAACTACGGTGCAGCCTCCATTTCTGTCAATTGCCCAGCTGTAATTTGTTGATCACACATGTTATTTATCTTTAACGCGGAGACACCACTAGTGAACCGTGGACCTCGGTCCATTTCCTCATATTGATAATACAACCACTGTTTCCACTGCTCTCATACTGGTGCTACTGTTTTCATACTGTTTTCCACACCATACGTTTAACCTCTTTGTTATTAGCAAAACCAGTGATATTAACAACCCCACTGTTTCCTTGGGGCAAAGTGATTTGATTGTGTTGTGTAGGTTCCACGTTGCTGCTGAACCGGTAGTGCGCCCTGCCATCTCAGCTGCATCAACCTTATGAAGTTATTCCTTCCTCCTACTGGTCGAGTAAACCTTGCTTTCCTTCGGAGGGAAAACTGTGGCTGTGCTCATCATACCTTCCCCTTGGGGTTTCCCAACGAGTGGAAGAACTGCACCATCACGCGCCCCCCTTGGTCGCGCCCAGGGGTGGTGTGGGACCCTAGTCGCCCAACGAAGTTGCCCTCTCGCCTATTTATTCTCCTCGAAGGGTTAACCCTAGATACAAAAGATTTTCCCATGAAAAACAACCGAGGCCGCCGTCATCGTCAACCCTAGTTTGGGAGGGTTCTGAAGCTCTCCCCGACACCCTGCCAGGAGGGGAAATCTTCACCAGAGGGCTCTACACCACCATGCCCGCCTCCGGAATGATGAGTGAGTAGTTTATCCTTGGACTACGGGTCCATAGCAGTATCTAGATGGTTGTTATCTCCTCTTTGTGTCTCATGTTTAGATCTTGTGAGCTGCCCTACATGATGAAAATCATATTATTACAATTATACATGTTGTGTTTGCTAGTTACCGATGAATATTGAATGCGATGTCCAATACTTATCAATCTATGATGTTCTTTTCAAGTGTATGTTATTTATGATCTGGCATGCTCTCCGTCATTAGTAGATGCTATGGACAAGTAGACGGTAGTAACTCCAAGAGGGAGTATTTATGCTCGATAGTGCGTTCATGCCTACCTTTTACTCACGCTCGAGTGACAAAAACGTAAGGGGTGGGGGATGTGCTGTTGCCATTAGGAAGAAAACAATGATGTTTACATTACACACTTTGCTTAATGCAATTTTCTGTTGCTTGCAACTTAATACCCAAGGTTTGCTCGGATGACATTCTGAGGGTGGATTATTAGTCATAGATGCAGTTGGATAACGGTCTATGTATTTTGTTGTAATGCCTGCATGAATCTCATAGTAATCATCATTTCATGCATATGCACTATGGTGAAGCCTTTATATGTGTCAATTGCCCAGCTGTAATTTATTTACCACACAAGCTATCTATCTGCTTTGGAGAGACACCACTAGTGAAATGTGGGCCCCGGTCCATTTTCCTCATACTGATAATACAACCATCGCAATCACTGTTTTCACGCTACTGTTTTCATATTGTTTTCCTATTGAATTCCCCACCATATGTTTAACCTCTTTGTTTCCAGCAAAACCGGTGAGATTGACAACCTCACTGCTTCGTTCGGGAAAAGTGATTTGATTGTATTGTGTAGGTCCCACGTTGTTTCTGAACCGCTAGTGCGCTCTGCCACATCAACTGCATCAACCTTCGGAAGTGTTTTCTTTTTCCTACTGGTCGATTCAACCTTGGTTTATTTTTGAGGGAAAACTTGCTGCTGCACTCTTCACAACCTTTCTCTTGGGGTTTACCAACGTTAGCCATCAGTTGTCCTGCAGGTGGAGGTGGTGGCGCGACTGCGTTTCCTCCTGGTAGTTGCGGGTACCCTTGATTGGTGGTTGTCTGATGTTTCTTCGTGTACGCCTCGTGAATGTCTTTGAACTTTTGACAGTCTTTGAGGAGATGGGTGTCCTTGAGTTTTCCCATGTGCTTATTTGTGTACAGATGCAGGGATCAGTATCCATCAAGGTCTTCTTTAGGTGTTTTTTCGTCTTGCGATTTCCGCAGGATCCTCCATCGCGATTTCTCGTGAACTCGGCTGCCACGAATGCTGACTGATCATCATGATCGTATTGTCTCCTCTTCCTCCTCGCGCGGTCACCGTTGCGGTCGTTGTCATCTGCGGGTGAGGAGGTTTTCACGTTGCGTATAGAGTCTTATATATCCATTCGCCCACTTATACGCTATTACCATCAGCTCGCCTATTGTTTTGGGTGCAGATTGTCCCAGCTCCTCACGGAAATCTGCGCATCAAGCGTCCTTCGTGAAAGCTTCGATCGTTGTTTCCTACGATATGTCCCAATCATGTTTCAGAGGGAATTCCACCTATGGATGTACTTGCGAGTTGTTTCGCCACTCTTTTGTTTGCAGGATCGCAGTTCTTTGATACCTCTTGTACGTTGCCTGAAAGTTCCTCTCAAACTCGTGAGTGAGATCATCCCAAGATCTATAAAACGCGCGTGGCCTGTCACACCCCAGTTTTTGGATTCTTGTACTGTGTTCAAGAAGACAAAAATTAGGGCCAACATTTTTTTTTTCTAACAACAAGATGTTTGAACTAACATGTGTTTATGATCTTAATCATATTTGCAACACAAGTTTTGTTTCCTGATAAAACCTATATTAAATTTTTCTGAAAACAATTCATTAAAATTTTCCATGTTGTTTTCTCTGCTGATTACTTGAGTGAGTTCTATTACAAGACTTTGATCATTCTTGTTTGGATCTTAAAATGAACTTTAAACTTTGTTGAATCCAAGAAAACAAAATTTCAAAATGATTTATGAAAGTTTTCTTCTAAGTTTTCTATAGAAAACAATCCCTGAAAATGTAGCCAAGTACCTGTTTTCTACCTTTGTTTTCACTAGGCTATAAAATGTTATTTTATGTTTTCTTGACTTTTATTTGATCCTTGATATATGTACTACAAATCCATAAGCTTGGTTTTATTTTTGGGTTAATAAAAATTATCTTTTGCTTGTTGTTTTTGTGGTATAAAAATAAGGCAGAAAAAGGCATTTTTGGGAAACAGAGAAAAACAGAAAGTAAACCTTTTTCCACATTGTTTTCATGGCCTTAAACTATTTCAATTTTGTTTTAAAAGGATGTTTCTGAAAGTTTATAAAATGTTTAACAAGTTCCCACTTTTAAAACAAATTTTGGAAACCATTTGACCCTTGAAAACAATCCCAACATTTTGCTCATGTCATCTGTTTTCAACACTTAGAAATTTTCACCAAGTCTTAAGACTGAATTTTCTGAATTTTTGAACAGTGTGGGATACACTTTTGGGTTGATGTTTTCTTTGGTTTTCTTTTCAAGCATTGATGAGATATGTTGTCCAATGTGTTGACTATCTTATTGACTCGAGCCAGGATGTGTTGCCTTGCTTCTAGAAGCCTTGAGGGTGAAGAAAAACCATGAGAGAGAGGGTGATGAGGTGGAAAGTATGGGCACCCATACCTTTGACATTTTGACTTGGACTTGCCTCCCAATGCTTCCAAAGGCCATCTCTTGACTTTCCCCTGTGTGGTCTTGGCCTTTGGCAACCCGAGCATGAAGTGGAGTGACCAAAACAACCACTGGACGCCCTCATGCCGCTCCGTGACATGAACCCAAGCCCTCCTTTTTTCCCTTTCCCTTTCACCACGGGTACAAGACTCCAGAGCCCTACCCCCTGCGCCACTACACTCCCTCACTCTCCCACACCTCCCCCAGGTCAAGATCTAGCCGTGCCTAGCCCCTTGGAGCTTGCTCGTGCCGTGAACCCCCGACGATCACCGCCGGGAGCTCGAGGTAGCATCCACCTCTCCCGTGCCTTCCCTTTCCCCTCCACTGCCTGGATCGCTTTCCCATCTCTCCGTGACCCTCCCTGACAAGCCCCCGTGGCCGCTCGCTTGCAGGTGCGCCGCCACCGTCAACCTCACCGCCGTGGGCGCTCTGTGCCACGCCACCACCAGGAGCCGCGCCCGAGCCCGATCTTGACGCCCCTCGGCTCCCCGTGAACCCTGCGTCGCCCCCGAGCCGCGCCACCCCACCCTGATGTGACGCCCCGAGATCGTGCACTATGCAGATTTCAGCATTCCCGCCAAAATCCACATAATAACCGATTCCAGTTTGCCACTTGTGATAACATTACAATAGTTCACGAATATTCCACAATTACAACAGAAACAGATAGATACAAGATGACTCAGACGAGCCAGGGATACAACTGATACAATACAAAGATCCAAATAACAGCGGAAGAAACAACACATCGTCCGTCTACGGACAAGATACAAATTGGACTAAGAGTCCTGAAGATAACCGAGAGCGTCCAATCCCTGCCCAGGCCAAGCCGGAGGGATTCCCAAGCTAACGTCGTCAGACTTCAAACCTGTTGACTGCAATTTGGAATTTGCAGCCACGAAAGAGATTCGTGGGTCAGTACGGTTAAGTACTGGCAAGGGGGATAAAACCCATACTCACAAAATACCGGCGTAGCCAGTCATCACAAGATACAAATACTTTAGGATCAACGGAAAGGAAGGGGTTATTGCAAATAAGCGACAGCAGGCTGCACTAACCAACTACAGAGGGATACTACAACTTCCGGCTACAGAAAGGGGATAAGATCGAGTATTGTAACCAACTGAAAGATAACTTCAAACAAACCCATCCTGGATCTCGCCCCTTATCCAAAGAAGCAATCCGAGGATAACTCACACAGTTGGATTAATGATGGTTCAGATTATTGTGTCAATAAGCCTATTACTAGTCAAGTTGTTAATCATTGGGTGTAAGATTGTTATCATTAGGTTTAAGTTGTCCTGAGTACTTGTTAGCCAGTACTTTCACCAAGTAATCCATAACCGCGGAAAACACGGCTTCTCGAGAAGATTATCCCTGCAGGGTTGCACCAATTTGGCCGTACACGCAAGAATATCCCGCCAGACGGGAATCAAACCCACCAAGCGAGGTACTCTACACAACTCAACTCTTCTTCGCATCAAGCCCAAAGAACCTTGGGCGCACGGCTAATCGAGCCCAGAAGAAAATGGACCCTCATAGCACTCTAAGAACGTGTCCCCCTATATGCCGACTACGAAAGTTCCACCCGGGTACCAAGGGCTCGCAAGATCATGCATGCAGCAAATGGAAAACCCGAACTAAATGAGGCGATTTGGACGAGATGCGAATCGAGTCAAATTGAGGGGGGGCGCCCATACTCGCTTCCCACATGCGGGTAGTGCGCTCATCATGGATCAGTAGACAAGACCCTTTTCCTATTAGGGTCGACACTAGCAGGCCTCAAAACCACAAAGGGCCTCCTGCCGGTGCCTTATCATCAAATTATTATTTAACAATAACAGTAGCATGATTGATTGATTGATTAAACATCGAGCCCACAGAACATAATAGAAATGGTAACAGAAAGTAACGGGTAACAGACTCGAGCAAAACAACCTAAGCATGCTAGTAAGACACTGGCTCAAACAATGGGTTGTAGGAAGGGAGATGAGGCATTATCAGGTTTAAAGGATTCATGTGATAGGTTCGTAGCAGAACAACTACTACCAAGGCTAGCATAAAAGAACAACGGAAAGAATCGGTAACAAGTGATGAAAGGCAGCCATTTGGCAGCAAGTGAGTATACTTGCCTGAGATCCCGCAAGGTAGCAGTACTTGTCGTTGCTCACATCATCTCAACGTCCTATCCGGGAAGAAGCAACGAACCTCGAACAAACATCGGATGCAACAATTACTACTACGGCAAAAGATCCAGCATGATCAAGATATGGATGCATGATAGGTTTAAAGATGCATCAAGGTAAACTAGTTGACAAGTTAAACAGATTTAAATGGACCCACATGCAATTGGAGTTGCATATGAAAAGCCCATGAATTATGGTTAGATGATTTGTTTTCCAACTAATCAACAGGTGAGGGTGGATTAGCATGATGCATGGATGAGGAAAACAGCAAAATAACAATGAATAACAATAATAGATGCAAGTGAAAAGGAATTTAACAAGTGGGGAGATTATTTGTTAAGTTTGGGAAAGTTTGGTTATTTAAACATGTCACACAAGCAATTGTTATTTTCATCAAGTTAAAGTGTTCAAAACAATTAGCAAAGTTTATACTTGAAAAGAACATCAAATTTTAGTTGGATTACATGTTTCAAATATTGAAATTGGAATTAGGATTATGTAATTATGAATTAAACAATATTAAACAAGTTTTAATTGAATTTAAAACAAGTTGGAATATTATTTGAATTTTATTCGTTCAAATCATAAATTCAAATTCACATTTGAAAAGTTCACACTTTGATGGTTTGAAAACATATTTTGCATGTTCAAAAATATTTTATTTTGAGCAAGTTATGATTTTTATCAAATTTAAATGAATTAAACAAGTATTAAATTATTTAGGCAATTTAAATTATTCAAACCATGAAACAAGTTTTATATTTGAATAGGATATTCAAAATGGTATGAAAAACATATTTTATTTGCATTTATTGGATTAATAATGAATTAGTTATTGAATTTAGCAAATTGCATTTGAATTATTCAAATTTGAATTTTAAATGCATTTTGAAATTTCAAAACAGTGAACAAATGATACCAATAAATAGAGAATTAAATTTAGACCAGTGTGCATATTTTATTTATCTTGATTGGATTTGGCATTTGAAAGTTATTCACATTTCCATTTTAGGGGCCAAAAAGTAAAAGCAGGGACCTAAAAAGAAAGAAACGGAATTGCAGAGGGGCCCCTGGATGTTTTACACCCAGTGCAATTCTGGCCTGAGACGCTGTCGTGCGGGCCCATGCCACTGTGGCGTGCCAACGAGGTGGGTGAGGTGTGAGGTGGCGGTGGCGGTCTATGACGCGCGGGTCCCGCGCGGGTGCGCGCAGAGGGAAAAAGATTGGGGCGAAAAACCGCGCCCCGCGGGACTCGAACCCAGGGGCTAGCGCTTCCGCGTAGAGGGCAGTGACCAGTGCGGCTTGGTGCGTTTCTTGTCAGGTATAGCTAGCGAGATAAGATAAGGTTCAGTTAAGCGATACAACCTGACGAACTGAACATCGAACCGTTGCCTGAACCTGTTCACGAACGCTGGCCGCTGGTGACGGAACGGACCGCGGTGGCGCTAGTGGGCTGCCGCTGCGAGCGGGTGGTGGCCGTGGGGTGCCGTGAGGTTGTGCGAGTGGCCTCGAGGGAACAGAGGGAGAGGGGAAAAGGCTGGGGGCGCTCACCTCGTTTCTGCTGCGAGGAGGCGCGGTCGCGGCGAGGTTCAGTCACGGCGAGCCGTTTGCCGGCGACGGCGCGGCCAAATCCGGGGCTCCCGGCAAGCGACGAGGGCATGGGGAGCTTTAGGGGAACGCCCCGGTTCCATTCCCGGCGGCGGATCCTCCTCGAGGTGGGTGTGGTGACCGGAGCTAGGGGAGGCGGCAATGGTGCTCGGTGGTTCAGTTAGGTTCAGGAAAAAAAAAACTAGCAGAGAGGAGGGGGGAATAGAGAGGACGGCGCTAGGGGAGAGGAACTAGGGTTTCTACGATCGGAGGGATTAGGGGGATACTTAAGGAGGGGGGATGCCTGTACGGCATGGCATCCAGGGGGGGAGCTGATCGGATGGTGGTTTTGGGGTTCGTACAGGGTGACGTTGGCAGGAGGAAGAAGACAGAAAAGAGAGGGGGGTATGGGCCAGAAGTTTGGTGGGCTGGGGAGAAAAGGGAAAAATAGGGGGTGGGCTTTAGGGAGAAAGAGGATGGGGCTGCCCTCTCTCCTCCCCTTTTTTTTTGCTTTAGATTTTTCCTTATGAGCATTTTTTGTAAAGGATTAAAGAGGAAAAAAAAATAGGAATAGCATTTGGGGGGGGTTTAGGGTTTTCTTTTATAAATTACTTTGTGTTAATTTTCCAAGACAACAACTAAAGCAAGAGTTAACATTATTTCACAATTTGAAAATTTAATTTGGATTTAAAGTTTGTTAAGTGATTTTTTCCATAGAGTTTGGGGTATTTATTTGATAATTGATTTTATTAAGTTGCAAACAACAATTAAAAGCAAATGTTAGTATTGTGGTTCAACTTTGAATTATTAATGGGACTTTTTAAATTGGGATTTGAATTTCCATTAGTAATCATAAGGAGTTGATTTTCAATCAATTCAATGAACTCAACACTTATTAAAACAATTATTGAATTTTAATGGTTTGCAAAATTTTAGTGGTTTTGAACCATAATTGGATCATGCCCATTATGATTGAAAATGATTTGAATTTAATTTGCCATTAGGGTTTTGATAACAGGGAAAATTTTATTAACAAGCAATTGGATTAAAACAACTTCAAATTATGGAAAAACAATTGAGTGATTTAGTTTGCAAGTTTGAAACTGGAAATTTTTGAGCAAAGGGTGAAAGTTTAAATTGTTTTTGAATTTTGATTTGTTTTGAAAAACAGAATGCAATGCTCATGGGATGCAGATGATGCAAGCAAAAAGAAAACAAACACTCTCTAATAGGGTAACACCCCAGGTGTTACACCTGAGCCTCCCACGGTGAGCTATCACCGTCGCCCGAGCGCCTCCGTCGCGTCGATGAGAGAGAGAGATGAGAGGAAGGAGGACGAATGCTGCGGGCCGCCCGATCAAAGATCTACGACCATGCTTGAACGACCGGGTTCCCACGCCGCACGCGCTCGCCTGGCCTGAGTTGGGCCGCGCCCACGAGAAAACCCAGCCTGCCCTTGTTTTCTTTTTCCTTTAAAAATCTGTGCAGATTTGACATGTTTGCTTTAGGCTTGGGAAAAATACCAAAATTGTAATTTAAGATCTACCAAAAATCAAGGCACTAGTGTTACGTTTTCTAAACCACCTAAAAATTGTAGATCTAAGTTTTGGCTTATAGTTTTCTCACATTGTCTGTTTTGCCACAGAGTGTCTGTGAGTTTGTTTTGAACATAACTTTTTGGATCTGTAACTAAAATGGTCAAACTAAATTGTTTTGGATAGTTTTTGTATATATCTACCACTAGGATTTTGCCTCACATCAAGGTGAGTTGCCAAATTGAAATGCCATCCATTTTGGTAAAAGGCCAGTAGGCTTTTCTAGGATTTTTAGAGTGAGTTAAAAAATGGTTTTTGAGATGAATCCAATTGGAGGGGTTTGCTATTGACTAGATCCATCTAATACTAGATTGGATTAATTTTTGGAGCCATGTATTAATTTTGGTGAGCAGATCTAGAAAACAACACTTTTCTGTTTTCATTAATATGTGTGTATTTGTTTGGAATGAAATGTATGATTGATTGTACCTTGTTTCCTAGCTTGTATGCATGTGTTAGGTCTTGTTGTTAAGTTGTCTCCTTGCAGTACATCTACCTTATAAAGTGTGTGCATGTTTGAAAAGTCAAATAGGAATAGAACTAGCATTGTTATTTCCTATTTTTATTAATTGATTATTTGTGTGCACCAAAAATATTTGTGTGCTTGATCGACTAAGATTGTGCTATGATTGCTATGAGTCCAGTACCATTTTGGTACTGTTATTTTGATGTTATCATCTCTGATAGCTTGCATGTTATTTTATAACAAAGCATGTGTAAGTTTTGTTATTTGTTTTCACTAGTATTGTTTTCACTAATATGAATAGTCTAGTATTGATTAAATTGTTATATAAATTTTGTAATAAGTAACCAGAGGCTTTGTACCTATTTTGCCTTGATATTAGTGGGCCCATAACCCACTGGTTCCATTGCATTTTGGTCGAGGATGAAAATCCCCAACCATACACTAGTGTGAAAATGGCATGCTTATTATATGATTGATTATTATTTTCCACCAAGGAAAATAGATTGTTTGTTTCACTTATGTAAGTGAATATTTTAGTTCTTATTTGTAAATACTAGTATGTTTAGTTGTGATTCATCTATTATCATAATATTCCTTAGGAGTATCATGTTAAGGAATGCTTCACTATTGGTTGCTTGAATTTAATTATTTGCAAATAAAATAATTCCTTTTGATTGATAGATTATTTGTGAATGATTTTTATTGAGTGTTTGGATTTTTGAAAAGGTTTATTAAATATTTCATTGAGTTCATGTCTATTGGTTGTGTATTTATACCTTGGTTGCTTGCTATTTAATTAATTAGAAAAGCACGTGTTACTAGAATTGGTTCATGCATGCTTAATAGATGTTTTCATAGAAATATTTTGGTGTTTATGCTTATTAGCATGTGTAAGCTGTATGTGCTATTAGTAGGCATTTATTTTCATAATTTTCTTGTTTAGGAAAGATGTATCCTTGTAGCATTGTTTGCTTCTCTAGCGATAAACTAGTGTCATCACTAGATAGAATGAGTTGCTCTAGTTTTGTTGCCATTTTATTTATGAGGTACGAGTTTATCCTAGCATGTTTAGGAAGTTATTGCTTCTGTTATTATGACATGACATGTGAAGTTGCTTTCTGCAAATAGTTGTAGAATACAATTATTTCTTATAACATGCTTGTGTAGAATTTTCCATACTAGTATGCTACTAGTGCAGTCCTGTTTTTATACTCTTTGATAGGAGTATTATCTTGTGTGATGTTTGTGTTTTAGATTATATTTTGATGACTTGTTACCATTGGTTTAGCTACTGTTTTTTTTCATGATTGATGGATTCCATAACTTTGAGTAGACATAAGCATAGTCTATAACTAGTCTATTCAGTTCTGGTGTGTTTGCTTGTTGTTTGGAAATTGTCTGAGTGATTGCCTTAGCATGAGTATTATACTTATGCTATTGGTGTGCTAGCGTTGTTGTTGTGCTTAGTAGTATCTTACTACCTATGCATTAGTTTAATCATGAACTTGTCTGGTGATGGTTGCTTGTGTGTTGTTAATACCCACTGCCATGGGTATTGCTTTGATTGATTGTTATTATCTTAGTAGCCTAACCTTTTGTGCCCACAAGCTATATTTTTAGATTCTTGAATATCTTATTATGAGAGTGGTACACCCACTACATATATGATAAATAAGATGTGGGATATGGTTTCTCAACCCTATGTTTGTCTGACGACAGTTTTCTACCCTGAGAGTTTGTGAGGTATTATTCTCGATAACGTTTGAGTGATGACGCTAGTATAAGTTTGCTTGCTGTATGTGTTGTTTAGTTCAGTTGTTTGGTCTTTAGTTCTGACTGTGTGTCTTTTACTCTTTTTTGACGTTAGAAAACGAAGGAGAAGAAGCAGCAGTTGTTGAGTTGTCCGTCAAGTTCAACCTACTTCAAGGCCAGGGACACAAAGAGATTTAAGGCAAGCCATCCTGATGCTTGCTGTTACTACACTTATCATTTTCTATCATGCATGTTTTACTTCTGAAAAGTTTTACAAAAAAAAAACTTTGATTACCAAAAACTATTTTTGAGTGACTACTACTATTATATATTACTATGCTAGTAGTTGATACTTGGTGTTACCAAGCCATAGACACCATATGGTATTTATTACCATCACTAGTATTAGTCCCTAAGTGGACACCTGAAATTATGTTTTTGCAAAACAAAGGCTTTATGGAAAACCCGGTGGAAAGGCGAAGCCTTGTTCACCGGAGGATTGTGGAAGTGGTCATTTTTGGGAAAATGGTGTTTTACAAAAATGACACATAACCTAGTCTTCGCCGGACAACCTTTACCGTACTGGCACTTTACCCCAACATGGGCACGGGGCTTAACTTGAAGTTTGTTCTTGTTAGTGTGTGTTCTATCTCAATTTTCTATAAGGGTCGTCGAGCCCTCGAACCAAATGTCGCTAGGTGGAAGGTACGGGGCATACAAAGTGAGGGATTAAGTTACCCCACGGGCGCAGCAGTTGAGTCTCCTATCTAGGCAAGGTGGGACCTGGTGCCGGGGAGATTACACTCAAATGAAGAGATAGACATATTCTAGCTTGAACACAGTGGATGGTTAGGATCAGTTATCTGATGTTCACATACTGTTGTTACAGTCTGTGGTTGTTCACGGTGGATGTACTGGATGTGGTGGATTGTGTACACCTCTGCAGAGTCAAACTATTCGGAATAGCCGCGTCCTCGAATATGGACAGTTGAATGGCCATGTAGCTAGCATTGTGTCAATGTTTTCAAAAAGGAGTTTTCAAAAAAATGTTGGACTCATGAGGTACTGAAAGGAGGAAAATCTTGTACCTTGGAGGCACCGTTGACGAAAAGCCAGACGTTGTTTTACCAAAAAGTTTTTCAAAGAGAATCTTCCTTTTCTAAACAAAAACTGGAAGTTGATTCCAAGAAGTTTTGCAAAGAGAAAACCTTCTTTTAACAAAGTTTTTATAAAACCTCGTGTACATGTGATATCTACAAGAGAAACAAAACTATATTATTTTCTTTTGAAGTATCTTCTTCAACGAAGATACAGAGATTTTCAAAATCAACTATGATATGTCTTACATATATCATTGATACTGAACCCTATTTATAGCCTACCTATTCCACTATATAAGCATACTTGCACTTTGGTAAGCTACATGATGGATGTCTTGCTGAGTACATTCAAATGTACTCAGATTGGTTTCGTCCCTGGTATTTACTTGCCAGACATCGAGAAGGAGTCTCAGAAGAAGACCTACGAGGAGGAGTACGAAGCTGATGGCCTTGCGAACTAGGATCGTCTCCCGGTCAGCAGCCTGTAGGTTGATGCGTGACTTGGGCTCTACTGTGTTGGAGTGTTTAGTCTTCTGCTGTGTGTGTTGAGTGTTTGCCTTGCGTGGCAGTTGTGTGGACTTGGTCATGTGACCATGTTCCTTTTGTAAGTGTTTTATGAAATCGTGTAATGGATATTGCATGTGTGTACCAACTTGATATGTTGTTCACGACTGGTGTGATCTGGGATCGTGAATGTATGCATATCGGAGGTGTCCTTGAATAGTGGTTTTGGGGCGGACCTTACATGCCCTGCCTTTGAGCCAGCTTCGAGCGGCTCCGACGAGGGGCATGTTTAAGTAGTGCATGGCCGTCACTTTGTTTCCGTGTTGGCACTTTACCGCGGTTAGGTAGTCCGAGAGCCAGGTCCTAGGTTCTTGCGAGCCGTCATACTTCGGTACATCCGAAGTGAGATTGATGAAGGGGTCGTTGCATAGAAAACAAAAAATTTCCTACGCGAGAGACACCCGAAAAGCCAAGATCTAATCTAGGAGACGAAGTGCAACGGGCAAAGATAGGGCTAAGGAGAACACATACCCTAGAAGACACAAGGCGTGACGAGATCAAATCTCGTTGTTGGCGTAGTCGTACTCACACCGATCCCGATAGCGAGAAGAAGTGCACCGCATGCGGCGGTGCCTCCATGACCGGTCACACGTACGGTTGATGACGACCTCCGTTACCTCGATCCAGCGGGGCGCGGAAGTAGAGGATCTCTCGGAACTCCAGCAACACGACGGCGTGGTGGTGAAGAAGAATCCCACGGCCAGGGCTTCGCCAAGCCGGAGACCATGGAATGTAGCAGCGGGTGGAGGGAAAAGCTAGTGGGCAAGTGTGTGGAGGAGGGAGAGCTCTCACCCTCCTTTTATAGGAGAGGGGGGAGGCAGCCCAGGGGGGTGCAACCAGCCCCATGGTGTGCCCCCACCTCTTCCCTCATGATGTGAGTGGACACTCCACTCACACCCACTCATTTTCCTTTAAAACCAAACTTAGAAAATCCAAGAGTTTTTCTTTAATAAATAAATAAAACATTTTTATTTCTTTATTTCAGCATTTGTTAATTCTATTAACAAACATTTGCATAAAGCACCTCGAATCATTTGTTAATTCTATTAACAACCATTCGACGAAAAACCCCTCGAACTATTTCAATTTTCCCCGAAACAATTTCGGTGCTGCCCAAAATATTCTTCGATATTCCGTATCCTCTCAAACGCGTCATCGAACCTTAAGTGTGTCACCCTACGATTCGTGAATAAGATAGACATGATCGAGACTCCTCTCCGATCAATAATCAACAACATGATCTGGATATCTGTGATGACTCCTATATATATTCAACGACGACTCTCGTGATCGTGTGAACCAACAACGTCGTGAACTTTCCCTTTGTCTCGCGATATTTTACTTGTCCGAGATTCGATCATTGGTATCAACCATACCTTGTTCAATCTCGTTACCGACAAGTACTCTTTTCTCGTTCCCGTGATATAACATCCTTGTGATCATATCACGTGCTTGCAAGCGGTATCGTTGTGATATCACCGAGAGGGCCCAGAGTATATCTCTCCGTCATCGTGGATGGACAAATCCCACTCTTGATCCATGATCCTCAACAAATACTTTCCGAATACCTAACGGCACCTTTATAGTCACCTTGTTATGGTGTGACGTTTGATGACAACAAAGCACCCTTCCGGTATCAGTGATTGACATGATCTCATGGTCTAAGGAATAAGTTACTTCGTACGCAAGATATAACAATATAAACTAAATGACTTGATCGTATTGTTATCTTGATATTGAGTATGTGTTCATCACATCATTCTTCTAATGACATGACGTCGTTATTAACAACATCCAATGTTCATGATCAGGAAACCTTGACCATCTATTAATCAACGAGCTAGTTAAAAGAGAGGATTTACTAGGAACCATTGTTTGTTTATTAAACACACATGTATCAACGTTTCCGGTTAATACAATTCTACCATGAGAAATAAACATTTATCATAAATAAGGAATAAGATAATAACCACTTTATTATTGCCTCTCGGGCATATTCCCTTCAGTCTCCCACTTGCACTAGAGTCAATAATCTAGTCTGTAAGCACTAAACATATATGGAGTTCCAGTGTTATTACCATGCTTCGCATGCGGT
Organism: Alopecurus myosuroides; assembly: GCA_028641055.1. Classification (NCBI taxonomy): domain Eukaryota; kingdom Viridiplantae; phylum Streptophyta; class Magnoliopsida; order Poales; family Poaceae; genus Alopecurus; species Alopecurus myosuroides. The sequence goes on along the minus strand of CM054057.1, from coordinate 302,555,474 downwards.
AAACATCATCAAAAAAGATATGAACTGTTCAGGTCCTATTGTATTTGCATGTTCTTTGCGTCTACATGCATCACTCATTCTCTAATGAGATGGCTTTGTATACATATGGTTAATCGATGAAAACTTAATTCCTCAGCTTAAACTGATGTCACTAACATTGTGAAAATGTAGCTTAATAGTGTTTAGCATTCTTGGAAATTCACCAAGTTCCGGTGATACCTTTGTTGGGTCGCGTATAGATAAACGAAAAACTTTTCCTACGCGGTACTCCCAAGATCTAGCCGAGGTAGAAGGCCACGAGTATTACCACTAGACGCGCAGGTGCGGATTATCGATGTAGCGCGTCTGGTCGGGGCAGTGCAGTCCCACGATCCGGTCCGGCCGATCCAATCCCTCGAACGTCGAAGTGCTGAACATACAACACCTCTGCCGGTATCCACACGTACGAGGAGGAGCTCCGACGGCGGACTTCTAGGTCCGGTGCGGCGGCTGGACTGAGTGGGGCTAGGGTTCCCAACGCATGGGAGAGTGGACTAACGTGCCCGCTGGGCAACCTGCGCCCCTCTTTATATAGCGTATGGTAATGGGCTGCACAACACTTGTGGCCCATTCCCTCTGTGAGTCCGACTCACTAATTCAGTCCATTTCCGGTTCGGGTCCAACCCAACCAATATTTGCTCCCGCTCTTAAGTGTGCGACCCTGCAGGCTCATGGCGACTTGGACACTATTGGAGTCCGACTCTCAATCGATCAATCGGTAGCGGCTCCTAGCAGAACGTGCCGACTCCCAAGTCCCATTGAGTCATGACGACATACCTTTCAATGTGATATTCATCTTAGTCCCTTTTGCCTCACGATATACCTTGTCGAGCTATAGGCGATTTATCGTCATCCCTTAAATAGCTCAACTCTCTTCTCGATCCGTGATATGTGATTCACCTGACTAACTCTTAGCCAACAGACACAGTTAACACTTAACTGAGTTGCGCATGGCCATGCTTACTGAATCATATCACTCGAGAGGGCCCAGAGAATATCTCTCCATTCGGAGGGGCAAAATCTCATCTTGATTATCCACATCACGCAGCTTGCTTCTCATTCGACCCGAACTCTGCCTTTATAGTTGCCTTGTCACAGAACAACGTTTGACAGAACCTAAGTCGGTGATCCACAACTCGGATTGTGCGACAACCTCAGGTCTAAGGATTACATTGATTGAGACGTGCAAATGACGACTTGATCGTTGCATCTCAATATGGGTCAGTCCGACTTGCTAAACTCTTTAGCCAAGTCCGTGAACGTTGGAATGGCATCACCATGCCCATGACAAGTGGAACTGTGTCATCAGCCAACACTTACATTAGTCTAGGGTGTGTGTCCAGCACAACCTAAATGACCAAGGACAATCTAGTATGAACAACATGAACACATGGTTCCACAATCGAATCACATATTCAATGACATGTATCAGATGTTCAAAACAAGGACAACTTAATAACTTTATGAATACAGTGGGAATTACATCATACATGATTGCCTCTAGGGCATATTCCCAACAGTCTCCCACTTGCACTAGAGTCAATCATCCTGGCATCATATGCCTAGGCATCTAATGCCCATACCTCTCGTGTGCGCCTCATGCTTAGGCTGTGGTAGCGCCTTTGTCAACGGATCTGCAATGTTTGCATCCGTGTGTACTTTGCATAACTTGATATCACCTTGTTCGACAAACTGGCGAATGAGGTGGTACCGCATGAGTATATGTTTGTTCTTCTGGTGTTGTCTAGGTTCCTTGGCTTGTGCGATAGCACCATTGTTGTCACAATATATGTCCAATGGATTGGACGCGCCCTGAACCACACCAAGATCAATCAGGAGGTTCCTGATCCAAACAACTTCCTTTGCCGCCTCTGAGGCAGCAATATACTCAGCCTCTGTTGTAGATGCAGACACCGTATCTTGCTTGGAACTCTTCCAGCTCACAGCTCCTCCGTTCATTACGAACACGTATCCCGATTGCGAACGAGAATCATCTGAGTCGGTGAGATAACTCGCATCCGTGTAACCCTTTACACTGAATTCCTCATCACCTCCATAAACCAGGAACATTTCCTTAGTATTTCTCAAATACTTAAGGATGTTTTTAACCGCTGCCCAGTGGGCTTCGCCAGGGTCAGCCTGGTATCTGCTCGTAACACTTAGAGCATAGGAAACATCTGGCCTAGTACAAATCATGGCATACATGATGGATCCGATTGCCGAAGCATACGGGATCACACTCATCCGACTTCGCTCATCAGTTGTCGAAGGACACTGAGTCTTGCTAAGTTTTATGCCATGGGACATCGGTAAGAATCCCTTCTTGGACTCTTCCATTTTGAATTTCTTCAAAACCTTGTCCAAATAAGTACTCTGACTCAATCCAATGAGCCGCCTGGATCTATCTCTATAGATCCTGATTCCTAATATGTAAGTTGCCTCACCCAAATCCTTCATTGAGAAACTCCTTTCCAATGACTCCTTGGTTTCTTGCAACATCATGACATCATTTCCAATCAGCAATATGTCATCCACATATAAGATTAGAAAGTTTACTTTGCTCCCACTAAACTTCTTGTATAAACAAGAATCATGATCGCTCTTGATGAAGCCAAACGATTTGACTACCTCATCAAAGCGAATGTTCCAACTCCGAGATGCTTGCTTCAACCCATAAATGGATTTCTGAAGTTTGCATACCTTGTCAGCATTAGCTGGATCGACAAAACCTTCGGGCTGTATCATATACACGTCCTCAGTTAAATTTCCATTAAGGAAAGCCGTCTTGACAACCATCTGCCATATCTCATAGTCGAAATAGGCTGCTATGGCTAACATGATCCGAATTGATTTAAGCATCGCTACAGGCGAGAATGTCTCGTCATAGTCAACTCCTTGAACCTGTCGGAACCCCTTCGCGACAAGTCGTGCTTTATAGACGGAAATATTTCCATCCATATCAATTTTCTTCTTAAAGACCCATTTGCACTCGACGGGTCTTGCACCGTCAGGCAGATCAACCAAATTCCAAACTTGGTTTTCATCCATGGACTTTAACTCGGATCTCATGGCTCCAAGCCATGACTCGGAATCAGATCCCACCATCGCTTCCGAATAAGTTGCCGGCTCATTACTGTCTAACAGTAAAACATCACGAGCACTCTGTAATCTGGCAGATCTCCGTGGTTCAGGTGCTATTACCGGTGTAGGTACCACGACCGGCTCAGCCTCCAAGGCGTTCGCCGACTCGCCCCTAGCGGGTTCCTCTCGAATTTCTTCGAGTTGCACCGTGCTCCCACTGAATTCCCGACTGAGAAACTCTTTCTCAAGGAAGACACCATTCCGAGCGACAAACACTTTGCCCTCTTCCCGGTTGTAGAAGTAGTACCCCAAGGTTTCCCTCGGATACCCCACGAAAATACACTTATCCGACTTGGGCGTGAGCTTGTCCGACTGAAGTCGCTTGACAAATGCTTCACAACCCCAAATCTTTAGAAAAGACAAACTTGGCTTTTTACCAGTCCACATCTCATGTGGTGTCTTCTCTACTGACTTTGATGGTACTCTGTTTAGTGTGAAAGCTGCAGTTTCTAGACAATAACCCCAAAATGATAAAGGTAGATCTGTCCGACTCATCATTGATCGTACCATGTCCAACAAGGTCCGATTTCTCCGTTCCGATACACCGTTTCTCTGCGGTGTACCCGGCGGAGTGAGTTGAGGAACTATTCCACAACTCTTTAGATGGTCATCAAACTCATGGCTCATGTACTCGCCTCCACGGTCCGACCGTAGAAACTTTATTTTCTTGCCGAGCTGATTTTGTACCTCACTCTGGAATTCCTTGAACTTTTCAAAGGCTTCCGACTTGTGTTTCATTAAATAGATATATCCATACCTACTCAAATCATCAGTGAAGGTAATGAAGTACTCATAACCACCTCTGGCTGTCGTGCTCATTGGACCACATACATCACTATGTATTAGTTCCAACAAGTCGGACGCCCTTTCACAACTCCTTGCAAAAGGTGTCTTGGTCATTTTGCCTAGTAGGCATGATTCGCATGTCTCGAATGACTCTAAGTCAAACGAAGTTAGAAGTCCATCATCATGGAGCTTCTTCATGCGCTTCCAACTTATATGACCAAGCCGACAGTGCCAAAAGTAAGTCATATTCAGATCATTTGGTTTCAACCTTTTAACATTTATGTTATAGACCGATTCACTATCAAGATTTAAAATAAATAACCCGTTCTGAACGGGTGCAAAGCCATGAAACATATCTTTCAAATATAAAGAACAACCATTATTCTTAATATTCGACTCATAACCTTGTCTCATCAAACATGAGGCGGAAATAATGTTTCGACTAAGTGCTGGAACATAATAACAATTATTCAGTTCCAAAATAAATCCTGAAGGTAAATGAAGTTGCATCGTGCCGACTTCCAACGCAGCGACTCTCGCCTTGTTGCCGACCCGAATATCAACCTCTCCTCTTGCCACGCTCCTAGTTCTTACCAGCCCCTGCAACGAGTTGCAAATGTGAATGACTGATCCGGTATCATATACCCAAGAACTATTAGGTGCATCAGCAAGATAAATGTCTATAACATTACACACAAGTGTACCTGAGTCGGAAGTCATACCTCCACTCTTGGCCTTGTCAGCCAAATACTTGGTGCAGTTCCTCTTCCAGTGGCCATCCTGCTTGCAATAGAAGCAATTGGCTCCGGCTGTAGGAGAAGGCTTAGTCTTTGAGGAAGCACTCTGGACAGGGCCATGGGCGCTACCTCCTGACTTATCCTTCTTCTTCTTAGTCCAAGAACTCTTCTTGAACTTAGCCTTATTCTGCACCATCAAGACTTGACTGGCGCCTTTCTTGATATCAGCCTCTGCCGTTTTGAGCATCCCATGTAATTCAGTGATACTCTTATCCATACCATGCATATGGTAGTTCGAGATGAACGGACCATACGCACTAGGAAGAGAGTTCAGAATTATATCAGTGGCGATCTCTTCTTTAATTGAGAAGCCCAAGCGATCCAAAGACTGTATGTAACCAATCATCTTGATTACATGCGGACTCAGTGGATCGCCGTCTTTCAGCTTACAGCCAAGCAAAGCTTGAGAGACTTGATACCTCTCAGTCCTTGCTTGAGCCTGGAACATACTTTTGAGGCTTTCGATCATATCGTAGGCCTCAACATTTTCGAACTGCTGCTGCAAGTCCGGTTCCATGTGTGCAAGCATAAGACAGCTAATCTCCGTAGACTCATCTCTAGTCTTACGGTAGGCATTTGTGACAGCGACAGTCGCATCATCATCGGGCTCTTCTGGAAGTGGAGTTTCTAGAACATGTTCTTTCTTGTCATGCTTGAGGACTATCCTCAGATTACGATACCAGTTGGTGAAATTAATTCCATTAAGCTTATCTTTCTCTAGGATTGACCTCAACGCAAAAGTGGACAACTGAGGAAGGTTGTTAGGTGCCATTGATCTACAACAGAAAATACGCAAAAACACTTAAGACATGTATTCATAAAAGAGCAGGCATATTAAACGATTTAATACTTATGCTCCCACTAGAACCAACATCCCTCCGATGGTTGCTAAGTGATTCAAGATCCTAAATAAGCAAGCCGACTAGTGAGCTTTAGCATCACCGCTAGCCGTCAAGTGATCTAGGTAGGCAACACCTTGCCAATCGTATCTCTATACGACTCCTGTTAGTTGGGTGACATCACATGCCCCGGCTCCCAATCTACCTCGCCCCGAGCCCCACAACCGTTGTGATGGACTCGTCTAGATTACCAAGTGCTTCTGCTTGTAAGAGTCCGACTCAAACCCACCTAACCGGAAAGAATTGGTAGCACCTCAATTTTATGAGCCCACTACCAAGAATGTCCGACTTGTGATGGTGCAGCACTGGCGGGGCGACCGACTAGACCTTCTTTGAGGGATTAAAGAATCTACCAACTATCTAAATAGAGGTAAATAGAGGCATAACAATAACACAAATAAAGCAATTATAATGTGAAATGGTATGGCTCTCTTCATGGTGATCTCCATCTCCACGAAGCTTGTAAGTCGACTCGTGCCAACTCTTGTCACGTGCCATCTTACTCCATGTAGCCGACTTGTACATCGACTTGCATGCCTTCCGGGTTCTCCAACAAGCTACACTAGCTAAGTAAATGAAATTTACATAGAGAATCCGACACGCAGGCCGGTATACAATAAAATGACAGCACCTAGGCTCCAGCCGGCTGACAAAAACATGATACGCAGATCATGTATGGATTACACACATCACATGCACATAAGCCATACCATTCACAACTTCCTGCAAAAACAAGTTATGCATAGATACGATATCTACCGGCGTTGTGAAACTCGCAACGACATCTAAGGCGCTACGACAGGATTTCTTCATCGGATAAAATGATTTTACCCGAATCTGATCCGTATTCCGATTCGACCAAACTCTTTGAACTTCGATCACCGCAACTGGATTTATGTGTCACGGTATACCCCGATGGCGGAAACCGACCGGTAGGGGTAAGTTGTTCCACGACCTTAGCAGTATGATCACGGAAACCAGATCATCCATTAACCCCGAGTACGATTGATCCAATCAACCTTGTACAAAACCGATCTATCTCATAGACCGACCACCAAAACAGCAATTAGATCACATCTAACGCTAACTACATATCACATATGTACGGATCTCGGGCCTAATACCAGAAGCTACCGCTCTGATACCACTGTTGGGTCGCGTATAGATAAACGAAAAACTTTTCCTACGCGGTACTCCCAAGATCTAGCCGAGGTAGAAGGCCACGAGTATTACCACTAGACGCGCAGGTGCGGATTATCGATGTAGCGCGTCTGGTCGGGGCAGTGCAGTCCCATGATCCGGTCCGGCCGATCCAATCCCTCGAACGTCGAAGTCCTGAACGTACAACACCTCTGCCGGTATCCACACGTACGAGGAGGAGCTCCGACGGCGGACTGCTAGGTCCGGTGCGGCGGCTGGACTGAGTGGGGCTAGGGTTCCCAACGCATGGGAGAGTGGACTAACGTGCCCGCTGGGCAACCTGCGCCCCTCTTTATATAGCGTATGGTAATGGGCTGCACAACACTTGTGGCCCATTCCCTCTGTGAGTCCGACTCACTAATTCAGTCCATTTCCGGTTCGGGTCCAACCCAACCAATATTTGCTCCCGCTCTTAAGTGTGCGACCCTGCAGGCTCATGGCGACTTGGACACGATTGGAGTCCGACTCTCAATCGATCAATCGGTAGCGGCTCCTAGCAGAACGTGCCGACTCCCAAGTCCCATTGAGTCATGACGACATACCTTTCAATGTGATATTCATCTTAGTCCCTTTTGCCTCACGATATACCTTGTCGAGCTATAGGCGATTTATCGTCATCCCTTAAATAGCTCAACTCTCTTCTCGATCCGTGATATGTGATTCACCTGACTAACTCTTAGCCAACAGACACAGTTAACACTTAACTGAGTTGCGCATGGCCATGCTTACTGAATCATATCACTCGAGAGGGCCCAGAGAATATCTCTCCATTCGGAGGGGCAAAATCCCATCTTGATTATCCACATCACGCAGCTTGCTTCTCATTCGACCCGAACTCTGCCTTTGTAGTTGCCTTGTCACAGAACAACGTTTGACAGAACCTAAGTCGGTGATCCACAACTCGGATTGTGCGACAACCTCAGGTCTAAGGATTACATTGATTGAGACGTGCAAATGACGACTTGATCGTTGCATCTCAATATGGGTCAGTCCGACTTGCTAAACTCTTTAGCCAAGTCCGTGAACGTTGGAATGGCATCACCATGCCCATGACAAGTGGAACTGTGTCATCAGCCAACACTTACATTAGTCTAGGGTGTGTGTCCAGCACAACCTAAATGACCAAGGACAATCTAGTATGAACAACATGAACACATGGTTCCACAATCGAATCACATATTCAATGACATGTATCAGATGTTCAAAACAAGGACAACTTAATAACTTTATGAATACAGTGGGAATTACATCATACATGATTGCCTCTAGGGCATATTCCCAACAACCTTAATTCCTCATCTTAAACTAATGTTACTAACATTGTGAAAATGTAGCTTCATACTATCAGCATTCTTGGAATTTCACCAAGTTCAATAAAGAACTCCTTGACGCAAAATACGCTTATTATCAGTTGTCAACACAACGATATACTTTAGCCTTTGTTGTAGTATCTGTCACGATATTTTAATTTTGAAACTCTTTCAAATCCAGCATGGAACTTTCTTCCACCCTATTGTGCTACCCTTCATCACGTATTTTAATTGAGATAAAATTACTTGAATAAATGACAAGACTATTAGTGTAACATATTACAACTAATATTTTGTCATTGCTACATAGGAAAACATATCCTTAGCATTTTTAAAATGACACAAGGATCTCTCCCAGTGTTGTCTAATCATCATATGAATTATCCTTCTATAACATTTTATAGCATAGGAATCATCTGGTTGTGTACATAGCATGGAAACATGACTTAGAAATCTCAATTTCATTATGCTCATCATGTGTCAAAACACTTGAATCTTACTCAATTCTTTTCCATGTGACAAGACCTCCTTCTTGTCATTTCGATATTGACTTACTTCAATATTTCATCTATGTAATTTGGCTTCAATCATATCAGGTGCTTCAATCCATCTTTTATAGATATCGATGCCCAATATCTTCTAAGCCTTTCATCAATATGAAAATCTTAACCATGTTAATTTAAAATACATATCTTCCAATCAACCATATGTCATCTACATAAAGCATTGGAAATATGTCTTAGCGCTCCCACTTAATTTCTTGTAATTCTACAAGCATCTTTATCGTTCATGATGGAATCAAACTCTTTTGATAACTTCATTAAGGTAAATATTTCAACTTCGTTATGCTCACTTCAACCATTGAAGTGTGCTTACCTTTCTAGCAACCTTTTGAATTTTACAAAACTCTCAGACTGTGTCAAGTACACATCTTTGATCAAACTTCCTCGAGAGGAGAGTTGGTTTTGTTATTCAACTGCCATATCATAATATGTAACTTTTGCTAGAACTATCCACAAAGACTAAAACATCACTACGGAAGATCAAAATCTTGTAGTAGTCAACTCTTTGAACTTCGTCGAAAACAACTTTTCGATAAGTACAACTTTCAAAGGATGTAAAATCCATGTCTTTGTCACTATATAGACCCTTTTGCTATTGTTAGGCGTCATGCCTATCGAAAGGACTACCAAATCACATACTTGATATTCGTACAAGGATACTATGTCGGATATAATGACTCATAGTCAATTTTACGAAGTCAGGCCCATCATTTGCTTCCTTTGTAAGGTCCAGGTCCTTTGTTGTCAAAACAACACTTTATTCTTAAATCACAAGTTGGTCTAAGTACAAAGTTTTTGGACTTTTGTGGTTCAGTACGCAAACTCATCCGAAGTATCTACAACACATGTAGTGTCTTCTACTTTGTCAAAATAGGAAACCCCGGAACAACTTCCAGTGCTGCGCTACTCTTGACATGGTAACGGAGATTCTCTAATCTCGTTGAGTTTGTACTATCCTCCCACTCACTTGTTTCGCAAGAACTACTTTCTCGAGAAATCAACCCTTTCTGACAAACAACATTTGTCTTTTGGTTTGGTGATAGGAGAAATACCCAATGTTTAAATTGGGATAACCTTATAAACATATATTTATCCTATTTTGGTTGTAAACATTTTACACATGCTATGCATACCAAAATTTAAGAAAATGACAATTCGGGTCACTAACCAAACCATATCTTATATGTTGTCAATTTCAACGGATCATCATGGTGCTCTTTTCAGTGGAAAAGCGGTTGTCACTAATGTATAAACTACAAAATTATAATGGCATTTTTATTAATCTTACCATGTGAAACAAGGTTTGATTTTGTCTTTTGGATACTCCAATCTAATGTGGGGTATTCGAGAATTATAAGTTGTAGAACAATTCTGCAACTTCTCAGATGTTTTGCTAAACTTGTAACTCAAACTTTATCCTTTATGTCCAATCATAAATACTTGATTATCTTGTTACAATGATTTTAACTTCATATTAACAACCTTTTGAACCAATTCAAAATGTCAAACTCCATTCTCTTTAAATAGATATACTCACATATTTACTCAAATCATCGACGGAATTTTATGAAGGAAAAAATTAATCCACCATACATGACTACACATAATGGACTATATACATCAACATGTATAATCTCCACTAAATTAGTCGTCCATTCTACTTTGGCCTATGAACGTAATTTTAGTCATCTTTTGGAAGAAGTCTCACAAGCGTCAATTTATTCAAAACAAAATGACTCCGGAAGTCCATCAATATGGAGTTCCTTCATGTTTTCCTTTCCTATATGAACTAAAATGGTGGTGCCACAATTTAAGTGAAACTCTTTTACGTCTTGCAACGTTTAGCATTTAGTCTTAAAGATGTTTACTTTACCAACATGATTTATATTAACATATCCATCAATTTGGAATATGGTCATAGTTTGAACAATCTCATTTGTTCTCACAAAAGACCAAAACAAAATAACAACTTATTGAGTTCTTAAAATAAATCTTGAATGTTTTGTTCGATACGACAATGAACACAATAACACTTTATTTCTGTTCTTGTCATAATCGATTCTATATCTATTACTAGTTCTTTTAGGCCCTTGTATTTCTTGCATTGTGTTGCTTTGTATGACAATTCATACCAACCAATGTGGTATCAAAAATACCCAAAAATACTTTGTTAACTAGTAATACATCTATAACTTGTATATCAAGCATATACTCATGAGCTGGACTTTTCCAGTTATCTTCTTTTTCTGCCATATATCTTTTTGTAATTCTATTTTCAATATTCCCTTTCCTTTACAGAAGAATCATTCAACATCAAACAATGCTAGTATTACTAGCTCATTTTCTTTGGCGTGTTAGTCATATACTATCACCCATTGAGTCATACTTTGAGTTTGATTGTTCTACTAATATAACCATATTAATAGAATTCTTCTAGATTCCACTCTTAGCAATCTCCAAGTAAGGTAAACGACTTTACCCATACTTTTAATCCATCCCATCATAACAATTTTATGATTAAGCTACTATAGCTCGAAGGAAGGAATTTAGAGGATAATTTTTAGCGCCCAGTTTCTTGGAATATTCAAACGCCTAACGTCTTCAATCATTGCATATATTCAAATAATATAAGCATACATTGTCACGCTAAATTATACTCAGTCATGTTGCTACAAATAAGTTTCCAGATATCAATATATCTTTCACTTGATTGTTTATGAAAACAACTCTTTTGAGTTCCTAAATCACCTTGATCAACAAAACATTCTTTTGAAGATAAAGTAATATGGAAGCAACCATGACTCTAGATTCTAAGTAGGAATTGATTGCTCTCTAGATCAATCATTCATTCATCATATGGAGCTAGGTAGGAAATACCGAAAATCTACAATAGGACTCAATTTTAAATTCACTAATATGATACCAATCTTAAATGGAATTCACCAGATCATAAGAGTTATATCATAATTAACAATTTAAGTGTAAGGTAGTTATGTGGATGCCAATTAATACTACAATTTGTGCAAATTCATTTTGATTGGTTGTTCATGATAAATAAGTTCAAGTTAATTCAAAATTAAACCATGAACTCCCACTCAAAAACAACATCCCTCTTAGTCGTCTTTAGTGATTACACGAACCAAATTCACTACACCAAAACCGATCATCACGTGAGATGATGTAGCTTCAAAGGCGAACATCGACATGTTCATCATATCATCCATATGACTCATGCTTTACCTTTCGGTTACGTGTTCCGAGGTCATGTCTGTACATGCTAGGCTCGCCAAGTAGAACCGTAGTATTGCGTGTGTTTCAAGGCCAAGTCTGTACATGCTAGGATTGAAAACACCCGTTGTATGCGAACGTTGAGTCTATCACACCCGATAATCACGTGGTGTCTCGAAACAACGAACTTCCTTAACGGTGCATACTTAAGGAAGAACCATTATTATCTTGATATTAAGTGAGAGGGATCATCTTATAATGCTACCGTCTCTATCTAAGAAAAACAAGATGCATAAAAGGATTAACATCACAAACATCACATGTAAGGATAACATGATATGATATGGTCCTTGTTGCACTTGATCTCCATCATGTGCATTATGGTATGATCTCCATCATTCCACCGGCATGGTACCAAGTACCATGGTACCCCAGTCTTGATTGTCCATCAATAATAAGACAACCATATGGATACCTTCCGGTATATCAATAATTTAGAAAATAGATCATCTCATAATCAAATTTGTAATATTAACTATATCACATCACATTCCCAACAAAAACTAGTTAGACGCGTCTAATTTACTTTTGCATATTTTACGTGGCTTAGGGCTTTCGAGGATAGAACCGTTCATACCTACGAACATCAACCACAACATTGATAAACACATTTTTAACAACCCTTCGTAGATTAGATCTTAACTATAGTAGGAGAAACGGACACCCCCTTAGCCATAAGTGAGACAACTCTCGCGTACATAGTACACGTAAACTTAGTCTGGGGCAGCTTCATCCTACTATGCCACTAAGATCATAAAATACTCAAGGAGGCAATAACATGATCATCAACTCCCACATACTCATATGTGTTCTACCCGTACAAAACATATACGCATAGATCCGGCTCTGATACCACTGAAGGGGACGTTGCATAGAAAACAATTTTTTTCCTACGCGAGAGACACCCGAAAAGCCAAGATCTAATCTAGGAGACGAAGTGCAACGGGAAAAGAGAGGGTTAAGGAGAACACATACCCTTGAAGACACAAAGCGTGACGAGATCAAATCTCGTTGTTGGCGTAGTCGTACTCACACCGATCCCGATAGCGAGAAGAAGTGCACCGCATCCGGCGGTGCCTCCGTGATCGGTCACACATACGGTTGATGACGACCTCCGTTCCCTCGATCCAGCGGGGCGCGGAAGTAGAGGATCCCTCGTAACTCCAGCAGCACGACGACGTGGTGGTGAAGAAGAATCCCACGGTCAGGGCTTCGCCAAGCCGGAGACCATGGAATGGAACAGTAGGTGGAGGGAAAAGCTAGTGGGAAAGTGTGTGGAGGAGGGAGAGCTCTCACCCTCCTTTTATAGGAGAGGGGGGAGTGTCGCACCCGGACTTTTAGAGGATACTCACAGCCCGCTAAACAGTAGATAAATGGCTTACGGGGCCTACCTGCACCCGCATCTCAATATGAGTAGGCCAACACGTAAACGTGTGACAACCATCCTCTACTATTCATCGTCTGTGAAACCTTCCAATAGAAATCCGAATACTTTCATTGACGTACTTAATAACATACACACATGGTACATCAACGACATTTGAACAAGTGATATCACAACAAATCTCTAAGACACAAAGAAATAGAAATAAGTGGCAAAAGCTCTCACTAGAGCAGAGATAGCAAATACAGTCATGTAGAGGACACATGTCCCAACAAGTCATCATTACATCACAGCGGAAGCATCCAAAGTGTTTGAGTACAGACAAGATCCAAATAGGCCTAAGAGGCCGGAAACGATAGAACGGAGCCTATCCACGAAGTCTCGGATCCTGCCCGGGTCCGCTATCTACTCGTCAGCAGCCTCGTCATACTCCACGTAGTAGCCACCATGGGGATCCTCGGAAACGTAGTCTGCAGAACACGCAGCCCCAAAGGGGTCAGTACAGACGAGTACTGGCAAGCAAGACGCACAAGATACCAAAGTGTACCCGGCAACACCAAGTACAGATGCTTTGGGTTCAACGGAAGATAGGTGATACAAAGGTGCGGCAGCGGGCTGCCCTAACCAACTACAGAGACACACTACAACATCCGGCTAAAAGAATGGGATAAGATAGCACATCAGAACCAACTACCACTAACCCCAAACAAACCCATCCTGGATCTCGCCCCTTATCCAAAGAAGCAATCCAAGGATAACCCACACAGTTGGATTCGTGAAGGTTCAAGTTATTGTGTCAATAAGCCTATTACTAGTCAACTTATTATTAATTAGGTGTAAGTTGTCTAATCCTTGTTAGCCAGCCCTATCACCAAGTCATCCATAACCGCAGACAACACGACTTCTCGAGAAGATTTAACCCTGCAGGGATGCACCAATTTGGCCGTACACGTAAGAATAACCCACCAAACGGGGGATCAACCCACCCAGCGAGGTACTCAACACAACCTAACCCTTCTTCACATCAAGCCCAAAGAACCCCGTGCAATTGACCACACGGCTAATCAAGCCCCACGAAGAAAAGGGGACCCTCATAGCACTCTAAGAACGTGTCTCCCTAAATGCCGACTACAAAAGTTACCACCCTGGCGCCATGGGTTCGCACCTGCATATGCATGCGGCAAATGGAAAACCCGAACTAAATGAGGCGATTTGGACGAGATGCGAATCGAATCAAAGTTGAGGGGGGCGCCCATACACGCTTCCCACATGCGGTTAGCGCGCTCATCATGGATCTAGAGGACAAGAACTTTTCCTGAGTTTGACACTAGCAGGCCTCAAAACCATACCCAGCCTCCTGTCGGTGCCTTATCATCAAATTAGCATTACCTCATACATTAACAGATTGTTGTTTAAACATCGAGCCCCCAGAACATAATAAATATGATAACAGGAATAACGGACATCAGACTCGAGCATAAACAACCCTAAGCATGCTAGTAAGACACAGGCAACAAGCAACAGGGTTATAGGTGTGGAGGATAGGCAATATCAGGGTTACAGGATAACATGTGATAGGATCGGAGCACAAGCAACGAATCTTAAGGCTAGCAGATTAGACAACGGGAAGTATCGGTATCCAGTGTGGAAAGGACACAATGGTTCAGGTGAGTGAATACTTTCCTGCAAACTCAGTAGCCTGGTACTGGGCTAACTCCTCTGAAGTAGTGTCGTAAACCTCGTCTGTCTCACCGTCGTCGTCTATTCGAGAAGAAGCAAACAAACAACGTAGAGAGACAAACAATCAATAACATGGCATAATGCACAAACATGGGATGATGCATGACAATTTAATTGATGCATCAAAGATAAGCTAGTTGATAGGGTAACATAATTAAGTGGGCCCATATGCAATTTGGGTTGCATATAGAAAGGCCCAAGAATTAAAGTTGAATTAAGTGATCTACAAATAACCACCATGTGAAAGTTGATTAGAATGATGCATGGATGATGAAAACAATAAGAAAACAACAATAGCTTCAATTTGATATGTTGTTTACCAAGTTTGGAATTTTATTTATTAAGTTATGAAATTTGGCTTCTTAAATGAGTTACACAAGCATTTGTTGTTTTCACCAATTTTTATTTTTCAAAATAGATAACCAAATTTATATTTGGAAAGAACACAAAATTTTAGATGGAATACATATTTCATTTGTTGAAAAAGGAATTAAAATGAATTAGTTATTAATTTGACAATCTTAAATGCATTAATTAAGAAACAGTTGTTTTCAACAATTTAATTTATTTAAAACAGAACACAAAGTTGATATTTGCAAAGTTCATGAAAAAGGGGATGCAAAACATATTTTATATGTTCAAAAAGAATTTAGTTTGATCAAGTTATTAATTTAGCAATTTTAAATGATTTAAACAAAATTTGAATTATTGAACCAATTTTAATTATTCGAAACAGGAAACAAAGTTTATATTTGGAAAGCTTGTTCAATTTTGCATAGAAAACATATTTTACATGTGCCATTTGAATTAAATTTGAATTAGTTATGAATTTGACCAAATTTGAAAGGGTTGTTTGAATTTGAATTTTTGAAACCATTTGAAATGTTCAAAACAGTATACAAATGGTTTTAACATGTAGATAATTTAATTTGGTATGGAAAACATATTTCACATGTTGAATTTGAATTTAAAATGAGGGATCTATGAGAGTTTGAAATCCAGGGACCATTTTGTAAAAATACAGGGACTTGAAAGTAAAAGAAAAGGGCCTGAAATGGTTTTCACCTCGCAGTGGCCCAGCCTGAGCCACTGACAAGGGGCCCTCGGCCACGGTGGCGCTTGCGTGGCGTGCCAGGGTCGCTGACAGGGGGGTCCCTCTCGCGCGTGCGTGGAAAACCGAAAAAGGTGGGATTTATTCGCGCAGCGGGGGTTCGAACCCGCGACGCGGGCGGGCGTGCGCAGCGCGTGTGCCACTGCGCTGCTAAAAGTTTCGTGACAGAAGAGGGGGCTTGGGGGTTTTGAGGTGCATTTGCACTGTTTAACTGAAACTGAACAAAAGGTTCAGTCTTTCTGAACTTGACGAGGAGACGGTGGTCGCCGGCGGCGACTGCAGCGTCGCTGCGCTGCCGTGCGTGGGCTCTGTGCCTCGTGCGTGTGCGAGGGCGCCGTGGATGCAGAGGGGGACAGACGTGCTCACCGTGGGGGAGTCAAGGGAGAAGGAGGAGGGCTCGACGAGGTGACGGTGACCGGCGGCGTGGACGGAAGCGAGCGCGGCGATCCGAGGCCGTTCAGGCCCTGCCCTGGAAGCGAGGAGGAAGAGGAAGGCTCGGGAAGTCGATTCCCGCGCTCAGCCTGCGCGGAGGGGCTCCGTGGAGACGGTGATCGCCGGAGCTGCTCCTCTGTCGCTGCGGTGGTGGAGGTTCAGAGAAAGGGCGCCGGGCAGCGAGAGAGAGAAGAAAGGAGGAGGAGGAGAAAACGGCGGCGCGAGGAGATGGAGGAGGGAGGAGAGCTAGGGCACGGCCCCGTGGTGGTTAAGTAGAGGAGGAGGGGAGCAGGTGAGCTCCTGCCGGTGGGGGAGGCTCCCCCTCCTCTGTCTCCGTACAGAGGAGGACGAAAGGGACAGGTGGGCTGGGCCTGGGGGGTAGTAGGTGGCCTGGGCCGACCTGTTGGCTGGCCTGGCTGCCTCCCCCTCTCTTTTCTTTTTTGTTTTTTTTTGCTGAAAAGAAAAAGAGAAGAAAGGAAGGGTTTTGGGGTTTCAAAAATTTTGGTGGTAATTTTTTTATAAGCTATTTATTGCAAAAGCCCAGTTGTGCAAACTTTTGTTTTTCAAAAATTCAAAGTTTGTTGCTGTTTGTAATTTAAATGCATTTGATTGAATTTTGGCAATAATTGAAATATTGAAACTTAAGCAAGTTAATAGTATGAAAAATCAAGTTTATTGGAAACAGATAAATGGTTTGATTTGAAAGTTTTATTTGGAAAGGTTGTAACAGACCAAGTGTGAAACAAAGGTTTGAAATTTGATTTGAAATTCAAATTTGAAACGCATACCACATGCAATGCTTATGATGACATGATGCAAAACATAAATTAAACAAGGAGCAAGCATTCTAATGGTGTTTTTCATACTTGGGATGTTACAGGGAGGCAGCCCAAGGGGGGTGCGGCCAGCCCCATGGTGTGCCCCCACCTCTTCCCTCATGATGTGAGTGGACACTCCACTCACACCCACTCATTTTCCTTTAAAACCCCACTTAGAAAATCCAAGAGTTTTTCTTTAATAAATAAATAAAACATTTTTATTTCTTTATTTCAGCATTTTTTAATTCTATTAACAAACATTTGCATAATCACCTCGAATCATTTGTTAATTCTATTAACAACCATTCGACAAAAAAACCCTCGAACTATTTCAATTTTCCCCGAAACAATTTCGGTGCTGCCCAAAATATTCTTCGATATTCCGTATCCTCTCAAACGCGTCATCGAACCTTAAGTGTGTCACCCTACGGTTCGTGAATAAGATAGACATGATCGAGACTCCTCTCCGGTCAATAATCAACAGCGGGATCTGGATATCCGTGATGACTCCTATATATTCAACGATGACTCTCGTGATCGTGTGAACCAACAACGTCGTGAACTATTCCCTCTGTCTCGCGATATTATACTTTTTCGAGATTTGAACATTGGTATCAACCATACCTTGTTCAATCTCATTACCGACAAGTACTCTTTTCTCGTTCCCGTGATATAACATCCTTGTGATCCTATCACGTGCTTGAAAGCGGTATCGATGTGATATCACCGAGAGGGCCCAGAGTATATCTCTCCGTCATTTTGGATGGACAAATCCCACTCTTGATCCATGATCCTCAACTAATACTTTCTGAATACCTAACGGCACCTTTATAGTCACCCTGTTACGGTGTGACGTTTGATGACATCAAAGCACCCTTCCGGTATCAGTGATTGACATGATCTCATGGTCCTAGGAATAAGTTACTTCGTACACAAGATATAACAATATAAACTAAATGACTTGATCGTATTGTTATCTTGATATTGGGTATGTGTTTATCACATCATTCTTCTAATGACATGACCTCGTTATTAACAACATCTTATGTTCATGATCAGGAAACCTTGACCATATATTAATCAACGAGCTAGTTAAAAGAGAGGCTTTACTAGGAACCATTGTTTGTTTATTAAACACACATGTATCAACGTTTCCGGTTAATACAATTCTAGCATGAGAAATAAACATTTATCATAAACAAGGAATAAGATAATAACCACTTTATTATTGCCTCTCGGGCATATTCCCTTCAATTGAATCTCTTGGGAATTGGTGCCTCGTGAATGCTGTTGCTGAAGCACATCGCGACGCAAGCTTCCTCGTCAGAGGAGGTAGATGATGAGCGGGCGCGGTTCCTGCATGCGCGGGCCCTGTCGACTTTGTTTTGGGTGATGTCGTCTCGTGCATCGTAAGATGCTCGGTCGCGACTGTCTCCCCGTTGTGGCTCCATGCTATGGTGTCGCGAGTTGCAACTACTGCACGGTTCTTTTTTGCGATGTTGAGAGCGGCCTCCGTGATGTCGCGGGCTGTCGTTGCGGTGCTATGGGTTGTCGTTGCTGCTACACGGGCTATCGCTGTGGCGCCGTGCTTCCTTGCCCATGTGACGGCAGGGCGATTCTTTGTCTTCTCTTTTGGGCGACGTGCTCTCGCGTCTGCGAGGTGTCTTGTCTGTTCGAAGCGCCACATCCTTGAGGGTGGTCATTTTCTTGTGATTTTGGGCGGCGATTGCCGCTCCGGCTAGACCTAGCCCCTTTGGATTTGTCGATGTTGATCCGTGCGAGGGTCATTTTCTGGCGGCTGGATTAAGTGTAAATAGGTAGCGGCGGCCAGGATCGCAGCGGAAGGAGTTGTCGGGTGCATGTTTCCCTCCTCATCGATGTGAATGAAAGAGGTCTCGATGGTCTTGGAGATCCCGCTGAGGGAATCTTGGTCCATCTAAGCGGTCCTTGAGACGTACTTATCCTTCCTGACCGGGGGGGGGGGGTCCCCCATCGAGTCGCGAGTTCTGGAGAGCTTGGCCCGGCATGAACTTGAAGCTTTGGCCGCACGCTTGCGTGCGTCGAGTTCTCGGGCGATGTTTATCATGTGTTGATTTTTTAACGACAGGAAGTAGTGATACTCCATTAGGTCTTCCTGAATTGCTCCAGCTTCCAGCGATTGGCTCTTCTGTACTGCTGCTTTTCCTTTGATCCAGGCGGCTCGCAAGACTTTGATCTGCTGCTTCGCTGTTAGGGTAGCCTTCGTTTAAGCAGGCTGATCTTCGGATCCATCCATGCAGACGTGAGCCAGATATGGCCCGTGAGTCTTTGCGGCGGGCCAGTTGCCCTTGTCGACGGCTTCCTCGGCAGCGATGGTGTGGAAGTCAAGCTTATTGCGGCGAACAGACCCGTAACTCAACTCCGAGCTGTAATCGGAGTTGCCAAGTGGCAATTTCGGAGTTGCCGTGCTTGAGATGGACTCAGCATTAGATTCGTCGAGCATGGTAGAGTCGGGGAAGCGTAGGATCCCCTCCTTGCTCGCGCTGAAGTGGAGGTTGACGAACGTCATGTTGACGCCCTTCTGGAGACCGTTGAATGCCGGGAGAGATACCAACAAGTGGGGTGTGTAGACGAACGACCCGAAGATGATTGGTTCCGAAGGAGCCGAAGATTTTGGGCTCCAGTTGAAGCTCGGTGTAGATGAAGCCGGCGAGGCCGTGAATCCAGCGCCTGCCGTTACCACAGACAGCGTCAATTGTCGATGACTCATATCAACAAATCCCTCGGGTGAGACGGTAGAGTTTCGAGAAGAGGAACGATGTAGGCGCTGCTAGGCTCGACAGCTAACATGGGGCATGATTTGACCCAGGTTTGGGGCCCTCGTAGAGGTAATTGTTGGAACGCGTAGAGATAAACGAAAACTTTTTCCTACGCCATGCTTCCAAGATATAGCCGAGGTAGAAGGCCACGATGATTACCACTAGACGCGCGGTTGCGGATTATCGATGAAGCGCGTCGGGGCAGTGCAGTCCCACGATCCGGTCCGGCCGATCCAATCCCTCGAACGTCGAAGTGCTGAACGTACAACACCTCCGCCGGTATCCACACGTACGAGGAGGAGCTCCGACGGCGGACTGCTAGGTCCGGTGCGACGGCTGGACTGAGTGGGGCTAGGGTTCCCAACGCATGGGAGAGTGGACTAACATGCCCGCTGGGCAACCTGCGCCCCTCTTTATATAACGTATGGTAGTGGGCTGCACAACACTTGTGGCCCATTCCCTCTGTGAGTCCGACTCACAAAATCAGTCCATTTCCGGTTCGGGTCCAACCCAACCAATACTTGCTCCCGCTCTTAAGTGTGCGACCCTGCAGGCTCATGGCGACTTGGACACGATTGGAGTCCGACTCTCAATCGATCAATCGGTAGCGGCTCCTAGCAGAACGTGCCGACTCCCAAGTCCCATTGAGTCATGACGACATACCTTTCAATGTGATATTCATCTTAGTCCCTTTTTTGCCTCACGATATACCTTGTCGAACTATAGGCGATTTATCGTCATCCCTTTAATAGTTCAACTCTCTTCTCGATCCGTGGTATGTGATTCATCTGACTAACTCTTAGTCAACCGACACAATTAACACTTAACTGAGTCGCGCATGGCCATGCTTACTCAATCATATTACTCGAGAGGGCCCAGAGAATATCTCTCCAATCGGAGGGGAAAATCCCATCTTGATTATCCACATCACGCAGCTTGCTTCTCACTCGACCCGAACTCTGCCTTTATAGTTGCCTTGTAACAGAACAACGTTTGACAGAACCTAAGTCGGTGATCCACAACTCGGATTGTGCGACAACCTCAGGTCTAAGGATTACATTGATTGAGACATGCAAATGACGACTTACTCGTTGCATCTCAGTGTGGGTCAGTCCGACTTGCTAAACTCTTTAGCCAAGTCCGTGAACGTTGGAATGGCATCACCATGCCCATGACAAGTGGAACCGTGTCATCAGCCAACACTCACATTAGTCTAGGGTGTGTGTCCAGCACAACCTTAATGACCAAGGACAATCTAGTATGAACAACATGAATACATAGTTCCACAATCGAATCACATATTCAATGACATATATAAAATGTTCAAAACAAGGACAACTTAATAACTTTATGAATACAGTGGGAATTACATCATACATGATTGCCTCTATGGCATATTCCCAACAGTCTCCCACTTGCACTAGAGTCAATCATCTTGGCATCATATGCCTAGGCATCTAATGCCCATACCTCTCGTGTGCGCCTCATGCTTAGGTTGTGGTAGCGCCTTTGTCAACGGATCTGCAATGTTTGCATCCGTGTGTACTTTGCATAACTTGATATCACCTTGTTCGACAAACTGGCGAATGAGGTGGTACCGCATGAGTATATGTTTGTTCTTCTGGTGTTGTCTAGGTTCCTTGGCTTGTGCGATAGCACCATTATTGTCACAATATACGTCCAATGGATTGGACGCGCCCTGAACCACACCAAGATCCATCAGGAGGTTCCTGATCCAAACAGCTTCCTTTGCCGCCTCTGAGGCAGCAATATACTCAGCCTCTGTTGTAGATGCAGACACCGTATCTTGCTTGGAACTCTTCCAGCTCACAGCCCCTCCGTTCATTATGAACACGTATCCAGATTGCGAACGAGAATCATCTGAGTCGGTGAGATAACTCGCATCCGTGTAACCCTTTACACTGAATTCCTCATCACCTCCATAAACTAGGAACATTTCCTTAGTCCTTCTCAAGTACTTAAGGATGTTTTTAACCGCTGCCCAGTGGGCTTCGCCAGGATCAGCCTGGTATCTTCTCGTAACACTTAGAGCATAGGAAACATCTGGCCTAGTACAAATCATGGCATACATGATGGATCCGATTGCCAAAGCATACAGGATCACACTCATCCGACTTCGCTCATCAGTCGTCGAAGGACCTTGCTAAGTTTTATGCCATGGGACATCGGTAAGAATCCCTTCTTGGACTCTTCCATTTTTAATTTCTTCAAAACCTTGTCCAGATATGTACTCTGACTCAATCCAATGAGCCGCCTGGATCTATCTCTATAGATCCTGATTCCTAATATGTAAGTCGCCTCATCCAAATCCTTCATTGAGAAACTCCTTTCCAATGATTCTTTGGTTTCTTGCAACATCATGACATCATTTCCAATCAACAATATGTCATCCACATATAAGATTAGAAAGTTTACTTTGCTCCCACTAAACTTCTTGTATAAACAAGAATCATGATCGCTCTTGATGAAGCCAAACGATTTGACTACCTCATCAAAGCGAATGTTCCAACTCCGAGATGCTTGCTTCAACCCATAAATGGATTTCTGAAGTTTGCATACCTTGTCAGCATTAGCTGGATCGACAAAACCTTCG
This sequence comes from Alopecurus myosuroides, assembly GCA_028641055.1. NCBI lineage: Eukaryota > Viridiplantae > Streptophyta > Magnoliopsida > Poales > Poaceae > Alopecurus > Alopecurus myosuroides. The sequence continues at coordinate 302,532,554 of CM054057.1, read as the reverse complement.
GGCTGTATCATATACACGTCCCCAGTTAAATTTTCGATAAGGAAAGCCGTCTTGACATCCATCTGCCATATCTCATAGTCGAAATAGGCTGCTATGGCTAACATGATCCGAATTGATTTAAGCATCGCTACAGGCGAGAATGTCTCGTCGTAGTCAACCCCTTGAACCTGTCGGAACCCCTTCGCGACAAGTCGTGCTTTATAGATGGAAATATTTCCATCCATATAAATTTTCTTCTTAAAGACCCCTTTGCACTCGACGGGTCTTGCACCGTCAGGCAGATCAACCAAATTCCAAACTTGGTTTTCATCCATGGACTTTAACTCGGATCTCATGGCTCCAAGCCATGACTCGGAATCAGATCCCACCATTGCTTCCGAATAAGTTGCCGGCTCATTACTGTCTAACAGTAAAACATCTCGAGCACTCTGTAATCTGGCAGATCTCCGAGGTTCAGGTGCTGTAACCGGTGTAGGTACCACGACCGGCTCAGCCTCCAAGGCCATTGCCGACTCGCCCCTAGCTGGTTCCTCTCGAATTTCTTTGAGTTGCACCGTGCTCCCACTGACTTCCCGACTGAGAAACTCTTTCTCAAGGAAGACACCATTCCGAGCGACAAATACTTTGCCCTCTTCCCGGTTGTAGAAGTAGTACCCCAAGGTTTCCCTCGGATACCCCACGAAAATACACTTATCCGACTTGGGCGTGAGCTTGTCCGACTGAAGTCGCTTGACAAATGCTTCACAACCCCAAATCTTAAGAAAAGACAAACTTGGCTTTTTACCAGTCCACATCTCATGTGGTGTCTTCTCTACTGACTTTGATGGTACTCTATTTAGTGTGAAAGCCGCAGTTTCTAGACAATAACCCCAAAATGATAAAGGTAGATCTGTCCAACTCATCATTGATCGTATCATGTCCAACAAGGTCTGATTTCTCCGTTCCGATACACCGTTTCTCTGCGGTGTACCCGGTGGAGTGAGTTGAGGAACTATTCCACAACTCTTTAGATGGTCATCAAACTCATGGCTCATGTACTCGCCTCCACGGTCCGACCGTAGAAACTTTATTTTCTTGCCGAGTTGATTTTGTACCTCACTCTGGAATTCCTTGAACTTTTCAAAGGCTTCCGACTTGTGTTTCATTAAATAGATATATCCATACCTACTCAAATCATCAGTGAAGGTAATGAAGTACTCATAACCACCTCTAGCTATCGTGCTCATTGGTCCACATACATCACTATGTATTAGTTCCAACAAGTCGGACACCCTTTCACAACTCCTTGCAAAAGGTGTCTTGGTCATCTTGCCTAGTAGGCATGATTCGCATGTCTCGAATGACTCTAAGTCAAACGAAGTTAGAAGTCCATCACCATGGAGCTTCTTCATGCGCTTCCAACTTATATGACCAAGCCGATAGTGCCAAAAGTAAGTCATATTCAGATAATTTGGTTTCAACCTTTTAACATTTATGTTATAGACCGATTCACTATCAAGATTTAAAATAAATAACCCGTTCTGAACGGGTGCAAAGCCATGAAACATATCTTCTAAATATAAAGAACAACCATTATTCTTAATATTCGACTCATAACCTTGTCTCATCAAACATGAGGCGGAAATAATGTTTCGACTAAGCGCTGGAACATAATAAAAATTATTTAGTTCCAAAATAAATCCTGAAGGTAAATGAAGTTGCATTGTGCTGACTTCCAACGCAGCGACTCTCGCCTTGTTGCCGACCCGAATGTCAACCTCTCCTCTTGCCACGCTCCTAGTTCTTACCAGTCCCTGCAACGAGTTGCATATGTGAATAACTGATCCGGTATCATATACCCAAGAACTATTAGGCGCATCAACAAGATAAATGTCTATAACATTGCACACAAGCGTACCTGAGTTGGAAGTCACACCTCCACTCTTAGCTCTGTCAGCCAAATACTTGGTGCAGTTCCTCTTCCAGTGGCCATGTTGCTTGCAATAGAAGCAATTGGCTCCGGCTGTAGGAGAAGGCTTAGTCTTTGAGGGAGCACTCTGGACATGGCCATGGGCGCTACCTCCTGACTTATCCTTCTTCTTCTTAGACCAAGAACCTTTCTTGAACTTAGCCTTATTCTGCACAATCAACACTTGACTGGCACCTTTCTTGATATCAGCCTCTGCCGTTTTGAGCATCCCATGTAATTCAGTGATACTCTTATCCATACCATGCATATGGTAGTTCGAGATGAACGGACCATACGCACTAGGAAGAGAGTTCAGAATTATGTCAGTAGCGAACTCTTCGTTAATTGGGAAGTCCAGCCGATCCAGAGACTGTATGTAACCAATCATCTTGATTACATGCGGACTCAGTGGATCGCTGTCTTTCAGCTTACAGCCAAGCAAAGCTTGAGAGACTTGATACCTCTCAGTCTTTGCTTGAGCCTGGAACATACTTTTGAGGCTTTCGATCATATCGTAGGCCTCAACATTCTCGAACTGCTGCTGCAAGTCCGGTTCCATGTGTGCAAGCATAAGACAGCTAATCTCCGTAGACTCATCTCTAGTCTTACGGTAGGCATTTATGACAGCGACAGTCGCATCGTCATCTAGCTCTTCTGGAAGTGGAGTTTCTAGAACATGTTCTTTCTTGTCATGCTTGAGGACTATCCTCAGATTATGATACCAGTTGGTGAAATTAGTTCCATTAAGCTTATCTTTCTCAAGGATTGACCTCAACGCAAACGCGGACAACTGAGGAAGGTTGCTAGGTGCCATTGATCTACAACAGAAAATACGCAAAAACACTTAAGACATGTATTCATAAAAGAGCAGGCATATTAAACGCTTTAATACTTATGCTCCCACTAGAACCAACATCCCTCCGATGGTTGCTAAGTGATTCAAGACCCTAAATAAGCAAGCTGACTAGTGAGCTTTAGCATCACTGCTAGCCGTCAAGTGATCTAGGTAGGCAACACCTTGCCAATCGTATCCAATACGACTCCTGTTAGTTGGGTGACATCACATGCCCCGGCTCCCAACCTACCTCGCCCCGAGCCCCACAACCGTTGTGATGGACTCTTCTAGATTACCAAGTGCTTCTGCTTGTAAGAGTCCGACTCAAACCCACCTAACCAGAAAGAATTGGTAGCACCTCAATTTTATGAGCCCACTACCAAGAATGTCCGACTTGTGATGGTGCAGCACTGGCGGGGCGACCGACTAGACCTTCTTTGAGGGATTAAAGAATCTACCAACTATCTAAATAGAGGTAAATAGAGACATAACAATAACACAAAAAACAATTATAATGTGAAATGGTATGGCTCTCTTCATGGTGATCTCCATCTCCACAAAGCTTGTAAGTCGACTCGTGCCAACTCTTTGTCACGTGCCATCTTACTCCATGTAGCCGACTTGTACATCGACTTGCATGCCACCGGGTTCTCCAACAAGCTACACAAGCTAGTAAATCAAAGATTACATAGAGAATCCGACACGCAGGCCGGTATACAATAAAATGACAGCACCTAGGCTCCAGCCGGCTGACAAAAACATGATACGCAGATCATGTATGGATTACACACATCACATGCACATAAGCCATACCATTCACAACTTCCTGCAAAAACAAGTTATGCATAGATACGATATCTACCGGCGTTGTGAAACTCGCAACGACATCTAAGGCGCTACGACAGGGCGAAGCCGGCGGTCCCGCTAGCCGGATAGCGGGCGGGGATCGAAGGGGCAGCGCCCGACGATTTCGGAAAACGCAGATCTCATCTGCATTCCGATCATGGATTTCTTCATCGGATAAAATGATTTTACCCGAATCTGATCCGTATTCCGATTCGACCAAACTCTTTGAACTTCGATCACCGCAACTGGATTTATGTGTCACGGTATACCCCGATGGCGGAAACCGACCGGTAGGGATATGTTGTTTCACGACCTTAGCAGTATGATCACGGAAACCTGATCATCCATTAACCCTGAGTACGATTGATCCAGTCAACCTTGTACAAAACCGATCTATCTCATAGAACGACCACCAAAACAGCAATTAGATCACATCTAACGCTAACTACATATCACATATGTACGGATCTCGGGCCTAATACCAGAAGCTACCGCTCTGATACCACTGTTGGAACGCGTAGAGATAAACGAAAACTTTTTCCTACGCCATGCTTCCAAGATCTAGCCGAGGTAGAAGGCCACGATGATTACCACTAGACGCGCGGTTGCGGATTATCGATGAAGCGCGTCGGGGCAGTGCAGTCCCACGATCCGGTCCGGCCGATCCAATACCTCGAACATCGAAGTGCTGAACGTACAACACCTCTGCCGGTATCCACACGTACGAGGAGGAGCTCCGACGGCGGACTACTAGGTACGGTGCGACGGCTGGACTGAGTAGGGCTAGGGTTACCAACGCATGGGAGAGTGGACTAACATGCCCACTGGGCAACCTGCGCCCCTCTTTATATAGCGTATGGTAGTGGGCTGCACAACACTTGTGGCCCATTCCCTCTGTGAGTCCGACTCACAAAATCAGTCCATTTCCGGTTCGGGTCCAACCCAACCAATACTTGCTCCCGCTCTTAAGTGTGCGACCCTGCAGGCTCATGGCGACTTGGACACGATTGGAGTCTGACTCTCAATCGATCAATCGGTAGCGGCTCCTAGCAGAACGTGCCGACTCCCAAGTCCCATTGAGTCGTGACGACATACCTTTGAATGTGATATTCATCTTAGTCCTTTTTTTGCCTCACGATATACCTTGTCAAACTATAGGCGATTTATCGTCATCCCTTTAATAGTTCAACTCTCTTCTCGATCCGTGGTATGTGATTCATCTGACTAAATCTTAGTCAACCGACACAGTTAACACTTAACTGAGTCGCGCATAGCCATGCTTCCTCAATCATATCACTCGAGAGGGCCTAGAGAATATCTCTCTAATCGGAGGGGCAAAATCCCATCTTGATTATCCACATCACGCAGCTTGCTTCTCATTCGACCCGAACTCTGCCTTTATAGTTGCCTTGTCACAGAACAACGTTTGACAGAACCTAAGTCGGTGATCCACAACTCGGATTGTGCGACAACCTCAGGTCTAAGGATTACATTGATTGAGACATGCAAATGACGACTTGCTCGTTGCATCTCAATGTGGGTCAGTCCGACTTGCTAAACTCTTTAGCCAAGTCCGTGAATGTTGGAATGGCATCACCATGCCCATGACAAGTGGAACCGTGTCATCAGCCAACACTCACATTAGTCTAGGGTGTGTGTCCAGCACAACCTTAATGACCAAGGACAATCTAGTATGAACAACGTGAATACATAGTTCCACAATCGAATCACATATTAAATGACATATATCAGATGTTCAAAACAAGGACAACTTAATAACTTTATGAATACAGTGGGAATTACATCATACATGATTGCCTCTGGGGCATATTCCCAACAGTAATACCCTTACTCCTGCTTATCTGTCTCTGTATTATGATGTTTTGTTACAATGGCAGGTGAGCAGGTCGAGAGACTGGATCTCGAGGTGCGGCTTCTATGGTGTAAGCTCTACATTGGATGCCCCCCTGGGTGGTTTATCCCAGCCCTTATATAGGTGGCTGGGTCTCAAACCCGTACGAGGGGGGTTACAAACCCTAGCTCTAGTCGGTGTAACCTTTCCATCTTGACTCGCAAGTCTTCCGGGTGGGCCATGGGTGGACCTTCTAGAACGATGAGGCGGCCTCTCATCCTGGGCTCTAGTATTGGGCCTTAGACCGGGTAAGCTCATCTGATAGGGCCGGGAGTCATCCTCACGTCAAGGAGCATAACTGGATTTTTTCAAAGGTGTGTCTTGATATGTTGCGAATGCATCTATAATTTTTTATGTTCCATTCTTGTTTTCTACCCAATACCTTTTGTTTTCGACAAGTTTTCCTTCGTTTTACGGATGTTTTCACAAACTATCCTATCAACAAGATGCTCGAGTCCAGTTGATATTTTCTGTTGTTTTTCTATTTCAGAAAAGTTCTTAAGGAAAATTCTCGGAAAGGGTTGGAAATCCACACAGATCAATTTTTACCTGGAACAAAGACGAAGTCCAAAGGGAAGCCAGAGGGGATCCAGGGTGCCACCAGGAGTGCACTAGGCGCGGCCCCCCTAGGCCACGCCTGGTGGGCCTCTCGGGTCCCCGAGCACCGCCTCAAGTACCCCCTTCGCTTATAAATTGCCTAAAAATCTAAAAATCACGGGGACGAAGTTATTTTCCACAAAACATACAGAGAGGCGCCGTCACCTCGAAAGTCCAATCTAGGTCTTCTGCAGCCCTGTTTCGGCACCCTGCCGAAAGGGGTAATCGTCATCGAAGGCCTCTATATCGCCATGATTGTCTCCGAACGAATGCGTGAGTAGTTCCCCTTTGGACTATGGGTTCATAGCAGTAGCTAGTTGGTACTCTGTCCTCCTTGTTGTTCAATACCACAGTCTCTTGAGTTGCCTCACATGATAGAGATCCATCTTATGTAATGCTATGTGTTGTGTTTTCTGGGATCCGATGAACCATGGAAATATGATTTTTTTTATGCCATTATATGAGAATCTTCGCTTATATCCTTAGAGTGTTTTAATGTGTTCATGCTCTATGATGTGTATGATTGTCTTGATCACATAGTTGTATGCATCTCTAAGAGGGAGTATTTATACGTAGTGGGTTGATGCCCCCATGTTGCCCGCGGTTGAGTGAAAGAAACATGCAGGGGGAGGATGTGTTATTGCTACTAGGGAGAAAACAATGGTGCTCGTATCTACGGATGAGAACCATTGCTTACATTATGTATTTATCTTAATGCAATTTTCTGTTGCACCAAAGCAATCACTTCGTTGCTGCAACTTGATAACAGCGATATTTGCTGGATATCTTTCTTGAGGTGGACTATTAGATATAGATGCATGTTGGATAGCAGTCTATTCACCTTGACATAATGCCTACCATGTTAGAACCCGTGAACTATGTCTCGTCATAAGAACATTGTTATGCCCCCATGACTTGTCAATTGCCTAGCTGTAATTTGTTTACCCAATACTTGTTCTTTTCTTTGGAGAGTTGCCACTAGTGAACCTGTGAACCCAGGTCCATCTTTTACTATTGTTTTTACATGCATTTACGACTTTTTACCTTGCTGGTATGTTTATCACAGATTAAAAATATCACTTGTCTAACTCCGTTTTCCATAACATTAACTCTCTTTTCGCTGAACCAGTGCATCTATACAATTGCCATTGTTTTAGGTGTGTTGAGGACGCACGAGAAACGTCACAACACCACTCCTTCCACTGTTTTATCGCACCTTTTATTACTAATATATTTTTCTAAGTGCTTCTCGGGTGTGGCTGAATTGACAACTCAGCTGCTAAGGCTTATAGGTATTCTTTGGCTCCCCTTGTGTCGAATCAATAAATTGGGTTACACTTACCCCCGAAGACTGTTGCGATCCCCTACACTTGTGGGTCATCATGTCTATGTAGAAGGGTGTCATATCGAAAATGAGATCCACTGAGGAGATTGTGGTCATCATGCTAGTTTCGAGGTCATTGGTTTCTAAAGCTTTCAGAGAAGGATTTTACTGGCTTACATAAATGGAGGATGTCGAACAGATTGTGCGAACTTGCGAGGGTTTCCATAAGTATCCAAGGCTGGAACATATGCCAACTCGGGATTTAAGGATGATTCAAATAACCTGGCCTTTCGCTGTTTGGGGGCTTGACATGGTTGGACCTTTCAAAATGTCATCAGGGAAGAAAACTCACCTTTTAGTTGGAGTTGACAAGTGTACAAAGTGGGTTGAGGCAGAACCTGTTAGTAAGTGTGATGTAGCAACAATGATCAAGTTATTGAAAAAGCTGATTTTCAAGTTTGGATATCCACACATCATCATCATAGATAATGGAACAAACTTGTGTGATGGAGTGATTCTACGCATGCTTCTATTCTTGTAGATAGTGTTGGGCCTCCAAGTGTAGAGGTTTGTAGAACAGCAGCAAGTTTCCCTTAAGTGGATCACCCAAGGTTTATCAAACTCATGGAGGTAGAGGTCAAAGATATCCCTCTCAAGCAACCCTGCAATTAAGATACGAGAAGTCTCTTGTGTCCCCAACACACCCAAATACTTGTCAGGTATATAGGTGCACTAGTTCGGCGAAGAGAGAGAGTAAAATACAAGCAGTATGGGTGATTATAAGTGATAATAACAATCTGAAATAAATATGGCAGCAAGCAAACATGTAGCAGAACAGGCGGAAAACAGTGTTTAAATTCTTGGCAATAAGGCCTAGGGCTCCTACTTTCACTAGAGGACACTCTCAACAATGAAAACATAATTGAATGCATAAATATCATTTCTTCACTATGCTACTATGAACCACTCTCCGGTCGAATAACAAACACCAATCATTGCGTAGGGATGTAACAACACTCCTCAAGTCTATATTCCCTCTCTAGGGCACCCCACGCTATCACTATGAGCGCCCTAAATTAGTACTAAAGAAACGCCACAATTTCATAGGTTCATCTTCCAACACAAGATATAAATATCATGCTAAACAACACGGTGCACACACTATCACCTTTACCCCGTGATCAAAGTGTTTATGGAGATAACAAAACCACTTGAATAGCATAACAGATGAAGATGACATCTACATATTCAACTAGATTACAAAGCTCATGATCACATGAAGATCACACCATGGGAGAGAGAGAGATGAACCACATAGCTACCGGTAGAGCCCTCAGCCGTGGGGGAGAACTACTCCCTCCTCATCATAGGAGACAACAACGACGATGGAGATGGCGGTGGAGTCGATGGAGATGGCTTCCGGGGGCACTTCTCCGTACCGACAGGGTGCCATAACAGAGATTTGTCCCCCGAAACTTGTCGGTGGTGGCGGCGGAGCTACGGATGTATTTTGCGAAAAAGGTCGATTCCCCTAGGGTTTCTGCATCGGGGAGTATATATGGGCGAAAGGGCGATGCCGGGAGGTGGACAGGGGCCCACACCCCTAGGTGGCGTAGCCAGGGGGACCCGCGCCACCCTATGGTGTGGCCACCCTGTGCCCCCCGGGGCTCTTCGTTACTTCTGGAAGCTTCTGGGACGTTTAGGACTTCTGGCCTTCGAATTTTCGAATTCCAAGAATATTTCCGAAACAACTTTTCTGAAACTAAAAACAGGGAACTGGCTCTGTGGCATCTTGTTAATAGGTTAGTCCCGGAAAACGTGTAAAAATGACATACAGTGTAAGGAAAACATGTGGGAAACAACATGGAACATCAGAAATTAGGGATACGTTTATGACGTATCAAGCATCCCCAAGCTTAGTTCCTACTCGTCCTCAAGTAGGTAAACGATAAAACAATAATTTCTCAGGTGACATGCTACTATCATAATCTTGATCATTAAAATGTAAAACCATATGTATGCTGAGATCATAAAACTTCAACACAAACATGATAAATCGAACTTCAATAATAAATCATAGCAATCACTTTGCATCACGAAGAGTATCTTAAATAAATGATCATGGATAATAATGCAAAGAAAGATACACATTTGTTTCAAGTATAGAGAACACATGGCAAAGTGGTATTTCGCTAGTCCTTAAGAGTGGGACAAAACATAAATGTCAGGACACTTTCAAAGTTCAAGAGGAAGACTAGAACAAATAATTTAAGAACAAATAATATCACATCATGAAGTAATTATTGATGTTTATGGGACAAATGCACATAGAACTCAGAATGGCAAAGATGCTCTCTCAATTGTGCATAAATTTAGAATATGGGCCCTTCGCAGAGGGAGGCAGGGATCACTCATGTGCTAGAGCTTTTTATTTTATTAAAGAGAGGTGTTAAAGTTTGACATTGTGGAGGAATGTCTATTTTTTTAGGAGAGGTGTATTCTAATGTCAACGAATGGTAAACAAACAATGCAGTACGTCACCAGCCAACTGGATTCACAAGAGCATCTCCCATGGTGAAGGACGCAACTTGTGTAGAAGGTCATCCCTCTTTCTCTTTTGTTTACACAATTATGCTTTGACTGATAAATCAGGGGCAAAAATAGTGAAGAGAATTTGTTTGTATTAATTTGGGGCTGGGAACCCCGCTGCCATCTCTTTTATCATTTGGATAAGCGGATGAGGCCACTAGTCCAGGGTGCGAAATCCAATCAACAAGTCAGATAAATATTCTCTATTGACGTCCTCATGAGAAAAAACAAGAACACAAAACATGAGTAATTTTGAAGGTTTTAAAGGTAACACATGAGCAATTTACTTGGAGTGGCAGTTAAATACCACATGTAGGTAGGTATGGTGTACACAATGGGAAAACTTTGGTTTAAGGAGTTTGGATGCACGAGTATAATTCCATACTCAGTACAGGTGTAGGCTAGCAAAAGACTGGGAGCGACAAATCAAGAGAGCATAAGAGCCATGCATAGCGACATAAGCATCATTAATTAAAGCATAAGAGGTATCACGAGTTCAAAAACTAAGTGTTCATGGAGGCTATTTGTGACTGGTTTGTAGTCATAAACATGGTGTGAGCATGCGCCAAGTCAACCAAATAAAACATTCGAAAGAGAATATCATATATTGATGCTTTACTATGACAAGAACAACTCATGAATCTTTCAAGACATATTAAACACTCTCAGATATTTAAGTCTATTCATGCTACTCAATAACCACAAGGCTTTAAAACTAAAATAACATTTAGCATGGCATGAAAAAGTTCTTGCCACCGTCTATACAAGCTTCTACTTGCACCATTAAAAATTCTACTTCAAGCAGCAGTTTCTTTTCCCAACAAGCACCATACAAGATATCTTTTAACAAAAATGGCTACATGCTACAGAAAGAAAACATGAGATTACTCACATAAGACTACTAAAACTAACATCTCTGAATAAGAGTTGCATGAAAACAAAGGCTAAACGCAGTACTAGCAAAAAGTGAACACTCACAGAACAATAAGAATGAAAACTAGAGTGTTCTAAGCAATAAAAATGGAGCGTGTCTCTCTCCCACACAAGTATGATAGTATCCAACTATAACTTCAGCAAAGAAAACTAAAAAAACTGAAAGCAAAAATAACGCTCCAAGTAAAGCACATAAGATGTGACCGAATAAAAATATAGTTTCACTAGAAGTGAACTGATAATTTGTCGATGAAGAAGGGGATGCCTTCGGAAGGCATCCCCAAGCTTAGATGCTTGAGTATTCTTGGAATTTTCTGGGATGTACCATCGGGGAATCCCCAAGCTTAATATTTGCACTCTTCTTGATCACATCATATCATCCTCTTCTCTTGACCCTTGAAAACTTCCTTCACACCAAAATTCTCACAATCTTCATTAGCAACGTTAGTGCAATCGAAATAATAAACTCACATGGTTCAGTTTCAACACAAGCCTAGCACTCAAAAACACATTACATACTTTAAAAACTTCTTTTAAAACTATTTTTCTCAAAGGAACACCAAAAGAAAGAGATTAAGATGCAAATGCAATAATTGGCAGAAATCTGTCAAAACAGAACAACAGGTAAAGATCGATTTTTTTCGAAAATCTTCTGTTGCTCAAATTAAAAAGTGTTAATCTAAGAAAAGTTGCGTATATAGCCCAATATTAAGCACAAAAAATCTAAAGTAATTTTGAATTTTCTGTGATTTTATACGTATTTAACAGTGGACAACAGAAATCTGTTTCCTGCGCAGAAATCCAAAATATAGTCTCAACTTTCCACTAGAGGTTTTACTTGGATCAACGAAAACACAAAATAAAATATATAGAGGGGTTTATAAGGAAATATAAAACACCCAGGTGCAAAGCACACAAAATAAAACAAAGGAAAACTGAATGAAAACAGAGAAATAAAACGGGCTGTCTCCCGGTAGCGCTTTTCTTTTACGCCTTTCAACTAGGCACAATGAATTTTAAAAGATGCTCACATAAGAATAAGAGTTGAAGCACAATAAGAGAGAATCAAGAAGAAAATATAAAACACATTTAAGTGTAACCCACTTCCTATGAAAAATAATCTTGCAGAAAAACAAGTCATGAAAACGCAAATCAACAAGCATAGGAAAGCAAAATAAGTGCAAGTTCAAAATTTTAAACATAAAGAGGGGAAACTTGATATCATTGAGATGCATAAAATTATGTTTCCCTCTCTCATTAAATTATGTTTCACTCTCTCATAAACTTGTAAGTATTTGCATGGCAATTATGAACACAATAAAGATGACATCCTTGCAAGACACTATTTATATCAAAAGCACTCAGATCTATCAAAGAAGTTTTTCTTAATAACTCTTGACACCCCAAAAATAATGTAAGTTCATCATGCTCATTAGGGGTGATCATGTCATCAAAATACAAACTTTCAGTACTCATAGGATTCGAAAGGCTACTATCATGGCCTGAGCATTGGAAATTAAAATGACCCAGTTCATAGCAAAGTTCACAAATAAAAGGATAGAGGGCACAAACTTTTTCACCAAGATCATCTGGAGCCCTACTCCACATTCTAGTTTTTTCATTCCTATGATGGATACAATAATATTCTTCAATTTGATTCTTTTCACAAGGTCTAAGTGCTCCAGAAAATTTAACATGCTTATAAGAAATAGTACTTTCAGAAGTTGGAGCATGTTTATTGCAATCATTAATAACAATTTCATTTTCCATGCAAGTGTCTTTAAAAGGTTCATGATATATGTCCAAATTTCCTTTAGGAATATTAAGATAAGAAGCAAAAGATCTATATCAACCAATAGCTATTTTAGGATCAAGACTATATTTAGCATTAAGCTCATGAAAATCAGCAGTTTCAGCAAAAGTCTTAATGCAATCATACTTATAGTTTATACCTGACTCTTTACCTTTGTTGTTATTCAAATCTTCACTATTGATTAAAGTTCTATCAAGAAGATTCCACTTAGCTTCAACCTTCTTACTACAAAAAGAACCCTCTGAACAAGCATCTAGATGATCCTTCAATTGTCCTAAAAGCCTTGCATACAAATTAGTAACAATTATTTCCTCAGGAAACTCATGGTTAGGAAATTTGAGTATTAATGTTTTCAGTCTTCACCAAGCTTGGGCAATGCTTTATCCATCATTAGGCCAAAAATTATAAATGTAATTACTATCTAAATATAGTTCATGAGAAGGATAAAATTTAGAGTAAAAGAGAGATTCAAGTTCCTTCCACTCCAAATGATGAGGATCATCTAGTAGTTCATACCACTCCCTTGCTTTGTACTTAAGTGAAAAAGGGAATAGCCTCCTCTTAACTTGGTCCGTTGAGATACCTGCACACTTGAGTAACTCGCATAATTCATGCATAAAGTTTAAATGATCACTAGGATGGACAGTTCCATCTCCAAAATAAAAGTTATTCATTACAATTTCAACAATTTTCTTGGGTCTTTTAAAAGGAATGCTTTCAGTAGGAGTATTTAAAAAAATCACAAGCATCATTAGGTTTATCACATATGGGAGATAAAGTATCATCAGAGCAAATTTTCTCCTCTAAAGCTGGAAAACTAAAAAGATAGTAAAAACTAGCTTCCCCAAGACTAGACTTTTCCCTAGCATTAGGAATGATGGGGTGCAAAGAATTAATGCTAATAACATTTCTATCACTATTATGCAAACAAACTTCCATAGGTTTTTTAATTTTCTCTTCAAAAGCATCATGTCCTAATTCAAGATAAATATTATAAAGTTCTATCATATTTTTGTTGTTTTCCATTAAGACTGCTAGTAAAAATAAAAACAAGAAGCGAGTAAAAATAAGCCTAACTAGTGAAAACAAGAAAATAAAGATTCAATTGAAAAATCTAAAGGAAATAAATTTGAGCACTCACACCCGAGGATGTGAGTACCTTTTACCTTACCTCCCCGGCAACGGCTGTCACACCCCAGTTTTTGGATTCTTGGACTGTGCTCAAGAAGACAAAAATTAGGGCAATTTTTTTTTATAACAACATGATTGTTTGAACTAACATGTGGTTATGATCTTAATCCTATTTGAAGTATAAGTTTTGTTTCATTATAAAACCAATACCAAATGTTTCTGAAACACATTCCTATTAATTTTTCCCTGATGTTCTCCTATTATTACTTGAGTGGATTTTTATTCCAACACTTGGATCATTCTTGTTGAAATCTTAAAACAAACTTTTAACTTTGTTGGATCCAAGAAAACAAGTTTTCAAAATAATTTATGAAAGTTTTCTTTTAAGATTTCTATGGAAAATATTTCCTGAAAATAAAGCCAAGTACCTGTTTTCTACATTGTTTTCATGGCCTTAAATTATTTCAAAATTGTTTTCAAAAGTTGTTTCTGAAAGTATATAACATGGTTAACAAGTCCATACTTTGAAAACCAATTTTGGGAATCATTTGAACCCTGAAAAAAACTCAACTTTTGCAACTTTTAATCTGTTTTCAACACTTAGAAAATTTCTAAGTCATAAGACTGAATTTTCTGAATTTTTCAATGAACAATAAGGGATACACTTTTGCGCTTTGATTTCTGGTTGTTTCCTTGACATTTTCTAAGAGAGACCTTGCCTAGGATGTTGACCTTGGTTCCTACTCGAGCCTGGATATTTTGGATCCCTTCTAGAAGCCTTGTGGGTGAAGATAAGAGAGGAGAGAGAAGGGTGACTAGGATAGATATGGGCAATACTAGCCTTTGACATTTTTGACCTTCCCACTTGCTCTCTAGGGCCAGGATGAACCTTGTCCACTCATGCTCTTGACCTAGGGCACCTGTGCTCCCTAATGGAAATGACTAAAACCCCCTGGGCACCCCAATGCCATTGGATGGCATCGACCCGAGCTCCCCAAAGTGCCCTCAACCTCACTCCCTCATCTATAAATGTCCAGAGGGCACATCCTTGTGCCCTGCACCTTCCACACACTCTCACTGCCTCCCCTGGTCATTTTTGGACCCCTGCCCCAAGCCCTTGGGCGTGCCCGAGCCGTGCTCTGGCCGCCGGTGAGCACCACGGCCCTGAGGTTCCCCTGCTCGAACCGAGCCCCCTCCTTCCTCTTCTCTTCCCTGGGTAGCTTCCCCTAGTCCGCTGGATCCTCCCTGACATGCCCTCGTGTCCCCTCGTGCACAGGAAAGGTGCCGCCGACCGGGAGCACCGCCGCGGGCGCCGGTCGCGTTCCGCCGCTTGCGGCCACGCCGGTCGTCGCCGTCGCCGCCCCTCGGCACCCCTACCACCCAGCAACTACCCCGAGCACTCTCATCCCTTCCCGAGCCCCCAAAGGTGAGCTATGACCACTCTTTTTTCTTCTCCGTTCGGGCCTGAGAGAGAGAGGGTCGAGAGGAAGGAGAAGCTCGTGCACCGTTGGATCTGAGATCCACGGATGCGTTCATACGTGAGCCTTCCCGCGCCTGCCAGCGCGCGCGCTAGCGCAGTGGGCTGCGCAGCCTCTTGCTGGGCCGCGCCCACGCAGATCCGGCCCGTGTGCTATTTCTTTTTATTCCTTTATATTTTTACAGAAACATGTACCCTTACTTTGGACTTGTGAAAAATATAAAAACTGCAAAATAAAATCTGAGAAAATTCATGGACCTTAAGAGAGGAAATATAAACCATATAAAATTTGCAGATCTACTTTTGGACCAATAATTTTGGGCACAAGAACTGTTTTGCCTCAGACTGTCTCTGTGAATGTTTTGACCATAACTTTTAAAATATGTAACCAAATGGAACAAACTAAAATGTTATGGATAGGTATTGAAAATATCTATCCAATGCAGTTGACCTCACATCAAGGTGAGTTATGGAATGAAAATGCCATCCAGATTACTAAAACACTAGTAAGCTCTTCTATGATTTTTAGAAAGAGTTTAAAAAGGATTTTTGGAGAAAATTGGATGAGTTTGATATTGATTAGATCTATCTTATCCTAGCTTAGATTAATTTTTGGTAGACAGATCTAGAAACAACAGCTTTTCTGTTTTTGTTTTGGAATGTGTTCTTGTTTGAAATAAATTGTGTGGTTGATTTAATCTTGCTTCCTAGCATGTATAAAGTTGTTAGGAATTGTTATTAAGTTGTTTTATTACAGTAGATCTAACTTAGAAATTGTGTGCGTGTTTGGAAACTGAAATGAAAATGAAATAGCATTTGTTACCTTCTAGTTGTATTATTTGGAATTATTGTGAGAGCTAGATCTTTGTGTGAATGCTTTGATAAATTTTGTGCTATGATTGCTATGGACCCAGTACCATTTTGGCACTGTTATTTTGAAGTTAATACCTCTGTTAGCTTGCATGTATTTTTATAGTGAAGCATGTGCAAGTCTTGTTTTTAGTTTGCACTGGTATTGTTTTCACTAGAATAAATGGCTTTGTATTATTTATCTTGCATGCTAATGTTTTTCATGAGTAACCAGAGGCTTAGTACCTCTTTTTTCCTTGGTATTAGTGGGCCCATAACCCACTGGTCCCATTGCATCTTTGTTGTGGATGAAAATCCCCAACCATGCACATGTGAGAAATTAACATGTTTAATTATATGATTGATTGCTATTTTCCACCATGGAAAATATAATTGTTTGTTTTCACTTATGCAAGTAAGAAGTTTGTTTCTTATCAGAGGATACTAGTATGTTAGATGTGATCCATTTGTTAGCATAATATTCCTTAGGAGTACCATGTTAAGAAATGATTCACTATTGAGTGCTAAATTAAATTGTTTGCAAATAAACTAAATTCCTTGTGATTGATAGATTGTTTGTGAATGATTTTAAATTGAGTGTTTGGATTTTTGAAAAGGTTTAGATGAATTTTCATTGAGTGCATAGCTACTGGTTGTGTGAGTTATACCTTGCTTGCTTGCTAGTAATTGTTTTAAGAAAACGGAAATTGCTAGAATTAATTTATGCATGTTTAATAGTTGTTTCATGGGATTATTTTGATGTTTTTGCTTCCTAGCATGAGTAGGATTTGTGTACTGTTATTAGGTACACTTATATTCATGACTTGCTTGTTTAGGTTTAAGCATCATGGTAGCATTGTTTGCTTCTCTAGTGTTGAACTAGTGTCACCACTAGAAAATGGTGATTTTTGCTCTAGTGTTGTCATCTTTTATTTTATAAGTGTATGAGTTTATTATAGCATTTTTAGGAAGTTGTTACTTATGTTATTATGCCATGAATTATTTAGTTGCATGTGCTATAGTTGTAGATTGTAAGTTTTTCTTATAGCATGCTTGTGTAGGTTTTCCATACTAGTGTGTTATTAGTGCATTCCTGTTTTTATGCTTGTTTGATAGGAATGTTATCTTGAGTGATGATTGTGTTTTAGATTATTTTTATGACATGATTCTTTGGTTATTTAGCTACTGGTTGTTTGTTAAATTTTCATGATTGATGGATTCCAAAACCTCTAGTAAACAATAACATAGTAAATAAATAGTCTATTCATCTGTGGTGTTATTTGCTTGCTTATTGGGTTTTGCTTTGAATGTTTCACCTTAACATGAGTTTATACCTGTGTTATGGTTGTGCTTAAGAGAATCTTATGAAACTAAAACATCCAACTAAATCATGAACACATTAAGTAACAGTTGCTTGTGGTGGATAATACCCACTGCCATGGGTATTGTCCTGCTTGTTGTTTTTATCATAGTAACCTAACCTTTTGCACCCACAAGCTATATTTTTAGCTTCTTATATATCTTGTTATATGAGTGATACACCACTCCATATATGGTATATAAGATGTGGGGTATGGTTTTCTAAACCATACATAGTGCCTGACGATAGTTTTGGACCGTGAGGATTATGTGAGATAGTTTTCGCGACAACGTTTCGAGAGAACTCGTGAGTGAACGTTTGTTGCTGTATGTGTTGTTTATCTTAGTTGTTTGCCCTTTAGACCTGAGTGTGCGTCTTTTATTTCCTTTACGACGCTAGAGCGCGAAGAAGAAGAAGAAGCAGTTGTGGAGCTGTGCGTCAAGTTCAAGTTGCTTCAAGGCCAGGGACATTAAGAGACTTGAGGAAAGCCATCCTGATGCTTGCTGATATTTACACTTATCATTATCTATCATGCATGTTTTACTTCTGAAAAGTTTTACAAAACTTTGTTTTCCAAAAACTATTTTTGAAGTGAGTATCACTTCTATTGATTTTATATATACTACTACTATGCTAGTAGTTGTTACTTGGAGTTACCAAGCCCATAACCACCATGTGGTATTTATTACCATCACAACTATTAGTCCCTAAGTGGACACCCTAAAAATGTGTTTTTACAAAACAAAGGCTTTATGGAAAAACCCGGAGAAAAGGCGGTTCCTTATTCTCCGGAGGAATGTGGAAGTGGTCATTTTTGGGAAAAACGTGTTTTCAAAAATGACACATAACCTAGTCTTCGCCGGACAACCTTTACTGTACTGCCACCCTACCCCAACATGGGCATGGGGCTTAACTGGAAGTTTGTTCTTGTTAGTGTGTGTTCTATCTCAATAGCTATAAGGGTTGTCATGCCCTCGAACCGAATGTTGTCAAAGCCCCTAATGTTGAGACTTAAAAGTGAGGGATTAAGTTCTCCTCCGGTCGCATCGGTTGAGTCTCCTGTCTAGGCAGGGAGCCGGGGAGATTATACTCAACTGAAGAGATAGACATATTCTAGCTTGAACATAGTGGAAAGTTAGGATCAGTTATCTGATGTTTCACATACTGTTGTTACAGTCCGTGATTGTTCACGGCAGGTGTACTGGATCTGGTGGATGTGTACACCTCTGCAAAGTACAACTTTTTTGAAGAAGCCGCGTCCTCGGATATGGACAGTTGAATGTCCATGGAGCTAACATTGTGTCAATGTTTTCAAAAAGAAGTTTTCAAAAAGGTGTTGAACTTGGGAAGTTCGGAAAGGAAGGAAATTTTGTACCTTGGAGGTACCGAGGATGGAAAGCCAGAAGTTGTTTTACAAACCAAAAGCTTTTGCAAATAAAACTTTTCCACTCTAAGCAAGGATTCTGGAAACTGATTCCAAGAAGTTTTGCAAAGAGAAAATATTCTTTTAACAAAGCTTTACCAAACCTCTTGTACATGTGATATCTACAAGAGAAATAAAACTATATTATTTTCTTCTTAAGTATCTTCTTCAACGAAGATACATATTAACTTGACTGCAACTGTGGTGTCATCCTGTATTAACACCATTGATAGTGAACCCTATTTATAGCCTACCTATTCCACCATATAAGCATACTTGCATCTTTGGTAAGTTACATGATGGATGTCTTGCTGAGTACATTCAAATGTACTCATTATGGTTTCGCCCCTCGTATCTACTTGCCAGACTTTAAGAAGGAGTCTCAGAAGAAGATCTACGAAGAGGAGTTCGGAGCTGATGGTTTTGCGAACTAGGATCGTCTCTGGGTCAGCAGCTTGTAGGTGAAGGCGTGACTTGGGCTCTACCGCGTTATGAGTGTGTTTAGTCTTCCGCTGTGTGTGTTGTGTGTTGCCCTGCGTGGCAGCCGTCAAGTTTTGGTCAAGTGACCAATCCCCTTTGTAAGTGTTTGTGCAACCGTGTAATGGATATTGTATATGTGTACCAACTTGATATGTTGTTCAAGACTGAATTCCTGGGATCGTGAATGTATGCATATCGAGGGCGTCCTTGAACAGTGGTTCGAAGGGCGGCCCCTACAGAGTTGGTATCAGAGCTATCCTGACCTTAGGAGACCTTAGTTAGCATGGACGTTAGCTAGTACTCTACTAATTAAAGTTAATAACCCCAGGTCACTAAGATGTTTATTTTTTTCAAAAAAGAATTCGATACTCCATCCCCTCCGTGTTTCCATAACCCTATTTACACTAAGGTTAAAAAGGAGCATCTTAAAAATTTACACACTATTACCTAACTTAATCCACTTTAAAATCTTGTGTAGATGTCAGTTGTCTTGACCAAGTCCTTCCGGCTGGGACCGCATGCACCTTGCTACCGCCGCTTTGAGGAGGATTTGATCAATATGACTCATCTTATCGGTCTTCCCACACCTGAGTTGAAGGGAGCCCAGATTCACCATAATGGACGAGAGTTGTCCTGGTTGGTGGTCTGTACCATCCGCGCACCCTTGCTAGCACCGTCAACCCCTGAGATCACGTATGAAGTAAAGGAGAACAGCTGGGAAGATGGTATCCTTAGAGTGATGCAGCTGACCGTTGCCAAACTCGCGAACTTCTTTCACGACAAGTTTGAAGGCACCCCCTGTCGAGACATTGTAGTAGTTTTCATAGACGGGGGTGCCATGAGACTACGGGTAGAGACGTGGGGGAACGGTATCGCGTTGTAGACAAAGACACAGGGTTTTACCCAGGTTTGGTACGTCGTGATAATACGACGTTCCTACTCCTGCAATCTCACTAATCAGGGCTCAAGCCTGTGTATACAATTACAATGTGAGGTTAGGTTTAGCTATTCGTTGAGGATCAACTTCCCGGCGAGTTAGCCTGTCTTCTCTTGTCCTTCAATCTAATCTCCCGTCCGGCTTTATATAATAGCCGGGTTAGGGCATACAGAATAGGAAACCTAGAAGACTACGGTAACTTCTAACTTGGAAAGTAAGGAATCCCTCTTCTCCTCCAAGCCACATCACGCGGCCGTGATCCGGGTTCTTCTAGAATCCGGCTTCTGTGCGTCAGCTTACTGGGCCGCCCAATGGACCATAGCCCACTACCACTTGGGCCACCCTGGTAATCCGGCACTTATGACTACCATCTGATATACCCCTATTCAGTATATATATCCGACAGTAGCCCCCAAGAAGGATTAAAACTCTGATTCGCCGCCTTTCGCTAATTGTATATTGTCCGAGAAATATGGGCCAGCATTCTTGATTCTTCTTATTCTTATTTGAAAAGAGATGGTAACGTAAAACTCGGAATCCTGAAAATCCGGCTTTTCTCGCACGATCCTTCGTGGAGAAGGAACTTCCTACGTCAGCACTTTAATCCCACTGACGTAAGGGACGTTTGGGTTTTCGGCGAAAACCCAGAAACGTATCTCTAACAGATTCTCGCGGGAAACGAGGAGATAGCTATAATCACCCTATCGATTCATTTCCCGGATTTTCCGGCGAGTGACACGCGTTGATCATCCAACGGTCAAAAGAGCCGTTAGCACGTATCGTGACGGATTCCGGCTATAAATAGCCTCCTTCGTCCTCCCGGAAAACCTTCCGCAACCACTCGAACGCCATTACAGCGCCCAAGCTTCCAGCAGAGAGAGAGCACTCCCGAACGCACGCCGCGCCCAGAACCTCACTGGAGACGAGCTGCGCCGCCACCCAATGGCATCCTCGCCGCCTTCGCCCGCGCACACCGTCGCGCAGAACATCAAGGACATCATCAACCAAATGGATCCGCAGCTGGATTCCCCAACGCGCGTCGGCGGCGAGCCAGTGAAGACCGCGGGTTCCGCGGCGGACGGAGGAAATCTTTCCGCCGCCGCGGATCTTGCGGGATCAAGCTCCGCGCCCTCTCCGCCGTTTGCTCCCGACACGGCGGA
The DNA here is from genome assembly GCA_028641055.1 of Alopecurus myosuroides. Lineage (NCBI taxonomy): Eukaryota > Viridiplantae > Streptophyta > Magnoliopsida > Poales > Poaceae > Alopecurus > Alopecurus myosuroides. The sequence goes on along the minus strand of CM054057.1, from coordinate 302,510,940 downwards.
GGAGAAGATCACGCTTCTTGGCGACGAGCTCGCCGCTGGAGAAGCCGCCGCGTCCGCCGCCGCCGGAGCGGACGAAGAAGTGGAAACTGCCGGCAACTGGGTTGCCTGCAGCATTCCCTCATCCCTCCTTCCAAACATGGAAAAGGAGGGGTTAGTTCTGAAGGGGAAATGGCGGCTCCCGGAGGACGAGACCGAACCCCTGCCAAACGACGGCGAAAGGGTTCTTCTCTCCTCCCATCTCCTAAGAGGTATGGGGTTGCCACCTTCTGCCTTTTTCCTCCAAGTTCTCCCCACTATAATATCCAGCCTCATAACCTGCCCCCCAACTCTATTCTTTATATGGCCGGGTTTCAGGCCCTTTTTGAAGGTTACTTAGGCATAGAACCTAGGTTAGACTTCTGGCTATACTGCTTCAGGGTTAAGCAGAACTCTTCGGAGGGCGCACTCCCGACTTGCGGGACCATCTCCTTCACTCTTAGGAGATTTAGGGAGGAATGGTTCCCCAAGATCAGAACCTCGGAATCCGTCAAATTCTGGACGGGTTCCTTCTTCTATCATCCCGATGTTCCTTTCCCAAAAAAGGCCATCGGGGTTCCACCTTTCACAAACACCACTGCTGTTCCCCAAGAAAATTGGGGAACAGAAGCCGTCCAAGTTCTGCCGCCTGATCTTCTAAGGATCAAGCGGCGCATCGCCAAGCTCACTTCCTCTGATCCACCTCTAACCGGCATGGACACAGTCCTTTGCTGGTTGGACAGGCGGATCCAGCCATTGGATAACCATGGTGGCCGTCTTCTTTGCGACTACACCGGCGCCAAGGACAAAATGCGGACAACCAGCAAAGACTGGGCCGCAAAGGAACTGCGGCGGCGCGTGAACCAGTTGGTCGCATCACGCGACCAATACGAAGCGAGTCGGCCAATGTATACGGCCGACAATCTGGCTCCCAAGGTATTTTTTCCGTCATTTGGGTGGGACTTTGCCACGCTTTCTCGGATTTTTTGCTTCTAACTATGATTTTTCTTTTCGATAGCTTGCTGAACTTCCTGACTCGGAGCTAGCCTCCGAAGCTGAACTGGAGGCATTGCGCGCCGCCTCTGCAGGTGGGCGCAAGCGCAAGAAGGTTTCCTCCTCTGAGGAAATCATCGATCTTGACAGAATTCCCGTCGCCACCTCCAGGTTAGAACGTCCGGGTTATTTTCTTTTGTAGAAGTATTCTTTCGCCTTCGGAGTTTTAACTCTTTCCGGGTTTTCGTTTTGCCTTTAGCCTGCCTCCCTCTACCTTAAAGCCAAAGAAGCTGAAAAGGCACAAGGTTGTGTCCGGCAGAGGCGCTCAACCTTCTCCCGTCGTCGCTCCGGACACACCGTCCACGAAGGCGGAAGAGCACGCTACAGCCCCCACCACCGAGTCGCTGGAGCCCAGCCAACCCATTGTGCCGGACACGGACACGAGGGAAAGGGCGGCTCCAGAGGTGGGAAATTCTTCTCGAACAATCGATGAGGAGATTCCCACCTTCGACAAGGACTTCAAGAACCTCAACGACGGCCTGAGCGCGGCCGGAATTCTTTTTGCGGAGTACGCAAAAGAGTTCAATGAAAACTTGGCAGGTTTGCAGCGAATGAGCCAGGTATTTAACTCTAGCCCCCAAGCATTAAACAAAATGTATACTTTTTGCCTTCATGCTTTTTAGTTATTCTTTTCCTTGTCGTGTTCCAGCAAGCCACTGAATCCATTAACATGGAAGTTTTCAACAAGCTCTCCATCAAGAATAAAGAAGTTAGAAATCTTCTTTCTATTCTTGATGTGAGAGAGGCGGAACTGGCATCATCTCAGCTGCAGCTGAAGGAAACAACAGGTAAATTTTTTTCCTATGAAGTTTTTGATTGAGCCTTTTGTCTAAGTACTTTTCCGGGATTTTTCTAAACTCGGAATTTTCCTTGCTTTCCAGCTGCTTTGGCTAAGGCCAAGCAAATAGCTGAAGATGCCGGCAATGCTGCCAGTCTCCGTGAGGAGAATCTGGACCTTCACAAGCAACTTGTGAAGGCCCAGAAAGATCTGGAAGCCAGCAATCTGGCCCTTGGAATTGCTCATTCCAAGGCTTCCGAACAGGCGGAGAAAGATAAGTCCACCATTCAGGACTTGGAAAATGCTCTGAACCTTCGCCTGGAGGAAGGATCCGAAATCGACAAGCTTATCGGTAAGTTTTTTCCGTCATTCACCATTTTTGTGTGTCTTTCTTTCTTTCTATGCTTTTTCACTTAACCCTTTTGGTTGTTTTGTCGGAAAAAGCAGGAGATAACCCAGATCGCACTCGGATTGACGGAATCCGAGCCTTTGGGAAGACATGGACTTCGATCAGAGCTGCTGGTATGCAGCTGGTCAACAAGTTCCTTCCCGCAAGGACTGGGGAGTTCTCAGAAGTTGAGAAACTTCCGGGTGCCATCATGGAGGTGGCGGAGTCCAGGGAGTCCATTCTACGCTCCGCTGCACGGGGTGGTGCACGCATGGCACTTGGCCTTATGCGTATGCATTACCCTGGCGCAAAGTCTTGGCGCGTGGCGTCCGGTATCCCTCAAGGATACACGGAAACTCAGCGAGCCACCATCTTTGATGAAATCAAAGGCCACGCCACCAAGATCGCCTCCATGGTGAACATCTCCATCAACTATCCGGAAGAGGACATCCCTGAAGCCCCCGAGAACGACAGCAGCGAGGAAGACTCGGATGCTTGAAGGGCTGCCTTGAACCTGGATGGTGGAAGTAGACAATAGGAGCATTACTGCACTTTCGAAATGTAATTCATATTGTAATGCTTCTATTCCTTTTGTACAAACAAGAACTCCGTCGTTTGCAGTTTAATTATGAAATTCTTTGCAAGGGTTTTTCGGGTTTTAGTATTCCTTTATCTTCTAAGTTCTCTGGCTTATATGCTTTGACTGTCCTTAGTGTTTGAAATGGCTCAATAGTACTGTGAATCATCATGCCGAGTAACTGGGTATAACCAATCAGTTTGAACTCGGAAACATGGATCATACTAAAGGCATTTTTACTAACTAGCTCCAGTGACCCAGCACATAAACAATCAGATAATACTTAGAGAAAAAGCAAGGACTTTTTTGAATGAAACTTGGGCACGCAGGCACAATCCAAGTTTCCTTTAGCCGTTAGTAGGCTGAAAATCATTCAGTTTTTAAACGCCGAGCACGCAGGCACAATTCGGGTTAACATTGAGTATTTTGTAAGATCATTGGGAAATAGATAAGGTGGAATCATGCTTTGTACTATAATGAACTTGTAAAAACATGGATATCAAAATTCCGACAACTTTATTTCATGATCTCAAAAGATGTTTACATAGAAATTGAACTAAGTATAGAAGGGACGTAACTGCTGGATACTCCAAGGCCTCTTTGTCTCTCCTAGTTCATCATCTATCTTTCTCTTTCTTTTGCGATTCGGTTTCTCGGGGTCATCCTCCGTATCTCGAATATCGACAAGATAGTATGATCCATTCTTCATGGCTTTACTAATGACAAATGGCCCTTCCCAAACTGGGGCCAATTTATGCTTTCTTTGTTGTACCAATCTCAGCACTAGGTCACCTTCTTTAAAAGAACGATGCCTGATTTTCCGACTATGATAACGTCGTAAACCTTGCTGGTATATGGCGGATCTTTGAAGCACAAGCTCTCGTTCCTCTTCTAAGAGATCGACGGCATCCTGTCGTGCTTCTTCGGCATCCGAGTCATCGAAATCCCGCACTCTTGGGCTATCATGGATCATGTCCGTTGGAAGAATAGCTTCCGCACCGTAAACTAGGAAAAACGGGGTTTGCCCAGTTGACCTGTTTGGCGTCGTTCGAATACTCCAAAGCACGGAAGGTAGTTCCTCTACCCATGCTCCAGTTGCTCTATGAAGAGGAGATTCGAGTCTTGGGCGTATTCCTTGCAGGATTGAGCTATTGATTCTCTCAACCTGTCCATTGGATTGCGGGTGTGCCACAGATGCGAGATCTAGGCGAATTCCCGTTTGTCGGCAATATTTTGCCAACTCCCCAATGGAGAAATTTGTCCCGTTGTCGGTTATTATGCCGTGTCGAACGTCATATCTCATGACTATGTCAATGATGAAATTTCTGGCAGTTACACCGTCAAGCTTTTTGATGGGTTTAGCCTCCACCCATTTGGTATACTTATCGACAGCTACGAGTAGATGTGTAAGTCCGCCTCGCGCAGTTTTGAACGGTCCCATCATATCTAGCCCCCAGAACGCAAACGGCCATATAATTCGGATAGTTTTGAGTGCTTGGGCCGGCATATTAGTCTGCTTGGCGTAATATTGACACCCTTCACATGTATTAACTATGTGCTCAGCATCTGTCTTGGCTGTTAGCCAGAAAAACCCGGCACGGAATGCTTTTTTAACTATGCTTTTTGATTGAGCATGGTGTCCGCAATCTCCGGCATGGATTTCTTGCAGGATTTCTCATCCTTCTTCTGGTGAAATACACCGCAGAAAAATTCCGGAAGTACTGCGTTTATACAGGCAATTATCAATTACCGTGTATCCTTTGCATCGACGCTGAATTTGTCTCTGCAAGACTTCGTCTGCTCCTTCCGGGTACTTCTGATTGACTAAGAAGTTTAAATATGGAATTGTCCACTCCGGGTTAACGAGCATAACTTCAATTGATTCGGAAGCCAGGGGGTAATCGATATCTCCACCTTTTATGGATGGCTCGTACAGATGCTGAACGAATACACCTGGTGGTAGGATTTTTATCCTTTCTGACCCCATGCGGGCTAACGCATCCGCGTTCCAATTTTCCTCCCTTTTAACGTGGAGTACTTCGAATCCGAAGAAACAAATGGCGAACTCGTCCACCGTTCTCCGGTATTCGGCCATTATAGGGCTTTTTGCATCCCAGGTTTGGTTAAGCTGATGCTGCACCAAATCCGAGTCGCCGTAGCACAGGATGCGTTTAACCCCTATTTCTTTTGCAATGTGCAAGCCATGAAGCAAAGCTTTGTATTCTGCCACGTTATTACTGGTGTTGAAGTGTATTTGTAATACATACTCCATTGTATCTCCTTTAGGGGATTTTAAGACTACACCAGCTCCATCGCCCTCCTTCATCTTGGATCCGTCAAAATGCATGATCCAGTATTCGGACTCCGGCATTGGTGTCTTCTCCATTGCTTCCGTCCAGTTAGCGACAAAGTCTGCCAAAACCTGGGATTTTATTGCCGTCCTTGGCTGATACTTAATGTCGAAGCCTGCTAGCTCGATACCCCATTTGGCTACCCGGCCAGTTGCCTCCGCATTGTTTATTATATCCCCTAGTGGTGCTTTACATACCACTGTTATGGAATGTCCTTGGAAGTAATGGCGCAATTTTCTAGATGCGAAAAATACGCCATATGCCAGTTTTTGATAGTGTGGGTACCTTTGCTTGGATTCGGAGAAAACTTCACTTATGTAATATACCGGATGCTGATCTGGTATGCTTTGTTCGTCTTTCTTCCGTTCCACAACGATTACCGCACTAATAACCCTGTTTGTAGCCGTGAGGTACAATAACATGGGTTCTTCGTCTTTTGGGGATGCCAAAATCGGAGCTTTCATCAAAGTTTCCTTTAACTGGGTTAACGCTGCATCGGCCTCTTCTGTCCACTCGAACTTGTCGGATTTTTTCAACAACTTGTAGAGTGTTAAGGCTTTATCCCCCAGCCGACTAATAAATCTGCTGACGGCCGCGGCAGAACCCGTCAATCTTTGGACATCTTTCACACACGTAGGTCTGGAGATGTTCAAGATGGCTTTGATCTTTTCCGGGTTAACTTCTATTCCTCTGTGAGAAACGATGAAACCTAGAAGTTTTCCTGAGGGAACCCCGAATACGCATTTTGATGGATTTAACTTCATCTTGTAAGTGTGCAAGTTTTTGAAGGTTTCTCGTAGATCCTCAAGGAGTGTATCTTTTTCCTTGGTTACGACAGCAATGTCGTCCACGTAAACATGGACGTTTTTGCCAATCTGACTATGCAAACAACGTTGCATGCAACGCTGGTATGTTGCACCTGCGTTCTTCAGGCCAAATGGCATGGTTACGTAATAATACGTCCCATACGGGGTTATGAAAGAAGTCTTAATTTGATCTTCCTTTTTCATGCGTATTTGGTGGTACCCGGAGTATGCATCCAAAAAGCATAAAAGCTCAGAGCCTGCAGTGGCATCTATTATTTGATCGATTCGCGGTAACGCGAACCTATCTTTTGGACACAATTTGTTCAAGCCTGTGTAATCTATACACATTCTAAAAGCAGTAGTGTCTTTCTTTGGTACTAATACCGGGTTTGCAGACCATTCAGCGTGGATTACTTCCTGGATGAAATCTGCTGCTAAAAGCCGAATAATTTCCTTGCCAATAGCCTTCCGTCTTCTTCCATCAAAACGACGGAGACCTTGTTTGACGGGTTTGGAGCCTGGAATCACCTTGAGTTGATGCTCAGCAAGTTCCCTGGGTACGCCTGGCATGTCAGCCGGACACCAGGCGAAAATATCCCAGTTCTCACGGAGTAACTTGATGAGCTCGCCTTCCTATTTGTCGGTCATCCCAGTTCCCACTACGACAAATTTTGTCGGATCCTTGGGATCTAGGATTACCTGTCTTGTATTCTCGGACGCCTTGAAGCTATCTGCTGTCTTCCGGGTTTCTTTTCCTGCCAGCATTTCTGTCGGCGATACCTCCTTGGCCAGCTCCTTCAGTTCTTCCTTTGCTATAACTCTCTGAGCGCAAAGGGCGTTTTCTTTTTCCAGCTCGTTTGCGAGCTTGAAGTTTCCAGCGATGGTGATTACTCCTCCTTTGGGCCCCGGCATCTTCAGCTTGTTATAGATATAACATGATCTTGCCATAAATTTGGCGAAAGCTGGACGTCCGAGTATTGCGTGATACACGCTTTCGAACGGCACCACCTCGAAGGATACTTTTTCATGACGGAAGTGATCTTTATCTCCGAAGGTGACATTTAGGGAAAATTCTCCTAAGGATCGTGCTTGTCTGCCAGGGACAATGCCATGGAAGCGTATGTTGCTGTAGTTGAGCTGGGACTCGGAGATTTTCAGATGCTTCAGTGTATCCAGATACATTATGTTAATGCTGGATCCTCCATCCATCAGCACTCTTTTTAGCCTAGTGTTCTGGACAATAGGGCTTACAACAAGAGCTTGTGTGCTGGGTTCAGGGATGTTCCCGGGATGATCAGACTGATCCCAGGTGATTGGTGTGTTTGAATACTTCAAGAATTTCGGGGTTGCCGGAACAACCGCGTTTATTTCTCGAAGCGTTCTTTTGGCCACCTTTGCTGACGGAGTTGCTAGGAATGTTAACAGTGCCTCTCCATCAACTCTCGGAAATTTGGGTTTGCCTTTTCGCTGTTGTTCCTGGATTTTTTCATCAGTGTCTGATTCACTGTCTTCTTTCTCAGCTTCTGGCTTTTGTTTGGAGAACTTCCTTTTGGAATTCTTCCCCTTATTTCCGGATCCTGCATTGCCTTTCATGTGCTTATTCAGCCGGCATTGCGCGTTTGTATGGGTGGGTTTCCCAAATTGTGAATGGTGGATGCAGGGTTCAGACTTAATCTTCTCCCACTCTTCTTTAGTGTAGTTGATTGGTTCTGGGCTGCGTCCTTTCAATTTATTCCCTTTTTCACTTCCAAAGGCTATGTTAACTTCTTTAGGTTTAGGTGTTGCTTCTGAAGTTCCTTTTTTCTCAGTGCGAGGATTTTTCTTGGCCAGTATCAGTGTGTCGATATTGCCTCCTCTTGCTCTGATGTCGTCTTCGGCTGCAGCGTGTTCATTGGCGGTTGTAAGCATAGATCCGAGATCTTTGTGCTGTTTGGAACCAACCATGAACGATACAAGTCCGGGTTTTAGGCCGTTGACGAAAGCATGCATTGCTTTTACATCAGTTACTCCAGAACAACTATTCTTCATTGTAGTCCATCTGGAGATGAAATCCACGTATGGTTCATCCTCGAATTGGGTGCAACGGCTCAACTGGTTGATGCTGTTCGGGCGTTTGTACGTTCCCCGGAAATGCTGAGTGAATAACTTAGCCATATCATCCCAGCTGTCGACAGTTCTTGATGGCAATCCATTGATCCAATCTCTGTCTCCATCCAGTAACATTAGGGGAAGAAACTTTACAGCTTCCAGGTCTGTCCCATTGTTAATCTGGACGGCTGTATAGTAGTCTGAGAGCCAGGTATCCGGGTTTGTACTGCTGGTGTATTTCTGGTACGTTGGACCGACCTTGGCAAAGCAAGAATACAGGGTTATCCTTCGGATCCTATCAGTGAAACACTTAGGTCCAAAGTATAGATCATCCTTTTCCGCTCTATCCATGTGTGCGGAATATCTTCCGGCTGAATGGACAGAAGGGGATCTGCTCCTTTCTTTTCCATTGTTGCGCGGACGCGCTTTTCCGGGATCGTTTCTATCTCTTCCGTGATCACGCCCTTTTGGACGAGGCGGAGTTCTACTCCTGTGCCTTTCTTTATCCTTAGGAGGTGTCCGAGATCTCTCACGTCTGTGAGGCACATCATGTCTTCCAGCTTTTTCAGCAGGGTTTCTCGGAGGTGGCATTGCTTTGCCGTCATTCCGGTGTTTTTCTTCCCGATCGTGGGGTTTGAGTCCACCTTTCGGGGGATGGGATCCGGTTCTAGACGCTTCGTCCGTATTGTCGGGGTTTTTCTTGTCTTTTCTCGGATCCGCTTTTTTATCCTTAGAATTGTCTGAATCTCCAGGTTCATCCTCCGGTCCAGGTGCCCCAGCGGCGCAAGTAGTTGTTTTGCATAGGGCGGAGTCGTCATGCAACTTCCCTGATCGCTCTTGGCCGCGCTGTTGTTGTTGCAATGCTTTTCCTAGGAAAGCATACACCCCTTGGAGTTTTTCACCGTTGGAGTACATGTCATTATTGAGGATGGCGAACGCTGCTTCCGCGTTTTCAGCCGCGGTTTTGTATATTGGTTCGCCTCTGGCGTCCTTGCCGTTTACTTGCTTTTGCCAAGATGGGTTATAAAACCTTTCCTTTGGCGGTAGTACTTCCGGTCTTACGATTCCGGGTAACCTTGTAGGTTTTATGGCAGATCTATTCTTTCTCTCGTACTCCTAAATTTCTTCCTTCATGAGCTTGATGTCATCCTGGGTTTTTTGGAGGTGTTCACGAGATCGGAGTAGATGTTGCTGTTGCCTTTGGAAAGCTCGTCTCCTGGCTTCCAGCATCTCAGGGGGTTCGTTTGGACCCACTGGCGTTTGCAACAGATCGTGTTCTTCTTGTTCTGTCATTGGCACAACAAGGATTTCCTTTGATTTCTTCTCCGCGGGCTTTATTCCACTTGCATCTCCTGCTTCCGGGTTTTCGTCGGCTGGGTCAGCCAATTTTTTCTTTCGGAGTTCGTACTGGAGCTTTTTAGCGGTCTTGTGCTTTTTCTTGGAAGAGGGAGGCTTTTTGACAGGTTCATCCTCTGTGAACTCCTTAACACTAGGAAATACTGGAGAAGTTTCTCCGTCTTCTCTCTCTTCCTCTGGCGGAGGTGTTTTAGGGCTTTCCTGGCTGCCGGCGTCCGTTGTTTCAGCCGGTTTTGGCATTAGCACTTCGTGGAATCCCTCTTGAAGAGATTTTACCTTTTTATCGAAGGTATCCTCATCTTCATCTTCGGAATCGAAATCATCCGATCCGGTTTCTGATTCTAATCTCGCCTCAATGGCGGCTAGCACAGAGTCAGCTTCCGAGTTCGTCGTCATGTTGACGGATGTCGGATCTTCCACCTCTGTGGTGGGTGTACTATTGTCTGCCTTTTGCACGGGATTTCCATCATCCGTGTTTTTGGCGACTTTGGATTGCACCATACCGATGAAGTGTGTATCACTTTCATGTCGGAGATCTGAGCAAAATCCGGGATCATAGTCATCCTCGACTGGGTATAGGGCGGGTGGGATAAATTTTCTTCCACCGCAAAACCCCATAGCCTCTGCAGTTAGTCCGATAAAGATGTTGGCAGATCCGATCGGTAACACGCAGGCACTTACCAGATGATTTTGCGTCGGTATGTAGGATCCATTGTCGAGGAAGCGTCCGACGTTGTTGTCGAACTCCAAGCTTCCGACAGTTATGGAACTTCCGATCCCGCCGAGTATCCCAGATCGGAACTTAACGCCTGACGCCGTTTGCCTCACGGTGGGAGCCAACTGTCGAGACATCGTAGTAGTTTTCATAGACGGGGGTGCCATGAGACTACGGGTAGAGACGTGGGGGAACGGTATCGCGTTGTAGACAAAGACACAGGGTTTTACCCAGGTTCGGTACATCGTGATAATACGACGTTCCTACTCCTGCAATCTCACTAATCAGGGCTAAAGCCTGTGTATACAATTACAATGTGAGGTTAGGTTTAGCTATTCGCTGAGGATCAACTTCCCGGCGAGTTAGCCTGTCTTCTCTTGTACTTCAATCTAATCTCCCGTCCGGCTTTATATAATAGCCGGGTTAGGGCATACAGAATAGGAAACCTAGAAGACTACGGTAACTTCTAACTTGGAAAGTAAGGAATCCGTCTTCTCCTCCAAGCCAGATCACGCGGCCGTGATCCAGGTTCTTCTAGAATCCGGCTTCTGTAAGTCAGCTTACTGGGCCGCCCAATGGACCATAGCCCACTACCACTTGGGCCACCCTGGTAATCCGGCACTTATGACTACCATCTGATATACCCCTATTCAGTATATATCCGACACCCCCTATAGATATTATGGGAGGCGCGATGAGGACGACAAGCCAATAGATGTCACTGAAGACTTTGTGTTTGCTCGTCATTTCCAGCACTTGGAGGGACAGCTGTACAATACTCAATTTTCCCTTGACCGGCTCAGAGGAGAGTTCGATAATCAGGGAAGAGAGATCTTCCAGCTAACCAAGGACCTGAGAGTTTCCACTGCTACCGAGCGCCGTCTCGTGGAACAAGGAGAGACCATGAGGTTTGTTGGTTTCCATCTCCGTGCACAAGTGAGGGACCTTCAGTTCCAGCTTAAGCCAGCAAGGCCAGAGTTGAAGAGGTGGAGGAACAACTATGCGCTTCCTCAAGCACTTAGGATTGCCGCAGGATGTTAGGAGTTGTGTTATTTCCACCCCAGACGCTTGTTTGTCTGTATTGTGTGAACTCTGTTAGAGCTTTGAGTGTGCTAGTTGTGTTGTAAGCCTTCTGATGTAGCCTTGTGAACCCTTAAGATAAGTTATGCTTGTTAAGACTCTGTTTCATGCGTATGTCAATCTAGGTTTGAGTTGGCATTTGTTTCTTCGACGTTTGCTTGTTGTTGTGGTATCTATCGTTCTCATCTCCGTTATGAGCCGGTATGTGTCACAAGCTTTCAAAAAACAAAACCACCTTTAGTTGCTCTCGCCTTACACCGTTCTTTGTCTTCAGCATGGCCAGCGATCTACCTCCATCACCTGAGCCGACAGTGGCTCAACTGTTTGCTCTGCTGAGGGAAGAAAGTGAAGCCGCCCGTGCTGAACACATAACCACCCATGCTGCCCTGGAACAGTTGACTCAGCTTGTCATCACCAACGCTGGGAATACTGCTTTCCTTATGAAAGGATACCAGCAACTGCTTGCTGGAGAGAGCCGCAAGCGGAAGGTAGTGACGCCAGGAGAGACTAGTTCATGGGTGACTCGCAGCGTTTTGCCTGCGATGCCACAATCTTCAAGGAGACGTGTGAAGGTCAAGCCTAGAACCACTGGTTGCTTTACCTGTGGACAGAAAGGACACTTTGCTCGTGATTGTCCCAAGAAGAACCATATTCTAGCTCATCCTGATGAACCCCAAGAACGCCAGGGTCCATCCCAGAAGAAACGCAAGAGTCTGATGAGTGGACCTCGAGACCAAGATGATGTTGCAGGAGCATCTGCGACTCATGCCATAGCCAATGGTACGCTTTCGAACCAAACATGTGAACCCTTCTTGTTGTTTGTCATGGTACCCTGAGAAACCCGACGTAAATGGAACACTAGAAGTGTCACGTCGGACTAAATAAAATCTTAAATAATTAACGATACTAACAAAATCTCATCTAATTGTAGTATAACACCCTACAGAGTAAATTAAATTGTTGCCACCCTACAGGGTTGGTAAAATGGCTTCATCTAATTCTAACTGGAGACCTTACAAAATTGGTAATATAACCTCATCTAAGCTTAAGCTTGAAAACCCTACAGAGTTGGCTCATAAAATTTTCGTTTTAAAACCCTACAGAGTTGGTATCTAAAACCAAATACCTTATAGAGTTGATATGTTACAGAGTTGTTATCACCCGGTTAAAAGAAAACGTGTAATCAACTTTTTCCAAAAACAAAGAGAAAGGTGCCTTAGGATGTTCTATGACTCTTGAAGGAAGTGAAAGGTTGGAAAAAAATATTGGACGGATAAGACTACGATCGTTACTAGAAAACAAGATCTCCTGTATGTATGTATTGGAGGAACCAGATCTTAGAATATGAGATGGTGGAAAACTCATTGAGGTTTAGCTTAGGAAGGAAAGTTTGAGGATCATACGATTTTTAGTGGAGTATAATTATGATATCCGGGGATAACCAGTTGTGGACCCCAAAGATTTGGGAGTTATCAGTAACAAGATTTGTAGTTTTTGAAAAATGGTTGAGGTTTAGAAAGATTGGTGGATATAAAATGAAGATGATAGATCTTAGGAAAAATATATATGAGCTTGGAATTTTTGAAAAGAATCTTACAGAGTTGGTAGTACACAGAGTTGGTTTAACTATATGATCTTGATAAACTACCTTTGAGGAAAACAAATGATTTGAGATATCAATTGTATTGAAGTAAGAGGAAGATAGTGGATTTTCCTGGATTTTGGAGATGAGCAATGGAAATCTCATGCTAACTATATGTTGGTGGATATCCATTAAATTGGTCATATGAGTTTGGGAAAGTAGGTTTTTGTCTACAAATTAACCCTGGTTTGATAGCATGGTTTTGAGGAACAATAAGTTCGAGGTTTAGAACATGGCACCCAAAACTTTGAAAAGAAAACAAGCTTACCGGTGAATTCTGGTAAGATAAATCAAAGGGGGGGGGGGAAGCCCCTGTAAATAATGTTACAAACCACCAACACATGTTTTGTAAACAAATCATCTAACATTGTTGTTTTGACCATACCCTCTTTTCGTTTGCCTGCGAATCTCGGGACGAGATTTTTTTAAGGGGGGAAGGTCTGTCACACCCCAGTTTTTGGATTCTTGGACTGTGCTCAAGAAGACAAAAATTAGGGCCAACAATTTTTTTTATAACAACATGATTGTTTGAACTAACATGTGGTTATGATCTTAATCATATTTGCAACATAAGTTTTGTTTCATTATAAAACCAACACCAAATGTTTCTGAAACACATTCCTATTAATTTTTCCCTGATGTTCTCCTATTATTACTTGAGTGGATTTTTATTCCAACACTTGGATCATTCTTGTTGAAATCTTAAAACAAACTTTTAACTTTGTTGGATCCAAGAAAACAAGTTTTCAAAATAATTTATGAAAGTTTTCTTTTAAGATTTCTATGGAAAATATTTCCTGAAAATAAAGCCAAGTACCTGTTTTCTACCATTGTTTTCATGGCCTTAAATTATTTCAAAATTGTTTTCAAAAGTTGTTTCTGAAAGTATATAACATGGTTAACAAGTCCATACTTTGAAAACCAATTTTGGGAATCATTTGAACCCTGAAAAAAAACTCAACTTTTGCAACTTTTAATCTGTTTTCAACACTTAGAAAATTTCTAAGTCATAAGACTGAATTTTCTGAATTTTTCAATGAACAGTAAGGGATACACTTTTGCACTTTGATTTCTGGTTGTTTCCTTGACATTTTGGAAGAGAGACCTTGCCTAGGATGTTGACCTTGGTTCCTACTCGAGCCTGGATATTTTGGATCCCTTCTAGAAGCCTTTTGGGTGAAGATAAGAGAGGAGAGAGAAGGGTGACTAGGATAGGTATGGGCAATACTAGCCTTTGACATTTTTGACCTTGCCACTTTCCCACTTGCTCTCTAGGGCCAGGATGAACCTTGTCCACTCGTGCTCTTGACCTAGGGCACCTGTGCTCCCTAATGGAAATGACTAAAAACCCCTGGGCACCCCAATGCCATTGGATGGCATCCACCCGAGCTCCCTAAAGTGCCCTCAACCTCACTCCCTCATCTATAAATGTCCAGAGGGCACACCCTTGTGCCCTGCACCTTGCACACACTCTCACTGCCTCCCTGATCATTTTTGGACCCCTGCCCCAAGCCCTTGGGCGTGCCCGAGCCGTGCTCTGGCCACCGGTGAGCACCACGGCCCCGAGGTTCCCCTGCTCGAACCGAGCCCCCTCCTTCCTCTTCTCTGCCCTGGGTAGCTTCCCCTAGTCCCCTGGATCCTCCCCGACATGCCCTCGTGTCCCCTCGTGCACAGGAACGCCTCCGCCGACCGGGAGCACCGCCGCGGGCGCCGGTCGCGTTCCGCCGCTTGCGGCCACGCCGGTCCCGTCGTCGCCGCCCCTCGGCACCCCTACCACCCAGCAACTACCCCGAGCACTCTCAGCCCTTCCCGAGCCCCCAAAGGTGAGCTATGGCCACTCTTTTTTCTTCTTCGTTCGGGTCTGAGAGAGAGAGGGTCGAGAGGAAGGAGAAGCTCGTGCACCGTTGGATATGAGATCCACGGATGCGTTCAAACGTGAGCCTTCCCGCACCTGCCAGCGCGCGCTAGCGCAGTGGGCGGCGCAGCCTCTTGCTGGGCTGCGCCCACGCGGATCCGGCCCGTTTGCTGTTTCTTTTTATTCCTTTTTTTTTGTACAGAAACATGTACCCTTACTTTGGACTTGTAAAAAATATAAAAACTGCAAAATAAAATCTGAGAAAATTCATGGACCTTAAGAGAGGAAATATAAACCATATAAAATTTGCAGATCTACTTTTGGACCAATAATTTTGGGCACAAGAACTGTTTTGCCTCAGACTGTCTCTGTGAATGTTTTGACCATAACTTTTAAAATATGTAACCAAATGGAACAAACTAAAATGTTATGGATAGGTATTGAAAATATATATCCAATTCATTTGACCTCACATCAAGGTGAGTTATATAATGAAAATTCCATCGAGATTACTAAAAGACCAGTAAGCTCTTCTATGATTTTTAGAAAGAGTTTAAAAAGGAGTTTTGGAGAAAATCCAATTGGATGAGTTTGGGATTGATTAGATCTATCTTATCCTAGCTTAGATTAATTTTTGGAGCTCTAGATTATTTTTGGTAGACAGATCTAGAAACAACAGCTTTTCTGGTTTTGTTTTGGAATGTGTTCTTGTTTGAAATAAATTGTGTGGTTGATTTAATCTTGCTTCCTAGCATGTATAAAGTTTTTAGGACTTGTTATTACGTTGTTTGCTTACAGTACATCTACCTTAGAAAGTGTGTGCATGTTTGGAAACTGAAATAAAAATGAAATAGCATTTGTTACCTTCTAGTTGTATTATTTGGAATTATTGTGAGAGCTAGATCTTTGTGTGAATGATTTGATAAATTTTGTGCTATGATTGCTATGGATCCAGTACCATTTTGGTACTGTTATTTTGAAGTTAATACCTATGTTAGCTTGCATGTCTTTTTATAGTGAAGCATGTGCAAGTCTTGTTATTTAGTTTGCACTGGTATTGTTTTCACTAGAATAAATGGCTTTGTATTATTTATCTTGCATGCTAATGTTTGTCATGAGTAACCAGAGGCTTAGTACCTATTTTGCCTTGGTATTAGTGGGCCCATAACCCACTGGTCCCATTGCATCTTGGTTGTGGATGAAAATCCCCAACCATGCACATGTGAGAAATTAACATGTTTAATTATATGATTGATTGCTATTTTCCACCATGGAAAATATAATTGTTTGTTTTCACTTATGCAAGTGAGAAGTTTGTTTCTTATCAGAGGATACTAGTATGTTAGATGTGATCCATTTGTTAGCATAATATTCCTTAGGAGTACCATGTTAAGAAATGATTCACTATTGAGTGCTAAATTAAATTGTTTGCAAATAAACTAAATTCCTTGTGATTGATAGATTGTTTGTGAATGATTTTAAATTGAGTGTTTGGATTTTTGAAAAGGTTTAGATGACTTTTCATTGAGTGCATAGATACTGGTTGTGTGAGTTATACCTTGCTTGCTTGCTAGTAATTGTTTTGAGAAAACAGAAATTGCTAGAATTAATTTATGCATGTTTAGTAGTTGTTTCATGGGATTATTTTGATGTTTTTGCTTCCTAGAATGAGTAGGATTTGTGTACTGTTATTAGGTACACTTATATTCATGACTTTCTTGTTTAGGTTTAAGCATCATGGTAGTATTGTTTGCTTCTCTAGTGTTGAACTAGTGTCACCACTGGAAAATGGTGATTTTTGCTCTAGTGTTGTCATCTTTTATTTTATAAGTATATGAGTTTATTATAGCATTTTTAGGAAGTTGTTACTTCTGTTATTATTCCATGAATTATTCATTTTCATGTGCTATAGTTGTAGATTGTAAGTTTTTCTTATAGCATGCTTGTGTAGGTTTTCCATACTAGTGTGTTATTAGTGCATTCCTGTTTTTATGCTTGTTTGATAGGAATATTATCTTGAGTGATGATTGTGTTTTAGATTATTTTTATGACATGATTCTTTGGTTATTTAGCTACTGGTTGTTTGTTGAATTTTCATGATTGATGGATTCCAAAACCTTTAGTAAACAATAACATAGTAAATAAATAGTCTATTCATCTGTGGTGTTATTTGCTTGCTTATTGGGTTTTGCTTTGAATGTTTCACCTTAACATGAGTTTATACCTGTGTTATGGTTGTTCTTAAGAGAATCTTAAGAAACTAAAACATCCAACTAAATCATGAACACATTAAGTAACAGTTGCTTGTGGTGGATAATACCCACTGCCATGGGTATTGTCCTGCTTGTTGTTTTTATCATAGTAACCTAACCTTTTGCACCCACAAGCTATATTTTTAGCTACTTATATATCTTTTTATGTGAGTGGTAAACCACTCCATATATGGTATATAAGATGTGGGGTATGGTTTTCTAAACCATACATAGTGCCTGACGATAGTTTTGGACCGTGAGGATTATGTGAGATAGTTTTCGCGACAACGTTTCGAGACTACTCGTGAGTGAACGTTTGTTGCTGTATGTGTTGTTTATCTTAGTTGTTTTCCCTTTATACCTGAGTGTGTGTCTTTTATTTCCTTTACGACGCTAGAACGCGAAGAAGAAGAAGAAGCAGTTGTGGAGCTGTGCGTCAAGTTCAAGTTGCTTCAAGGCCAGGGACATTAAGAGACTTGAGGCAAGCCATCCTGATGCTTGCTGATATTTACACTTATCATTATCTATCATGCATGTTTTACTTCTGAAAAGTTCTACAAAACATTGTTTTCCAAAAACTATTTTTGAAGTGAGTATCACTTCTATATTGATTTTATATATACTACTACTATGCCAGTAGTTGCTACTTGGAGTTACCAAGCCCATAGCCACCATGTGGTATTTATTACCATCACAACTATTAGTCCCTAAGTGGACACCCTAAAAATGTGTTTTTTACAAAACAAAGGCTTTATGGAAAAACCCGGAGAAAAATAGGTTCCTTATTCTCCGGAGGAATGTGGAAGTGGTCATTTTTGGGAAAAACGTGTTTTCAAAAATGACACATAACCTAGTCTTCGCCGGACAACCTTTACTGTACTGCCACCCTACCCCAACATGGGCACGGGGCTTAAATGGAAGTTTGTTCTTGTTAGTGTGTGTTCTATCTCAATTGCTATAAGGGTTGTCATGCCCTCGAACCGAATGTTGTCAAAGCCCCCAATGTTGAGACTTAAAAGTGAGGGATTAAGTTCTCCTCCGGTCGCATCAGTTGAGTCTCCTGTCTAGGCAGGGAGCCGGGGAGATTATACTCAACTGAAGAGATAGACATATTCTAGCTTGAACATAGTGGAAAGTTAGGATCAGTTATCTGATGTTTCACATACTGTTGTTACAGTCCGTGATTGTTCACGGCAGGTGTACTGGATCTGGTGGAGGTGTACACCTCTGCAGAGTACAACTTTTTCAAAGAAGCCGCGTCCTCGGATATGGACAGTTGAATGCCAGCTAGCATTGTGTCAATGTTTTCAAAAAGGAGTTTTCAAAAAGGTGTTGAACTTGGGAAGTTCGGAAAGGAAGGAAATTTGTACCATGGAGGTACCGAGGATGGAAAGCCAGAAGTTGTTTTACAAACCAAAAGCTTTTGCAAATAAAACTTTTCCACTCTAAGCAAGGATTCTGGAAACTGATTCCAAGAAGTTTTGCAAAGAGAAAATATTCTTCTAACAAAGCTTTACCAAACCTCTTGTACATGTGATATCTACAAGAGAAATAAAACTATATTATTTTCTTCTGAAGTATCTTCTTCAACGAAGATACAGATTAACTTGACTGCAACTGTGGTGTCATCCTATATGAACACCATTGATAGTGAACCCTATTTATAGCCTACCTATTCCACCATATAAGCATACTTGCATCTTTGGTAAGTTACATGATGGATGTATTGCTGAGTACATTCAAATGTACTCATTATGGTTTCGCCCCTGATATCTACTTGCCAGACTTTAAGAAGGAGTCTCAGAAGAAGATCTACGAAGAGGAGTACGGAGCTGATGGTTTTGCGAACTAGGATCGTCTCCGGGTCAGCAGCATGTAGGTGAAGGCGTGACTTGGGCTCTACCGCGTTATGAGTGTGTTTAGTCTTCCGCTGTGTGTGTTGTGTGTTGCCCTGCGTGGCAGCCGTCAAGTTTTGGTCAAGTGACCAATCCCCTTTGTAAGTGTTTGTGCAACCGTGTAATGGATATTGTATCTGTGTACCAACTTGATATGTTGTTCACGACTGAATTCCTGGGATCGTGAATGTATGCATATCGAGGGTGTCGTTGAACAATGGTTCGAAGGGCGGGCCCTACAACGGCGCCATAAAAGAGCTTGATGTCTACGCACGCTTCTATTCTTGTAGACAGTGTTGGGCCTCCAAGTGCAGAGGTTTGTAGAACAACAACAATTTTCCCTTAAGTGGATCACCCAAGGTTTATCAAACTCAGGGAGGTAGAGGTCAAAGATATCCCTCTCAAGCAACCCTGCAATTAAGATACGAGAAGTCTCTTGTGTCCCCAACACACCCAGTATTCTTGTCAGGTATATAGGTGCACTAGTTCGGCGAAGAGAGAGTAAAATACAAGCAGTGTGGATGATTATAAGTGATGATAACAATCTGAAATAATATGGAAGCAAGCAAACATGTAGCTAAACCGGCGGAAAATGGTGTTTCAATGCTTGGAAATAAGGCCTAGGGCTCCTACTTTCACTAGAGGACACTCTCAACAATGAAAACATAATTGAATGCATAAATATCATTTCTTCAGTATGCTACTCTGAACCACTCTCCGGTCGAATAACAAACACCAATCATTGCGTAGGGCTGTAACACAACTCCTCAAGTCTATATTCCCTCTCTAGGGCACCCCACGCTATCACTATGAGCGCCCTAAATTAGTACTAAACAAAAGCCACAATTTCATAGGTTCATCTTCCAACACAAGATATAAATATCATGCTAAACCACACGGTGCACACACTATCACATTTACCCCGTGATCAAAGTGTTTACGGAGATAACAAAACCACTTCAATAGCATAACATATGAAGATCACATCTACATATTCAACTAGATTACAAAGCTCATGATCACATGAAGATCACACCATGGGAGAGAGAGATGAACCACATAGCTACCGGTAGAGCCCTCATCCCCGGGGGAGAACTAATCCCTCTTCATCATAGGAGACAGCAACAACGATGTAGATGGCGGTAGAGTCGATGGAGATGGCTTCCGGGGGAACTTCCCTGTCCCGGCAGGGGGGAAGAACAGATATCTGTCCCCCGATACTTGTCGGTGGCGGCGACGGAGCTACGGATGTATTTTGCGGAAAAGGTCGATTCCCCTAGGATTTATGCATCAGGGAGTATATATGGGCGAAAGGGCGATGCCGGGAGGTGGCCAGGGGGCCCACACCCCTAGGTGGTGCTGCTAGGGGGGACCCGAGGCACCCTATGGTGTGACCACCCTGTGCCCCCCTCCGGGGCTCTTCGAGACTTCTGGAAGCTTCCGGGACTTTTAGGACTTCTGGCTTTCAAATTTTCCAATTCCGTGAATATTACCAGAACAACTTTTCTGAAACTAAAAACAACGGAAAACAGGGAACTGGTTCTGTGGCATCTTGTTAATAGGTTAGTCCCGAAAACATGTAAAAATGACATAAAGTCTAAGGAAAACACGTGGGAAACAACATGGAACATCAGAACCTAGGGATACGTTTATGACGTATCATGGAGAAATGCATGGATTTTTTGAACTAAATCATATCAAACTTCACCTCGCTTGAGTTGCACACCCATAATCCAATGGACAAGCAAAAGGAGCTAACCAGGAACTACTACGAGGCATGAAACCGAGACTCTAGATTCCCCTTGAGCGAACTACGAGTTGTTGGATTGAAGAACTGCCTGTTGTATTATGGAGCATACATACTACTCCCAACATATCAACATGTTATACACCGTTCTTTCTGGTTTATGGTGCAGAGGCCCAATTGCCTAGTCATGTTTATCATGATTCACCAAGGGTCACTTCATACATGGAAACTGAAAACGAGACAGCTCTTCAAAACTAGTTGGACGCCTTGGAAGAAGCACGAGAACTCACATCATCTAGATCAACTATATATCAACAAGACTTGTGTTGCTATCGTATCCGCAAAGTGAGAACTCACACTTTTTAGGAGGGTGATCTAGTTTTTTGACTTGTTTAGAAAAGAGATGGGATGCACAAACTGAGCAACCTTCGGAGGGATCGTTTGTAGTAAGTAAAACTCCGCACAATGGATCATATTACATCATTGATACGCGTGATGTTGGAAGGTCACGACATCTAAGGAAGAGACACCAAGGCCTTGGAATATAGCTCTGTTACGCCCATATTACACATAGGATCATAGTAGTCATTATGTTTCTATTATGATCAATGGAATAAAGCAGGGAGGTCCTAAAATTCAGATCATTGTCATTTCACCAACTTATTACAGTTTGGAAGAGTCTTTAGTTTTTATCATTGATTATAAGGTTACTTGGGGGCTGATGCCAATGCCTAGTTCATAACCCTCGAACCTGGCATATGCCTAAGTTTATTTCTTCGTTAAACTTGCCTGCAAGTTAGTGGTTACACTCAAATAAGTGACCTAGATGTGTGCCTGAAAAGTTAATCGGTTTATAACCCAGAAAAGGATATATACTGACCCTGAACTTTTTCAAAGTTTGACGCACTAGAACAAGTCGCGTGATAAACCGGTTGTGCAAGAATTGCAAAGATCAACCAAAAGGGCTAAAAAATCAAGAAATTTTTGCAAACCAACACATTCTATAGAAGGCAAAGCTAGATATTTTTGCGAGATCGCAAGTTTTTTACATGCCAACTGTTGCATAAGGTGCACACCCGCACCATAAAAATAGGACTTGAAATAACAATTTATCTAGTCTATTACAAGCTGATGTTGACATGATCACACGTTCGTTGGGAGACCCCAAGAGGAAGGTATGATGTAGTCTAGAGTAAGTTTTCCCCTAGTATAGAACCAGAGTTATAAAACCAGTATGACTTCATAGTCTTGAAGAAGGTTGCTTTATCAAGGCGCCAGAAAGGTAATAGTGTGTAGTTGAGGGGAGCGTGGAACCTGCACACAAACATAAACTCTCTCTTGCCCCAATTTCCGGAAGGTTATCAATCTTTCAGTCTTGCTGAAAAGAGGAGAATCAAACATATCGAGTCTTCAAAAACAATAAAAGTAAAAATGGAACAATGAGGAAACAATGATTAAAAGTGCTTAAAAAGAATGTTTGCAATATGGGGAAAATAGGACTGGGCGCCATAGGTTCCCTAGTGGTATCTCTCCAAAGAAAACAAACATGTTGGGTGAACAAATTACACCTGGACAATTGATAAATGATGAACGTATAACAATATTATTATGACGAGATAAAGTTCACGCGTTTTAACATTGCATGAATTATGTGAAGGAATATGGACCTCTATCCAGCATGCATCCATATCTAAAAGTCCACCTCAAGAAAGCTATCCAGCAAATCCCTTGGTAATAAGTTGCAGCAACAAAGTGATTGCTATATGTGCAACAGACAAATGCATTAAGATCAATACATAATGTATGTAGTGGTTCCCATCCCTGGACAAGAGCACTGTTGTTTTCTCCTTAATGGCAACAACACATCCTCCCCCCGCACGTTTCTGTCACTCGAGTGGAGGCAACAAGGACGTATGAACACACTATCTAGCATATAAACCCTCTCTTGGAGGTGAAAACAACTACGTGACCAAGGTAATCATAAACACTGGAGAGCATTGCTGGACAATATAAAAAATCTCTACAAATATAAGTGAACCATCTCATATTGCCATGAACAAAATAATCATAATATCATGGTTCCCAGCAGACAGAACATGCACAATTACATAACAGTGGTCTCGATCATGTGAGGTGATACATCTCCAACCTATCTATAATTTCTGGTGTTCCATATTGATATTATGCCAATTGCTACATGTTTCCTATACAATTCATATCATTTTTATGCATTTTCTCGTACTAACCTATTGATAAGATGCCCACAGTGCAAGTTCCTGTTGTCTGCTGTTTTTTATTTAAGAAAAGTTATTCTGGAAATATTCTCGGAATTGGACGAAACAAAAGCCAAAGTCCCTATCTTTCTATCACGTACACGGAGACCGGAGGAGACTCGAAGGGGTCCATGGAGGTGTCCACACCATATGGCGGCGCGCCCCAGGCCGCGCCACCACGTGGTGTCGGCCCCTGGGCGCCCAGCGGCATCGCCATTCCGTCTATATAATGCCTTCCTCGGGAAAACCCTAAGTACCCGAGCCTCCATCCATGAAAAGTTATGTATCCTCCTCCATTGTCAACCCTAGCTCGGGAGGGTTCTAAAGCTCTCCCCGGCACCCCGCCGGAGAGGGGAATCATCACCGGAGGGCTCTTCATCACCATGCCTGCCTCTGGAGTGATGAGTGAGTAGTTCATCCTTGGACTACGGGTCCATAGCATTAGCTAGATGGTTATATTTTCCAATATTGTTCCATCATGTTTATATCTTGTGAGTTTCCTAATGATACGTCTCCAACATATCTATAATTTCTGACGTTCCATGTTGATATTATGCCAATTGCTACATGTGTTCTATAAACTTCATACCATTTTTATACATTGGGACTAACCCATTGACAAGATGACACAATGCTAGTTCATATTTTCTTTTGTTCTTTATTTCAGAATTTTTTTTCTAGAAATATTCTCGGGATTGGACGAAACAAAAGCCAAAGACCCTATTTTTCTATCATTTACACGGAGTCCGGATGAGACTCAAAGGGGGACAGGGAGGTGGCCACACCATGTGGCGGCGCACCCTGGACACGCCACTACGTGGTGTGGTCCCCCTGGGCGCCCACCGACATCGCCCTTCCGCCTATAAATTGCCTTCCTCGGGAAAACCCTAAGTACCCGAGCCTCCATCCACGAAAATTTCTGTATCTGTTGCCATCGTCAACCCTAGTTCAGGAGGGTTCTGAAGCTCTCCCCGGCACCCTGTCGGAGAGGAAATTCATCACCAAAGAGCTTCGTCACCATGCCTGCCTAAGTAGTGACGCGGGAGTAGTTCATCCTTGGACTACAGGTCCATATCATTAGTTAGATGGTTGTCTTCTCCTATTTTGTGCCATCATGTTTAGATCTTGTGAGCTGCCTAACATGGTCAAGATCATCTTACTATAATGCTACATGCCGTGTTTGTTTGGATCCGATGAATATTGAATACTATGTCAAGTTGACTATAGATCTACCATATATGTTACTTGTGATCTTGCATGCTCTCCGTTACTAGCAGATGCTCTGATCAAGTAGATGCTTGTGACTCCAAGAGGGAGTATTTATGCTAGATAGTGGGTTCATGCCTCTAGTAAACTGGGAGAGTGACAATAACTTCTAAGATTGTGGATGTGATGTTGCCACTAGTGGTAAAACAACAATGCTTTGTATAAGGATAATTGTATTGTTTACATTACGCACTTTACTTAATGCAATAATCTGTTTCTTGCAACTTAATACCCAAAGTTTGCTTGGATGACGTCCTGAGGGTGGATTATTAGTCATAGATGCAGTTGGATAACGGTCTATGTATCATGTTGTAATGCCCAATTGAATATCATAGTAATCATCATGTCATGTATATGCATTACGATGCATTCTCTATTTTGTCAATTGCCCAGCTGTAATTTGTCCACCCAGCATGTTATTTATCTGTTATGGAGAGACGCCACTAGTGAACTGTGGACCCCAGTCCATTCTTTTACACTGATAATACAACCTATTGTAAACACTATTATTTTTCACTTCAAACATTGTTCTTATTTCATTTACTGCAAACAAACATCATTTTCCACACTATACGTCTAATCCTTTGTTTAAAACAAGACCAATGAGATTGACAACCTCACTGTTTCGTTGGGGAAAAGTATATTGGTTGTGCTGTGTCCAGATTCCACATTGCTGTTCAGCCTGGTAGTGCTCCCTGCCATGATTAGGTGTGAACAACCTTCAGAAGTGATTTCTTTCTCCTACTAGTCTGATTAAACCTTGGTTACTTTCTGAGGGGAAATCTTGTTCTTGTACTCATCATACCTTCCTCTTGGGATCTACCAATGAACGTGTGTTCACACGTCATCAAGCTCTTTTTATGGCGCCGTTGCCAGGGAGGACGATGATTTCTGCAAGGGGAGTCTCTTACCTACAATATTTTTTACTTTGTTATTGTTTTGCTTAGTTTATTTCATTTCGTCTTGTTTTCTTCTTTACATAAAAAACACGAAAAAAATTAGTTCTTCTCACAGTTGTTATTTTTTTTATCTTGTTTTAATATTGCTAAAATGAGTAACCTTTAGAACACTAAGTTGTGTGACTTTACTAGCATAAACAACAATGATTTTATTTGTACACCTATTGCTCCACCTGCTCCTAATGCAGATTTTTCTGAAATTAAGCCTGCCCTGTTAAATCTTGTTATGGGAGAGCAATTTTCTGGTGTTGGTACTGATGATGTTGCTGCTCACCTTACTGATTTTGTTGAACTTTGTGAGATGCAAAAGTATAAGGATATATATGGAGATATTATTAAACTGAAAATTGTTTCCTTTCTCCTTGAAAGGAAGAGCTAAAGAATGGTTGCTATCTTTGCCTAGAAATAGTATTGATTCTTGGACTAAATATAAAGATGCTTTCATTGGAAAATATTATCCTCCTGCTAAGATTATATCTCTAAGAAGTAGCATTGTTATTTTTTAACAATTTGATAATGAGCATGTTGCTCAATCTTGGGAAAGAATGAAATCTTTGGTAAAGAATTGTCCCACCCATGGACTGACTACTTGGATGATCATCCAAACCTTTTATGCATGTCTTAACTTTTCTTCAAGAAACCTTTTGGTTTCAGCTGCTGGAGGTACCTTTATGTTCATCACTTTGGGTGCTGCAACAAAGCTTCTTGATGATAAATTATTCTGAATGGCACACTCAGAGAGCTCCACAAGGTAAGAAGGTAAATTTTGTTGAAGAAACCTCTTCCTTGAGTGATAGGATTGATTCTATTATGTCTATCCTTGTGGTAAAACTAATGTTAATCCAAGTAATGTTCCTTTAGCCTCTTTGGTTGCTAAAGAAGAGTATGTTGATGTGAACTTCATTAAAAATAATAATTTCAACAATAATGCTTATAGAAATAATTTTGGTAGTAACAATTATAAGCCCTATCCTTGTAATAGTGGTAATCGTTATGTCCATTCCTATGGTAATTCTTAAAACAACAATAGAAGTGTACTCTCTGATCTTGAAATCATGCTTAGGGACTTTATTACTACACAAACCGCTTTTAATAAATCTGTTGAGGAAAAGTTTGGCAAAATTGATGTCCGTGCTTCTAAAGTTGATAGCCTTGCTCTTGATGTTTATCTTCTTAAAATTAAGGTTATGCCTCATGATGGTAAAGAAAGCAAAACTTTGAATTCCATTCAAATTCGAATTGATGACAATATTAGGATGTTCGAAAATTTGCATGCTAGATGGGAAAGAGAAGATGAAATAGCTAGAAAGAATAATATAGCTAGAGTTTGTACTATTACCACCACTAGTAATGCTGCAGTTTCAAATTTTGGTAAACCTCCTACTATTAATGGTAAATTAATTAGTGTTGGCAATGTCTCCACTTCTTCCGTTAAACGTTTAAAATTGCCTAAAACCATTGAAACTGTTCTTGATAAAAGTGCTGAATTTTTTTGAAATATGGGAGACAATGCTCCCATTACCTTACATAATAATGATTTTTATTTTGATTGTTGCAATATTTCTAAAGTAATCATGTTCCTACAAAAACTAGCTAGAATTCCTAATTCTAGTGCTATAAATATGGCTTTTACAAAACATATTACAAATGCTCTCATGCAAGTTAGAGAAGAAAAGTTAAAACATGAAGCCTCTATCTCTAGGAAGTTAGAAGTTGGTTGGGATGCCATAATTAAAATGAAGGTTAATTATTTTTATTGTAATGCTTTATGTGATCTTGGTGATAGTATCTCTGTTATGCCCAAGAAACTCTATGATATGCTTTATTTACCACCTTTGGAACACTATTATTTGGATGTTCATCTTGCTGATAATGCTAAGAAGAAACCTTTGGGGAGATTTGATGATGTTCTTATTATGGTTGACAATAAACTTGTCCCATTGATTTTTTTGTTATGAATGTTGAACGCAATGCTTCCTGTCCTCTTGTTTTGGGAAGATCTTTTCTTAGAACTGTTGGTGTTGTTATTGATATGAAAGAGAGGAATACGAGATATCAATTCCCACTCAATAAAGGCATGGAATACTTCCCTAAAAGAGAATGAAGTTACCTTTTGATTCTATTATTATAAGAAATTATGATTTGGATGCTTCTTCACTTGATTTTTTTTTTTTTTTTTTTGCTTTTGTGCCTAACTGAAAGGCCTTAAAGAAAAGCACTCTTGGGAGATAACCCATGTTTTATTTCTGGAATTTTTCTTTTCTTTTCTTCCAATCAAGGTGTTGTTTACTTCTTTAACAACTCCTTTGTGTATTTACGTTTTTGAATTGTTCTGCCAAGTAATGTCTCTAGTGGAAAGTTGATGCTAGATTTTGGACTTATGCGCAAAAACATATTTTTGCTGTCCACTGTTTAATTCGTATTAAATTCCACAAAAATCGAAACATCCTAAGAAAATTGTGCGTGATCCTTAGACATTTATGCAACTTATCTCAGTTCCGAGTTTTCTGATCCGACCAACATAAGTTCCTTGAAAAAATTCGTCTTTACAAACTGTTCTTCTTTTGACAGATTCCGCCATTTTACTTTTTATTCTCTCTTTTACTATATTGAGTGGATTTCTTTGCTCCACAAAACATCAATGGATGTAGATAATGTTTAGAAAGTATTGTTAATACTTGTGTACATGCAGAACATGTGAGTTTTTGATTATGCACTAACCCTCTAATGAGGATTACTTTGACTTTGGTGTGAAGGAAGTTTTCAAGGGTCAAGGGAACATGATGATATAATGTGATCAAAAAGATTGAAAAGACTAATATTGGGGATGCCCCTGTGGATCATCCCATCAAATTTTAATAAGGCTCAAGCGTCTAAGATTGGGGATACCCAAGACATCCCTTTCTTCATCAACAACTTATCAGGTCATTTCTTGTGAAACTATACTTTTATTCCTTCACATCTTTTGTACTTTACTTGGAGCGTCCATTTGCTTTTATTTTATTTTATTTTCTGTAATAAACTTGGTTGGATCCTATCATTCTTGTGTGCGAGAGAGATATGCTCCGCTTTTTCATATGAATACTCATATTTTTCATTTATTGTCTAGGTGCTGCAATTCTTTTAGCTCATGTTTTTCATGCATCTCTTACTAAGAGCTGTTAGTTCTTGTAGAGTAGCACTCTCTTGTTTCATTGATAAATTATTTGGAGAGTTTGTGTTGAAATAAATTGATTGATGTTGGAGAAGAATAAAATATTTCATGCTTATTATGGTGCTATTGGAAGCTTGTTTAGCCAATGGCTTAGACTTTAACATGTCATATTAGATATTATTTTAATTATATGCTTAGTAGTTATTGATGTAGCGTGACTTGTCTCAAATATCTGAGAGTCCTCAAAGTGTCATTAAAAGAAATCATGAGTTTTTTTTACCATATCGAAGTATAATATTGTGGTATACTCCTTTGAATGCTTTATTTGGGTTGACCTGGCGCATGCTCACACCATGTTATGACTACAAACCAGTCACCTCTAGCCTCTATATCATTTATTTTTTGACTTGTAATATCATTTATGTTTTGATTAATGATATTTTGTCGCTACGCATGATGACACTAGTACGAGAATGCTTACCAATGACAAACATAATAAAGCTACCGCTAGCGAAGTGGTGTTTGCCAGCGTTAACACGCCAATGGTAATAGGTTACCGTTGGAGAACCATTCCTATTCGCCAGCGCTATTTAGCTACCGCAGGCAAACACCGAAATATTTAAAATTTCAAAGTAATTATTCCCTTTTTTTCAAAATTTCAAAACATTTGAATTGGGGAACCTTTAATCGCAGTGTAGGATTTTTTTCCTTTTTCTGATTTACTTCAATTTTAATTGTCCACTTTCCGCCCGGTCACCCATCCTCACACTACTCTAGCCCCATCACGCTTTACTTGTTAGTTCCTTCCCTATGAGCTACCTAGGAACAACTCATACTTTGTTGATAATATAGTACTATCAATGATGTTAACTATTGGACCATGGTGTCACATGCCTTCACTTTTTGAATCGAGAAAATTATTTAAGTAAACAAAAATGAATAAGTAGTGATAATCTTGAATTCAAATAGCAAGATTTTTTTAATTTTGTCATTTAATATCGAATAATTCATATCTATAAATCTGCAATTCGAATTCGACAAATGATATGTCTAAATTGATTAGGAAAATAAGAGGAATCCAAATATGACATCCATATCATCTTTTCTTAAAAAAAAATTAGTTTTTTGAAATATGATTTTTTTTATTAATTTGATTTTGTAGGAAAATTTCTTCTTTTTGAAATAACCTTTTTCCCTTTTTGAATTTGGAAAATCTGAGAAAGCTCACCGGGTAAACCCGGATGAGGTTGGATTGGAAATTTGCTCACGACTTTTTTGATATATTAAACATGTTTTTTTTTACGTAGTATGCAAAAGTTATGGTTGTTTTACATTTTTTTTCAAAATTTGCATAAAAGGCCAAAATTCATATTTCAAAATTTATATACCAACTAGACCCTACACCCTACCCACATATAAAAGGATTTTATTTTTTGAACATTTTATCATTTTTGTTTATGTTTTCGAAAACTAAAAAGGCGGTCCACCGGGGGAAGGGGGGAGGGGGGGGAGTGTGGAGTGAGAAGATTCAAAACTTTCCGTCGACGAACAAAAAAAATATGTTGGCCAACGGTAACCTTAGCGCTAGCGAAGCGGTATGTTGGCCAGCGGTAAGCTTAGCGATGGCGAACCAAACGTCGTTCGCCTGCGGTAAGCTAGATAGTGCTGGAAAACCAAAAAAGATGTTCGCCAACGGTACTTGTCGCCGAGCTCACCCCGAGGTCCACGGTTACCGTTGGCAAACCAACTGGCCTGTTCACAAATGGTAAGCCTGGTACGACTGGCCAACACACAAATCACTTCGTCAGCGGTAATAGAGCTGGCCAACACTAAAGTCACTTTGCCAGTGATAAGCCGGAGGCTATAAGCCTTTTCCTACTAGTGTTATGGCCGTTATTGCTCTCTTAGTTTGTCGCTCCCACTCTCTTGCTAGCCTTCATCTGTACTGAGTATGAGCTCTACTCGTGCACCCAACTCCCCAAAACCCAAAGTTTGCCAAATGTGTCCACCATACCCACCTATATGTGGTAATTCACCGCCACTCCAAGTAAATTTCTCGTGTGGTACCTTTAAACCTTCAAAATTATACCTGCTTTTGTGCCTATGTTTAGAGTACTTTGATCTCAGCTTGCAATGCTTTTACAATAATGTCAATCAAGATTGTATGGTAGCATGTCACCTCGGAAATTATTTTGTTGTTATCGTTTTACCTACTCGACGACGAGTAGAACTAAGGTTGGGGATGCTTTTTATACGTCTCCAACGTATCTATAATTTCTGATGTTCCATATTGATATTATGCCAATTTCTACATGTTTTGTATACACTTCATAGCATTTTTATGCATTTTCTAGGACTAACCTACTGATAAGATGCCACACTACCAGTTCCTGTTTTCTACTATTTTTTATTTAGGAAAAGTTGTTATGAAAATATTCTCGGAATTGCACGAAGCAAAAGCCAAAGTCCCTATTTTTCTTTCACGTACACGGAGTGCGGATGAGACCCGAAGGGGACCAGGGAGGTGGCCACACCATATGGCGGCGCACCCCTTGGGCACCCACCGACATCCCCCTTTCGCCTAAAAATTTCCTTCCTCGGGAAAACCATAAGTACCCGAGCCTCCATCCACAAAAGGTTCCATACCCTCCGCCATCATAAACCCTAGTTCGGGAGGGTTCTGAAGTTCTACCCGGCACCCTGCCGGAAAGGGAAATCATCACCGGAGGGCTCTTCATCACCATGTCTACCTAGGAATGATGCCTGAGTAGTTCATCCTTGGACTACGGGTCCATAGAAGTAGCTAGATGATTGTCTTCTCCTATTTTGTGTCATCATGTTTAGATCTTGTGACCGGCCTAACATGATCAAGATCATCTTATTCTAATGCTACATGTTGTGCTTGCTGGGATCCGATGAATACTGAATACTATGTCAAGTTGATTATAGATCTATCGTATATGTTATTTGTGATTTGCATGCTCTCCGTTACTAGTAGATGCTCTAACCAAGTAGATGCCTGTGACTCCAAGAGGGAGAATTTATGCTAGACAATGGGTTTATGCCTCTAGTAATCTGGGAGAGTGACAATAACTTCTAAGATCGTGGATGATTTTTTGCCACTAGATATAAAATAACAATGCTTTGTCTAAGGATAATGGTATTTTTTACATTACGCACTTTACTTAATGCAATAATCTGTTGCTTGCAACTTAATACCCAAAGTTTGTTCGGATGACGTCTTGAGGGTGGATTATTAGTCATAGATGCAATTGGATGACAGTCTATGTATCATGTTGCAATGCCCAAATGAATATCATAGTAATCATCATTTCATGTATATGCATTACGGTGCATTCTCTATTTTGTCAATTGACCAACTGTAATTTATTCACCCAACATGTTATTTATCTGCTATGGAGAGACACCACTAGTGAATTGTGGACCCCCGGTCCATTCTTTTACACTGATAATACAACCTACTACAAACACTGTTCTTTTTCACTACAAACATTGTTCTCATTTTATTCACTTCAAACAAACATCATTTTCCACACTATACGTCTAATCCTTTGTTGTCAGCAAAACCGGTGAGATTTACAACCTCACTGTTTCGTTGGGGCAAAATATCTTGGTTGTGTTGTGTGCAGATTCCACGTTGCTGCTGAGCCTGGTAGTGCGCCCTGCAAACATCAGTTGTCAACAACCTTCAGAAGTGATTTCTTCACCTACTGGTCCGATTAAACCTTGGTTTCTTTCTGATGGAAAATCTTGGTGCTGTACTCATCATACCTTCCTCTAGGGGTCTCCCAACAAACGTGTGTTCACACGCCATCACCTAACACGATCAAGATCATCTTATTGTATTGCTACATGTTGTGTTGTTGGGATCCGATGAATATTGAATACTATGTCAAGTTGATTATAGATCTATCATATATGTTATTTTTGATCTTGGATGCTCTCCATTACTAGTAGATGCTTGTGACTTCAAGAGGGAGTACTTATGATAGATAGTGAGTTGATGCCTCCAATAATATGGGAGAGTGATAATAACTTCTAAGATTGTGGATGTGTTGTTGCCACTAGGGGTAAAACAACAATGCTTTGTCTAAGGATAATTGTATTGTTTACATTATGCACTTTACTTAATGCAATAATCTGTTGCTTACAACTTAATACCCAAAATTTGCTTGGATGACGTCCTTAGGGTGCATTATTTGTCATAGACGCAGATGGATATCGGTCTATGTAACATGTTGTAAAGCCCAAATTAATATCATAGTAGTCATCATGTCATGTATATGCATTACACTGCATTCTTCTATTTTGTCAATTGCCCAACAGTAATTTGTTCAACAAGCATGTTATTTATCTGTTATGGAGAGACAACACTAGTGAACTGTGGACCCCGGTCCATTCTTTTACACTGATAATACAACCTACTGTAAACACTGTTCTTTTTCACTTCAAACACTGTTCTCATTTCATTCACTGCAAACAAACATCATTTTCCACACTATACGTCTAATACTTTGTTTTCAGCAAACCGGTGAGATTTACAACCTCACTGTTTTGTTGGGGCAAGGTATCTTGGTTGTATTGTGCGCAGATTCCACGTTGCTGCCGAGCCTGGTAATGCGCCGTGCCAACATCAGCCGTCAACAACCTTCAGAAGTGATTTCTTTCTCTTACTGGTCCGATTAAACATTGGTTTCTTTCTAAGGGAAAATCTTGCTGCTGTACTTATCATACCATCTTGTTGGGGTCTCCCAACGAACATGTGTCCACACGCCATCAAGGTCTTTTCTGGCGCTGTTGCCGAGGAGGAAGAGGATTTCTGCAAGGGGAGTCTGTCCCTTCCAATCTCTTTACTTTGTTATTGTCTTGCTTTTTTACTTGCTTTATCATGCTCGATATCAATGTTTGATTTCTTTGAAACCAGATCTTATTGGCAAGGTGGGTGCATGGAATAACAACAAAAATATTATAAGGAACACTGTTTGTCACAAAAACGGATACACTTATGGTAAAATTTTAATAAATTGAATAACTATGCTAAAAACTTGTGTTCTACTTATAATGTTACTTATTGGTTTGATAAATCTTGTTGTTGTAGGAGGTATAAACACTTCCCTTTTCAATATGAGTATAATCATAATGTTACCATATCTTTTTATGTCAAGGGAAATGATGAATTTTATGATTGTGGAACAAATTGAAGAATCTATTGATTGCAAGGGTGCATTCAAAATTGCTTATTTGCTTGAAAATATTGATGACGCACCTTAAAAATATGAGATTTATGATATACTTGAATTTTGCTTTGATAATTACAAGGAAGAAAATGGCTATATTCTTAAATATCTTTGTAAGTGCTCTCCACCAAAGGAACAGACTAATATCTTGCAGGAGCCTCTGAAAGAAGAAATTGCTGAATCTGGAAGCTCATTGGATGGAAAAGAGGAAGAGGGTGACGATCAAGAGGATGAAGACTGGAGTAGCTACCCATGTCTACCTCTGTTGGGGGAATAGATAAGGGGGTACCTTAGATTCCACCCACATGAACCGGATTTACATATAGACAGTCTGTAAACATGTTTCTCATTTATATATAGACGATCAAAAAATGAAGATGCGGCGGAGCCCAGCGTGACCCGACAAACAAAGGTGACAAGCCAGAAGGCCCAAGACATAGCTAGGCGGCCCAAGGCCGGTAGCACAACTTGGACCCGGACTGGTTGATCCGGGCCATGTTATGAATCGGCAGAGAACCTGAAGACTGGCTCGGGCTAGGACTCTAACAATGGGTATAACCATGATTCTCTTGTAACCTTAGGGATTCGTCTATTATATAAAGAGAGGCCCTGAGACGTAGAAAGATAAGTTCTAGTTTATAGCAATATCTCTCGAGACATCGGAAGCCAAAATCGCTCCTTGTAATCTTGACCTTGATTTCCCAATAGTAGGAAAGTAGGAGTAGGTTTTTCCCTCAATAGAGGGGCCATACGTGGGTGAACTTGCGTCTCTTGTTTCTACATTAACCCTTTCGAGACTTTGCTTAGTAGTAATGGCCTCACAATCTAGTTCTCACATGAGGACACTTCCGTGAAAACCCCACGATAGTTGGCGCCCACCATGCATGGGGCCAGCTCGCGGAAGTATCGTTTTTTCTCGGAAGGAGCCCTACTAGGGACCGTGAGGCTCACAATCGGCCGACTCAGGAAGAGTCGGCATGGAAATTATTATAACCATGACACTTGGGGACCAGAATTCTCTTTCGTCGAGTCTGGTTTTCGAGTTCCTTTCGGCGAAATCCACGTTTTCGTCGGGTTGGTAGGAGGAACCGGCCGAGAGCCAGATCAGGAGTCCGATTCAGTTTCTAGAGAGGCCAGGATTGAACACTCGGATGGAGAATCTTCAGTCGACAACAATGATGACCAGTATGAAATAGTTTCTATTGACCAACTTTTTGAATATCGACTCGGAGGAAACCTAGAACATGAATTGGAGAACTTTGTAGAAACAGTTAAGCGCGCAACTGTCTATATGGAATGACTAGACCGGCCTAAAGAGCCGAGGTACGATTCTAGTGGAAATTTAATTACCAATACTGTTTTAGGCTCAAATCTGGATCATGGAGCTTCAAGGGCAGCGGGATCTGGGCCGGTTGATCCAGAGGCAAACCACATCAACACCAACTTCGTACGTACCAAGGCATGCACAACAATGGACTAACTGAATGAGCCCTTTGCAACACCAATTACTCCAAAGAACCTAACTAAATGTAACACAGACATCGCAAAACTTCGAGACGAACTAACTCGCGCTCGCGAGAAAATTTAGAATGAGGTAACATCCATAAATAAAGCACACTCGTATGTTATGGAAGAGGCGACACGTTTGGAAACGGAAGGGCTTCACTTAAGATTTCGGCAGATAGAACTGGAATCAATTCAGCACAGGCGTCACCAGACCTGGCTGAATGCTGGTTTTGGGGTAGGACTTAGGCCAACAAATCTTCAGAATCGTGTTCAGTCCCCAACAAGAACTCCGGGTCCTTCAAAACTGGTTCCACCAGTTCAATCAATACCACAACCAGTTCCACCACTTCTGTATCCAATTCAGCAAGTTCATAATCCGATTCAACCACCAAACCGACCTGTGCGATTTCAGCCGGCTAGTTCATGAGCATCTTAACCTGGAGCAGAATCAAATTTATCACCATCCCATACTTCAACAACCTGTGCGTTTCCATACACCTCATGGGAACTTCAAAAACCCGATTGATAATATTTGGGAGGCAACCAATAGTTTAGCCTGAATTCTAGTTGATGGAAATAACCCGTTGGGGGTAAAGGCAATCAGAGCAATTGAGATGCTACAAACAGCAGTAACCCAACACATGAATTACAGTAACAAGGACAAGATTCACTCTACGCCATACAACAGCATGAACTCGTTGCCAAGGAGCTAGCACGCGAATTCGCCCGTTCTTGCCGGCTCTAGTAATGCAAACCGGCAACCGCAGCCAGTTCAGCCCAGACATGTAGTTTCACATGCCCCTGGGGTAATAAATACAGGTCACAATCAGAAAAGGAGCGAGAATGTAATTCAAGACCTCGTTGGGCTCCGATTCAAAATCTAGTTTCCAACTCTGTAATGGTTGGAACTCACATGATTGGAATTCAGTGTGTGGAACCTGCGATTAGAAATGAGAGGATACCAGCTGGTTTTAAAGGAACTCACAGAGTTGTAAATTACACTCTGGATATGGATCCAACAGATTGGATATAAGGCTACGTGATGGCCATGGAGATTTTAGAGGTGAGTGACGCAGTGTGCGCACGGTACCTGAGTGTGATGTTGGAAGGACCTGCAAAAATCCTGGTTAGAAAACATACATGCAAACTCTATCATCAGATGTCAAGAACCGAAAGATTAGTTTATCAAAAAAATTCAAGGAACTTGCAAGCGCCCAACCATGATTACAGATCTGGAATATTGTGTCCAGAAGGAAGGAGAATCTGCTCAACATTAGTCACTACGTCGCATAAATCATTCATTCATATGTTGGTCTCACCGCCGAGCAAGCGGTTATAGCTTTAGATAGAAACTGCAGATTTGACCTGTTAAAGCATAAACTGGGGCTTATCAAGAGGTATGTTAGCAATATGAGCGAGCCGATGGACGCTATGACCAAGTATGCAGAGTCTTATAAAACAAAGGATGCAGACTCAGATGATGAGAAGTCTGGGAAAGGAAAGAAAACTGGAGCTAAGGGAAACCAGAACCCAAACCAGAGTAATGGAAACTCCAGATTCAGAATAACAATAAGCGCAAGAATGGTGAAGGAACCTCAGACCTGGCTGCCAATACAAATAAAGGTTACAGAAACCAGCGCCAGAATAAAAATTTCAGAGGGAACCAGAATTTTTGGCCCAACAGTTTTGCTCAGGCACAATAGGCTTTGAAGGGACCATGCCCTTGTCACAGTAAAAACGGAAAGGTAGCAAATCACTCTTGGGATTTTTTTTATAATGTAGGGTCTCATGCCTAGTGGAACAACAACTATGAACCTGGAAACAATGGAGGTGGTAACCCAAGAAATATGGGAGGTGGCCATCCAGGAACCGAAAATCCAGGACTCCAAAATGATAACCAGGGTCACCAAGGTCAAGGTAACCAGGGAATGAATCAAGGCGGGAATCAACAAGTGGAAATTCCGGTTTTCAAACCAATCCCAAACAGCTAAGCTCTGGTTAATATCATGTGTTCACTACCAGTTCGTGCCAAAGAGAGAGAAATGTACAAAAAACGAGCAGTAAACGTTGTAGCTCTTGCTGTTCCTAGATGGCTAAACTGGTCAGAGCAGCCTATGACTTTGAGTCGAGCAGATCATCCTCCAAGAGTTGATAACCTAGGAAGTGTTGCTTTGGTCGTGGCTCCGCAAGGTGGAGGATATAAACTTGACAAGGTATTGATGGATGGTGGAAGTATCATAAACATGCTTTACTATGATACTTTAACATGATGAACTTACAAGAAAAGATGCTCCAACCATCATCAACTGTTTTTCATGGAATTGTCCCTAGTAAGTCCGTGCAACCTATTGGCAGAATTTATCTTGAAGTTTTGTTTGGAGTGTTTGAAAATTACAGGACAGAGATGTTGGCATTTGAAGTCGTCAAGTTTGAAAGTCTATATCATGCTCTATTTGGGCGGGCGGCTTATGCCAAGTTTATGGCACGACCCTACTACATATATCTTAAGCTAAAGATGCCAGGTCCTCATGGAAGTGTTACAGTTAACGGAGATAGAGACATAGCTCTGGAATGTGAAGAAGATGACACAACTTATGCAGAATCAGCTTGTCCAGATGAAGAACTAAAATTATATAAGCTTCAGGTTGATCCTGAAGATATGAACTCGCTCAAAAAGCCGTCAACTGAGTTTAAACTAAAATTCAAATAAGCTCAAGATACTAAACTGGTCGACTTCACCCATGGCGACTCGTCTAAGAAGTTCTGCGTGGTGGCTCACATGACTGATAAATAGAAAAGTGCACTCATCAAGTTCCTCCGTGAGAATTGAGACATTTTTGCATGAAAGCCTTTTGACATGCCTAGTGTTCCAAGGGAACTTGCTGAGCACAGTCTAAATATGGATCCTAACCTAAAACCGATTCACCAGTTCCTTCATTGTTTCAATGATGCGAGAAGAAAGGCAATTGGGGAGGAGATAGCTCGACTGTTAGCGACCGGATTTATTTTTGAAGTACTACATCCAAAGTGGTTAGCTAATCCAGTTCTTGTTTTGAAGAAAAATGGAACCTGTGAAATGTGCATATACTATACAAAATTGAACAAAGCATGTCCTAAAGATCCATTATTCTTGCCTCGGATTGATCAGATCATCGATTCTACACCTGGTTGTGAACTGTTATGTTTTCTACATGCCTATTCAGGTTATCATTAGATTAAGATGAAAGAGGAGGATCAAGAGAAGACCTCATTAATTACACCTTTTGGAGCATTTTGTTACACATTAATGCCCTTTGGACTGAAAATGCAGGAGCAAGTTATAAGATATGCATATAGAACTGTTTGGAAAAGCAAATTGTGCGAAATGTACATACTTATGTTGATGATATTGTTGTCAAGTCCCAAAA
Organism: Alopecurus myosuroides; assembly: GCA_028641055.1. Classification (NCBI taxonomy): domain Eukaryota; kingdom Viridiplantae; phylum Streptophyta; class Magnoliopsida; order Poales; family Poaceae; genus Alopecurus; species Alopecurus myosuroides. The sequence goes on along the minus strand of CM054057.1, from coordinate 302,472,519 downwards.
AGGTGATACTCTGATTTCGGACCTGGAAGAGACGTTTGCGATTTTAAGAAAGTATCATATGAAGTTGAATCCAACAAAATGTCTATTTGGAGTACCAGCTGGAAAATTACCGGGTTTCATAATTTCAGAGAGAGGAATTGAAGCAAACCCGGAAAAAATCAGGCTATACATAACCTGAAAAAACCGGTTTGTCTAAAGGACGTCTAGAAGTTGACTGGATGCGTTGTAGCTCCGAGCCAGTCTATAAGGAAATTGGGAGAAAATGGCATACCATTGTACCGACTCTTGAAGAAAACCAACAAATTTGTGTGGAACCAAGAAGCCGATGATACTCTGAAAGCCTTGAAAAAACAACTCTCTAACGCGCCTATATTAACTACACCTGAGAAAAGCCTATGTTGCTATATATTACTGCAAACAATAGGGCATAAGTGCAGTTGTGGTTATAGAAAGGAAACACGAAGGAAAATAAGGTCAGGTAGAGCGGCCGGTTTATTATGTGAGAGAGGTCCTGACAGAATCAAAGCAAAGATACCTACATTGGCAGAAACTGGTTTTTGGCATGTTTAGGGACAGTCGTAAATTGAACCCCATCATAGTTGTCAGTTTTACAGCTTTATCAGACATTATTCAAAACATAGAAGCAATTGGACGAGTTGCAAAGTGGGCTATTGAGATGGGACCGTACCACATCAAATATGAGCCAAGAACTGCAATCAAGTCTCAGGCCTTCATCGAGTCTATAAATGATTGGACACAGTTACAAGTCCCGCCGGATAAGCCTGACACTAAATATTGGACCATGCATTTTGACGGGTCACAACAATTGGAAGTATTAGGAGTTGGCGTAGTCTTGACATCCCCACAAGATGATAAGTTTCTGTATGTTTTACAAATCTCGTTTAAATGCACTAATAATGCAGCAGAGTATGAGGCTTTACTCCATGGGCTTCGAATTGCAAAGGAAATGAGTATAATCACGATTCGTTGCCTGGGAGATTCCAATCTTGTTTCTCAGCAAGTTACAGGAACCTGGCATTCCAAAGAACCAGTCATGGCAGCTTACATACGAGCAGTTACCCAGCTAGCAGGACATTTTCAGGGATATCAAGTCGATCATATTGATCGACGTCTTAATGAAGCATCTGATGCACTGTCTCGTCTAGGCTCTCAGAAAAATAAGTCCTACCCAATGTGTTCTTGGATGATATTCATAGTCCTTTAGTCAAGGTTCCCAAAGAGGAAGACCTGGCAAATCCGGATGCTTAGTCAGAACTGGTAGCAGCTCTTCATACAACACCAGAATGGACTGAACCATATCTGGCTTATCTCACAAGGGGCGAGCTTCCACAAGAGGAGATCATCGCTCGTCAAGTTATAATGCAATCAGAAGCATACACGATCATCAATGGTGAACGGTATAAGCGAAGTGCAACTGGAATTTTTCAAAGAGGCGTTTCTCCGGAAGAAGGGTGTCAGATCTTAAACGAGATCCACTCAGGAGATTGTGGTCATGATGCAAGTTTTAGGTCATTGGTCAATAAAGCCTTTAGTCATGGATTTTTCTGGCTTACAACAAATGCAGATGCAGAAAGGATCATGCGAACTTGTGAGGTTTGTCAGAAGTATGCAAGACAGGAACATATCCTAGCTCAGGATTTGTGCATGATTCCAATAACTTGGCCTTTCACAGTTTGGGGACTCGACATGGTAGGACCTTTGAAAATGTCATCTGGCTAAAAGAGTCACCTATTGGTAGCAGTTGACAAGTTCACAAAGTGGGTAGAGGCAGAACCTGCCAGCAAGTGTCATGCAGTTACAACCGTCAAGTTCTTGAAGAAACTGATTTTTAGATTTGGTTATCGACACAACATAATCACAGACAATGGGACAAACTTGTGTGAGGGAGCAATGAAGAAATTTTGTGAACTGAATCATATCGGACTTGATCTTTCCTTAGTGGCACACCCACAATCCAATGGACAGACAAAGCGGGCTAACCAAGAATTGCTAAAAGGTATCAAATCTAGACTCTAGTTTCCCCTCGAAAGAATTGCAGGATGCCGGGTTGAAGAATTACCTGCTGTGCTATGGAGCATACGATACTACTCTGAACATATCAACAAGTTATGCACCGCTTTTTCTCGTTTACGGAGCAGAGGCTATTTTACCAAGTGATATGTGCCATGACTCGCTAAGGGAAGATGCATATGTGGAAACTGAAAATGAAATTGCTCGTCAAAACTCACCTTATGCTTTCGAGGAAGCACGAGAACTCGCGGCATCCAGATCAGCCGTATACCAGCAAGACCTGCGTCGCTATCATAGCCACAGGGTCAGAACTCGAAACTTCCGAGAAGGATACTTAGTTCTGCGTCTAATTCAGAAAAAGACGACGTGCAAAAACTGAGCCCGCCATGGGAAGGACCGTTTGTAATTAGTAAAAGCCTACACAACGGGTCATATTACCTCATTGATATGCGTGATGCTGATAAATCACAAAAATCCGAGGAAGAAACTCCAAAACCATGGAACATAGCCCAGTTAAGGCTGTATTATACATAGGATCATTGTATCACTATGTTATCAATGAAATAAAGTGGGCAGACCTGGAAAATCCTCGTTACTGTCATTTTCACCAAACTTATCATAGCTTGGGTGAGATTTATGCTCTTTTGTATAGTTACTTGGGGGGATTGATGCTAGAGCACAACTTATATCTCAAGAACCTCGCATATGCCACATTATCTCAGTTATACTTGCCTGCTAGTTAGTGGTTATGTTGGGGGAATAGATAAGGGGGTACCTTAGATTCCGCCTACATGAATCGGATTGTCATGTTACCGATTCATAAGTTTGTCTCCGTTTAAATTTAGACAGTTCAAACATGAAGATCGAGGAGAATTTTTGGAGACCCGGAAGGTCGAAGGAAGACCCATCGTAGCCCATCATGATCTGGAAGAAGAAGATAAGCAGGCCAGAAGGCCCAGGACTCAGCACAGAGGCCCAAGTCTGGCAGGGCGGCACGACCCGGACTGGCCGATCCGGGCCATGGTGTGAATCGACCAGTAACCCGAAGGCTGGCTCTCGCTAGGACTCCGACGATGAATAGAACCCGGATTCTCCTATAACCTCAGGGACTCAGCTGTTATATAAAGCGATGCCCTAGGACATAGAAAAACAAGTTCTAGTTGATAGCAATAGCTCTTGAGACATCGGAAGCCAGAATCGCTCTTTGTAATCGAGACCTTGATTTCCCAATAGTAAGAAAGCAGGAGTAGGTTTTACCCTCAATAGAGGGGCCAAACCTGTGTAAACTCGCGTCTCTCTTTTCCACCTTAACCCTTTTGAGACTTTGCTTAGTAGAAATGGCCTCACAATCTAGTTCTCACATGAGGACACTTGCCGTGAAAACCTGATACATCCAAAACGTATCTCCTTTTCTGAACACTTTTGCTGTTGTTTTCTTCTAAACTCGTGAGTTTCGGATACAACTGACACATACTAATGCTGTTTTCAGATGAATTATCCTGGTGTCTCGTTTTTGTGCAGAAAATCAGCTTCTAGGAAAATGCCCCGAAAAAGTCCCAATGCTACTATTTTACCCAAAGACCCCAGAGCAAGAAGATGAGTTGGAGAGGGGCCAGGAGGGCCCCACACAACTTGGTGGCGTGCCCCCTAGGTCACGACACCTGATGGTGTGGCTGCCTCGGGTGCCCCTCGGGTCCTCCTTTCGCCTACTTAACCCCTTTGACCTAAAAACAGAGGGGGGTTTGTCATATTCCAGAGGAACACATCACAGCGTCGCCGCCACCTTGAAACCCAATTCGGGGATCACACGTAGGCTGAGAGGGATGGTAGTGATTGAATTAGATCTATCATGTAATAATGCCAGATTGATAGGGCATAGTGCCTAGTATTCATTGTTAGTGCTATCTATCGTTGTTGCAACTTGTTATGATTCACGTTTTTCACTAGTGTAACATCCCTGATTTTTTGGAAAGTCCAAAAATCATTAAAAATTGAAACCTTTTGTTTTCATGTTATGTAAGTCACCAAAACCAATGAGATGCAAGAAATAAAAGGAATCAATACATAACTCAATGAAAATTGAAATTAAGAATCCATTATACCTCTATTCCATAAACCCTAAAAGCATATTCACAATAAATATTCAATATTCAAAGAAATTGTTTTCTCTTAGAAATCCTTATTTTATAACATGTTTTCAAATCGACTATTAATTTGAAATTTTTTTATAGCCTTTGAAACCAGAGAATTATTACCTCTTAACAGTTTATATACCTCAAAATTATTTTTTGAGAATAACAACTATTTATATTGATATACAAATGATACTCCAAGTTTTAAACATAAAGGAGTGAATATAAAATGTTTTACTTTGTAAATAACATAAAATAAGACTTAGAAAAAAATATTACGACTTTTGGATTTTTTTTCCAAATTTTAGTAAGCCACTTTTATATTTATTTATTTTCTATTTAAAAATGGAATTAAGTTACTATTAATAAATCACTGAAATCTTAAATTTATAAAATATGAAAGTGAGGTAAAATGACTTTCAGAAATAGTATTTGACATATTAAATGTCTCTAAAATTTTATTTAATAAAAACATCATTTTATTATTTTTCCAATTTTAAAAAACATTAAGTACTATTAATGTTTTATTTATAATTGCAAAATATGAAAATTCAAATGTGTTGAAAAGTTTACAAAAATGTTATAATCTGACAGTTTTAAATTTTATGAATCAAACGCAATTGGTTTGAGGTTAAATGGATTTACCAATTAAAAGATATTAAAAACAGAAAAAAAATAAAAAAATAAAAAGGATGACGTCATGATGACGTCACCCGTCATCAACCTTGGCCGTTTCTCTCTCTACCGTTTCTCCCCAAAATTGAATCCGAAAATTTCTCCCGTTTAAGAGCACGATTGATGCCCCGTTTCCACCCCCTTAAAGCTCCCTCTCCCCTCTCCATTTTACCTCAGATCCCCTCTCATTTCATGCGTCCAAGCTGCAGAAATTGTTCGCCGGAGCCGTGCGTCCCCGCCGCCGTGTTTCTTCGATTCGGGAAAGGTGAGCCCGTCCCCGAGCGCTATACCCCACTTATCCTCCTTCCCTTGACCTAGTGATTCCCTCTGACCACTTGAAAATTTTCCTTGCGCACAGAATCGTTGCCGCCGTGCGCAATTGAGGTTGTCGGAACCACCACGACCCGTCCGCGTTGCGCTATCGTTCCCGGAAGCGCGAGCATGCGTCGTGGTCACCTATTTCCTCGCTGTGGTCTCCCGCGCCTCGTGGACCATCCCATTGAGCAAGAGGAGCACCGGAGAGCCGCCTCCGACAAGATCCCGAGCGCCGACCACCCTCCTCACCATTTCCGGCGGCCAATTCCGGCGGAAGGTAACCCTAACTCCCTCCATTCAATCTCAGCCGTTAGATTTGCAACAGATGGACGGGATTAGATCACTTAATCGAAAAGGTACCCGCGAATAGAATAGCGCCACGTCGACCAGCGAGTTAAATTGTTATTCGTCGCTCAGCGCTGTGCGTAGGAGGCCCAATCCCATGAGTTATCCGTCGCCCCACGCGGCAAACAGCCAATCTGAGCCCAACTGTCGCTGGATTTTTTATTTCCAAATAAAAATAGAATGTCATTTTGCAGAAAAGCCTCTGGTTATTGTAAACATCATAACTTTTGATCCACTTAGCCAAATTTAGCCAAATTTTGCAAAAAATCCCCTCGATGTGTAGAATCTTTTAGCAAATTCTACAAATCCAAAAACTTAATTTGGTTCAAATTTAAATATGCTTGTTTGATTAATTTTGGCATAATTCAAATTCTACAAATCTAAAAATTACAAATAAAATATATTTGGAAACCTTAGGATGTTTACTTTCATATCCTCTGTTCCAAAATAATTTTTGAACAAGTTAAATTTGAATTTAGAATTATGTGGTATATTTGAGTATTTTTGACATATATTTAATTCTATAAATATTTTCAATATAGTTCCTTTTGCAAAATTGCTTCTTTGGGTAACTTTGAACCAGACACATCTTTGGCCAACCATTTTGGACACCCTTGGACCATGACCATGCAATTTTAGCCAAACTTCCATCATAGTAGTCCACCTAGTTGGTTAAGTATTAGAGTTGTTTCTATCATTGTTTACCTGTGTTGTTATGGCTACTTTGGAGCCAAGACTAAGTACCTAGTATGTGTCAATCACATACAAGACCAAGTAGTGAACCTTAGACACTAGTACCTTTTCTTTCTATCTACTCCTCCACTCCCCATTCTTACTTCAAGAATTCATCAACTTAGCAAAATGGAGATCAAGACTCAAGAACAACAAGGCACTTCACTTTCAACTTGGGGGCAACATGAAGAACTACAAAGAAGATTAATGAAGAAATTGAACTAAGGGAATTTGACTTCACAACAATTAGAAGAAACTCAAGGAATTACAAGTGTGAAGAAATTCAGAAGAAAACATCTCCCTCTCTCTTTCTATCCTTTCTATTTATTTCTTCCCAAATTGACTTAGTGGTAGTTTGTACCCATCCCAACTTGTACCAACTAGTGAGAAATCATGAAGAATCTATCAAGACCAAGAGAATAATTCATCCAAGGAGCAAGACTACAATAGAAGCATGAAGATGATCTTCAAGCAGACAAGCATATGAAGACTTGGAGCAATCCTTACAAGTTAAAAAATAACAAGTGGTATGTCCAACCATTGACCCAAATGGAAAATCCCAAGACTATAATCTTGTTATCTCCATGGTTATGAAGTTAGTTTAACCGAGACCTACCTTAACCCAATATGCAAAGACTAAACCTAGATCACTCAAATGTTTTGATGAAAATAACTATGTGTTACACTTAGTTATGTGAAATAGTGAGATCACTTTGGTGAACTCTTGGAACTTCCTCGACAAGTATGGTTATAATAAAGTTAGATTTCTACAAACTTAATCTAGACCATCCTTAGTAAACTCTTGGAAACCCCTTAACAAGTATTGAACCATTTGGGAATGAATCTTTCAAACATTGACCTTCTCCTAGCCAACTTGGTTAAACCCCTCTTGATATACCAATTACTTTGTATGTTTTCTTCCATTTTATGTTTGTTTGGTAGGATGTTTGTTTATTTTGTTATTGTGTTTTTAACGTATAGATTGTACAAAGAGCAACGATATTTTGTGAAGAGTGTGATTTCTTCACCAACTTCAACAAGGCAATTAACACACCATCAACTATCTATTATTTTTATTATGCATTACAAGATTTTTGAGTAGTATGCATGGTAGTAAATTTATCTAAGTATTATGCTATGTTAATATCCCAAGTAGTGTGTAGACATCCTTTTATATCCTGCTACTAGAGAAGACATTGAACTTAGTAGAATTGCTATGCTCTTAAAATGTTTCTTTTGGATGTTAAGGATAAAACTAGTAAGTTTAATGTAACACCTCGGTGGAAGTGGTAAGACTGGTTTATTCTGAGTGTTGCCTCATGGCCCTTGTCTAAGGGTTATTCCACTTGAGGTTATCACTTGCGGATGGCCACCCAGGAATAAAGAGATTAATAAGTACCTCTAAGTTTAGTAGCTTTCCGTGTAGCCTTTAGTCATATGGGCTATGTCTTGATCAACTAAGTTGAATGAACTCACAAGTGCTTCACAAGCAGATGTAGGGGGTATAGGTTGGAACGGGTCAAGCCAGACGGTGGTGGAATTTCTTCTGAAAGATCTCGTCTCAATCTTCTCCTTTCCTTAATGCACTCAGGGTGTATAGGATGTTTGGGACAATTAGAGTCCAAAGGTGAAGTGCACAAACTCTGCAGAGTCAACAAACTAAGATATTAGCCGTGTCCCCGGTTATGGAAAATTTGAGCAGCTGGACAAGGAATGAGGGAAGAATCTCATCATGCCAACTTCATAATAAAATTTTGATCGGTGAACATTGGTGGGAGTTTACGCTGATTTCGATCAGTGGTACTCCTTAATTTTAGTTAAGGTTTATTGGTTTCTATTAGTGATACCTATTATAGATGAAATTGTTTTATGATAAAAGATAGGAGAAAACTGGCTTTATGCAAACTTAGCCAAAACTCCACTCAGCCAAATAAGCATATAGTATTAGTCTTGCCATTTATATCCACCATAGTGTTACTTGACAATACATTAAATTGTATTGACTCCCTTGTGGCTGCATATTCCATCCTTTAGATGATTCTAAAGATGAGTGAGTATTTCGTATAGGATCTCGAGACTATCGCCAACATGTTTTTCCCGTGGCACATGAAGAAAATGGGCTCAATGATGTTCTATGTTTTCCGCTTTATTTCTTTGTTTTCTGCTAGTCTTCTAAGACTATGCAAGTTGTAATACTATTTTGTAAAGACTGGATCATGCGATGTAATAGATTAAGATGCATTTGCATGATATTTTATTCTGTACCGTGGTGCTAGCAATTGATCCAGGGACTACCACACTAGCACAGATGTTCTTACATTATTTAAATGTGGGAACGCTACAACTAGGGCCCGAGTTCCATGATCTCAGATTTGAACATGTTTTCATGAGGATAATTGTGTTTTTTATCATACGTGCAAGTTGTTTACACATGTCATTGTCCGGAACCCGAGGCCCCTAAGTGACAACAATTGAGATAACCAGAGGGGATGGCCATGATGTGAGGATCACGTGGGTTACGGTAGTGTTAATGCTTTGCTCCGGTGCTTTATTAAAAGGAGCACCTTAATTAACAATAGTTTCCCTTTAGACCGCACTGCAAACAGGCTGGGAGGACAGAAGATGGTGTGCAAGTTTCTCATTGCAAGCACGTATGACTAAATATGGAACACATGCCTATGGTTACCTAGTACTTGGATGCTTTATTATTATCTGTCTACAATCCCCATGTTTTGATTATCATATGAACTATCTTATCCATGCAACACTGGTTCATCTATTCCCTATGCCTACAATATTTTAATCCTCTGTTTTCTACAATTGCTACCGATGTTTCTATTTTATTCCTCCTGTTCTTTTACTACTGCTACTGCTATAAAACTATTGCTAGTGATAAACTCTTGTGAGAAAGTCTACTTCCAGGGGCATTTGAATTGAAAACTCATCTATGAAGGCTTATAAATATTTTTTGGCTCCCTTGTGTCGAATCAATAAATTTGGGTTTTACTTCCCCCGAACACTATTGCGACCCCCTATACTTGTTTGTCATCAAGAATATTTTGTGGAGCCATGGCCGGAGAGCATAGCTTTATTTATAAGCTCACTTGAACGTGATATTGTTCGCTGCAAATTTTTCATCATGGTTAAACTCATGATGGGAATGTCCCTATATTACCATCCACTACAAGGAGAGGTACAACTCTGAACACCTATGTTGCTCTTGATTCACCGTCTGTGATGAGTAAAATTGTTACACCAACACATACACATGCTACACATGTTGATACTTCTGCTGGGTCTGAGAATACTTCTGATAATTTTGATGATGCTTCTACTGTTCTTGATGAGAGTGGTTCATTAGGTCCTTCCCTAGATTCCACCATTGCTATATCTAAAAAAATTGAAAACACTGAAATTCTTACTGAAATCTTGGTACACCTATTAGTTCACCTGAGACTAGTCCTAATGATGATCTTGAAGAAACCTATATTGAACTTAATGATGATTTTATTGAAGAATGCCATGCTACCACTAGTGCAAGTTCTATTAAGAGTCTTCTTGCAAGACGTGTTGTTAGATATAAACCGTCTCCTGATGCTAAGTTTGCTACATCTCCCAGACACATTCAACATAATAATTATGATTTCTCTCTAGATTTATCTTATATATCTATTGTTGAGGGAGAACTTATTGGTGCTACTGAAAATGAAAGTGCTATGGAACATATCAATGAGCTCTCATCTTTGAGTAGTCTATTTTATGATGATATTAAGAAACACAGTTACTTTGTTGCTAAACTTTTTCCTTTCTAATTGAAGGATGAAGCTAAAACTTGGTTTAATAGCTTGTCTCATGGATCTATTGATAGTCCTATTGGTTTAGTTAATGCTTTCTTTCAAAAATATTTTCCTTCTAGTTCTCAACATGTTGCCTTGCAAAGAATATTTAACTTTAAGAAAATTGAAAAATAGAAAATGCCTGAATCTTGCGCAAGATTTTGTTCTTTACTTAGAACTAGTCCTGGACATCAATTAGCTACGAATGAACTCCTTGATATATTTTATAATGGACTAACTGTTGAATCTAGGACATACCTGGATAGTTGTACTGGTTGTGTTTTCAGGAAAAGAACCCCTGATGAAGGTGAGGAATTTATAAAATAGGCAAGAATCATGATGATTGGACTATATCTGAGCCTACACCAACGCCAAAGAAGAGGGGAATGATTGAATTGAATGATGAAGTGACGAGGTAAGCCAAGAAATCTCTTAAAGATAAGGGTATTAAATATGAAGATGTGAAGAATTTACCACCTATAGAAGAATTATGTAAGACAATCCCTCACCCATCTACAGTTGAGGTACACTCTCTCCAATATTTTGATAATAGAGATATTCCCTATTCTAAACCACCTGATCAATGCTTAGATGAACTTGATAACTACATTGTTAAGCAAGATAATTTTAATATGAGAGTGCGAAATCCTCTAATGGAAAATTTTAGAGCTATTGATAATTTGCATGATATTATAGAGAGAACCTCTAGTGATGTTAAAATGCTTGTCAAATATTTCCATATGGTTCAAACTGAAATTCATCAACTTACTAAGGTGCAAAAAGATTTGCAAGTTAATGCTTCTAGAGACAAACATGTCTGTGAAATAATTACTAGAAGTGGTATTTCTACTCAAGATCCTTTGTATCCCGAGGGTCATCCTAAAAGACTTGAACAAGATTCTAAATAAGTTAAAAACAATAGTGCTCCTTCTAAAAAAAAGAGACATAAACTGGTGTAGAATCTTCTGAACCCGCTAAAGATCCTAATAGGGTATCTATTTCCGATGTTGAAACTGAAAGTGGTAATGATAAGAGTGATGCTTCTGATAAAGAAGAAACAAGGGCTGAACCTAAAAATAAAATAAAAAATTCAAAAAAACACTAAGGATGACTTCATTGCTAATAAACAAGGTAATAAGAGAGAACCTTGGGTACAAAAACCAATGCCTTTTCCTAACAAGAAATATAAATCAAAGGAAGAAGAACATTATAATAAGTTCTATGAGTGGATTGAACCTTTGTTTTTGCAAATTGCTTTGACTCATGCTATTAAATTGCCTCCTTATTCAAAATATATGAAATATATTTTCTCTAACAAAATGATAATTCCTAATGAGGAAATTTCCACTATGCTTGCTAATTAATTACTCTTTTAATGGTAAGCTTCCAAAGAAGCTAGGAGATCCTGGTATACCCACTATTCCGCTCCATTAAAAATAATTATGTTAGAACTGCTTTATGTGACTTGGGAGCAGGAGTTAGTGTTATCCCTTTTTTTTATCTCTACAAGAGACTCTCCGTGGAAAAATTGATACCCACTGATATATCGTTGCAAATGGCTGACAAATCTACTGCTATTCCTGTTGGTATATGTGAGAATGTTCATGTTCAAGTAGCTAATAACTGTTTGATATTAATTGACTGTGTGGTGCTGGAAATGCCCGAAGATAATAATATGTCTATTATTCTTGAGAGACCTTTTCTTAATGCTGCAAGGGATGTTATTGATTTCAACCAAGGAAAATTAACTTTTAATGTCAATGATAAAGAGCACATCGTTTATTTTCCCAAGAAGATTGATAGGAAATATGCTCTAAATTCAATTGAAAATATTGAGACCATCAAGATTGGGAAATTATATTGTCCTATTTGAATGCAACAAAAATAATATGAATTTGTCATGGTTGGGACTATGTCTATTAAAGTTGAGGTAACATAATCATTTAGTGATATGCAAATTTTTGCTTCATGTAAATTGTTTTGGTAACAAGACTTGATCAACCTTGTTAACAAAGTGATTTTGAATGAAGGAAACAATGTTTTCACTATGTTTCCACCCTGTCTACTTTTTTTTCACCATGTTCTCCTTTGTTTTCACCATTTTCACCTTTGTTTTCACCTTGTTGACTTTTGTTTTCACCATGTTACACATGTTTTCACCATCCATAATTTTGTTTTCACCACTTCCACATTTGTTTTCAATGGTTATTTGCACATCAGAGTGTCTTAGAACTTCTGTAGAATTGGTTTTGGTTCTTTTTTCCATCATTCTACAATTGTTTTCCAGGTTTATAACCATTTTTTAAATTCTAAAAGTACCTCAAAAATAAAGTTTCTCGAAAAATTCTAGAAAAGTTATATTAACTTTTCAAGTTAAAAATGAGGCAGAGAGGCACTTGGGACAACCGAGCGGGACCCACCATGACACCACACCACCAGGTGGCGCGGGAAGCCCCTATGGCACGCTAGCACATGGTGTGGGGCCCCTGGCCCTCCACTTGCTCTCCTCCCTGCAAAACACTTCACTCTCTAACCCAAACTCAAAAACCTTCCTCAAACCCGATCTCTTGCTGTTCTTCTTCGAGAATTTTTGATCTCCTTGCTCAGCCCATCTTTGCTCCTGAAATTTGGAGCATTTTCTCTCCGGTATGTGACTCCTCCGATTATCCAATTAGAATTTTGTTTAGTGGAGTATTTTGGTACTGTAGGTGACAGGTTATGTAAGTTTGCATGCTTGTTTAATGTGAAAATAAATTAGTTTTGATGCATGTATAACTCTCCTACAAGTATCTATAGTAGTTTCTTTCATATAGTTGTTTCAAAATAATTTTTATGATGATTATTAAAAATTTCAGAATAGGAAGATGCATAACCATACCTATGGAGAGATTTTTAAGAGTGATGCACCAAGGAGGACAAGGCCTTCAAGACCGACTACTCTTTTAAGGCCATCATGCAATAAAAATCTTATGGCACCGAGTACTGGAGATGCGGGAGATGATGGAGATGCACATCCACCTACTTTCCCTTGTTTTAACTTTTTAAATGATGTAGGAATACTTGAGAATTTCTTGCTGCCGGTTGGTAGGGTTGGTCTAACTGATTACATGAATGATGACATCCCTCAATATGCTATATTAACAAAAAAATTTGTTGAGAGCTTTACTTTGGACAACTCTCATTTTAACGTGCAAGCGCCCGACCATGATTACAGATATTAAAAATTGTGTTCAGAAGGAAGGAGAGTATGCCCAACATTGGTCACGGCGCGTAGCACAAATTATTCAGTCATCCGTTGGTCTCACTGCCTAGCTAGCAGTTATAGCTCTAGAGAGGAACTGCAAAATTGACCAGTTAAAACATAAACTGGGACGTATCAAGAGACTTAGATGATGAGAAGTATGGAAAAGGAAAGAAAACAGGAGCTAAGGGTAACCAAAATCCAAACCAGAGTAGTGGAAATTTCCAGAACCAGAATAACAACAAGCGCAAGAATGTTGAAGGCACCGAAGACCTGGTAGACAATACAAATACAGGTTATAGGAACCAGCGTCAGAATAACAATTTCAGAGGAAACCAAAATATCCGGCCCAACAATTTTGCTCAGGCGCAACAGGCTTTGAAGGGACCATGCCCTCGTCACCGTAAGAACAAAAAGTTAGCAAATAACTGTTGGGATTTTTCTTATAATGCAGGGTTTCAGGACTAGTGGAAAGAATAACTATGTACCTGGAACAATGGAGGTGGTAACCCAGGAAATATGGGGGGTGGCCATCTAGGAGCCGGAAATTCTGAACCAGGAAATCGTAACCAGGGTCACCAGGGTCAAGGTAACCAAGGAACAAATCAAAGCGGGTGTCAGCAAGGAGAAAATTCCGGTTTTCAAACCAATCCAAAACAACTAACTTCTGGTCAATATCACGTGTTCACTACTAGTTTGTGCAGAAGAGAGAGAAAAGTACACAAACACATAGTAAATGTTGTAGCTCCTGCTGTTCCTAGATGGTTTAACTGGTTAGAGCAGCCTATAACCTTTAGTCGAGCAGATCATCCTCCACGAGTTGATAACCCAGGAAGTGTTGCTCCGGTCGTTGCTCTGTAAGTTGGAGGATATAAACTCGACAAGGTATTGATGGATGGTGGAAGCAGCATAAACATACTATATTATGATACCTTCAAGAGGATGAACTAGCAAGAAAAACAGCTCCAACCATCATCAACTGTTTTCCATGGAATTGTCCCTGGTAAGTCCCCACAACCTACTGATAAAATTTATCTTGAGGTTTCGTTTGGAGTGTTTAAAAATTACAGGACAGAGATGTTGGCGTTCGAAGTCGTCAAGTTTAAATGTCCATATCATGCCCTATTTGGGCGGCCGACTTATGCCAAGTTTATGGCAAGACCCCGCTACATGTATCTTAAGCTAAAGATGCCAGGTCCTCATGGAAATATTACAATCAATGAAGACAGAGACATAGCTCTACAGTGTGAGGAAGGTGATGCAACTTATGCAGAATCATCTTGTGTGGATGAAGAACTGAAATTATACAAGCTTCAAGTCGATCAAGAGGATATGAACTCACTCAAGAAACCGTCAACAGAGTCTAAACTGAAATTTAAATCGTCTCAAGATACTAAACTGGTGGACTTCACCTCTAGCGACTTATCTAAGCAGTTCAGCGTGGGGGCTCACATGACCGATAAATAGAAAAGCGGGCTCATAAAGTTCCTCCATATGAATTGGGACATTTTTGCATGGAAACCTTATGACAGCCCTGGTGTTCCAAGGGAACTTTGCCGAGCACAGTTTAAATGTGGATCCTAACCTGAAACCGATTCATCAGTTCCTTCGTCGTTTCAATGATGAGAGAAGAAAGGCAATTGGCGAGGAGATAGCTCGGCTATTAGCAAGTGGTTTTATTGTGGAAGTATTATATCCAAAGTAGTTAGCCAATCCAGTTCTCGTTTTGAAGAAAAACGGAACCTGAAGAATGTGCATAGACTATACGAACTTGAACAAAGAATGTCCTAAAGATCCATTTGCCTCAGATTGACCAGATAATAGATTCTACAGCTGGTTGTGAATTTTTATGTTTTCTAGACTCCTATTCTACTTATCATTAGATTAAGATGAAAGAGGAGGACCAAGAGAAGTCCTCGTTTATTACACCCTTTGGAGCTTTTTGTTACACCTGAATGCCCTTTGGACTGAAAATGCAGGAGCAACTTATCATAGATTCATCCAGAACTGTTTGGAGAACCAGATTGGGCAAAACGTACATGCTTATGTTGATGATAGTGTTGTCAAGTCCCAAAAAGGTGATACTCTGATGCCAGACCTAGAAGAGACGTTTGCCAGTTTACGCAAGTATGAGATGAAACTGAACCCGACAAAATGTGTATTTGGAGTACCAGCAAGAAAATACTGGGTTTCATAATTTTAGAAAGAGTGATTGAATCAAACCCAGAAAAAATTCAGGCTATACATAACGAGAAAAACACGGTTTGTCTAAAGGACGTCCAGAAGTTGACTGGGTGTGTTACAACTCTGAACTGGTTTATAAGCATACTTGGAGAAAAAGCCATACCACTGTACCAGCTCTTGAAGAAAACTGTGAAACTTGTCTGGAACCAAGAAGCCGATGATGCTTTGGAAGCCTTGAAAAGACAACTTTCCAACGCGCCTATACTAGCTGCACCTGAGAGAAAAGAGTCTATGCTGCTATACATTGTTGCAAACAACAGGGCCGTGAGTGCAGTCGTGGTTCTAGAAAGGAAAGTGGAAGGAATAAAGGTCTCGTACAACGACCGATTTATTATGTGAGCGAGGTCCTGAGAGAGTCAAAGCAACGATACCCGCATTGGCAGAAATTGGTTTTTGGCGTGTTTATGGCCAGTCATAAACTGAACAACTACTTTCAGGAACACCCCATCACAGTTGTCAGTTTGGCACCTTTATCAGACATTATTCAGAATAAAGAAGCATTTGGACGAGTTGCGAAGTGGACTATTGAGATGGGACCATACCACATCAAATATGAACCAAGAACCGCAATCAAGTCTCAGGCTCTCATCAAGTTTATAAGCGATTGGACATAGTTACAGGTCCCGCCGGATAAGCCTGACACTAAATATTTGACCACGCATTTTGACGGGTCAGGACAATTGGAAGGGTCAGGAGCCGGCATGGTCTCGACATCTCCATGAGGTGATAAATTTCGGTATGTTTTACAGATCTCATTTAAATGCACTAGTAAAGCAGCACAGTATGAGGCTTTACTCCATGGGCTTCGAATTGCCAAAGAAATTAGTATAACCAGGATTTGTTGCCTGGGAGATTTAGACATTGTTTCTCAACAAGTTACACTAACATGGGATTTCAAAGACCCAGTCATGGAAACTTACAGACGGGCAGTTACCCACCTAGGAGGATATTTTCAAGGATATCAAGTCGATCATATTGATCGACGTCTTAATGAAGCAGCTGATGCACTATCTCGTCTAGGTTCTCAGAAAAAACAAGTCCCAGCCAATGTGTTCTTGGATGAGATTCATAGTCCGTCAGTCAATGCTTTCAGATAGGAAGACTGGCAAATCCGGATCCTGGGTTAGAACCGGTAGCAGCTCTCCATGCAATTCCAGAATGGAATGGACCATATCTGGCTTATCTCACAAGAGGCGAACTCCCGCAGGAGGTAATGATTGGTCGTCAGGTTATAAGACAATCAAAGACATATACGATCATTAATGGTGAGTTACATAAACAAAGTGCAACTGGAATTTTTCAAAGATGTGTTTCTCCAAAAGAAGGTTGTCGGATCTTAAAGCAGATCCACTCAAGAGATTGTGGTCATCATGCAAGTTCTAGGTCATTGGTCAATAAAGCTTTTAGACATAGATATTTCTAGCTTACAGTAAATACAGACGCAGAACGTATTGTGCCAACTTGTGAGGGTTGTCAGAAGTATGCAAGGCAGGAACATATGCCAGTTTAGGATTTGCGCATGATTCCAATAACTTGGCCTTTCACAGTTTGGGGACTAGACATGGTGGGACCTTTTAAGATGTCGTGTGGAAAAAAGACCCACCTATTGGTAGCAGTTGAAAAATTCACAAAGTGGGTAGAGGCAGAACCTGTCAGCAAGTGTGACGCGGTTACAACAGTCAAGTTCTTGAACAAATTAATTTTCAGGTTTGGTTATCCACACATCATAATTACAGACAATGGGACAAACTTGTGCGAGGGAGCAATGAAAAAGTTTTGTGAACTGAATCATATAAGACTTGACCTTGCTCCAGTTGCACACCCGCAACCCAATGGACAGATAGAGCGGGCTAACCAGGAACTGTTAAAGGGTATCAAACCTAGACTTCAGGTCCCCCTAGAAAGAACTGCATGTTGCTGGGTTGAAGAACTACCTGTTGTGTTATGGAGAATACGAACTACTCCAAAGAGATCAACAAGTTATACACCATTTTTTCTGGTTTATGGAGCAGAGGCTGTTTTACCAAGTGATATTTGCCATGACTCAACAAGTTTAGTTGCATATGTGGAAACTGAAAATGAAATAGCTCGTCAAAATTTGCTTGATGCTTTGGAGGAAGCACGCAAACTCGCAGCATCCAAGTCATCCATATACCAGCAAGACTTGCGCCGCTATCATAACCGCAGGGTCAGAACTCAAAAATTTCAAGAAGGAGACTTAGTTTTACGTACGATTCAGAAAAAAGACAAGATGCACAAGCTAAGTCCGCCATGTGAAGGACCATTTGTAATTAGCAAAAACCTACACAACAGGCTCTGTTGTTGGTCACAGGGGATTCTTTATCAACAAGCACATTTGAACCGGTGATGTGAGTAGTAGGATTAAGATTTGAGTATCATGATCCGGCGCTTCCTAAGCCGCTCCTCTCCGCTCTAATGTGAGGACCCAGCACACGACTGCATGTTTAGTGCGCAAGTCGGTGACATAATACTCACATAAGGACTTATCCGTGAATATTAAATCTCTCAGAGTGGTACAACAGAAACACAGCGGGTCCAAGAAAAGCTATAGAATACAAACTTTCTTACAAAATCTTCAGAATCTCTTTGATGAATCAAGAAGATCTCAGGCAAAATAAACACCATAAGAAGCAATTCTAAGCTCCAAGCCGGAGAAGAACTCTAGCTCAGAACTAAATCCCCTACGGCTGATGTCAGCTCTGATGGTCTCCACCTACACCTTGACATCTTCTCCTCCGCCAATGTTGTTGATGATGATGCTTTACCGACTAAGTAATAGATCACTCCACCTAGCTTCATGAGGTAGCGATGACTTCACGATGAAGACTCCAATAGGGCTTCAACTCTAAGCAGGGGGTCAAATGGAAACGAATGAGTAACGAGTGTTACTCAACAAGTTCATGATATATAGTGGGTATTTTGATGCACTAACTACAACTTTTGACTCGAAAGAGGCATAAGCCAATGCAAGGTGTTGCAAAACTTTCATCAAGAGGTTGCTTTTAATTCTGAAAACTATGCCCGCCAGACCATCACATGACTAGAACTTTATGGAGTTGCCTTTCCTGTAGCGTTCGCAGTTCCTTCCCGGAACATGGGGTAACATGCCACATCATTTTACACTATGCATAGGTGCGTTACTTTACCCATGGGAGACCAAGACCATGTTGCACAACCAGACTCGAGATCCTGTCCACTCCCACTTAGGTGTGGGGCCCGGTTGTTGGTCCAAGCCAAACTGTGCTTCTCCTCACAACGCATGCCCGCCCATTTCCACCAGCAGGTTGAACCCCTGATTCCACCCCTCACGATGGAGACCTAGGCGCCCCTGGCAGACACTCATAGACCCAGAGTCCATGGAACCTAAGGGCTCCCACCCATGTGCATGTAGTCCCGCAAGACCTACAGCGTACGTCTCTGGCAGCCCGTTGACATGCGAACGAGAGAAGATCACAACTGACTTACTCCCCATTAGAATACCCATGGTTAACACGGTATTTACGGCGCACCGAGTTCTGACGGCATTTGTGATTAATTCCTAGGTAATACTTTCCCATGCAGATGGAACCTTCCTTTGACCTATTCATATTACCATGGTCCCATCCGCCCACCAAACAGACCACTACCACTCGGGTAGCCATTCAATTAGTCATATTATTATAAATAGGATCATGCATTGTTTTGAGAGTAGGTGGTAATACGATATGGTTTTTGCAAATAGTTCGTTATGAAATACTGCAAAGGATATGAGCAAGTGATGAACTTGCCTGAGATTGAAATAACAATAGCAATCCAGGTCTTCGGGGTTCAAGGATCGCGTAGAAAATCCCGACATCTGAAAGATAGCATAGTAGTCCCGGTAAGGACTACAGAGAACAATGGCAAGATGATACGTGCATAATAATGAGATGCATCGTGAAATACCCTAGAAAATGCCCCAGCTTACAAGAGTAAGCAACGATCGATACGATACTAAGATCACATAAGTTTTAGGTGAGTAGTTTCATTACATGAAGTGATGTTGTTATTTCTTATTTTAGACTTATGTGGGTTTCACTTTTATTTAACAATCAAGTGTTATCATGTTTATGTAGAAGTTTTATCACAGGGTTATGTAATAATACAATAGCACATGGAAAACAACTATTGACAAGGTAGCGAATACATTTCATTTTATTTTAAAAAGTGTAGAGCTATGGACAAAGTGTTTAATTTAAAATGATGAACTAATACAACTACTCTATCATCACATGACTTTCTAATTACTTGTGATGGTAGGGTTATTAGGTGTGAAAACATGAGGGTTTTATTAATAAAGAAAATAATGTTGTGGCAGTTATTTCTCGTTATAATAGAATATTATAAAATTCTACTATACGTTTATCAATAAGTTCATAAGTTAAGAAAAATGTTTTATGTTTGACATATTTGAGTTGTAAATGTTTTTCTCTTTAATTTGATATAACATTTTATGTTTTCTGAAAGTATCTGAATAAGTTATTAATTTATTAATTTTAAATGAATTTAATGACTAGGCAAAATATTGCACACATGAAAACTTGGTCAAATGACCTTGGAAACATCATAGATGAGTTACATTTGTCATTTGGAGCATTGTGGTATATAACTTGTATTTTTCTGATTTTATGAATTATTTATTATTTTTCTCAATTTTAAATTATTTAATTTAATTAAAGAAAATATTTATTTTAAACTTTATTAAACATTTTTGAAAATTTGATAAACAGATAGATTTTATTTTTTAATCATTTACAAATTTTATTTGTATTTTTCTGATAATTATTTGAAAAGATATTGAATTAATAGGTTTTATTGATTTTCTGTTTTATTTTAAATTGACAAGTGGGTCCCACCTCTCAGTTCCATTCTTAATTAAAAATAAAAAGAAAATACGCATGACGTCACGATGACGTCATGACTGCGTCATTAGAGGAAAGGATCTCCTCTGTTGAGCTCGAATTCAGCGATCTGTTCCAAATTGGTTCAATCCAATGCTCCTATCAGATAGAGGAGCTCTAGGCGAGTGCGAGGGGGCGGCTCTTGGACCATATGGTCATCGGAGACTCGCCGGCATCTAGTTGCACGGCGGCTGACGGCAGTGCACGATGAACACGGAGGAAACGGAAACGATTCACAAATTAAAAAGTACCTATCTTCTCTATCTTCTCCTCTGCCTTCTTCTCCTCTGCCTTCTGGCCGGAGTTGAAGAAGGTGGTGAGCAGGAGGTGGCCGTGGCGTCACCGTCCCTATCTTCTCCTCTGCCTTCTGGCCGGAGTTGAAGAAGAAAGAAAAGAATTAAAACTTTATGGAAAACCCCCTGAAAGTTTATATAAATTACAACTAAGTCCTTCTGTTACTAAAACTGAGATAAAACCTTTGTTTTTAGGGCCAAATTGTAAACCTAAAAATTATTAAAAATCACTTTTGAAATCCTTATCAAATTTCCAAGCTCACCATGTTTTTCTTTTTCAATTTTGAGCAAGATTTAAATTTTATACTTAGGGTGCTAGATTAAGTGATTTATTGTTTTTACTCTATTTATTTAATTTATTAAATGTCTTAAAAATTTATTTTAGGCATGAATATCACATTCACACAACACACATAAGGTTTCCAAATGGTGTGTTATAAGTGGATCATATTGGATACAATTCTTTATAGAAAATAATTTGGTATCACTACTAGGTAATGTTTCTATACACTGTAATGAAAATCACCCAATAGGGAACTTTATTCCATATTAAACCAAATGATGTTAGGTAATGAATGGATTTGTTTTCCTTTGTGTGTCTTTGTTATTTTCATCTTTGGATTTCTTATCAATCCTGGTGGACATTTTCTTATATCATGTGTAAGCCATGTTGCTGTTTTTAGCACTTGAGCAAGTGGAGAACATGAATGGCTTTAGAATCTAGTTGCTTGTTTTCCACATAGGTTCCAATATGGATATTATCCCATGTTTGTTTTAGAACATGTAATCATCTAAATGATTATGTGTAGATGAATTTTTGTTATCATCTGTTAGTCTTATGTATGAAAAGGACATGTAAAACAAGGTGTTAAGCTTGTACCATTAACTTCCACATATCACAGACATGTGGATGCTAGGGCTTGATATTATTTCTTACTGGTTTAATTGTTTCCACTAAAGTAATTATTATGTGTTCCTTATCTCTGATGAGCTTAACTATGAATAGAGATTATAGGTCTCTAACATTACCTAATGATTCACTGGATAATTTCTTATACTCCCTTCCTGAGGCAATGTTGATTCTTGTGGTCTTCTGTTGCCTGATGTACTTGTCTCTAGTTGTCAATAGTCTTTAAATACTCCTTTTGTCAGTTGCAAGTAATATCAGCTCTTGGATTCCATCTTCAACTATCCCACCCTTGTGGTGAAAACAACCAGTTATTCCAAGCAAAGCTTTTACTTAGATGATTATAAAAGTATATAAGTTTTTTTATGACATCAAGTTTCCATATGCATATAAGAAGAATTTGTTGATAAGTGGGCCAGACTTGCCTCCAAATTACTAATCATATACAATTGGCTGAGATGTACCAAGTTATCTCACCTTCTGTTTGTTTGTATATGACACTCAATTGTTTGAGTATACAAAAGTGATATGTTAACAAGGTTGCAAGACTTGTTATCAAACAACTTCTATATTTCACGAATAGCCGCCATGACCACTTAGTTTTTGAACTTGTGATACCTCTTGTGCTTTAATTAATGATGCTTATGCCGCTATGCATGATTATGGCTCTTATGCTCTCTTGATTTATCGCTCCCAGTCTTTTGCTAGCCTCCACCTGTACTGAGTATGGAATTCTACTAGTGCATCCAAAATCCTTAAATCAAAGTTTTCCCATTGTGTACACCATACCTACCTACATGTGGTATTTAACTGCCACTCCAAGTAAATTGCTCATGTGTTACCTTTAAAACCTTCAAAATTATTCCTGCCTTTTGTTCTTGTTTTTTCTCATGAGGACGTCAATAGAGAATCTTTATCTCACTTGTTGATTGGATTTCTTAACCCTGGACTAGTGGCTTCATCCTCTTATCCAAATGATAGAAGAGCTGGTAGCGGGGTGCCAAGCCCCAAATTAATACAAACAAATTCTCTTCACTATTTTTCCCCTGATTATATCAGTCAAAGCATAATTGTGTAAACAAAAGAGAAAGAGGGATGACCTTCTACACCAGTTGCGTCCTTCACCATGGGAGCCGCCCTTGTGAATCCAGTTGGCTTGTGACGTACTGTATTGTCTGTTTACCATTCGTCGACATTAGCATACACCTCTCCTAAAAAATAGATATTCCTCCACGGTGTCAAACTTTCAATACCTCTGTTTATAAAATAAAAAGCTCTATCACTTGAGTTATCACTGCTTCCCTCCGCGAAGGGCCTTTCTTTTACTTTTATGTTGAGTCTCCATCTTCTAACTTCATGCACAGTTGAGAGAGCATTTTTGCCATTCTGAGCTCTATGTGCATTTGTCCCATATACATCAATAATTACTTCATGATGTGATATTATTTGTTCTTAAAGTATTTGTTCTAGTCTTCCTTTTGAACTTTGAAAGTGTGCTGGCATTTATGTTTTGTCCCAATCTTAAAGACTAGCGAAATACCACTTTGCCATGCTTTCTCTATACCTGGAACAAGCGCTTATCTTTATTTGCATTATTATCCATGATCCTTTATTTAAGATACTCTTCATGATGCAAAGTGATTGCTATGATTTATAATTAAAGTTCTATTTATCATGTTTGTGTTTGAAGTTTTATGATCTCAGCGTACATATGCTTTTACATTTTAATGATCAAGATTATCATAGTAGCATGTCACCTCAGAAATTATTGTTTTATAGTTTACCTACTCGAGGACGAGTAGGAACTAATCTTGGGGATGCTTGATACATATCTAACGTATCTATAATTCCTGATGCTCCATGATCATATTATGCCAATTGCTACATGTTTTCTCCTTTATTTATAGCATTTTTATACGTTTTCCAGGACTAACCTATTAACAAGATGCCAAGCGCCAGTTCCCTGTTTTCTGCTGTTTTTGGTTTCAGAAAAGTTATTATGGAAACATTCTCGGAATTAGACCCTGATACGTCGAAAATGTATCTCCTTTTCCGAACACTTTTCCTATTGTTTTCTACTAAATTTGTGTGTTTTGAATGCAACGAACACGGACTAATGCTGTTTTCGGCAAAATTACCTTGGTATCTCGTTTTTTTGCAAAAAAAATCAACTTTAGGGAAATTGCCCAGAAAAGACCCCATTGCGCCTAAAACACCAGAAGACCCTGGGAGCCAGAAGGAGGCCAGGAGAAGAGCCACAAGGGGGCCACACCACCCCTTGGTGCGGCCCCCTGGCCGCGCCAGCACATGATGTGGGACACCCAGAGCCCCCATGGGTCTCCCCTTTTGACTACAAATAGTTCTCAACCCTAAAACACGAGGGGGTTTGGTACTTTACCAGAAAGAAGTCCGAAGCGCCGCCGCCATCAAGAATCCTTTTTCGGGGTTCAGAAACTCTATTCTGGCACCCTGTTGGGACGGGGAATTGGAGGAGATCATCGCCACCGTCATCACCAACGCCTCTCCATCGACCATCCATGTTTCCCCCATCCATGTGTGAGTAATTTCCTCGCTGTAGGCTAAAGTGGATGGTAGA
This sequence comes from Alopecurus myosuroides, assembly GCA_028641055.1. Lineage (NCBI taxonomy): Eukaryota > Viridiplantae > Streptophyta > Magnoliopsida > Poales > Poaceae > Alopecurus > Alopecurus myosuroides. The sequence continues at coordinate 302,448,232 of CM054057.1, read as the reverse complement.
GATTGGATGAGTTCGTTCATGTAATAATGCCGTGATTGTTACGGCATAGTGCCTAGTATCCTCTATTAGTGCTATTGCCATTGTTGCACCTTGTTATGCTTAATGCTTTCCACTTTGGGCCCGAGTGCCATGGTCCTAGATATGAACATGTTATTGAATCATGATGATAATTATTGTTTCTTGATCATACCTGCAAGTTGTTTACACATATCGTTGTCCGGAACCTGAGGCCCCGAAGTGACAGAAATTGGGACAACCGGAGGGGATGGCTGTGATGTGAGGATCACATGTGTTCACTGAGTGTTAATGCTTTGCTCCGGTGTTCTATTAAAAGGAACACCTTAATTACAAGTAATTCCCTTGTGGCCCCGCCGAAACGGGCTGGTAGGACAAAAGTTGTTGTGCAAGTTCTCATTGCGAGCACGTACGACTATTTATGGAACACATGCCTATGGTTACTTAGTGCTTGGATGCTTTATCTTATTTATCTGCAATGCCATGATTTGATCATTATATGAACTATCGTATCCATGCAACGCCCGTTCATACATCCCTATGCCTACAGTATTTAATCCCGCTGTTTACTTCCATCACCACTGATGTTGTTTTCATACTACTGTTGTTATTATTTCACTGCTGCTGCTACTATCAAACTGTTACTACTGATAAACCACTGCGAACAAGTCCACTTTCCGGTGCAGGTGAATTGACAACTCACTTGTTAAGGATCACAAATATTCTTTGGCTCCCCTTGTGTCGAATCAATAAATTTGGGTTTTACTTCCCTCGAAGACTGTTGCGATCCCCTATACTTGTTGGTCATCAAGACTATTTTCTGGCGCCGTTGCCGGGCATCATAGCTTTATTTGCGAGCTCACCGGAGAGTACTATTATCTACTGCCAATCATGCATCATGGGTAAGTCTGTGATGGAAGAGTTCCTATATTACCATCCACTACAAGAAGAGGTACAACTCTGAACACCTCTGTTGCTCTTGATTCACCGTCTGTTATGAGTAAGCTGCTTACACCACCACATACACATGGTACACATGCTACTTCTGCTGAATCTGAAAATACTTCTGATACTTTTGATGATGCTTCTACTATGCTTGATGAGAGTGGTTCTCTCGGTCCTTTCTTAGATTCTACTATTGCTAAAGCTAAAAATATTGCAAACATTGAAACTCCTAATAAAAATCCTGTTACTCCTGCTTTTCACCTGAGTGTAGAGAAAATCCTAGTGATGATTTTGATGATGCCTATATTGAACTTAGTGATGATCTTATTGATAAAATACAATCTATGGAGGATAATGATGCTGTTATACGTCTTATGGAAAGTCGTGCTGTTAAATATAAATTATCTCCTGATGCTAAGTTTGCCACTTCTCCTATTAATATTCGGGATAAGGATTATGATTTCTCTCTTGATTTATCTTATATATCTATTGTTGAGAAAGAACCTTTTTGTGGTACTGAAAATGAAAGTGCTATGAAACATATGAATGAGCTCTCCTCTTTGAGTAGTTTATTCTCTGATGATCTTAAGAAACGTAGCTACTTTGTTACTAAAATATTCCCTTTCTCATTAAAGGATGAAGCTAAAACTTGGTTTAATAATTTTTATCATGTATATATTGATAGTCATATTGGTTTGGTTAATGCTTTCTTTCAGAAATATTTTCCATCTAGTGCTCAACATGCTGCTTTACAAAATATATTTAATTTTAAGCAATTGGAAGAAGAGAAATTGCCTGTATATTGGGAAGGTTCTATTCTTTAGTAAGGGCTACACCTGGGCATAAGCTAGAAGATAATAAACTTCTTGATATATTCTATAATGGACTAACTGTTGAATCTAGGACATACCTAGATAGTTGTGTTGGCTGTGTTTTCAGCCAAAGAACTCCAGAAGAAGCTAAGGAATTAATGGCTAAAATAAGCCAAAATCATGATGATTGGACTATGGTTGAGCCTGAGACGACTCCTACTCCAGTATCAACACCAACACCGACACCAACACCCAAGAAGAGGGAAATGATTGAATTAAATGATGAAGTGACGAGAGAAGCAAAAAAATCTCTTAAAGAGAGGGGTATGAAATCTGAAGATGTGAAGAATCTTCCACCTATAGAAGAATTATGTAAGCCAATCCCTCACTCATCACCAAATGAGGTACACTCTCTCCAATATTTTGATAGTATATATATTCCCTATAGAAAACCTCTCGATCAATGCTTAGATGAATTTGATAATTATGTTATTAAGAAAGGTAATTTTAATACGAGAGTGCAAAATAACCTTATGGAAAACTCTAAAGCTATTAATGATTTGCATGGTATTATAGAAAGAACCTCTAATGATGTTAAAATGCTTGTTAAACATTTTCAAATGGTTCAAACTCAAATTGATCAACTTGCTAAAGTGCAAACTGATTTGCTAGTTAATGCTTCTAAAAAAAACATGCTTATGAAATAAGAACTAGAAGTGGTATTGCTACACAAGATCCTTTATATCCTGAGGGACATCCTAAAAGGATTGAACAAGATTCTCAGCAAATTAATAATGATGTTATTCATACTAAGAAGAAAAAGAAGAAGAAACATAAATCTGTTGTAGAATTCTCTGAACTTGCTAAATATCCTAATAGTATATCTATTTCTGATGCCGAAACTGAAAGTGGTAATGAAAGGAATGATGCTTCCGATAAAGAAGAAATTGAAAAGGAACATGAAAAGCAAAATAAAAATACAAAGTACACTAAGGAAGATTTTATTGCTAATAAACATGGTAATGAAAGAGAACCTTGGGTGCAAAAACCAATGCCTTATCCTAATAAGAAACACAAGTCAAAAGAAGAAGAACACTACAACAAGTTTTGTGAATGGATGAAACCTTTGTTCTTGTAAATTCCTTTAACTGATGCTATTAAATTGCCTCCTTATGCAAAATATATGAAAGATATTGTTTCTAACAAAAGGAAGATTCCTAATGAGGAAATTTCCACCATGCTTGCTAATTACTGTTTTAATGGCAAGGTTCCTAAGAAACTTGGAGATCCTGGTATACCAACTATTCCCTGTTCTATTAAAAATAATTATGTTAGGACTGCTTTGTGTGATCTGGGAGCTGGAGTTAGTGTCATGCCTTTTCCTCTCCATAAAAGACTCCTCCTAGAAAAATAAATACCAACTGATATATCTTTGCAAATGGCTGATAAATCTACTGCTATTCCTATGGATATATGTGAGGATGTTCCTGTTCAAGTTGCTAATAATTGTGTGATATTAAATGACTTTGTTGTGTTGGAAATGCCTGAAGATGATAATATGTCTATTATTCTTGGAAGACCTTTTCTTAATAATGCAGGGGCTATTATTGATTGCAATCAAGAAAAATTTACTTTTAATGTTAATGATAAAGAGCATACTGTTTATTTTCCCAAGAAGATTGATAAGAAATATGGTCTAAATTCAATTGAAAATATTGAGACCATCAAGATTGGAGAATTTTATTGTCCCATTCCAGTACCACCAAAGGAATATGAAAATATTATGATTGGGACTATGCCTATCAACGTTGAGGTAACATAATTATTTAGTGATTAGCAAAGTTTTCTTCATATAAAAATTATTCCGGTAACAAGAATTGATCACCCTTGTTAACAAAATGATTTTGAATGAAGAGGACATTGCTTTCACTATGTTTCCACCTTCCCCATTATGTTTTCACCTTGTTTAATTCTGTTATAACATTGCTACTTGAGTACAATCATGTTTTCCACCATCCCGATGCATGTTTTCCTTATATTTTCACTATGATTTATGAGGATATGCATGTTTTCACCATCCATACTTTTGTTTTCACCACTACCACCTTTGTTTTCTTTGGATATTCTTCCATTAGAGTGTCATAGAACCTCTGTAGTGGTGGTTTTGGTTTTGTTTTCCACCCTTTCACTTTTTTTTTCCAGAAATATTATTATTTATTAAAATTCTGAAAAAGTCCGAAAAATAAAGTTTCTCGAAAAATTCCACAAAAATTATAATAAAAATTTTACGTTAAAAATGAGGCAGAAAGCCACCTGGGAGGCTCCAGGGGGACCCACCAGTCAGGCACACCATAGGGTGGCGTGGCCAGCCCCTAGTGGCACCAACACATGGTGTGGGCCCCCTGGCCCTCCACTAACTCTCTCCCCTGCCAAAGTCTTCTCTCTCACCTCACAAACTGAAAACATTTCATGGAACCCATGTTCTTGCTGTTCTTCATCTGGATATTCGATCTCCTTCTTCAGCCCATCATTTGTGCTGATATTTGGTGTGTTTGATCTCCGGTATGTGACTCCTCCGATGATCCAAGTAGAATTTTATTTAGTGAAGTATTTCTTAAGTATTTTGGTACTGTAGGTGACAACTTATGTGAGCTTGCATGCTTGATTTGAGTAGAAATAATTTATTTTTGATGTATGTTTAGCTCTCATATAAGTCCCTATGGTAGTCTACACCTTATAGTTGCTTGAAATTAATTTTTGTGATGATTGTTGAAAAATTTCAGAGATGGAGCACAATGCTTATCGACTAAACCAACATGAGTTGTAGGTGCATGAGGTCATGCTCGTGCACCGTGAAGAGAGAGTGTTCCCATCAATCTATCTGTGTCAGGAATTTATGTGGATTACATGAATTTCGCAGGACTTCACCACTCTTGTGCGGAATGCGGGCTTAGACCGTTTCATTGAGGATGAACCTATCCAATATGTGAAACTAAATATGTCTGTGGTGCAGGATTTTCGTTTCAATTGGTCCTGAACTAACCCAATGGTCCACTATAAATTTACAATAAAGCTGTGAGTCTGCCTTTCAGTGTTTTCTGTGCAGCTATTAATGTACCAGAGTGGGTTTCTTGTGGGAAGATAAGTGGGCAGCCCAAACCACTACTGCATTTATATGAAGAGATTTGCCAAGGCAAAAGCTTCATAGGGGAGTGTGGTAAAATACGAGAAGTACAACTCCCCAGCATTCGATATTTTGCCTATTTTATTTCTAAATGTGTGTTAGCTAGAAAAACTGCCAGTAAGCTATCTGTTTATGATTTGGCGTTTATTATACCTGCCTTAAAATGTGATAGGTCTTATAACCTTGGAGCTTTGATTGCTTACCGTCTCTCACATAACCGTGAGAAGGGCGGAGTTTGTGGAGGCCTTATTGCCTCGCGCTTGCTGGCTTTGCATGGTTTGGAGCCACACCATATAGATGTGCAATTTCCTATAGAGAGGCTTAATCTTGTTTCCATGGTTCAACATAAGTTTCTTTCTACCCATGCTCATTTGCACAACTTGTCCTTTGAAATAACTTTCTCCAAACAATCTAGGTGGAGGGTTATTAAAACTGTTAGGGAAGTACTTTTGCCTGCACACCCTTTGTTTGATCTTAATGGCAGGCAAGGATGGAAGCTTTCTAAGAGTGAGCTGGACACATACCTTGAGCATCTCCCCCAGCAAGGGGAGGACGCGGGAGAGGGGTACGATAGTGATTTCGTCCATCCCTACGACACCACGGTAATTCCATATCAGCACCCCGGCTATGACTACGCGCCCGCTGCAGCATCTTCCTCTTACGCGCCCGAGTACGACCACCCGAGAGATGATCCACCACAGTGGGGATACTTCACGTGCGACGATTGATCTCCACTTAGGCCAAAAGCGTAATCTTGGGGGGAGATATACCGACATCGCACTCATTTATATATCATGTTCTTTCGGTTCTTTGTATATCCATATTTTCTCTTCTTTCGCTTCTTTTTGTTTCTTTCGCTTGTTTTCGTTTCTTTTGCTTTATTGTTTTGTTTTCGCTTTCCACAAAAAGACCAAAAACATTTCTGTTGTTTCTCTCTATTTGTTTCTTTACTTGGTTTGGTTTGCTTTATCCTTTAGTTGCAGTTTAATATTCAAAAACCCAAAAATATTTTTTTTTGTTTGTTTGCTTGCTTTCTTTTGTTCTTGTTTCATTTCGAAAAAACCAAAAAGATTTTGCTTTGTTTGCTTGTTCTCTATTTTGTAGTGCTTTAATTGAAAACCCCAATAATATTTGTTGTTCTTCTCTTGTTTTCTAAAGTTTAGTGCAGAGTTCAACAGTCGTCCATGATTACATTGGAGCTTGGTTTTCATTATGTATTTTATTCAAGCCACAAGTGAAGAGAAATAATGACGATCTACGACAATTCAAGTGTGGTGAGAGGCTGGTATGAATTCTATTTGCTTTCATTTTTGTACATATATCCATCTATGTGAGCATGCTTAGTTTGTTCGTATAAGATATATGTGACTTAATGGCTGCTTGATAGTTCGTGCCCTCTCATGTTTTGTTCCAATTTATTAATGGTAAACGACCTTTCATATAAATATTTGTTCGCATTCTTCTATTCATAGAAGGGTATGATATTGTGGTAGCCTCCTCTAACTTTTTCATTTGAATCCACTTGGCACATGCTCACGCATGCTAAGACTGAAAACAAAAAGTCAATAAGCCTCGATGATTTATTTTGCCTCAGACTTCTAGTATCAATTTTATGCCTGAGTTAATTTTACTTTGTCGCAAACATGATTATGATAGTTGTTGCTCTCTTGATTGTCGCTCCCTGTATATTGCTAGCCTTCACCTGTACTGAGTATGGAAATCTACTCGTGCATCCAACTCCCAACAACCAAAGTTTCCCATTGTGGACACCATACCTACCTACATGTGGTATTTAACTGCCACTCCAAGTAAATTTCTCATGTGCTACCTTTAAAACCTTCTAAAAATTATTCCTATTTTGTGCCCCTGTTTTAGCTCATGAGGACGTAAAGAGAATCTTTATCTCACTTGTTGATTGGATTTCACACCCTGGACTAGTGGCTTCATCCGCTTATCCAAATGATAGAAGAGCTGGCAGCAGGGTGCCCAGCCCCAAATTAATACAAACAAATTCTCTTCACTATTTTTGCCCCTCATTTATCAGTCAAGGAATAATTGTGTAAACAAAAGAGAAAGAGGGACGACCTTCTACACCAATTGCGTCCTTCACCATGGGAGCCTCTCTTGTGAATCCAATTGCCTTGTGACATACTGTATTGTCTGTTTACCATTCGTTGACATAAGAATACACCTCTCTTAAAAATGCTTTCAATACCTTTGTTTAATAAAGCAAAAGCTCTAGCAAATAAGTAATCTCTGCTTCCCTCCGCGAAGGCCCTTTCTTTTACTTTTATGTTGAGTCTCCGCCATATTCTTTGAGCACTTTTTTGAGAGTATAATTAACATTCTTAGTGTAATGTGTTTGTCCCAAAGCACGGTTTATTGTGGTATAATCTTGATACTTGCATCTTTGATATCTTTACTTCTAGTCTTCCCTTGAACTTCAGAGGTGCCCCAGCATTTATGTTTTACCCCACACATAAGGGCAAGCGAGATTCCACTTTATCAGATCCTTTTATGAATACTTCAATCTTGCAAATAATTATGCTTCATGTTGTTTATTATTAATATGTTGTTATCTCTTCATGGTTTGCATAGCTATTAAGTGACAGTATCTTGCATGTATCTTATCATGAGAATAACTAATTATTTGATCATATAGTGAGTATATTTACATCATATGAAACAAATGTGTTCGTAAAAGTCTTTTATCGCACTCAGTTGTCACTGAATTGCTTGAGTACAAGCAATAAGCTAAGTTTGGGGGGGGGGGATTTGATACGTAAAAAACGTATCTCCTTTTTCTGAAGACTTTTCCTATTGTTTTACTCTAAATTTGAGTGTTTAGAATGCAACTAACACGGACTAACGCTGTTTTCAGTAGAATTACCTGTGTGTCTCGTTTTTGTGCTAAAAAATCAACTTTCGGGAAATTGCCCAGAAAAGACCCCATTGCTCCTAAAACACCAGAATACCCAGGGAGCCAGAAGAAGGCCAGGAGAAGAGCCACAGGGGGGCCACACCACCCCTCGTGCGCCCCTGGCCGCGCCAACACATGATGTGGGCCACCCAGAGCCCCCCTCGGTCTCCCCTTTCGACTACAAATAGTCTTCAACCTTAAAACACGAGGGGGTTCGATAGTTTTCCAGAAAGAAGTCCGTAGCGCCGCCGCCATCGCGAATCCTTATTCGGGGTTCAGAAACTCCGTTCTGGCACCCTGCCGGGACGGGGAATTGGAGGAGATCATCGCCACCGTCATCACCAACGCCTCTCCATCGACCATCCATGTTTCCCCCATACATGTGTGAGTAATTTCCCCGCTCTAGGCTGAAGTGGATGGTAGGGATTGGATGAGTTCGTTCATGTAATAATGCCGTGATTGTTAGGGCATGGTGCCTAGTATCCTCTATTAGTGCTATTGACATTGTTGCAACTTGTTATGCTTAATGCTTGACAGTCTGGCCCCGAGTGCCATGATCTCAGATCTGATCATGTTATTGAATCATGCTGATTATTATTGTTTCTTGATCATACCTGCAAGTTGTTTACACCTATCGTTGTCCGGAACCCGAGGCCCCGAAGTGACAGAACTTGGGACAGCCGGAGGGGATGACTGTGATGTGAGGATCACATGTGTTCAGAGAGTGTTAATGCTTTACTCTGATGTTCTATTAAAAGGAACACCTTAATTACCAGTAGTTCCCTTGAGGCTCCACTGAAACGGGCTGGTAGGACAAAATATGTTGTGCAAGTTCTCATTGCAAGCACGTACGACTATTTACGGAACTCATGCCTATGGATACTTAGTGCTTGGATGCTTTATCTTGTTTATTTGCAATGCCCATGACTTGATCATTATATGAACTATATTATCCATGCAACGCCCGTTCATCCATCCCTATGCCTACAATATTTAATCCTGTTGTTTACTTCAATCACCACTTCTGCTGTTTTCATACTACTGCAGTTATTATTTCACTGCTGCTGCTACTATCAAACTGTTACTACTCATAAACCACTACGAACAAGTCCACTTTCAGGTGCAGGTGAATTGACAACTCACTTGTTAAGGCTCACAAATATTCTTTGGCTCCCCTTGTGTCGAATCAATAAATTTGGGTTTTACTTCCCTCGAACACTGTTGCGATCCCCTATACTTGTGGGTCATCAGACCCCACAAAGCCCGAGGTGCCTATTTTCCCCGGAAGCATCCAGAACACCGAATAGGAGTCGAAGACGGGCATCAGGAGGGCCACACCATAGGATGGCGCGGCCTCCCCCTGGCCGCGCCAGCAATAGGTGTGGGGCCCCCTGGCCTCCACCGCCTCTGCCCTTTCGCATATTGATTCCCTGGATGGAAAACCCTAAGCACCTGATCAAAAATCCCCGAAAAGTTCTGCAGCCGCCGTCGTCGTCAACCCTAGATCAGGGGGGTTCTAGACCTGTCTCCCGGCACCCTGCCGGAGAGGAAATCATCACCAGAGGCTTCTACATCACCATTCCTGCCTCCAGAGTGATGCATGAGTAGTTCATCCCTTGACTACGGGTCCATAGCAGTAGCTAGATGCTTGTCTCCTCATCATATGCCTCCATGTTTATATCTCGTGAGCTACCTAGCATGATCGAGATTGATCTTATGTAATTCTATATGATGTGTTTGCTGGGATCCGATGAATATTGACCTTATGCCAAGTTGATTATAGTCTTTGTTGCATATGTTATTTGTGATCTTGCATGCTTTCCGTTGCTAGTGGTTGCTCTGGCCAAGTAGTTGCTAGTGACTCCAAGAGAGAATATTTATGCTAGATAGTGGGTTCATGCCTCCTTTTCGCCTGTGCTCGAGTGACAGAAACGTCACAAGGGAGGATGTGCTGTTGCCACTAGGGAGAAAACAGCGGTGAGAGTGCCCGTGTGTATAATCATTTCTTATATTACACACATTTCTTAATGCGATTATCTGTTGCTTGCAACTTAATACCTAAGTGGGTTCGGATGATAACCCGAGGGTGGATTATTAGTCATAGATGCAGATGGATTTCGGTCTATGTATTTTGTTGTAATGACCCACTAAATATCATAGTAGTCATCATGTTATAATGTGCACTACGGTGCAACCTCTATTTGTCAATTTCCCAGCTGTAATTTGTTCACCCAGCATGTTATTTTTATGGAGAGACACCACTAGTGAACCTATGAACCCCGGTCCATGTTCCACACTGTTAAACAAACCACATCAATTTCCTGCTCTCTTTACTTACTGCAAGCATACATTATTTTCCATACTATACGTCTAATCTTTGTTTTCAACAAGACCGGTGAGATTGAAAAACTCACTATACCGTTGGGGCAAAGTATTTTGGTTGTGTTGTGTGCAGGGTCCATGTTGTTGCTGACACCGGTGAAGCGCCAGCACCACCGTCAATGACATCAACCTTCCGAAGGTCCTCTTTCTCCTACTGGATTGATAACCCTAGTTCCTAACTAAGGGGAAAACTCCTACCGCTGTGGTCATCACACCCTCCTCTTGGGGTTCCCAACATGTAGCACCTGTTCACCATGCTCATCCTGTGAGTAACTAGCATCAGCAAACTGATTATGCAAGTGACCAAGGGAATCAAATTCAGAAACCTCTTCCTCTTTGTCACTTTGCTCCTCATCTTCATTCTCCTCTGGAGAGGTAGAAGACTCTTCAATAGTAATACAGAAAGCATATGAAGCCTATAAACTGGAAAATAGTCGGGTTAACATTATTGAACTTTCAGTTCATAATACAAGAACAATTCATAAAAGATAACTTACTGGAGGAGCCGGGTTAGCAGAACAAAATGCTAAAAGTCGAATATCAAGGAGTCTGTCCTTTTTATTCCAACAAGATCTTTCAGTGTGCTTACCACATCAGTCTTTGAAACAGGAGCCGCAGAATACCTCATTGTATGAGATAAACCAAAATATTGGCAGAAAAGCTAGTTCCTAATGCTAATAGGTTGGATGCGCCAGTTTACCCAAGTTTGAGTTAAATCTAAGTCGGTCAATCCATGAACTATCAAGGATTTCACACGCTTGAGAAGAGGCATAACTTTGGCTCGAGCAACCGGTTTAGCAAAGGAGTTCATGGTACTTGTGTAAACAAGACGCTCGTGACGATAACCCGGTTCACCCTCAGGAGAAGTGTTTTTATAGTAGAAGAAGGTTTTTTGATAGAGTTTGGGGTTTCTAGCTATAGTAATACCTAGATAGACTATGTGTTTTCGCCTCCGGAAAGAGACGGCACCACCATGGATCAGATCACCCCAGCGACTTCTGGGTGTTTGTTGCAATAAAAAATTCCAAGAAAACATCTAGGTTGGGCTCTACTTGGAGGTAATTATCACAGAGGACAAAACAATTGTTAGCATTGAGTATTGAGTTTAGAGGCAAATCTTGAGGATGTAAACCGTAAAACTCTAAGATCCGGCGAAAGAAATTAGACCCTCCGGGGGGGAGGGGGCGCAAAATCCCCTTAGAATATGGGCTTCGAATACGATTACCTAACCCGACCCAGGTTCAGGCCGGATCTAATTCCCGAGTGCATGCTAAGATATGTTACTAGGAAGTAACCCTGAATCTTCCATCTCTTGAAGCTGGCCTTGGGTGATCTAGGATTTGCACCAGTTCACTTGCATCTCCTTCTTGTTTCTAGCGGCAAAACCGGCAGCAGAACCAGAAACACCGTTGGCTCTTCTCTTCTTGCTGGTTCCCAAAGATTTTCTAGCCATGATTTTATATTTCACCATCGTGTGTTAACCGGTGGTGAAGCTCCGGCCATGGCGGCGCGGGTGTGAGAGAGCAAGCTCCCGGGCAGCGCAGGAGGAGAAAGATGAAGCGGGGCGAGCAAGGCGCGGATGACCCTCGGTAAACCCTCTTTCACTATTTATATGGGAGGGGCCTAACCCTAGGTTTAGGTGGTAATTTTACGCAGAATACCCTGAAGAATAACATATTTCTAGAAAAATTAAGGAGATTGGATCTACAGAAGCGAACAGATAATTGGGAGATTTTTCGAATAAATACATTTAATGCGCGGAGGAAAGTTCGGGATAAACTAAATCATTTTCGGCTCCTGAAATCTTGGAGATAAACTTGCAAACATAATTTCCGGTTTAAATGCAGAAGGTTTAAATTATGGAGATAAAGAGTGAAGGAAAAAGGAAAGAGGATATTCTCCGCCAAATCCGGATCATAGATTTAGATATTTATTTGCAACAAAACAAGGTTATGTTTAACTCTTTTCAGGAGCTTAACATGAACAACGTAAGCTATGGCTTAGAGTTCGCTTTAACCCATGGGCTAATGTTGGGGGAATGGATAAGGGGGTACCTTAGATTCCACCCACATGAACCAGATTGTCGTGTTACCGGTTCATAAGTATGTCTCCGGTTTATATTTAGATAACTCGAACGTGAAGACTGAGGAGATTCTTTGGAGACCCGGAAGGTAGAAGGAAGACCCCGCGGATCCCATCATGATCTGGAAGAGAAGATAACCATGCGAGAAGGCCCGGGACTCAACACGGGGGTTCAAGGCTAGCAGGGCAGCAGGACCCAGACTTGCCGATCCGGGCCATGGTGTGAACCGGCCCGTAACCTCGAGGCCGGCTCTCACTAGGACTCCGACGACGAATACAACTCGGATTCTCCTATAACCCGAGGGACTCATCTGCTATATAAGGAGAGGCCCTGGGACGTAGAAAGACATGTTCTAGTTGATAGCAATGGCCCTAGCGACATCAGAAGCTAGAATCGCTCCTTGTAATTAAGACCTTGATTTCCCAATAGTAAGAAAGCAGGAGTAGGTTTTACCATCAATAGAGGGGCCGAACCTAGGTAAAGTCGCATCTCTCGTTTACACCTTAACCCTTACGAGACATTGCTCAGTAGCAATGGCCTCACAATCTAGTTCTCACATACGACACTTGCAATTTATATGACCTATTATGTGTAATCTGGACAAATCAATCATATTATAACCCGGCACAACGGAGTTATCATGACCCTGAACTTTCCAGAGTTGAAAACACTAGAACAAGTCATGTGATAAACTGGCTGAGCTAGATAGCAAAGATAAACTGAAAGAAAAATGTTAAAAAAAGTTTGATTCAAAACCTCGCAAGTACTTTGATAAAACATAAGCCGGAAATTTTGTAGAAACTCGCAAAAACCCGGATTACTAAAAACCAAGTTGTATCATAAGTGCACACTCACACTTTCAAAAAACAAGACTAGAAATAAAACAGTTTATCTAGCCTATTTCAAGCCCATAGGGCTGAATTTTTATCAAACTGAAAAATGTTTTTTTGTTTTACGCAACCGATTTGCCTTTCTGTTGCGCAGAATCTAAACCGACATCAACAGCCAGGTCTTGCGGTTCCGGGTTATTGGCAGCATAACCTTTGATCAACACTCATTTCCTGCAGTTCAGATTCAGGAAGATATTTCCACTCCAACTGAGCCAGTGTATCACTGGTGTCTTCCGGTTCATAAAGTCGACGTGGTGGTGCAGAAATCGAAGGAGTGATAGTCTGTGGAACACCAGGAGATGATGCAACAGAAAGCCGAATCTTTTGTGGATCTTGGCAAACAAGAGACATAACCTGGGGGTTGCAAGCCGGTTTACGTTCTCCATTTGGAAGAAAACCAGAACATAGTTCTTATAACTTCATATTTTCAGCGATGGAGCAGGCATGAAACCAGCATTCTCTCTCAATCTTGGCGTAATCTTTCTTCTCATACTAAGTCCCATCAACCAGGAGCTATGGGAACCAACCAACGAGATGATCCGGGTTCATCTCCGGGTGATAAGCTTTCGCCAGTGACATAGCCTCGATTACTCCATGGCGGAAAGCTGAGATCTTGTGCCCCTCAATCCATTTTAGTACACTACAAAGTTCCACTATAAAATCATGCAGTTTCTTAGGAGAAACATCCTAGTCCCTTACAGCTTTGATACATTCACCTCCTCCAACATATAGCTGCCGGATTAGGGTGGAGAGAGCTTTCAGTTTCATATAAGGGAGTTGCGGGTTATTTTCATGCATTTTGCCTGAAAAACAGATGAATAAACCAGTTATAAACTGTATTTTCAAGGAGCAATACGATGGTGAACCGTAGGAGAGAAAAACTTACCAAATACGCTAGAGGTAATTGATGAACCACAAGTATAGGGGATCGCAACAATCTTCGAGGGAAGTAAAACCCAAATTTATTGATTCGACACAAGGGGAGCCAAAGAATATTTATATGCCTTAACAACTGAGTTGTCAATTCATCTGCACCTGAAAGTAGGCTTGCTTGCAACAATTTATCAGTGGTAACAATTTTATAGCATAAGTAGTAGTAAAATAATATCAGGAATTAAATAGTAACAACAATAGCAATCATGAAAACAGTAGTGGCAATTGTGAAAACATCAGGATGAAAATACCGTAGGCACAAAGGGAATGGATGAATAGACGTTGCATGGATAACATAGGTCATGTAATAATAATAACATGGGCATTGCAGATAATAATAATAAAGCATCCAAGTTCTAGGTTAGCCATAGGCATGTGTTCCAATATAGTCGTACGTGCTCTCAATGAGAAACTTGCACAACATCCTTTGTCCTACCAGCCTGTGACAACGGGTCTCTAGGGAAACTACTGGTAATTAAGGTGCTCCTTTTAATAAAGCACCGGAGAAAAGCATTAACACTCCGTGAACACGTGTGATCATCACATCACAACCACCCCTCCGGTTGTCCCAATTTCTGTCACTTTGGGGCCTCGGGTTCCGTACAATAATATGTGTAAAAACTTGCAGGTATGATCAAGAAACATAATTATACTCATGAAACAATAACATGTTCAGATTTGAAATCATGGCACTCGGGCCCTAGTGACAAGCATTAATCATAACAAGTTGCAACAACGGTAGAAAACACTAAGAATGGATAGTAGGCACTATGCCCTAACAATCTGACATTATTACATTATTAATCTCATCCAACCCCTTCCATCCCTCTCAGCCTACATTGGGGTATACTCACAGATGGACGAGGGGATCATGGATGGTTGATGGAGAACGAGTGGCGGTGTCGATGGCGATGATCTCCTTCGAATTGCCAACCCGGCAGGGTGCTAGAACAGGAACTTCTGATCCTCGAATTGAGTTTCGGGGTGGCGGCAGTGCTCTATTGTGTTTCTGTGGAATACGACGAACCCCTCGCGTCTTAGGTTTACGGGGCATATGTAGTTGAAAGGGGAGCCCGAGGGGGTGCCTGGGGTCCCACACACCACCAGGCGGCGCAGCCTAGGGGGCGCCCAGGGGTGCTCTGGCCCCCTCCTGGCCCCTCTGCGAGTCTCCTTCTAGCTACCGTGGTCTTCTGGTGATATAAGCTCAATGGGGCCTTTTCTAGGCATTTTCCTGAAAGTTGATTTTGTGCAAAAAAAAACGAGACGCCAAAGTAATTCTGCTCAAAACAGCGTTAGTCCGTGTTAGTGTATCCAAAACTCACAAGTTTAGAGGCAAACCATAAGAAAAGTGTTTGGAAAAGGAGATACGTTTTGGACGTATCAACTTCCCCCAAGCTTAGCTTATTGCTTGTCCTCAAGAAATCCAGTTACAACTGAGTGCGATAAATGACTTTTACGAACACGTTTGTTTCGTATGATGTAAATATACTCACTATATGATCATGTGCCTAAGATATTCATGTTATTTAGTATTTTTTTTATTAAACAGAGGTATTGAAAACATTTTTTTAGAGAGGTGTATGCTTATGTCAACAAATGGTAAACGGAAAATACAGTACGTCAGAAGCCAACTAGACTTCACAAGAGCGGCTCCCATTGAAGGACGCAACTGGTGTAGAAGTTCATCCCTCTTTCTCTTTTGTTTACACAATTATGCTTTGACTGACAAAACATGGGCAAAAATAGTGTAGAGAATTTGTTGTATTAATTTGGGGCTGGGCACCCCGCTGCGAGCTCTTCTATCAATTGGATAAGCGGATGAAGCCACTAGTCCAGGGTGTGAAATCCAATCAACAAGTGAGATAAAGATTCTCTATTTACGTACCGATGAGCTAAAACAGGGGCACCGAACATGATTAATTTTTCGAAGGTTTTAAAGGTAGCACATGAGCAATTTACTCGGAGTGGCGGTTAAATACCACATTTATAGGTAGGTATGGTAGACACATTTGGAAAAGTTCGGTTTTGGGGAGTTGGATACACGAGTATATACTCAGTATGGGTGAAGGCTAGCAATAGACGAGGAGTGACAATAAAGAGAGCAACAACTGTCATAATCATGCTTGCGATAAAACAAAATTAACAGGGACATAAAGGTGATACAAATACTCTGAGGCAAAATAAATCATCGAGGCTTAATTGACTCTTTTTTTCAGGCTTATGCATGCGCGAGCATGTGCCAAGCCGATTCAAGCGAAACAATCGGAGGGAGATACCACAATGTCATACCCTTCTATGAAGAAAACAATACAAACAAACAATTATACGACATGCTATCTTATATTAATAAGTTTGAACTAAACATGAGAGAGCATGAACTACTAAGCATCAATTAATTAACATACACCTTACACAAAAAAACTAAGCGTGTTCACATGGACGAGTATATGTACAAAAATAAAACAAATAGAGCTCATACCAGCCTCTCACCACAACTTGAGTTGTCGTAAATAATCATTACTGCTATTCACTCGTGTGGATTGAATAATATAGAATGATAACCAAGCTCCAACGGAGACACGAAAGTCCAGTAAACTCTACAACAAACTTTAAAAAACCAAAGAAGAAAAACAAATATTTTTGGGTTTTCGAATTTAAAACAAGAACAGAAGAAATGAGCAAACAAAGCAAAATGCTTTTGGGTTTTTGAATATTAAACCGAAAAAAGAAAGTAAAGCAAACCAACAAAAGAAACTAAAGAAGCAAATAAAGAGAAACAACAGAAATATTTTTTTTGGTCTTTTTGTGTTTTGGAAAGAAAGAACAAAACAACAAGAAAGAAAAGGAACGAACGAAGCGAAAGAAAACGAAAACAAATGAAAGAAATGAAAATATGGATATACAAGGAACCGACAGAAAATGATATATAGATGAGTGTTTGATATAAGTATACCTACTTCCAAGCTTAGGCTTTTGGCCTAAGTGGAGATCATCTCCAAGGGGACCATGAGGTGGCGCCCCCGTAGTGTGCCGAGGAGGAGCCTTCCTCCTGATATGTGCTCGAGGACGCCCCGGCGTACTACGTGGTGTAGTCCTCAGAAGGCGCATCTCACCTCTCCTGCTGCTTGTAGAAACCCGTCAAGCTCAGATCCTCATCTATCTCCTCCTTAGAACGCGACCATGGTGCCTTGTCAACTTTGAACAAAACAGGCTACGGCAAAATAACTTCCTTCTCATCTCCGTCAATAAATAAAACTCTATATACTAAATGAGTAGCAGTAGAGCCAGCAGTAATAAAATGATGGGCCTTCATGGCAGCAAGATTAAGTCTATACGAAGCAATATATTCATCATCACGAGCAACATGAATGTTTAGAGAAGTTGCTATGCGTGTAGCAATAACGCCCCCAAAAATGGGTCCTCTAGCAGCTGGGCAGCGAGCAATGAGAGAGCCAAGGTTATACTTCTTGCTATGGTTAAGTGCAGCATCAATAAAAGCAAGGTGATAGCTAAAAATGTTGCTAGTGTTCTACCTACCGAGGATACTAGTAGCAAGATAATAAGTGAAATATATGAGTGCAGGAAGTTGGATGTTTCTTGTCTTCCCACGCTGTCATGTGCGGTTATCATCATTGGTGATTCCCCGATAAAGCTCCATGAGATCAGCGGGTCTCTCATGATTGCATGTTGTCCCGGAAGCGTTGATACCTATAATGTTACAAAAAGTATCCAAGGGCAAAGAAAAAGAGCTACCATATATCTTAAAAGCAACAGTAGGGCCATATTGTGAGTTATGAAACCTAAAGCTCTCAGCAAAAGTTTTGTAAGAGTAGTTTACTGGGGACTTTCATCCTCCATGTAGTTGGTTAAACCAACTCTTTCAATAAGCATCAAGAAGTCATCCTCTAGACATGCACTCCTTAAAAATGTATAACATGGAAAGCTAGAAAGATTAGCAATTCTGTCACCTCCCGCATCATCGATGTCCGGTGCAATAAGGTCTTCGTTATAAGATGGCCTCACTAAGGTGGGTGAACTTGAAGACCTTGTTCTTCTAGGAGCATCACTCCTAAATATTTCTCCAAAGTTGTGGCTGTCCATTTCTGAAAATTTTGAACAATCATCACAAAAATTGATTTCAGGCAACTATAAGGTGGAAACTACTATAGAGACTTATAGGAGAGCTAAAAATGCATCAACACTAAGTTATCTCAACCCAAATCAAGCATTCTAACTCACATAAGCTGTCACCTACAGTACCAAATACTCAAGAAATAGTCCATCAAATAAAATTCTACTTGGATAATCGGAAGAGTCACATACTGGAGAGCAAATACACCAAATTAGCATAAATGATGTGCTGAGCAAGGAGATCAAAAAATACAGAGGAAGAACAACAAGAACACGGGTTCCAGGAATTTTTTTTTAGTTTGGGAGGTGAGATAGGGATCTTTGGCAGGGGAGAGAGTAAGTGGAGGGCAGGGGCCCACACCATGCCCCGGCGCCACCAGGGGGTAGGTCGCGCCAGCCCATGGTGTGCCTAACTGGTGGGTCCCCCTGGGCTCTCCAAGGTGGCTCTGCCTCATTTTCGACGTAAAAATTTATTATATTTTTCTCGAATTTTCCGAGAAACCATATTTTCGAGGTTTTTTCAGAATATAATAATTAATTACAAACCTGGAAAACAATTATGGAAGGGTGAAAAAAACCAAAACCAGAACTACATAGGTTCTAAAACATTCTAATGTGTAAATACCCAGTGAAAACAAAGTTATGGGTGGTGAAAACAAACATAACATGGTGAAAACAAAAGAAATCACTCTGAAAACAAAAGTATGGATGGTGAAAACAAGGGTATGGATGATTGAAATATGATTGTATTAAAGTGGAAAGGTGATGGAAAAAGTAAACATGGTGAAAACATAATGGGGAAAGTGAAAACATTGTCCTCTTCATTCAAAATCACTTTGTTAACAAGGTTGATCAAGTCTTGTTACCAAAATAATTTTTATATGATACAATATATTTCATATATTTTGAATAAGGAGGCAGTTTAATAGCATTAGTCAAAGGAATGTGCAAAAACAAAGGTTTCATCCACTCACAGAATTTATTATAATTTTCTTCTTCCTTAGATTTGTGTTTCTTACTAGGAAAAGGCATTGATTTTTGTACCCAAGGCACTCTTTCTTTACCATGTTTATTGGCAATGAAGTACTCCTTAGTATACTTCACAGTTTTAGTTTTCTTTTCATGTATAGCTACAGTTTCTTATTTATCAGAAGCATCACTTTTATAATTACCACTTTCAGTTTCAGCATCAGAAATAGATATACTATTAGGATCTTTAGCAGGTTCAGGAGATTCTACAACAGTTTTATGTCTCTTCTTCTTTTTCTTGGAAGGAGAACTTTTGTTTTTAGGTTGCTGAGAATCTTGTTCAATTCTTTTAGGGTGTCCTTCAGGATATAAGGGATCTTGAGTAGAAATACCACTTCGAGTAATTATTTTACAAACATGTTTCTCTCTAGAAGCATTAGCTAGCATGTCTTTTTGCACTTTAGTGAGTAGATCAATTTGAGTTTGAACCATATGAAAATGTTTAACAAGAATTTTAACATCATTATAGATTCTCTCAATAATACCATGCAAATTATCAACAGCTGTAGAGTTTTCCATAAGGTGATTTTGCACTCTCATATTAAAATTATCTTGCTTAACAACATTATTATCAAATTCATCTAAGCATTGATCAGGTGGTTTAGAGTAGGGAATATCTCTATTATCAAAGTATTGGAGAGAGTGTACCTCGACTGTTGATGGATGAGGAATAGGCTTACATAATTCTTCTATAGGAGGTAAATTCTTCACATCTTCAGATTTAATACCCCTCTCTTTAAGAGATTTCTTGGCTTCCTTCTTCACTTCATCATTTAATTCAATCATCCCTCTCTTCTTGGGTGTTGCTATTGATGTTGGCTCTAGTGTAGGTGTAGGCTCAAGTATATTCCAATCATCATTATTTTTTGGCTATTTTAGCCATTAATTCCTCAGCCTCTTCCGGAGTTCTTTTTCTGAAAACATAACCAGCACAACTATCCACGTATGTCCTAGATTCAACAGTTGGTACATTATAAAATATATCGAGGAGCTCATTTTTAGGTAGTGGATAACTAGGGCAAGCTCTTATTAAATACCAAAACCTTCTCTAAGATTCAGGTAATTTCTCTCCTTTAATTTGCTCAAAGTTAAAGATATCTTGCACAACATCATGTTGAGCACTAGCAGGATTTTTTTTTTGAAAGAAAGCATTAACCACATCCATAGGACTACTGATAGATCCAGGTGAAAGATTGTTAAACCAAGTTTTAGCTTCATCTTTTAATGAGAAAGGGAAAATCTTGGTAACAAAATAAGTACGCAACTTAGTATCATCAGAAAATAAACTACTCAAAGATGAAAGCTCATTTATGTGTTCCATAGCACTTTTACTTTTATTTCCACAAAAATCTTCCTTCTCAACAATAGATATATAAGATAAACTAGAGAGAAATCATAATCCTTGTCTCTAATGTGTATGGGAGATGTAGCAAATTTAGCATCAAGAAAAGATTTATATTTAACAACATGTCTCGCAAGAAGACTCTTAAGAGCACTTACACCAGTAGTTGCCCAAGATTCTTCAATAAAGTCATCATCAAGTTCAATATAAGTTTCATCAAGATCATCAATAAACCCAGGTAAATTAACAGGTGTACCAATATTTTCAACAGAAATTTCAACATTTTCAATTTGTTTGGATTTAGCAATAGTAGCATCTAGGAAAGGACCTAGTGAACCAGTATCATCAAGCACAATAGAAGCATCATCAAAAGTATCAGAAACATTTTCAGACTCAACATAAGTAACAGTGTGTGTAGCATGTGGTGGTGCAAGAAGCTTACTCATAACAGACGATGAATCAAGAGCAACAAAGGTGTTCAGAGTTGTACCTCTCCTTGCAGTGGATGGTAATATAGGAACGCTTCCATCACGAGTCTTCCCATGATGAAAGGCTTGCAGCAAACAATATCACGTTCAAGTGATCAAATAAATAAAGCTATGATCCCCCGCAACGGAGCCAGAAAATAGTCTTGATGACCCACCACTATAGGGGATTGCAACAGTCTTCGAGGGAAGTAAAACCCAAATTTATTGATTAGACACAATGGGAGCCAAATAATATTTATATGCCTCAACTGAGTTGTCAATTCAGCTACACCTGAAAGTAGACTTGATCGCAACAATTTATCAATGGTAATAGTTTTATAGCGGCAGTAGTAGTAAAATAACAGCAGGAATAAAATAGTAACAATAGTGGCAATCATGAAAACAGCAGTGGCAATTGTGAAAACAACAGGATGAAAATACCGCAGTCATAGAGGGAATGGATGAATGGGCGTTGTGTGGATAACATAGGTCATGTAATAATAATAACGTGGGCATTGCATATAATAATAATAAAGCATCAAAGTTATAGGTTAACCATAGGCATGTGTTCCAATATAGTCGTACGTGCCTGCAATGAGAAACTTGCACAACATCTTTTGTCCTACCAGCCCGTGCCAGCGGGGCCTCCAGGGAAACTATTGGTAAGTAAGGTGCCCCTTTTAATAAAGCACCGGAGCAAAGCATTAACACTCCGTGAACACATGTGATCCTCACATCACAGTCATCCCGTCCAGTTGTCCCAATTTCTGTCACTATGGGGCCTCGGGTTCCGGACAATAATATGTGTAAACAACTTGCAGATATGATAAAGAAACATAATTATACTCATGTAACAATAACATGTTCTGATCTGAAATCATGGCACTCGGGCCCTAGTGAGAAGCATTAAGCATAACAAATTGCAACAACGGTATAAAACACTAAAAACGGATACTAGGCACAATGCCCTAACAATCTGGCATTATTACATGATCAATCTCATCCAATCCTTTCGATCCCTCTCATCCTACAACGGGGTTTACTTACATATGGACGGTGGGAATCATGGATGGTTGATGGAGAAAGAGTGGCGGTGTCGATGGCGATGATCTCCTACAAATCCCCGTCCCGGTAGGGTGCCAGAACATGAACTTCTGATCCCTAAATTGAGTTTCGGGGTGGCGGAGTTGCTATGTTGTGTTTCTGTGGAATATGACGAATACCCTCATGTTTTAGGTTTAAGGGGCATATGTAGTCGAAAGGGGATCCCGATGGGGTGCCCGGGGGTCCCACACCACCAGGCGTCGCGGCCTAGTGGGGGCAGGGGTGGTCTGGCCCCCTCCTGGCCCCTCTCAGGGTCTCCTTATGGATCCTGGGGTCTTCTGGTGATATAAGCTCAATGGTGTCTTTTTTGGGAATTTTCCTGAAAGTTGATTTTTCTGCACAAAAACGAGACACCAAAGTAATTCTGCGGAAAACAGCATTAGTCCATGTTAGTGGTATCCAAAACTCACAAGTTTAGAGGCAAACCATAAGAAAAGTGTTCAGAAAAGGAGATACATTTTGGACGTATGAGTAATCTCGACTAGCAAGTCCTTAACCTTGGAAAAAATGCTCTTGGTTTCCTCCGGTTCCTTTTCAGCATTTTTAGCCCTTTCAATAAGGGCCTTCTCCCGGTTCTCAAACTCATGCTTCACAACAGACATGGTTTTGGCAGCTGCATCTACTTGTTTTTCCAGGTCATGTTTGAATTTCCTAGCTTCCTCAGTTTTCAGAGCCTCCTAAGCCAACAAGTTCTTCATATTGTAAATCCTCTTTTGAGAGCAAGATTCCAGAGCCTGAAAAGGATAACAAGAAAAATATCTAGGTTAGATAAAATGCAAGCATAGGGAGTGGCAAACTGAAAAAGTTTCTGGGTTACTACAGGCACGTAACCCTTCACTTGGGGACTACACTAATTCAGCTTATGAGCAAGATCGAAAGATACAAGCCCCGAGTAGCTGCATGCACGCAAAACAACACTTGGGGGCCATGCTACTTTAGATTTAATACAATATTTTCTAAGTAAAGTTAGTCCTAGTTCACAGTAAACTCATAAACCGGCACTTGGGGGCTATAGTTCAAGTTTGAGAATATTAAAGGAAATATTCAAATTCATCTTACATGTATAAACTAGAAGATTGAGGGCTAAAGGTTATGTACATATTACAGGTACAAAGTTACCTCATATTTCTTCTTCAGTATATCGATGATTCCATCTTCACGAAGCCGGTTCTGGGAGAGTTCATGAACCAAGACTTTGAAATTTTGTCCCTCAAGAGAGCCCAAGCTAGAAGGAACATATCTTGGCTCAGAGGATGGCTTAATATCTTCCAAAACCTTTGATAGAATAGTGGACTTCTCCACGGTTTGTGAACCGGTGATTTCAACATCCGGATCAGCAGTTGGAGGATTATCAACCGGCTCAGAAATCTCCAGGTCTACTTTGACTCTTGTATCAGGAACATCGTCATCAATATGTCTATGATCTGGCGATGAAGCAGCCGGTTCATCTTCAGTTTCTTCACGACAGTCTTCTCCAAAGTGCTAGCAGGAGCAGACATAAAAATAGGAGTTTATTTAGTCATAGCTTGAGTTCTACAAAGTAACAAATTAAAATTTATGAACTAGAACAAAATGTGGATACCTTAGTTAGGGTTATGAAAGAAAAACAAGTCCCGGCTTACCCTGAATTGATGGAGAAATCACTAGCACCACTCAAATGAGAGGATCCGAAATTTGGCAAATATGTACAGAAAGTTTGATTCAGCTCAGGCCGGATTCTCCCTGCTAAAGGATGGGAATCTATAGGGGAATGTGGAGCCTTGGAAACCCGGTGGGAAGAAGTTTTCTCAGGAAAACCTATTTCAAGGTCACCTGAGCCAGAGCTCGGGTTCTCCTCCTTTTACTGGTGTCTTCATCATCCTGCGTTTTCTACAGAAATGAGGATGGGTTCATAGGTGGTTTGGACAGTCTATAAAGAGGCACATTTGTTACAGCCTTCCATTTTCTCTTGTTGATTGCAGGAGATTCTTTATCAACAACTATGTTGGAGCCAGTGACGGGGGTAGTTTCTTGAGCGGCCCCCTCCGCTCTAAACCGGAAGCTCTTGATCCGGAGTTTCTTGAGTGCCCCCCTCCGCTCTAAACCGGCATCAGCTTGCTCATCCGGTTCATCCTGTGAGGAACTAGCATCAGAAAATTGATTATGCAAGCGACCAAGAGAGTCTAATTCAGAAACCTCTTCCTCTTCATCGCCTTGCTCTCCATCCTCATTCTCTTCTGGTGATGTAGCTGGTTCCTCAGTGGTGATCCAAAAAGCATCAGACGCCTGTAAACTGGAAATTTCTTGGGTTAACATCATCAAAGTTTCAGAGTACAAGATGGGTGCACTTCATACGGTAAAAACAGGAAATGACTTACGGCAGGAGATGAGTTAATTGCATAAAATGCTGGCAATCCCATGTCAAGGAGCCGATCCCGCTTCACACCAACTAGTTCCTTAAGGATCTTTATAATATCGTTCTTGGAAGGGATAACTGGAAAAAACCTCATGGAATCAGATGAAGAACCAGTATACTGATGGAAGAGCCGGCTCCTAACACTAAGAGGCTGGATTTGCCAGTTAACCCAAGTTTGGATCAGATCTAAACCATGAAGCCCATGCACAATCAAAGACTTGGTATGCTTGAGAAGGGGAATAACTTTGGCATCGGCTGCCGGTTCAGCAAAGGAATTCATGGTATTGGTATAAACCAGACGCTCGAGACGATAATCCGGCATGGCCGGTTCACCCTGAGGAGATGTATTTTTGCATTAAAAGAATGTTTTTACCAGAGTTTCGGGTGGCTAGCTAAAGGAATACCTGGATAAACTATGTCCCCCCGTCTCTGGAAAGACACGCCACCACAGTGGAGCAGTTCACCCCTGGCTACTTTTGGGTGTTTGTGTAGTAAAAATATTCCAAAAACAGATCTAGGTTGGGTTCTATTTGGAGATAATACTCACAGAGGACTACAAAATATCTAACATTGAGAATAGAATTTGAAGGCAGTTCCCGAGGACGTAACCCGTAAAAAGATAAAAGGCACCGGAAAAAATAAGAACCGGGGGGACGAAAACCCCGGAGGATATGAGCCTCAAAGACTATTACCTCACTTGGTCCAGGAGTGGGCCGGGTCTCGTCACCTAGAGCATGCCAGGAAATGTCGCCCAACAACAAGCCAAAATCTTGCATCTCTTGGAGCCGGAAGGTGGTGATCTCCGAATTGCACCAGTTCACCTGCATCTCCTTTTTTACTTCTTGCTGATGAACTGGCAATTTCTCCGGCTTACCTTTCTTTCCGGCTCCAACACCCTTGCCGGCCATGGATTTTTTCCTTCACCATCGATTCTTCAAACAGCGGCGATCCTCGGGCAGCGGTGGTGTGCGAGCTAGGTTGAGCTCCATGGCGGCGCTGGAGGTTGAAAACGAAGTAGCGGGCAAGGGTATTGAATGATGCAAAGGGTACCCCCCACTATTTATAAGCAAAGGCTAAACCCGAGGGCTTAGAGAATAATTTTGCAAAAAGGACCTTGTAGATCAATATATTATTGGAATAATTAGAAGACTGGATCTACAGGAGCGAGTGGATAAGTTGGGGATTTTCTTAATAAATGCATTAAATGCGCGGAGGAAAGTTCGTGATAAGCTGAATGATTTTTGGCTCCTAAAATCTTGGAGATAAACTCGCAAACATAATTTCCGGTTTAAGCGCAAAAAGTTTAAACCATGAGAAAAAGAGCGAGAAAAAGAAAGAGAGGATTCTCCACCAAATCCGGATCAAAGATTCAGAAATTTATTTCTGACGAAACAAGGTTATGTTTATCTCTTTTTCAGGAGTTTAATGTGAACATCTTAAGCCATGGCTCAATGTTTGCGTTAACCTGGGGGCTAATGTTGGGGAAATAGATAAGGGGTACCTTATATTCCACCAACATAAACCGTATTTACATATAACCGGTCTGTAAACGTGCTTCCGGTTTATATCTAGATGGTCGAAGAATGAAGACCCGGCGGAGACCAGCGTCACCCGGTGAAGCAAGGTGATGAGGCTAGAAGGACTAGGACTTAGCGCGGCGGCCCAAGGCTGGCAACACGATCTGGACTCGGATTGGTTGATCCGGGCCCCGATATGAACCAGCAGAGAACCTGAAGACTAGCTCGGGCTAGGACTCTGAGAACGGGTATAAAGCGAGGCCCTGAGACGTAGAAACACAAGTTCTAGTTGATAGAAATATCTCTCGAGACATCGGAAGCCGGAATCACTCCTTGTAATCCAGACCTTGATTTCCCAATAGTAAGAAAGCATGAGTATGTTTTTCCATCAATAGAGAGGCCAAACCAAGGTAAACTCGCGTCTCTCTTTTCTGCATTAACCCTTTCGAGACTCCGCTCAGTAGCATTGGCCCTACAATCTAGTTCTCACATGAGCCGTGAAAGTCCCACGACAATCTACCAATGAGAGTAACTCTTTAACTCACACCTTATTTGATTGCTCTCCATTCTTACCAAAGGAGGATGAGTGTTATATTGATAATTGTGATGATCCTATTGATTCTTTTGAAATATCCATCTTTGATGAAATTGTTACTTGCTATACTTGTGACCTTGATACTACTATGAATGAAACTTGTGAGAATGATATTGCTACTGATATTTATAATAATCCATGCTACTTTGATTTATCTTATGATAATCCTCTATTTATCCCAATTATTGATATGCATGATAATGAGGAAGTTTGTTTAGAAAATTTATCTGATAATGCTCTAGATGATGGTCCTATGTTACTTGATGTTATAAATTATAATGCTACTGAAAATATGATTGCTATAATATGTCTCATACCTTTTAAGAGTGACCAATCATCTTGTTTTGCTATTGCTAAAAGTGAGAACAAATAAGTCTTTATTTTTAATTTGATCCCACTATTTTTGAGCTTGGTATGAATTGTGCGCTTTTAGACCATGACAAACAATTTTTATGTGATAATTATGTTGTCGAGTTTGTTTATTGTAGGAATTTTCATGTTACTAAGACACCTCTCTTTTTGTTGATAGTTTTAAAATTGCTCTTGTTCTACCTTCTCATGATTTCTAGTTTGAACTTCTTTAATTTATTTATTTACAAGATTCCTATGCATAAGAAGCGGGTTAGACTTTTTTTTTATATACTTAGCTTCTTGATGCTCTTTTTTTTTTTGCTTAATTCATATTTCTTATGTGAGCATCTTATTGCTTTCTGTGCCAAGCTGAAAGTCGTTAAAGAAAAACACTCTTGGGAGATAACCCATGTTTTATTTCGGTAATTTTTCTTTTGTTTTCTTTCAGTCAAGTTGTTGTTTACTTTTGTAACAACTCCTTTGTTTCTTTACTTTTTCAAATTGTTGTGGCAAGTAAACTCTCTAGTGGAAAGGATGCTAGATTTGGATTTCTGCACAGGAAGAGATTTTGGCTGTCCACTGTTTAATTCGTAATAAATTCCAGAAAAATCAAAACATCCTGAAAAATATTGTGCGTGATCTACACATAAAGGATGATCTAACCTTTTGTAACCGAGTCAACAAAAAATTCAAAAGCCTCGAGGAAAAACTCGGAGGCTACCGTCGTATCACAAAACATCCTTCACCTCTCTTTTTAAAACCGTCCGCGTTCGGCCGACTGCCGCTTCAAGCTTGGATGACTCCATGCCAAGTACCAAACGTTTCCTCTACGGGTCCAACTGGCAACCTGGTAGAATAGACGGTCAAAGTGCAAGCGGGACGACTGGCCAGGGACATAAGACAGTCATCCCAAACGCTTAAAAATCAACAACCTTGCTTGCTCAAGTCACATCTTTATTGCACGGGCGCTAACAATCTATAGAAAGAGAGCAAGGCAAGCCAGCAGTCGCTGAAACTCGGGGGCTTGGACAGACAAAGTCCTCGGCACACTCAGGCAGCCAACGGCCATTCGGTCGCCCAAACTCGGGGGCTCGGACATATCAAGTCCCAGTCGCACTCAGGCGGCCAACGACCAGCCGGCCGCCCAAACTCAGGGGCTCGGACAGACAAAGTCCCCGTCGTATTCAGGCAGCCAACGGCCAACCGACCGCCCAAACTCGGGGTGCTCGGAAGACAAAGTCCTCCCCCCAAATGTCTCCTATCCGAGCAGTCGGTTACCCTTACCACGGAAGGCGTAAACGGCAGTAAGTCCCTCTAGAAACATGGACCTAAAGGCAAAAAAGAATGGCTCCTATGCGAGCAGCCGGCTACCCTAACTACGAGGGGCATAAATGACAGTAGGTCCCTCTAGAAACAAGGACCTAACTGCTAAAAGGAAAGGCTCCTATGCGAGCAACCGACTACCCTAACCACAGGGAAAAACGACAACCGGTTCTTCTCGAAAGAAGGACCTAACGGCTAAAAGAAAGGCTCCTATGCGAGTAGCCGGCTATCCTTACCACGGGAGAAAAACGGCAGCCGGTCCCTCTGGAAACAAGGACCTAGATGGCTAAAAACACATACCTTTATGAGCTTCCGCCCGCCTGATCTACGAGCAGCCGGACCAAACCTTGGGGGCTACACCCGGCGGATAACATGTACCAACGGAAATGAAAAGCAAAAAGGTAAAAAAAAAGGAGTAAATCCAAGTGGACAAAAGCCCAAGCAGACAATGTCTTGATCAAAAGGAGACGAAGCCCCACAGAATAGAGTACCACCCGACATCCTAGGGGCAGCAAGGATAAATGGCAGTTCGTACAGTTCCACCCGGCATTTCAGGGTCATCAAGGACCGTCTTCAATCGGAGGAGGAGTGGCGGCTCGCTTGGCATCGGCTACTTCCTTGCGATAGGTGAGCTGGGCCTTAGTAAGCTTCTGCAGCTCAAGGACGGTCCTCGTCGAATAAGGACAGGTCGTCGTCTTCCCCATCCTCTTCCGGCTGACGGACTGGCCGGTCCAAAATGAAGACGTCGAAGTCGACGAAATCCAAATTTTGGCATGCGGCATCCCGAATCCTCGGCTCTTCCTTAAGGGAATCGTAGGTCGTACCGGTGCGCGGGCTGGCGATAAGATCTTTCAGGTCGACTTCCGGATACAAAGTGCGAGAAAGACACAAGGTCCACTCCGTCCCCACGGGCGACCGACTCCTGCAAATAGATGATGGCCTCATCGCCAGTCCGCAAGCGGGCAACCGGGTCTTAGATGCGACCGGGGACCTCCTCGTCTTACTAGAGATCCTCAAACAGACCAATGGCCGCCTCCACCAGTGCCATGGTCTCCTTGCCGAAGGTCCACACCATCTGGAGGGTGCTGATCTTGAGGCCGGCCTTGGCGTCAGGGTGGCTTCCACGCCCGCATCGGCAAGGTCCTGCTGTTTGGCAAGGGATGGCAGCTACAGATAGTACTTTGTGCCAAGAAATCAAGTTTGAATTCCCAGGCGGACGGAATGACAAGGAAGCTAGGCGGGAAGATACTGAAACTTACTTCGCAGCTCGACTCCGATCCTCGTCAGCTCCGCCCGAAGATTCTTCACATCATGGGTGAATTCCTTGGTCTTATCGGCATGCTGCACCGTGTCGGCCTTGCCGGCCTTCTCCAGGGCCTCGAAGGCCTCATTATGTGATAAGTTAACCGCGGAAAGGTCCTTGTTGGCCGCCTCCAACTCGGTGTTTGCCTGGGTCAACCGGACGATCTCCTGATGCCGTTGCTGGCTTATCAGGGCCAGCCGCTTGACCTCAGCCTCCAGACGGCTGACGAAAGAGGCCTCCTTCAGCTGGCCGCTCAGGTCCTGGCTCTCCTTTTCACCCCCAAGACCAGCCTGCAGAGTAAAGACGAGCACCAAGCGGAGAAGAAAAAACAGATGGGTACACTTACTCTTGGCGGTCGCGAGCGCTTCCTGAAGACGCTTGATGTCGTTGGTGGAGGAGTGGTCCTTGTAATGCAAAGCATAAAAGGGAGCTGAAGCTAAAAGAAGGGACATACGTCATAAATAAGGAATGCCGCGCGAAGAAAGGGCACATACCTCCAGCAGCTCCCGGAAGCGCTTGAAGTCCTCCAGCTGGCCCGTTGGCTGCTGAATCGCCCCAGGGGAAGGGGCGATCCGCCTGGTCTAGGAATAGGCATTCAGAGCACCAGGCGCCAAGAACGTCGTCGGTGCCGCCTGCAGCGTGGGTGGCACCGCCAAAATCGGCAAAAACACCAAGGGCGCGGATTGGGGTGCCGCCTGGGCCTCCACCGGAGGATCCGCCATCCGCACCTCCTCTAGATCCATGTGGGCGCTCTTGGGAGAGCCAGTCTTGGCCGCCTCGGCCGTGTCCGCCTCGGCGTCGCTCGTCTCTTCAACCGTTGGGGACGGCTCTGATACGTCGTAAACGTATCCCTAATTGCTGATGCTCCATGATGATATTATGCCAATTGCTACATGTTTCATCCCTTCTTTTTGTCATTTTTATCGATTTTCCGGACTAACCTATTAACAAGATGCCATAGAGCCAATTCCCTGATTTCTGTTGTTTTTTTTAGTTTCAGAAAAGTTGTTCTGGAAATATTCTCGGAATTGGAAATTTCGAAGCCCGAAAGTCCTATTTTCCTCGGAAGCATCGAGAAGACCGAAGAGTGGACGAAGAGGGGCATCAGGGGGCCCACAACATAGGATGGCGCGGTCCCCCCTTGGCCGCGCCAAGGGGTGGTGTGGGGCCCCTGGACCTCCACCGCCTCTGCGCTTTCGCCTATTTAATCCCCCCGGATGGAAAACCCCAAACACATGATCAAAATCGCCGAAAAAGTTCCATAGCCACCGTCACCGTCAACCCTAGATTAGGAGGGTTCTGGAGCAGTTTTCCGGCACCCTGTCGGAGAGGAAATCATCACCGGAGGATTCTACATCACCATGCTTGCCTCCCGAGTGATGCGTGAGTAGTTCATTCCTGGACTACGGGTCCATAGCAGTATCTAGATGGTTGTCTCCTCCTCATATGCATCCATGTTTAGATCTCGTAAGCTTCCTATCATGATCGATATTGATCTTATGTAATTCTTTATGCTGTGTTTGCTGGGATCCGATGAATATTGACCTTATGCCAAGTTGATTATAGTCTTTATTGCATATGTTATTTGTGATATTGCATGCTTCCGTTGCTAGTGGTTGCTCTGGCCAAGTAGTTGCTAGTGACTCCAAGAGGGAGTATTTATGCTTGATAGTGGGTTCATGCCTCCTTGTTGCCTTGCTCGAGTGTCAGAAACATGAAGGGAGAGGATGTGCTGTAGCCATTAGGGAGAAAATAGCGGTGAGAGTGCCCGCGTGCATAATCATTGCTTACATTACACACTTTGTTTAATGCAATTATCTCTTGCTTGCAACTTAATACCTAAGGGGGGTCGCATGATAACCTGAGGGTGGATTATTAGTCATAGATGCAGATGGATGTATGTCTATGTATCTTGTTGTAATGCCCGCACTAAATATCATAGTAATTTTCATGTTATATGGTGCACTACGGTGCAACCTCTATTTTTCAATTGCCCAGCTGTAATTTGTTCACACAGCATGTTATTTTTATGGAGAGACACCACTAGTGAACTTATGAACCCTGGTCCATTTTCCACACTGTTAAACAAACCACAACATTTTCCTGCTTTCTTTACTTACTGCAAGCATACACTGTTTTCCACACCATACGTCTAATCTTTGTTTTCAGCAAGACCGGTGAGATTGACAACCTCACTGTACCGTTGGGGAAAAGTATTTTTGTTGTGTTGTGTGCAGGTTCCATGTTGTTGCTGACACCAGTGAAGCGCCATCACCACCGTCAATGGCATCAACCTTCCGAAGATCCTATTTCTCCTACTGGATTGATAACCCTGGTTCGTAACTAAGGAAAAAACTCCTACCGATGTGCTCATCACACCCTCTTCTTGGGGTTCCCAACAAAGCGCATCAGACTCCACCGAATAATCCTCCACGGACAGGGGCATGTACGCCCTCGCGCCACCATCAACCTCCATGGGGGGCGCTGTCTCCAACCTAGCGCCGCCTGCCGTCTGGGCCAGCACGGATGCCTCCCCGAGGGACAACATCGGGAACGTCTCCCAGGAACATACTATATACAGAAAAATGCAGTCATTTTTTATGTTATATGCATAAAATATATCCATGTGGGCTTGCGCTTCTCAAAGTAAAAGAAAGTACAAGAGGGATGTGATGAGCTAATATGAATCTTCAAAAATTCATCCATGCAGCAATTTGAATGGTGAAAACTATTATGTAACTTCCGTACACACATAATTTCATCCCCTATAAGAAATTTATGTCACACATAATTAAGCCATGCTACCAAATTATGCAGGGACAGTGCATTCCACAAAAATCCGTCCCAATTACTAGCGAATGGGAAAACTTTAGTCCCAACTCCTTAATATCTGGCGTTAATCAAATCACTAAATTACAGTGCAATGTCGTTCTTCTACATTATCAAATTGTACAACATCCAAATTATATTGTCGTGTGTTAATTTTCATCTGTTGTAGGGAAAAGGGCTTTTTCCAGAACTGATTGAGTTCTTTAAGCATAAAGGCACCACTTTTGTTAGTGTTGACATCAGGCAGGACAGAGTCATGCTTGAACGTGAGAATATCATCATCCCAGAGGAGTTCCAAACCGACATACAAGATATGTACAAGTCCGAAGAAATGCTCCAACTATCTCCACCGTACGACAGGGACGGAATGGCAGATCTATCATACTGGATCGTTGATAATTCTTGCACCAATTTGAAGTATGATATCCCGCCAGGCAGCCATTGGTACTGGGAGCAGAAGCTTCTTACCCCGTTGCACATCGAGTATGCAACAAGAGAGGCGTTTTACAGCTTTGAGCTGCATAGTAGGATCCTTACCACTAAGGACGGGCTAGAAGGGGGATCCGAAAGGCTGAAATGAACGATGTAGCAGTAGAGTCTGAAGCAGCAGCGACTGAAGATGAGGCGGCTGAAGAAGATGCGACTCAAGCAGCGGAGGAGGACACTGTGGCGGCTATGGCGGTTGAAGCAGCGGATCCACCAGCTGCGACGAAGAAGCGGGGTTGGCCGGACGACAAAGACATGTTGGAACGCATAGAGATAAACAAAAACTTTTCTACGCGGTACTTCCAAGATCTAGCCGAGGTAGAAGGCCACGAGGATTACCACTAGACGCGCATGTGCGGATTATCGATCAAGCGCCTCGATGCAGTGAAGTCCCACGATCCGATCCAGCCGATCCAATCCCACAATCGTCGAAGTGCTGAACGTACAACACCTCTACCGGTATCCACAAGTACGAGGAGGAGCTCCGACGGCGGACTGCTAGGTCCGGGACGACGGCTGGACTGAGTGGGGCTAGGGTTCCCAACACATGGGAGTGGAATAACGTGCCCGCTGGGAAACCTGCGTCCCTCTTTATATAGCGAGTGGTAGTGGGATTCACAAAGCTTGTGGCCCATTCCCTCTGTGAGTCTAACTCAATAATTCAGTCCATTTCCGGTTCGGGTCCAACCCGACCAATATATTTGCTCCCGCTCTTAAGTGTGCGACCCTGCAGGCTCATGGCGACTTGGACACAATTGGAGTCCGACTCCCAATCGATCAATCGGTAGCGGCTCCTAGCAGAATGTGCCGACTCCTAAGTCCCATTGAGTCATGACGACATACCTTCCAATGTGACTTTCATCTTAGTCCCTTTTTCTCATGATATACCTTGTCGAACTATAGGCGAATTATCGTCATCCCTTAAATAGCTCAACTCTCCTTTCGGTCCGTGATATATGATTCATCTGACTAACTCTTAGTCAATAGACCCAGCTAACACTTAACCGAGTCACTCATGGCCATGCTTCCGGAATCATATCACTTGAGAGGGCCCAGAGAATATCTCTCCAGTCGAAGGGGCCAAATCCCATTTTGATTATCCACATCACGCAGCTTGCTTCTCATTCGACCCGAACTCAGCCTTTATAACTGCCTTGTCACGGAACATCGTTTGACAGAACCTAAGTCGGTGATCCACAACTCGGATTGTGCGACAACCTCAGGTCTAAGGATTACATTGATTGAGACATGCAAATGACGACTTACTCGTTGCATCTCAATATGGGTCCGTCCAACTTGCTAAACTGTTTAGCCAAGTCTGTGAACGTTGGAATGGCATCGCCATGCCCATGACAAGTGGAACCTAGTCATCATCCAACATTCACATTAGTCTAGGGTGTTTGTCCAACACAACCTTAATGACCAAGGACAATTTGGCATGAACAACATGAATACATAGTTCCACAATCGAATCACATATTCAATGACATATATAAGATGTTCAAAACAAGGACGACTGAATAACTTTATGAATACATTGGGAATTACATCATAAATGATTGCCTCTAGGGAATATTCCCAACATTCTCCCACTTGCACTAGAGTCAATTATCTCGACATCATATGCCTAGGCATCGAATGCCCATACCTCTCATGTGCGCCTCATGCTTTGACTGTGGTAGCGCCTTTGTCAACGGATCTGCAATGTTTGCATCCGTGTGTACTTTGCATAACTTGATATCACCTTGTTCGACAAACTGGCGAATGAGGTGGTAACGCATGAGGATATGTTTGTTCTTCTGGTGTTGTCTAGATTCCTTGGCTTGTGCGATAGCAGCATTGTTGTCACAATATACGTCCAACGGATTGGACGCGCCCTGAACCACACCAAGATCCATCAGGAGGTTCATGATCCAAACAGCTTCCTTTGCAGCCTCCGAGGCAGCAATATACTCAGCCTCTGTTGTAGATGCAGACACGGTATCTTGCTTAGAACTCTTCCAACTCACATCCCCCCATTCATTACGAACACGTATCCAGATTGCGAACGAGAATCATCTGAGTCGGTGAGATAACTCGCATCCATGTAACCCTTTACACTGAATTCCTCATCTCCACCATAAACTAGGAACATTTCCTTAGTACTTCTCAAGTACTTAAGGATGTTTTTAACCGCTGCCCAGTGAGCTTCACCAGGGTCAACCTGGTATCTGCTCGTTACACTTAGAGCACGGGAAACATCTAGCCTAGTACAAATCATGGCATACATGATGGATACGATTGCCGAAGCATACAGGATCACACTCATCCTACTTCGCTCATCAGTCGTCGAAGGACATTGTGTCTTGCTTATTTTTACACCATGGGACATCGGTAATAACCCCTTCTTAGACTCTTCCATTTTTAATTTCTTCAAAACTTTGTCCAGATATGTACTCTGACTCAATCCAATGAGCTGCCTTGATCTATCTCTATAGATCTTGATTCCCATTATGTAAGTCGCCTCACCCAAATCCTTCATTGAGAAACTCCTTTCCAATGATTCTTTGGTTTCTTGCAACATCATTACATCATTTCCCATCATTAATATGTCGTCCACATATAATATTAGAAAATTTACTTTGCTCCCACTAAACTTCTTGTACAAAGAAGAATCATGATCTCTCTTGATGAAGCCAAACGATTTGACTACCTCATCAAAGCGAATGTTCCAACTCCGAGATACTTGCTTCAACCCATAAATGGATTTCTGAAGTTTGCATATATTGTCAGCGTTAGCTGAATCGACAAAACCTTTGGGTTGTATCATATGCACGTCCTCAGTTAAATTTCCATTAATGTCTCGTCGTAGTCAACTCATTGAACCTGTCAGAACCCCTTCGCGACAAGTCGTGCTTTATAGACAGAAATATTTCCATCCATATCAGTTTTCTTCTTAAAGACCCATTTGCACTCGACGGCTCTTGCACCGTCAGGCAGATCAACCAAATTCTAAACTTGGTTTTCATCCATGGACTTTAACTTGGATCTCATGGCTCCAAGCAATGACTCGGAATCAGATCCCATCATCGCTTCTGAATAAGTTGCCGGTTCATTACTGTCTAACAGTAAAACATCACGAGCATTTTGTAAACTGGCAGATCTCCGTGGTTCAGGTGCTGTTACCGGCGTAGGTACCACGACTGGCTCAGCCTCCAAGGCCCTTGCCGACTCTCCCCTAGCTGGTTCCTCTCGAATTTCTTCGAGTTGCACTGTGCTCCCACTGACTCCCCGACTGAGAAACTCTTTCTCAAGGAAGACACCATTCCGAGCAACAAACACTTTGCCCTCTTCTCGGTTGTAGAAGTAGTACCCCAAGGTTTCCCTCAGATACCCCACGAAAATACACTTATCCAACTTGCGCGTGAGCTTGTCCGATTGAAGTCGCTTGAAAAATGCTTCACAACCCCAAATCTTAAGAAAAGACAAACTTGTCCTTTTGCCAGTCCACATCTCATGCGGTGTCTTCTCTACTGACTTTGATGGTACTCTGTTTAGTGTGAACGCTTCAGTTTCTAGACAATAACCCCAAAATGATAAAGGTAGATCTGTCCGACTCATCATTAATTGTACCATGTCCAAGAAGGTCCAATTTCTCCGTTCCGATACACCGTTCCTTTGCGGTGTACCCGGCGGAGTGAGTTGAGGAACTATTCCACAACTTTTTAGATGGTCATCAAACTCATGGCTCATGTACTCGCCTCCACGGTCCGACCGTAGAAACTTTATTTTCTTGTCGAGCTGATTTTGTACTTCACTCTGGAATTCCTTGAATTTCTCAAAGTGTTCCGACTTGTGTTTCATTAAATAGATATACCCATACCTACTCAAATCATCAGTGAAAGTAATGAAGTACTCATAACCACCTCTGGCTGTCGTGCTCATTGGACCACGTACATCACTATGTATTAGTTCCAACAAGTCGGACGTCCTTTCACAACTCCTTGCAAAAGGTGTCTTGGCCATTTGGCCTAGTAGGCATGATTCACATGTCTCGAACGACTCTAAGTAGAACGA
This sequence comes from Alopecurus myosuroides, assembly GCA_028641055.1. NCBI lineage: Eukaryota > Viridiplantae > Streptophyta > Magnoliopsida > Poales > Poaceae > Alopecurus > Alopecurus myosuroides. The sequence continues at coordinate 302,411,140 of CM054057.1, read as the reverse complement.
AGTTAGAAGTCCATCATCATGGAGCTTCTTCATGCGCTTCCAACTTATATGACTAAGCCGACGGTGCCAAAAGTAAGTCATATTCAGATCATTTGGTTCCAACCTTTTCACATTTATGTTATAGACCGATTCACTACCAAGATTCAAAATAAATAACCCGTCCTGAACGGGTGCAAAGCCATGAAACATATCTTTCAAATATAAAGAACAACCATTATTCTTAATATTCGACGCATAACCTTGTCTCATCAAACATGAGGCGGAAATAATGTTTTGACTAAGAACTGGAACATAATAACAATTATTCAGCTCCATTAAAAATCCTGAAGGTAAATGAAGTTGCATAGTGCCGACTTCCAACGCGGCGACTCTCTCCTTGTTGCCGACCCGAATATAACCCTCTCCTCTCGCCACGCTTCTAGTTCTTACGAGTCCCTGCAACGAGTTGCATATGTGAATAACTGATCGGGTATCATATACCCAAGAACTGTTAGGTGCATCAGCAAGATAAATGTCTATAACATTGCAGACAAGTGTACCTGAGTTGGAAGTCACACCTCCACTCTTGGCTCTGTCAGCCAAATACTTGGTGCAGTTCCTCCTCCAGTGGCCATCCTGCTTGCAATAGAAGCAATTGGCTCCAGTTGTAGGAGATGGCTTAGTCTTTGAGGAAGTGCTCTCGACAGGGCCATGGGAGTTGCCTCCTGACTTATCCTTCTTCTTCTTGGTCCAAGAACTCTTCTCAAACTTAGCCTTATTCTGCACCATCAACACTTGACTGGCGCTTTTCTTAAGATCAGCCTCTGCCGTTTTGAGCATCCCATGTAATTCGGTGATCTTCTTATCCATACCATGCATGTGGTAGTTCGAAATGAACGGACCACACGCACTAGGAAGAGAGTTCAGAATTATATCAGTAGAGAACTCGTTGTTAATTGGGAAGCCCAGCCTATCCAGAGACTGCACGTAAACAGTCATCTTGATTACATGTGGACTCAATGGATCGCCGTCTTTGAGCTTACAACCTAACAAAGCTTGAGATACTTGATACCTCTCGGTCTTTGCGTGAGCCTAGAACATACTTTTGAGGCTTTCGATCATATCGTAGGCCTCAACATTCTCGAACTGCTTCTGCAAGTCCGGTTCCATGTGTGCAAGCATAATCCAACTAATTTCCGTAGACTCATCTCTAGTCTTACGATAGGCATTCATGACAGCGACAGTCGCATCATCATCATGCTCATCTGGAAGTGGAGTTTCTAGAACATGTTCTTTCTTGTCATGCTTGAGGACTATCCTCAGATTACGATACCAGTTGGTGAAATTAGTTCCATTAAGCTTATCTTTCTCTAGGATTGACCTCAACGCAAAAGCGGACAACTGAGGAAGGTTGCTACGTGCCATTGATCTACAACAGAAATATGCAAAACACTTAAGACATGTATTCATAATAGAGCAGGCATATTAAACGCTTTAATACTTATGCTCCCACTAGAACCAACACCCCTCTGATGGTTGCTAAGTGATTTAAGATCCTAAATAAGAAAGTCGACTAGTGAGCTTTAGCATCACCGCTAGCCGTCTAGTGATCTAGGTAGGCAACACCTTGCCAATCGTATCCAATATGAATCCTGTTAGTTGGGTAGCATCACATGCCCCGGCTCCCAACCTACCTCGCCCCGAGCCCCACAACCGTTGTGATGGACTCGTCTGGCTTACCAAGTGCTTCCGCTGTAAGAGTCCGACTCAAAACCACCTAATCGGAAAGAATTGGTAGCACCTCAATTTTATGAGCCCACTACTAAGAATGTCCGACTTGTGATGGTGCAGCACTGGCGGGGCGACCGACTGGACCTTCTTCGAGGGATTAAAATCTACCAACTATCTAAATAGAGGTAAAAGAGACATAACAATAACACAAATAAAGCAATTATAATTAATGTGAAATGGTATGGCTCTCTTCATGGTGATCTCCATCTCCACAAATCTTGTAAGTCGACTCGTGCCAACTCTTGTCATGTGCCATCTTACTCCATGTAGCCCACTTGTACATCGACTTGCATGTCATCCGGGTTCTCCAACAAGCTACACTACCTAGTAAATGAAAAATTACATAGAGAATCAGACACACATGTCGTTATACAATAAAATGACAGCACCTAGGCTCCAGACGGCTGACAAAAACATGATATGCAGATCACGTATGGATTACACACATCACGTGCACATAAGCCATACCATTCACAACATCCTGCAAACACAAGTTATGCATAGAAACGATATCTACCGGCGTTGTGAAACATGTAACGACATCTAAGGCGCTACGGCAGGGCGAAGCCGGTGGAAAACGCAGATCTCATCTGCATTTCGAACATGGCTTTCTTCATCGGATAAAACAATTTTACCCAAATCTGATCCGTGTTCCGATTCGACCAAACTCTTTGATCTTCGATCACCGCAACTGGATTTATGTGTCAAGATATACCCCGATGGCGAAAACCGACCGGTAGCGGTAAGTTGTTCCACGACCTTAGCAGTATGATCACGGAAACCAGATCATCCATTAACCCCCGAGTACGATTGATCTAATCAACCTTGTACAAAACCGATCTATCTTATAGAACGACCACCAAAACTGTAATTAGATCCAATCTAACGCTAACTACATATCACATATGTGCAGATCAGGGGCCTAAAACCAGAAGCTACCGCTCTGATACCACTGTTGGAACGCGTAGAGATAAACAAAAACTTTTCTACCCAGTACTTCCAAGATCTAGCCGAGGTAGAAGGCCACGAGGATTACCACTAGACGCGCATGTGCGGATTATCGATGAAGCGCGTTGATGCAGTGAAGTTCCACGATCCGATCCAGCCGATCCAATCCCACGATCGTCGAAGTGCTGAACGTACATCACCTCTGTCGGTATCCACACATACGAGGAGGAGCTCCGACGGTGGGCTGCTAGGTCCGGGACGACGGCTGGACTGAGTGGGGCTAGGGTTCCCAATGCATGGGAGTGGAATAACGTGCCCGCTGGGCAACCTGCGCCCCTCTTTATATAGCGAGTGGTAGTGGGCTTCACAACACTTGTGGCCCATTCCCTCTGTGAGTCTAACTCACTAATTCGGTCCATTTCCGGTTCGGGTCCAACCCGACCAATATATTTGCTCCCGCTCTTAAGTGTGCTACCCTGCAAGCTCATGGCGACTTGGATACAATTGGAGTCTGACTCCCAATCGATCAATCGGAAGCGGCTCCTAGCAAAACATGCCGACTCCTAAGTCCCATTGAGTCATGGCGACATACCTTCCAATGTGACTTTCATCTTAGTCCCTTTTGCCTCATGATATACCTTGTCGAACTATAGGCGAATTATCGTCATCCCTTAAATAGCTCAACTCTCTGCTCGGTCCGTGATATATGATTCATCTGACTAACTCTTAGTCAATAGACCTAGTTAATACTTAACCGAGTCACGCATGACCATGCTTTCGGAATCATATCAGTTGAGAGGGCCCAGAGAATATCTCTCCAGTCGGAGGGTCAAAATCCCATCTTGATTATCCACATCACGCAGCTTGCTTCTCATTCGACCCGAACTCGGCCTTTATAACTGCCTTGTCACGGCACAACATTTGACAGAACCTAAGTCAGTGATCCACAACTCGGATTGTGCGACAACCTCAGGTCTAAGGATTACATTGATTGAGACATGCAAATGAAGACTTACTCGTTGCATCTCAATATGGGTCAGTCCGACTTGCTAAACTCTTTAGCCAAGTCTGTGAACGTTGGAATGGCATCGCCATGCCCATGACAAGTGGAACCTAGTCATTAGCCAACATTCACATTAGTCTAGGGTGTGTGTCCAGCACAACCTTAATGACCAAGGAAAATTTAGCATGAATAACATGAATACATAGTTCCACAATCGAATCACATATTCAATGACATATATCAGATGTTCAAAACAAGGACGACTTAATAACTTTATGAATACATTGGGAATTACATCATAAATGATTGCCTCTAGGGCATATTCCCAACAAGACAATGACGACCATGAAGGGGTCGTTGCATAGAAAACAAAAAAATTCTTGCGCGAGAGACGCCCGAAAGGCCAAGATCTAATCTAGGAGACAAAGTGCAACGGGCAAAGAGAGAGTTAAGGAGATCACATACCCTCGAAGACACAAAGCGTTAAGAGATCAAATCTCGTTGTTGGCGTAGTCGTACTCACACCGATCCCGAAAGCGAGAAGATGTGCACCGCAATCCGGCGGTGCCTCCGTGATCGGTCACACGTACGGTTGATGACGACCCCCGTTCCCTCGATCCTGCGGGGCGCGGAAGTAGAGGATCCCTCGGAACTCCAGCAGCACGACGACATGGTGGTGTGAAGAATCCCACGGTCAGGGCTTCGCCAAGCCGGAGACCATGGAATGGAGCAGCGGGTGGAGAGGAATTGAGGTGGGCAAGTGTGTGAATGAAGAGGAGCCCTCACCCTCCTTTTATAGGGATAGGGAGGCAGCCCAAGGGTGTGGTGTGGCCAGCCATGGTGGTGCCCCCACCTCTTCCCTCTTCATGTGAGTGGAAGCTCCACTCACACCCACTCAAGCTCCCATTATTTCCCACTTGGAAAATCCAAAGGTTTTCTTTTAAAAAAACATTTTTATTTCTTTATTTATATTTGTTAATTCCATTAACAAAAATTTGCATATAGAAAGTCGAATCATTTGTTAATTCTATTAACAACCATTCGACAAAAAACCCCTTGAACTATTTCAATTTTCCCCGAAACAATTTTGGTGCTGCCCAAAATATTCTTCGATATTCCGTATCCTCTCAAACGCCTCATCGAATCTTAAGTGTGTCACCCTATGGTTCGCGAATAAGATAGACATGATCGAGACTCCTCTCCGATATATAATCAAGTGCGGGATCTGGAGATCCGTGATGACTCCTATATATTCAGCGATGACTCTCGTGATCGTGTGAACCATCAACGTCGTGACTAATTCTCTTTGTCTCGCGATATTTTACTTGTCCGAGATTCGATCATTGGTATCAACCATACATGTTCAATCTCGTTACCGACAAGTATTCTTTTCTCGTTCCCATGATATAACATCCTTGTGATCATATCACGTGCTTGCAAGCGGTTTCGATGTGATATCACCGAGAGGGCCCGAAGTATATCTCTCCGTCATTTGGATGGCCAAATCCCACTCTTGATCCATGATCCTCAAAATAATACTTTCCAAATACTTAACAACACATTTATAGTCACCCTGTTACGGTGCGACGTTTGATGACATCAAAGCATCCTTCCGGTATCAGTGATTGACATGATCTCATGGTCTAAGGAATAAGTTACTTCGTATGTTTGGTATAACAATGTAAACTTAATGACTTGATCGCGTTGCTATATTCACTTTGGGTATATGTTCATGACATCATTCTTCTAATAAAATGACCACGTTATTAACAACATCCAATGTTCATGATCAGGAAACCTTGATCATCTATTAATCAACAAGCTAGTTAAAAGAGAGGCTTCACTAGGAACCATTATTTGTTTATTAAGCACACATGTATCAACGTTTCCGGTTAATACAATTCTAGCATGAGAAATAAACATTCATCATAAACAAGGAATACGATAATAACCATTTTAATATTGCCTCTCGGACATATTCCCTTCAGACCATGCGCCCATTACTCCCTCCACCGGGTGGGATTGACCATGTGCCGGACGGGCCCTTTTATGCATGGATATTCATGCCATATTTGTAATGAACTTAGTGTGTGTGTTACTTTCCTGTGTATATATGTCACTCTACTATTTCATGTGTGTGGTTTGTAATGAACTAATTTTCAAGTTACCGTTTGCTTCAGGGAACCTGCAAGTCCAAGGTACTTCGGACCGTCCAAGTTGTGCGGCCACGCGCCGGGTGTTTATCTGGGCCGACGCACAACATTTCGGAGGCCGTCCATCGTACAGACCAACTCCAATGATTCTTTGTGCCGATACGAGGGTATTTCACAGCATCCTCAAGAATTTTGGGAAGCGGGGTTTATTTTGGGCCGCTACGGATGGCGTAGGGCATTTCTTTACAGGCGGTTTATCTGCGCAAACCGGCCGAGGGGTAGCGTTTCCGAGCCCGTTATTGTTTTCAAGGGTAAAACCGCCTCTAGTAACACTCTATAATACTCAGATTTCTACTAGTGGTAGGAGGTGCGGTTAGGCCCCAGTGTTTGAACCTCTTGACAGTCCACTCTCCGACATTTGGCGCGCCAGGTAGAGGGTTAATGCACACCTTCACCTCCTCGCCGCCATGAAACCCGCTCGCCCCACCCGAGCCGAGCGTGCCCCGAGGAGGACTACTCATACATTATCGTGGTGAGAAAGAGAGAGTTGTTGACGGAGAGGTAACCCCTATGAGAATGGAGTCGCCAGCGTTCACGGCGCCGACGACGGGCGGCGGCTCCTTGGCCCCCTTTTTCTTGAGAATGGGTTGCTGCCCCCAAATTAGGGTTTTCCATACCTTATATGTGATGGGACAATGCTCTCCGTCCCTCCGATGGATGGACTCTTGATCCAATGGCTCTTGGGCACCTCTAGAACCTTCCTAAGCACTCCTCACAACCCTCATGAGGCCCCAAAGTTGTGGCTTGGCCGAATCCAACAAATATGGTAAGAGTTGGACTCAATCATGTCATCAATTCTCGTAATCCCGTAATGAGATATTGGCCTCCAGTATAACGGGTCCACAGGTCGTATCGGAACTCCATTTTGGACGAATTTTAGTCTATATAGACTAAAATTACGCGTTTCCTGGTCTTTTCTAACCCGTTGACTTTAATGGGCCCTCTTTATAACGTTAATTGGTTGACCAATTAAAGCTGACCAGTTGGCCTACTATCGTAGTCTAGGTTATCCTATTATGGTTGTATTCTGTCTATCTAAAGGCATAGACGGTCATACCTCCAACCCCGTTCGGGCCAGCACGGTAAAAAAGAAATAGGTACAAATTGTAATTTACACGCGTTTTACCATGTCCACAAGCGTGTCTTTTTAGCGGTTATGAACGCCGAATTTTGGTGGATCGTTCGCAAAGACGCACCCCAAATCTAGTTATAATGATGGATGGTGTATTGCAAGAGCATCGGAAATCCATTTCAAGCATGTTAAAAAAACATATGAATATGGGTGATAACTTCAGTATATGTGAAATATTTACATTAATATCCGCCATTAATGTGGTGGTTCGTAATTTATTTAAGAATTTATTTTCAATGTATGACATAGGAAAAATTAATGTACATCACATAATTGCATAATTCAGATGGAAACATATCTTGTAGATATAATATCACGCATATATTTGAGATACGACCACCTGACATAATAATGTGTTTAATATAAGGGATCACACAATCATATCTTTTACTAGATTTGATCACACAATAATATCTTTGCCATTAATTTTCCTTTAGACCTGATCACCCATGGCTATAAGAGATGGTACAGAATATTTGGACGTGCAACAATTTTGTGGTCACTTAGTTCCCTTTGTGACTTTATATTCCTTGAGACATGGGAGTCCTAAAGGTTCCGATATTTCTCAGCTTGCTATTTCTCATGCTACTCATCTTGTCTCCTGGTAATTAATTCTTGTTTTATAATTTCAATCAAAGAACAAGAAACTTCCTTAATGCATCGTCTGTGTATTTGCTATTCATATGTGAAATTCATACTCCAAGCCACCTATTTCTATCTTGTTTCCCTGTAGAACACCGTGGCATAGGAATTTTTTTTTCACTCGCCATATTGTGATTTTTGTTTTGTAGGCTCTGAAGCTAGAACATGCAAAGAGGAAAGCAAGACCTATAGCACTGTTTTCTGCGAGGATGATCCATGCGTCGAGGCTTGCCACAAAGAGGGATTTACTGATGGGAGGTGTTTCCTAATCATGTCAAAACCCGATTTGCTGAGTTGTTTCTGCAACAAAGAGTGTTGAATAAAACCTTGTTGCAAATACTGCATGATGTGTGATTCCAAATGTAATAAGATTGTTTAGTAAGAACAACTAGAGATGAGCATTTGGATGAATTACAAGAACATTTCTCTATCTGCATGAATATCATACTCATGTTCAAGTGGGCTACAAACTCACAGGATATAAATATTTGGTGGATGATACCATAGGTCCTAATTTGTCTACCTAGTTAAGTGCTTGTTCATAGGATAGTTTTCCGATTCATTTTAGTATATCTATAGAAAATTGCCAAGTCTTAGGTCAGTGGAGTCTCTCCCTGATTTTCTTAATAACCAAAAAGTGTATATAAATAAAGCGTGAGCCTAATTAGTATTAATCATACACATATTATGGATACATGAAGAGATACATCAATGAAGTAAATCGTCGAAATTGGTTCACCTCCGGATGGGTTTACTTCATTCCATGTCTACAAGCTTGTCATGTCATTCCTTGTCTAGTGCTGGACAATAAGGACATAACGTGTGGTTGAAATGTTTTTTGTGGTTCCCCAAAATGTATAATAGAAAACTATTTATTTTAACAAAAGGGACATATATCTATTTATACTAGGTCTAAGAACGTAGCTATTAAATTTTACGCCAGTAATGTCACCACTAAAAAACGGTATAAAACAAGCAAATTCTAGAGCCAATACATGCCTATCCCAAGAGAGGCCATGATTATAGTGTGGTGTCTTTAGGAAATATTCGTGACCCAAATAAGGAATATTTGAGTTTAGTTTTTATTTGGAATTTCTTACTATTGTGGCTTGGGGCAACCAACTCCATGAATTGAATGTTGATTTATAACAAGAAACAAACATGTCTAAATTTGTGTACATTCATGCTTCAAATTTGATTCACTAAAATTGAAGGGTGAGTATCTAAAAAATACGAAAAAAAAATCGTAGTCTGCAAGAAGAACAATTTCTTCAAGTTTAGCGTACAAAATCAGCGGATGCAGCCAGGTCAATGGAGTGTTTTTGTATATAAAGCTTAAGTTAGTCTTCACAACCCCATAGGGTCATCCACGTCCCACTGCCTTTGACAAGATGGTGCCACAGAAGAGCAGAGAGGGAGGACAGATGGTTTTCCTTGCACCTCTACCAAGGAAAGTGGAACCCATCATATTTCCATTTCTCAAAAATAATTTACTCCTTGGGTGTATCACCTGTCAATCTTCAAACAAGTACTAACTAATAAAGGTACCACATAGGGATGGAGACAGAACCTGTTGTATGAATCCAACTTTGTTGGAATTCTATAATGCTTATTCACACTATTTAATAACAAAATTTGATAGAAATTAAGTTGAGAATGTTTGCTAGGATCTTTAGGAGGTGTATAGAAATATGTTTGCAAGTAATTGATAGAATTTACCTTTAAAACCTCCTCGACATCCATAAATGTCATATTGTAGATTAGAGAGGAATTTTCTATCCATGACTAAAATAATGGATCATATTGCTAGTAAATTCATCCTTTCGAGCCATATAAACCTATTTTCGCTTGCATTCCTAGTAGACCATGGATTTATGCTATACAAAAATGGTTTTGGAATTATTTATTATATTTTTGGTCGTATTTTTTAGGTTTGACTTTTCAATTACCTTTAGGTTCTAAGTCGATTTTGAGTTGAATTTGGTTAAGAAAAGCTTGTTAGGTTCCAAATCACTTTAATAATTTTTTCATGTGCTCTAATAATGATATTTCATCAATTTCATAGAGTAATCAATTTTTCTTAGCTATGTACGTGTCATTTAATGGGAGGCCCTGAACAACAAGTCATTTTTCTTGAATATAATATATGTCGTCAATTGCTCTACTTAGAGATAAAAGAGGGTACAAATAATATGATCCATTATTTTAGTAAGTGTAAGTCTTACGTTTTTATAGTGGTAACTGATGGATGTAGTAGTATTTATCCAGCAGTTAGCAGCTAGGACATATATTCTTGTCTTAACATCATATATGTATCATCAACAACCTAAAATCACAAGTTCAAAAGAAAGTTTGAGGCATAGACAAGATATATGCTCCGACACATGGAATTCATCAATAGCAAAATCATATTTATCAAATTTTCACCATACATCGACATATATTTTTATTCGATTAATTTCATTGATCTTTGCATGCAGATCATTGTGGTATTGAAACTGAACCTGACCCTCTAGTACTCACGTAGAGCCCGATTGCATGATCAAAGTACATCGATAATGAATCTATAAGTAATCATAAAATTCAGTCTGATCTGGCAAATCCTATTGATCTTCATGTGTTATAGGAAGTTAATTCTATATTCAATAGTCTACATGATGCTCGAAACTAGATCATGGAAACCTAGCAGCGTTATCACAGAAACTGGAGCACCAACCTATCTATGCACCACCATAAAATAAACCTAGTCAGCCAAACTAATCTACATGCCACCATATGTAATTAGCCGGAATCTAAATGAAAAACAAAGGTTGTGATAGAATTGCAGGGTTACGGGTAGGCTATACGAGGAAAAAACTAAGTTGTAGGGCATTATAGTCCTATCACCATATAGGATTAGAGGTGGGTGGATAGGAGTTTATAAAAATACGCGGAAGAAACTGCATAACATGAAGTTAGCGATGAGGAAGGAGATAAAATTGACCCCAAAACAGAAGCTACAAACAACATAACATGAAGTTACTAATGAAAATAATAGAATATATTTGATGCAATATGTAAAGCAATACAACAAGGAATCAAATTATTGGTTAGCTGGAAGTAAATGGAGCATAGTGTCCCGATTTATTTTCCGAAGTTCAATCTATTGGCCTAGATCTACATCTTTATTTCGTGTGGCTATGCACGCATGCACCCAAGGCCTTGTTAGTTATCCTTCTTCTCTATTAGAAAAAAATTAAGACTTTGCGTAAAATCTTTAGTTTGTTTTTGCGAAATCAATAAAAATATTCATATACTTGTTGCGAAAAATCCACTTGTTTGATGCTCAAACTACCGACTTCTATCCTTCCATCAGTGCCAATCTTTAAGAGTAACAAGTGGATCCTTTCGGATTGCAAGCGATGTTGACTCGTGCTCAAATAATGCCACTCTCTTCGTTTATCCCATAGAAATACACTCAAGAATATATAGGGAACCAACTTGCTTGTTGTAACATCCCAACTTTTGCTAATGAATGGACTCTGTTGTTGGGTTCATGTCATAGCATGCATGAAAATTTTCAACCAAGTTTGAATTTGAATCCTAATGAAAATTGCCCAAAACTCACTTAAAATGATCACTGCAAATTTTCATTCAAAACATGTTCAAATTTGGAAAACCTTTATATGGGGGATTGAAAATTTGATAAGGTTTCCAAAACATATTTTTGCCAAAAAAAAATAATTTGCAAAAAGGCCAAGAAAACTGTGGGTTCTAATCAGTTTGTAAAAGAAAAGAACCTTCTCGTAATCTGGTAAAAGTTCTAGGGGGTTAAAAATTGTTTTGTTTTGTTTTCTTCTTCCTCGGACAAAACGAGCACATGCGTGCCCTCCCCACTGGCGTCGAGTGCCACCTCCTCTGTGACCACCTGCTTGTCGAGATGATACCATGAGGAGGCGTCTGCATCTGCCACTCTCCCTCTGCCCTCGCCCTTGAAGTATCCCTCTTCCTCTATGTACCTTCATCCCGTCCGAAACCCTAGCCAAAGGCCGCCGTTGCGCGCCGCCAACTCCGGCCGCCCTGTGCCCCTCTGAGCACTTCATCGTCACCGTCGTGAGTCCTAATTCCTCCACGAGCTCGCACAAAAGCTGGGAAGCCCTAGAGAGCTCGAATTTCTGCATCTCCATCGCCACCGTCCGACAGCCTCCACGGAAGATCGATGTCGTTCCCGAGCTCCCCGTGCCTCTCCGTCAACTCCATCGCACTCTCCTCGCTCCGGTGAGCCTCCCCGTACCCTTAGGTTGCTTCCCCCTCGGAATCCCCCTCCGCAACATGCTCATGTCACTGCCGCTTCGCGGATGGACGATGGCGAGTCCCTAGCGGCGCCGCCACCTAATAGCTTTCTTTGAGCTGCTCTGCCAAATGAACTACACCCCTTAGGCCAATTCGTGCTCGATCGAGCGAATTCGGGAGCAGCAGGGCGCAACTGCCAGCGATGACGTCATCGTGGGCCCCCCAGTTTAATTCTTTTCAGAAATAAATGAAAAAGAGAAATTACTGACATTTGGGCCCTCCTTTTTAATAATTTCAAAAAATAGTTTAATATTGCAAAAAGAATAACTTTTATTCTGTAATTCATAAAAATATGAAAAAATATAGAAATTTTCAGAAAATTAAACTCTACATGTTTAAAACATTTTCAAACATTTTTTAATAAGTTCAAATTTGACATTATTTCATATTTTTTAAAATCATTTAAAAATAGAGAAAATAACGATATATTCAATAAAATCAGAAAATTGCAAGTTTTATACAAAAATGCTGATAAAGACAAATGTAATGCATTTATGATGTTTTCAAACCCATATGAGAACTTTAACTTTGTCTCACTTTTAGAACTGCCGAAGTGCCCTCCGAGGTCCATTTTGGGGCTAATTTCCATAAAAATGCATAATTGTCATGCAAACCCTAGCAACCCCTTACCAGGCTTAGGGATCTACTTCAATGCATTAACTTGCTCATGCATACATATTTCCCATTGCATTATTCCATGGTTGATTGTTGTTCTCCCTTTTCGGTATTTGCTTCTTATTGGTAGAATGCGACTCCGAAGTGAAGACCAGCAATTCTGATTGCAAATACTTGATCTTAACCGACAAGTCAAGCACTTATTCCCGAAGCTCCACTTTGGGTTTTCTTGAAGCAAGGCAAGCATAACCTCTTATCTTCCATATATGATTTCGAACGAGTTTTGACTCTCGTACAATGCATGCTTTATAAAGTATCTTGGGTCAGTAGTTAGAGTTATCCTATTTATTTGCATAGCACATATATCATGATCCACTTCTCCTAGCAGTTGTAGGTTTGGTTGTGTGTACTAGAGCCTCAAATATGCCATGCTTAGTTATACATGCCTGTTGATCTCTGTTTCATCCGGTTGATGACTTCGAGTTGCGAATGAATCTAGTATGACAAGATGACGTGGTAAGACCATAGGTGTGTGTTTAATATGATAAAAGGCTTGGATGAGTTGCCACATGGGACGTGGTGATTTGCCTCGTTTATGCCCTTAGAAGCGAGTTCTCGCCTTTGAAGCCAAGATTGAACGTGCAACCACACGGGGCTTGGATTCCTCTCGGTCTCAACTTGCCTAGTTTGTTCCATGAGTCGCCTAGTTCGGGCGTTCCATTTGGATTTGCGGATATGTTAAAAGCATTTATAAACTAGGACGTGGTGGTGTATCAGCCTGTGGCGAGACAGTAGTTGAGCATCGCTCATAACGATAGAGACCCGACAGGAGATGGCCACTCCCTATTGGCGAACCATTTCAACTCAGAGCGACTCATGGAATAGGCGAAGCAAGGGAAAGGTCGTGGTCAACCACCCTATACCGACACTTCCCGGAATAGTGCTAAAACGTTGGCACCAAGAGTTGGTTGGTACGTGTGGGTAAAGTTGTACACCCATGCAGGGTTAAATATTCTCGAAAAGACGTGTCCACAGTTATGTACGACTTGGTGACGGATTTGAAGATCATAGATAACCTGAATCTAACATAAAATATATTGTCAATGAATGGTTGGTTTCAAGGGGTGATCTCGGTTGGAAAATGGTGGAGATGATGTTTCGGAAGACAAGCAATTGATGAATGAAGACAGTGTCTCCTTTTGAAAGATTTGTGTAAAAGCTTCTCTATCTCCCTGATGTTGACACATGCTTCTATTCTTGTAGACAATGTTGGGACTCCAAGTGTAGAGGTTTATAGAACAGCCGCAAGTTTCCCTTAAGTAGATTACCGAAGGTTTATCGAACTCATGGAGGAAGAGGTCAAAGGTATCCCTCTAAAGCAACCCTGCAATTACAATACAATAAGTCTCTTGTGTCCCCAACACACCAAATACAATTATCAGTTGTATAGGTGCACTAGTTCGGCAAAGAAAGAGTTAAATACAAGTAATATGGATGGTTATAAGTGATAATAACAATCTGAAATAAAAATGGCAGCAAGCAAACATGTAGCAGAACTGATTGTAAACAGTGTTTCAATGCTTAGAAATAAGGCCCAGGGATCATACTTTCACTACTAGACACTCTCAACAATGATAACATAATTGAATGCATAAATACCTCTCTTCACTATGCTACTCCGAACCACTCTCCGGTTGAATAACAAACACCAATTCATTGCGTAGGGGTACAAGGCACACCTTAAAGTCGCATTGCCGTATCTAGTTAACCCCACACTATCACTATGAGTGCCCTAGAAGGTACTATACAAACACCACAATTTTATAGGGTCATCCAACACAAGATATAAATATCATGCTAAACCACACGGTGCACACACTGTCACCTTTACACCGTAATCAAAGTGTCTATGGAGATCTCATAACAAAACCAGTTGAGTAGCATCACAAATGAAGAGTACATCTACATATTCAACTAGATTACAAAGCTCATGATCACATAAAGATCACACGATGGGGGAAAGAGATGAGACACATAGCTACCGGTAGAGCCCTCAGGTCCGGGGGAGAACTACTCCCTCCTCATAATAGGAGACAACAACGGCGATGGAGATGGCGGTGGAGTCGATGGAGATGGATCCGGGGGCACTTCCCCGTCCGCCGGGGTGTCAGAATAGAGATTTCTGTCCCCCGAAACTTGTCGGCAACGGCGGCAGAGCTACATATGTTTTTGGTGGAAAAGGACGATTGATTTAGGGTTTATGCATCGGGGGGTATAAATAGGTGAAAGGGCCACACCACCCCCGACGCGGTGAGGGGTCCACCCACGCCCAAGCATGGTGTGGGGGCTCCGGGGCTCCCCTCCAGGTCTCCTTTGGAATTCCTTTACCCTACAAGACTTTTAGACTTCTGGCTTTTGAATCGTCCGATTCCGAGAATATGCCGAGAACAACTTTTCTGAAACTAAAAAGAGCAGAAAACAAGAACTGGCTCTGTGGCATCTTGTCAATAGGTTAGTCCCGGGAAATTGATAAAAATGACATAAATTGTAAGAAAAACATGTAGGAAATAACATGAAAACAACATGGAACATTAAAAATTAATGATACGTTTATGACGTATCAACATCCCCAAGCTTAGTTCCTACTCGTCCTCGAGTAGGTAAACGATAAAAACATAAAATTTCAGAGGTGACATGCTACCAACATAAACTTGATCATCAATAATGTAACATCATATGTAAGATGAGATCATAGAACATAGCAATCACTTTGCATCATGAGAAATAACACATATAAAATATCACGAATAACAATGCATTGAAAGTTATACATTTGTTTCAAGTATAGAGAAAGCTTGGCAAAGTGATATTTCGCTAGTCCTTAAGATTGGGGCAAAACATAAATGCCAGGAAACCTTCAAAGTTTATGAGAAAGACTAGAACAAATAATTTGAGAGCAAGCAATAACACATCATGAATCAATTAATAATGTTTCTGGGACAAATGCACATTAAACTCAGAATGGAAACTATGATCTCTCAACTGTGCATAAAGTTAGAAGATGGAGACTGAACGTAAAAGTAAAAGAAAGGCCCTTCGCAGAGGGAAGCATGGATCACTCATGTGCTAGAGCTTTTATTTTATTAAACAGAGGTATAAAATGTTTGACACTCCTCCCATCCATCTTACACAAACCATGGCTAACCGAATCCTCGGGTGTCTGCCAATAATCACATACCGTGGAGGAGTGTCTATTTTTAGGGAGGTGTATGCTTATGTCAACGAATGGTAAACAGAAAATACAATACGTAACAATCCAACTGTACTTCACAAGAGCGGCTCCCATATGAAGGACGCAACTAGTGTAGAAGGTCATCCCTCTTTCTCTTTTGTTTACACAATTATGCTTTGACTGATAAATTAGGGGCAAAAATAGTGAAGAGAATTTGTTTGTATTAATTTGGGGCTGGGCACCCCGCTGCCAGCTCTTCTATCAATTGGATAAGCGGATGAAGCCACTAGTCGAGTGTATGAAATCCAATCAACAAGTGAGATAAAGATTCTCTAGTCAAAGTAATTTCCGGAAAGACACAGAGGAGCTCTCATGCGAGGACCAGCAGTAGCCCTGTCCTCTCCTCTTTGTTGGAAGATATTTACGTCCTCATGAGCAAAAACAGGAACACAAAACATGACTAATTTTGAAGGTTTTAAAGGTAACACATGAGCAATTTACTTGGAGTGGAAATTTGGTTTTTGGAAGCTGTATTGCACGAGTAGAGCTCATATTCAGTACAGGTGGAGGCTAGCAAAAGACTGAGAGCGACAAATCAAGAGAGCAATAATGGTTATAATCATGCATAGCGACATAAACATCATTAATCAAAGCATAAGTGGTACCACAAGTTCAAAAACTAAATGATCATGGAGGATATTAGAGACTGGTTCGTAGTCATAAACATGGTGTGAGCATGTGCCAAGTCAACCAAATAAAACATTCGAAGGAGAATATCACAAATTTATGCTCCAATATGACAAGAACAACTCATGATTATTTCTATGGCACATTAAACACTCTCAGCTATTTGAGACAAATCATGCTACTCAATAACCACTAGGCTTTCGAATTCAGTTAACATATAGCATGATATGAAAAAGTCTAGCCACAACCCATGCAAGCTTCTGTTTGCATCTTTTATAATTTTTACCAAATGTAGCAGTTTCTTTTCACAACAAGCACCATACAAAATATGTTTTAACAAAAACTATCTAAATGATACAGGAAGCAAGAATGAGAGTACTCACATAACACTACTAAAACTAACAGCTGTGGACAAGAGATGCAATGAAAACAAGAGCTAAACAAGAATTTTTGCAGCGGCTAGAAGAAAAACTAAGAATGCGAGCATAACGAGTATTTAAACAAAAAAGCGGAGAGTTTCTCTCTCCCAAAAAAGGATGCTAGGTTCCAATGATATTATTGCAGCAAGTAGAAAAAAAAGAAAACAAAACCAAAAATAACAAATTCTCCAAGTAAATTTCATATGATGTGACCGAATAAAATATAGTTTCACTAGAAGTGACCTGATAAATGGTTGATGAAGAAGGGGATGCCTTGGGAATACCCAAACTTAGATGCTTGAGTCATCTTAAAATTTGCTGGGATGAACCACGGGGGCATCCCCAAGCTTTGACTTTGCACTCTCTTTAATCACATATATCACCCTCTTCTCTTGACCCTTGAAAACTTCCTTCACACCACACTCAAAGAGTAATTCACATTAGAGGGTTAGTGCAACCATAAAAAAAAATCTATGGGTTATGTATTAGAACAAGTTATATTAATGCTTTCAAACATTATCTATAGCCACTTATGTTTCGTGAAGCAAAGAAATCCACTTGATATCGTAAAAGAGCAAATGCGAGAAAAATGGCAGAATGTGCCAAAACCAGAATAGTCTATAAAGAAGAATTTTTTCAGGGCACTTACACTGCTCAAATAAAAAAACTTAAGGAACAAAAAAGTTGAGGAATTATCCAAGGAATAAGCACAAAAATTTCAGGTCATTCTGATCTTTCTGGATTTTTCACGATATTTTACGCTGGACAGCAGAAATGTGTTTCATCCGCAGAAATCCGAAAACAAACTCCAACTTTCATCATAAACTTTACTTGGAACAACTAATACATGAAAATAAATATACAAAGAAGTTGCTACATAAGTATACATCCCCTTTTCTCAAAGAAAACAGAGAAAAAACAAAAGAAAGATAAAACCATGGGCTATCTCCCAAGAAGTGATTTTCTTTAACGCCTTTTAGCTAGGCATGATAATTTGAGAAGATCCTCACATGAGAAATACGAATTTAAGAAAAAGAGAGCATCAAGAAGCAAATGTAAAACACATTTAAGTCTAAACCACTTCCCATGAAAAAGAATATTGTAGAAGAACAAGTCAATAAAGCACAAAGTGGCTAGCATAGGAAGGCAAAATAAGTTAAACTTCAGAAATTTCAACACAAAGAGGGGAAACTTGATATTTTTTTAGATGCATAGGACTATGTTTCCCTCTTTCATAATAACTTTTAGTAGAATCATGAACGAAATTAACAATATAGCTATCACAAGAAACATTCTTATCATGAGCTACATGCATAAAAGAATTATTACTCTTCACATAAGCATAGTGATTCTTATTAATAGCACTGGGAGAAAATAAAAAAAAATAGCTATCATTATCATTCTCATCACCATAATCATTAAATATAGGAGTCATATTGCAATCACAATTAATTTTCTCCTTAATAGTAGGTGGACTGAAGATAGCATGTTCATTATAATCATCATAAAGAACTCCAACATGATAGACATGTTGTTGTATATTAGGGAGATGGTTTTGGGTAATCCCTCCATAACTATGATAAGTTTCATAAGGATAATTGTAATCATAGCCTATGTTATAACATCTTTTATAACAGTTATCAAAGATTGGAGGGATAGTATCATCATAGGCAATACGATAGTTTTCTTCCAAAGTGCTTTCATTTGTAAACATATCATCATTTTACTAGAAAGAGATGTATAAAGCATATAATCATCAGTAGCAAAAGGATTTTCAAACACATCATCCACAAGCTCAGAGCTTTCTATATCATCATTAGAAGGAACATGGATGGTACTAATAGTACAACAATTATCATCATTTTTAGAATTGGTACCAAAGATAGTTTCAAGATTATAAGTAGTATCATCATTGTCCCACTCATGATCATAAAATTTAGTAGTAGGCATAAAATAATCATCTTCAATAGTTCCTACAGACTTAAAATCACAATGATAACCAATATAACAATCATCATCTTCAATATTAATTTTTGAATCATACTCACTAGGAATAACCATGAGAGGAGCAACATGCTTAGGGGAAGGTGCCATGTACTCTCCCTTTTTCCTCCTACTCATCTTCTTCTTCTTATTCTCTATAGAAGGGAGATGCTTGAAAGGAAGCTTCTCCACATACCCTGGTTTATAGTCATAAACAATAGAAAAAACCTTGGATGATTCCTCCTCTTCATTAATAAGATTAAAACAAATATTAGCCCTGTAATATTTTAGTAAAGTCTCCTCTTTTATAATATTTTGTATGTAAGTATTTGTGTGGCAATTATTAACACAATAAAGATGACAACCATGCATGAAACTATTCATATCAAGAGCACTCATATCTACCAAAGAAGTTTTTCTTGATAACTCTTCACACCCCAAAAATAATGTAAGTTCATCATGCTGATTAAGAGTGATCTTGTCATCACAATACAAACTTGTAGTACTCATAGGATTTGAATGGTTACTATTACACCATGCGCATTGAAAATTAAAATGACCCACTTTACAACAAAGTTCACAAATAAAAGGATAGAGGGCCCAAACCTTTTTACCAAGATCATCTAAAGCCCTGTCCCACTTTCTAGTTTTTTTCATTCCTATGGATGCAATATTCTTCTTCAGTTTGATTCTTTTCACAAGGTCTAAGTGCTCCACAAAAATTAACATGCTTATAGGAAATAGTACTTTCAGAAGTTTGAGCATGTTTATTGCAATCATTAATAACAATTTCATTTTTCATGCAAGTGTCCTTAAAAGATTCATGATATATGTCCCCATTTTTTTTAGGAACATTAATATAAGAAGTAAAGGATCTATACCAACCAACAATCATTTGAGGATCAAGACTATATTTAGCACTAAGCTCTTGAAAATCAGCAGTTTCAGCGAAAGACTTAATGCAATCATACTCATAGTTTATACCTGATTCTTTACCTTTGTCGTTATTCCAACCTTCATTATTGGTTTGAATTGTTTCAACAAGATCCCATTTAGCTTCAACCTTCTTGCTTGAGAAAGAACCCCTTGAACATGCATCTAGATAGTCCTTGTAGTGTCCTGAAAGCCTTGGATAAAAATTAGTAACAATTATTTCCTTAGGAAGCTCATGGTTAGGACATATAGGTATCAATGTTTTCAGTCTTCCCCAAGCTTGAGCAATGCTTTCTCCATCACGAGCCCAAAAATTATAAAAGTAACCGTTCATGAGAAGAATAAAATTTAGAATAAAATAAAGATTCAAGCTCCTTCCTCTCCAAATGATGAGGATCATCTAGTAGCTCATACCACTCCCTTTTTTTGTCCATAAGTGACAAAGAGAATAGCCTCCACTTAACTTTGTCCATTGAAATACCTGCACACTTGAACAACCCGCATAATTCATGTATAAAGAGTAAATGATCACGAGCATGGACAGTTCCATCTCCAAAATAGCAGTTATTCATGACACGTTCAACAATTTTCATAGGTATTTTAAAAGGAACACTTTTAGTAGGAGGATTTAAAATATCACAAGTATCATTAGATTTATCACATATGGGAGATAAAGTATCATCAGGGAAATTTTCTCCTATAAAGCTGGGGAACAAAAAAGATTATAAAAACTAGCTTCCCCAAGCTTAGACTTTTCCATAACATTAGAAATAATGGTATCCAAAGAATTAATGCTAATAACATTGCTACTAGCATGCAAATAAAGCTCTCCCATATTTTTGTTGTTTTCCATTAAGACTAACTAGTAAAAATAAAAACAAGCAACAAGTAATAATAAGCCTAACTAGTGAAAATAAAAACAAGAAACAAAAAGATATAATTGCAGAATCTAAAGGAAATAGCTTCGAGCACTCACACCCGAGGATGTGAGAACCTTTTACCTTACCTCCCCGGCAACGGCGCCAGAAAATAGCTTGATGTCTACGCATGCTTCAATTCTTGTAGACATTGTTGGGCCTCCAAGTGCAGAGGTTTGTAGAACAGCAGCAAGTTTCCCTTAAGTGGATTACCCAAGGTTTATCGAACTCAGGGAGGAAGAGGTCAAAGGTATCCCTCTCAAGCAACCATGCAATTACAATACAAGAAGTCTCTTGTGTCCCCAACACACCTAATACAATTTTCAGTTGTATAGGTGCACTAGTTCGACGAAGAGAGAGTGAAATACAAGTAATATGGATGGTTATAAGTGATAATAACAATCTGAAATAAATATGGTAGAAAGCAAACATGTAGCAGAACTGATTGTAAACGGTGTTTTAATGCTCAGAAACAAGGCCTAGGGATCATACTTTCACTAGTGGACACTCTCAACGATGATAACATAATTGAATCCATAAATATCTCTCTTCACTATGCTACTCTGAACCACTCTCCGGTTGAATAACAAACACCAATTCATTGTGTAGGGGTACAAAGAACACCTTAAAGTCGCATTCCCGTATCTAGTTAACCCCACGATGTCACCATGAGCTCCCTAGAAGGTACTAGACAAACAACACAATTTCATACGGTCATCCAACACAAGATATAAATATCATGCTAAACCCCATGGTGCACACACTGTCACCTTTACACCGTGATCAAAGTGTTTACGGAGATCTCAAAATAAAAACCACTTGTGTAGCATAATAGATGAAGAATAATATCTACGAATTCAACTAGATTACAAAGCTTATGATCACATAAAGATCACACCATGGGAGAGAGATATGAGACACATAGCTACCGTAGAGCCCTCAACCCCGGGGGAGAACTACTCCCTCCTAATCATAGGAGACAGCAACAGCGATGGAGATGGCGGTGGAGTCGATGGAGATGGATCCGGGGGCACTTCCCCGTCCGGCAGCGTGCCCCGAAACTTGTCGGCGACGGCGGCGGAGCTACGGATGTTTTTGGTCGAAAAGGCCGATTGATTTAGGGTTTATGCATCGGGGGCATATATAGGCCAAAGGGCGATGTCGGTTGGCCCCCGAGGGGCCCACACCACCCCCCGGCGCGGCCAGGGGTCCACCCGCGCCCAAGCATGGTGTGGGAGCTCCGGCACCCCCCTCTGGGTCTCCTTTGGAACTCCTTGACCCCCGGGAATTTTAAAACTTCTGGCTTTTGAATCGTCCAATTCCGACAATATTTTCAGAACAATTTTTCTGAAACTAAAAACAGCAGAAAACATGAACTGGCTCTATGGCATCTTGTCAATAGGTTAGTCCCGGGAAATCGATAAAAATGACATAAAGTGTAAGACAAACATGTAGGAAATAACATGAAAACAACATGGAACATTAGAAATTAAGGATACGTTTATGACGTAGCACTCCCTCTATTTGAAATAAAGACTGCTTTATGCAAAACAACCTTCATAATTTTTTTTGAGCGAGCATATATATAATAAGTTAACTAAGTCTTATTGAGTACCTCTAGTACTCATGTTTGATTCAACTTGGTTCAGGTGGAGTTCCTCACTTTGGTGGTATTTCAGCGTGGACATCGACGAGTAGTTTGGAATTCCTAGGTAGCAGCCTGGAATCTATGGGCTGGGATGTCGCCTTATGTTGCAGCCTCTTAGGCCTTTTGGTATTTTGTTGACTAGCAACATAATTTTCCTTCCGTTTTCTGATGTAATGTTGGGTCATGTGACCTTTGTTTGTAAGCTATACTCTAGTAATACTTGCTTTATAAAACTTTCATGTCTAGAGTGCTGCTTCGTTTGGTTGTTGGTTTCGAGCTCATCGGTATATAGTTTTGGCTATGCCTGCGTAGTTGTCACAGTCGAGGAGTTGTGGGGCTGATGATCCATTTCCGAGCACGCCTACCGATGTTTACTCGGCCTGGGCTTGGTAACCCCAGTAGCCTTCGATTGTTGTTGCACTTCCTGGACACAAAGCATTTCCCGTTCAACTTCGTACGACTCGTGGACTCTTTGATATACATTGTTTGTTATGACTAGCATGGACACAAGGAGTAGTAGTACCGATGTTATCCATCCTGCGTGCTGATGAATCCGGTCTACCTGCCATTGTTTGTTGCGGCCAGGGATGGTAACCCCGAAGCCCTTGTGTGTCCATGACTATGAGCACATAACAGCATGTATACCTCTGGGTCCGGGCTCGCGACACTTGTCTAGCAAGAATAAAGTCAATATTGTGAGGAATGAAACCCAAGAGGCGATTCGTTCCTGGTGTATTTAAAAGTATAAATGGTTCAACACACGCATCCTCCTAGATCTGGGGCACCAATCAGGGCCGGATTAGTCAAACCGTCTTGAACAACAATTTGTTCAAACATTGCGCGCACTATTTTTTTGTCTCCGCGCTTGTTGATATTGGACTTGGGCGCTCGTGGCCCCATATCGTGGTCTTGTTGGATGGGTTTAATACATGTGTCCAAGAGTCGGGTTTTGCGAGGGATCCCGCCCATTGGCTGTTGCGGGGTTTTAGAGTCATAGCTTGCTTGCTTCAAGCATGTGGCACTTTAGCCTGGTCTCCTCTTGCTCTCACTAGATATTGGCCCATGTGCCTTTCGTCTGTCCAGGCTATTGGACGTAGATCCTTTCTATTGGGGAACATGCTATGTTACACAAATTTTCTAGCACATAACCAGGATCATATGCGAGAGGGAGACACAACAGATCATACCCTCATACATCAAACTAGTGGAAGTGTGTCAATGACGAGGTTGAGGAAAACCGATTTGATCCTTGCAACTAGACTTGTCTTGTCGCAAGGAGATGTAGTATCCCTAGAACAAGTACCACAAGTGGATCACCTCCACTAGTATCCACACGTGCGAGATCAGAGGCAATACATCCAAGTGTGATAAAGCACATGGTCAAAGTGGGAATGTGCCGATGATGATCCGAAGTTCTTCGCCATCACCTGCTAGATTATAGCCAGACGACAATAGAGATCTGGCAGTTCTTTTCTAGGGATGACGAAGTAGACGGAGTCTTAGCAGTAGCCCGGTGTCCATCAGTGGGAGCTGGAACTGGTGCTGCTAGGGTTTTGTGGTAGGGTGCGACCGACCCTGGTTTGGATGACTTGGTCGCAACCCTCGCTTTATCCAGGTCTCCAACTAGACCTTGGAGGGATGATTCCTACTAGAACTTCCCTCCTAAACCACCCTAGAGAGGAGGAGTCCAAGTAGGACTCCCTCCCCTCCCAATTCGGATCAAGGGGTACTTTGTATCTAGGGAGGACTCCCTCTTTCCAATCGCCTGCCTAGGGGAGGTCCTATCCCACTTTGGATATGGTTTCCCCCTCCTCATGCGGGAGTCCTAGTGGGCCCATGGTTCCCACTAGGTTTATCACTTCTGATTTTCCAAAGTCCAAGAAAAGTTCTAGAAACATCCGAATTAGTCCCGGACCTTCCTAAACCATTCCTACACCTTCGGTAAAATGTCCAGAACCATTCTGCACAATCTTTGTGATATTACAGACACCTCCTTCATATCCCAAGACTCTCCGAATTACCTTTTGGAATTACTTCATTCATATCTTCTATCGAACTCACATTTTGTCGCTAATTAAAATCTTAAGTCTATGACCCTATGGGTTCAGGTATATGTGGAATTGTCTAGAACTCTTTCCACAAACTTGATTAACTTAGGTACCTTGATGTACATATTGATCCCCACACATAACACGAATATCTTTACCATGAGAACGTTTTGTATTAATTACGATACATATGGCATTGTTTCTTGATACTTTACATTGCCTGTGTTGCAACAGTAGTGTTATCCTTGTTGCTAAGAATGTACTCTTCTAATCATTTTATATTATCGTTATTTCTATGATCAACACCTTCATCATGTGTCTGGCCAGAAGATGAAAATCATAACACCTGAGTGGGCCCAGAGTGCATCTCTTCATCATCACGAGTAGCAATTCACATATATACACCATACAGAACACTCGCATACTATTGGGTAAGAACGAAGATCGAATTTATAACTACCCAGTCACGAAGTAACACCTGACTATTTGTGTCACGTCCATATTGTATCCAATCCTATAAGTGTCTTATGATCAAACGATTTTTATTAGCCGTAATACTTATTTGAGAAACTACCTATAACTATATTCACAATTTTTTTCGCGATATATCAATTGGTCTATCCATATCGTTATTCTCCCTACAAATCTGATCTCATATATCATTGGCAATCCCTACAACATTTGTTTTATTTGACAACGACTATAATAATATATATAAAGTAGTCTTAGAGGCGAGACCACATATAGCTAAATGGTGTTTATGTGTATTAGGGTTTTCCTCCATATACACATTATCCAGATCTAAATCATAGAATACAAAACTTAATTATGAATCAAAAATATAAACAATAGCTTTTTTATTATTTCCTCTAGCGCTGTTACGTCCAAAAGTATCTATAAAGTTTTATTGTTTCATGCTACTTTTATTACTTTGTCACTTGTTTTCATATTAAATTTTATTATTTCTTTGTAATAACATATTAATAGTTGCAAATGTGCACAACTTCTTGTTTTCCACTTGGATTTGGAAATACTTGGAAATTGAAAAAAATGCAAAAGGAGTCTTATTGGAGTTGGGCTGTGACATTTCTGAAATATGTCCACCTCTAGAATTTTCAGATACCGCCAGTTTTACCCTAAAAAATGATGTCAAATGGAAAGGGATGAAGCTCCAAAAGCGTGGGAAATTTCCGGACATTGCTTCTAGACTAAAAATTCGTGCAAAACGGAGTTCGGATGCGACCTGTGGACCCGTTTGATAGGAGGCAAAATGTCTTATTAAGGAATTACGAAAATTGGTGATGTAATTGAATCCAACTCTTACCAAACTTGATGGATTCTGTCAAGCCACAAATTTGGGCCCTTATTAGTGATGGGAGAGATCCCTAGAAAGGTTCTAGAGGTACCAAATAGCTATACGATGAAAGCGCCATCGATCGGAGATCCATAGATCATTACGAAGACATATAAAGAGGGGAAACCCTGATTTTTGGACTGCCGCTCATTATCAAGAGCTAGCAGATGTGCCCATGTCTTGAAACGGGAGATAGAATATATGTTGTGAAGGTGCACAAAATAAGTTCTCATAGCCACTACGCGGCGTGCAACGTGTCGCAAAAACCAACCAGCTCCAGCTTGTTTGTGGGATGCTCCGCGACCGGGCGTGCCACCCACTGCCTCCTCTGTCTCAACCAGGCCACCCATACACATGTTCTAGCGTTTGCATAGCAATGCGCCACTATCGCCGTTTGCCTCCCTCCTTGTATTCCAACAATATTAGTAATTTTCTTTGGTCATTGAAAGGGATACTTGCTTATTAATTGTAGGCAGACCATTATGGAATCATCATAATGCATAAATAATATCAACGCGTTCTAAAATGGCGGAAGGGATTACCATGATAAAGAAAACTTGCATTTCCATTGAGATCCGATGGGGAAATACATGATCGTGGAACTTAAAATAATCCTTCATAGGGAAACCATTTTATCTTCTTTGTTCTTTCTTCCTTCCATATAGAATAAGCTGTGGAGCAATCTTCATGGGCCTTTCGGAAAAATAAAATCAAGAAACGTATTAACTAACATGTTGATTTTTTTTTCATATTTCTGATATTCGACCATTATTTTGATAAATCTTGAAAAATATCATGACATATGGACATACAATGCCACATCACCACTCCCTCGTATACCCGGTCGTCAGATCTGCTATTACTCATATTAATCTAAGATTTGGACCTATGTGCAATACAAATAGTTGGTGGTATCTGCCAAAAAAAAGGTGAAGTCAATTATTTTCACATCCGAAATTAGATTCATAAAGTCGCGGAGGCAACATAAATTTAGTTATGAAAACAGTGTCCATGTACCTCTTAATGTTTAAGTAGTCAGCACTACAAAAAAGAACTAGTTTATCAATTCTATAATTGCATTGAGCCCGTTTCTTTAAAAGTCTTTACCTAATATCCTAAAAGCATTAATACTTACTTGGTTGGTTGAGGTTACATCACACAAATTACCAAATTTAGCAGGAAGTTGTACTTATTTGCCCACCTTTTCCACCCATAAGTTAGAAAAACGGTTAGGCCATGTTTGTTTCTAGTGTATTATTGGCAAATGGTGGGGATTATCCCGGTCCAACCCAAACCCCCACATATGTCCGAAAGGAAGAGTGCATTTTTATCTCAATATCCAAAACACTACCCATGCCTAGTGTCCCGGAGATTTGGTAGGATTGGGTGAAGTTTAGGGTTTCACCCAATCCTCGTAGGTATTATCCCCACAAATCCACTGAAATAAACAATGTCTAAGTTGGTTTTGTATCTCTTCATCCTTCCTATTTCCATATGTTTTCTATGTTCTAGTTTGTTCCATCGGTCCATCGACGTAACGAGTTTGAGACAAACTCGTGTACTCCCAAACCGATTCATGTAACAAATTGATTTCTTGTATCCTTGCTCACAAAAATCCACATGTATATGGTCCCTCTATTCTGCGTGTGATTCCCACATAACATTTATAAAAAGCTCACCAAATCGATTGCACAAACTCGCTCGCCATAGAAGCTAGAAACCGAAATTTCCATCGGCAAACTGACAACCAAAGTACCAGGTCAAAGGAAAACCCTAGAGGCAAATAAATAATAGTATATTTATGACATAACTCATTAAGTTTATAATAAGTTTTATATGATGCTATAATTGTATTAATAGGATACTATAATACAAGTGTGGTATACAAACAACCAGTTGTGGTTAAAAACCAGTCCCGAGTGAGCCTCTAATTAGCTAGTCTATTGGGAAATTGATGATCGGAAGTTTCATGATCATGTGACATTTATGTCAATTGACAACGGGTCATCTCATTGGGTGAATGAGGCGATGGAAAATACCTAATATAAGTACTGCAACATGATCATGTTACGAAGGTCATAGTTGTAGTATTTAGAAATATTGTATCTAATACTTTGGTCGTGAGATCCCATTTAATTGCTATCTCTGAGGTTACTTTAATTGCATTAAACGTCATGACCATAACAGGGTGATCATAAAGGTGTCTCTTGTGTAGCCGCAGGGATCGAATATGTTGAGGCGTGTGGTCAAGAGCGGGATTTGTTTATCCACGTGACACGGAGATACTCTGGTCCCACTCGGTGAGATTTCATACATAACGTTGTGCATCGTATGACTAGATCATGGGGATGAAAGATAACGGGAATGAGTTGAAGCGATCTTGTCGGTAACAAGGTTGAACATTATATGGAGATGTCAACAAATCAAATCTCAGAAAAGATATGTATCTGAGTAATGAAAGTAATAGGAATCATTGCTAATGTTCAACGACATTTATTCTGGAATGCACACGGGTCATTGATGATCCACAAGTATAAGGGATCGCAACAGTCTTTGAGGGAAGTAAAACCCAAATTTATTGATTCGACACAAGGGGAGCCAAATAATATTTATAAGAGTTAACAGATGAGTTGTCAGTTCAGTTACACCTGAAAGTACACTTTCTCGCAATAGTTTATCAGTAGTAACAGTTTTATAACAGCAGCGGTAATAAAACAACAACAAGAGTAAAATAGTAACAACAGTAGCAATTGTGGGAAGCAGCAAGATTAAAATACTGTATGCATAGGGAATGGATGAACATGCGTTGCATGGATAAGATAGTTCATGTAATAATCAAAACATGGGCATTGCAGATAGATAATAAAGCATCCAAGTACTAGGTAACCATAGGCATGTGTTCCAATTTAGTCGAACGTGCTCGCAATGAGAAACTTGCACACCATCTTTTGTCCTACCAGCCCGTTGCAGCGCGGCCTCAAGGGAAACTACTGGTAATTAAGGTGCTCCTTTTAATAAAGCACCGGAGCAAAGCATTAACACTCTATGAACGCATGTGATCCTGACATCACACCTATTCCCTCCAGTTGTCCCAGTTATTATCACTTTTGGGCCTCGGGTTCCGGACAACGATATGTGTAAACAACTTGCAGATATGATCAAGAAACATAATTATACTCATGAAAAAATAACATGTTCAGATCTGAGATCATGGCACTCGGGCCCTAGTGACAAGCATTAAGCATAACAAGTTGCAACAACGATATATAGCACTAACAACGGATACTAAGCACTATGCCCTAACAATCTGGCATTATTACATGATCGATCTCATCCAATCCCTACCATCCCTCTCAGACTACAACGGGGATTACTCACACATGGATGGGGGAATCATGATGTTTGATGGAGAAGTGGTGGCGCTGACTTGAATCCCCATCCCGACAGGGTGCCAGAACAGGAACTTCTGATCCCCGAATTGGGTTTCGAGGTGGCGGTGGCGCTCGGGTGTGTTTCTCTGGAATATGACAAACCCCCCTCGGTTTTTGGGTCATGGGAGTTATATATTCGAAAGTGGAGCCCGATGGGGTGGCTGAGGTGGCCACACCACCAAGCGGCGCAACCAAGGGGAGGGGGCAGCCTATGGTGTGGCCCCTCCTTGCCCCCCGCACGGCTCTTCTTCTAGCTTCAGGGGTCTTTGGGTAAAATAAGGACTTCGGGATCTTTTTCAAGAAATTTCATAAAAGTTGATTTTTCTGCACAAAAACAAGACACCTAGGTAATTCAGCTAAAAACTGCGTTATTCCGTGTTAGTTGCCTCCGAAACTCACAAGTTTAGAAGAAAACAACAACAAAAGTGTTCGGAAAAGGAGATATGTTTTGGACATATCAACTCCCCCAAGCTTAGCTTATTTCTTGTCCTCAAGCAATTCAGTTAACAACTGAGTGCGATAAAAGAACTTTTACGAACACATTTGTTTATTATGATGTAAATGTTCTCACTATATGATCAAGTGATTAGGCAATTCATAATAAGAAGTATGTGAAATAAAGTCACCTAATAGTTATGCAAACCATGAAGAGATTCCAACACACTAATAGCACACAACATGAAATATATCAATTCGTAGGACTGCAATGTTCATAATAAGATATGATAAAGTGGTATCTCGCTTTCCCTTAATAGTGGAGGAAAACATAAATTCCAGGGCACCTCTGAGGTTTAAGTAAAGACTAGAAGTAAATATATCAAAGATAAAAGCATCAAAGTTATACCACAATCAACTGTATTCTGGGACAAGCACAATATACCAAGAATGACAGCTACACTATCAAGAAGGTGCATAAAAATAGAAGGTGAATACTCGGCATAAGAGTAAAAGAAAGGCCCTTCGCAGAGGGAAGCAGGGATGAAAATAGAAGTAAAATTATTTTGAGAGGTGATTGTTCATGTCAACGAATGGTAATAGAGTTCTTGTTATCTTCCATGCTAAACAAGTTGAGAGAGGTTCCGAATTATTTATATTAGGCATTTATAGCATGCACTTTATATAGTATGAGACTCCACCCCACCTTGCTTTCGCAAACCATGGTTAACTGAATCCTCGGGTGTCTGCCAACAATCTCATACCATGGAGGAGTGCCTATTTAGTTGTTTAGATTTTTGATGTTATAATGGTCTAACAATCTCTTTGCAAAATTAGTGACGAGCAGATGAAACATGCAAGTCGGGTTACTTAGTTAATATGGAACATAACAAACTCAACTACTACTTCCTCATGAGCTAAAAGAGTGTCACAAAATGAGAAGTGTTTTGAAGGTTTTAAATGTATCACATGCAAATTTACTTGGAGTGGCGTTGAAATACCACATATAGGTAGGTATGGTGGACACATTTTGCAAACTTTGTTTTTTGGGACTTGGATGCACGAGTAGAGATCATACTTAGTACAGGTGAAGGCTAGCAATAGACTGTGATGCAGCGCGACCCATTCCACTAGGCATGTCTCACACTCCATCATATGTCATGTCACCATGGATTCAAAAGGTGAACCTTTTCCTCTCCAAAAACCCACCTCGTACCCCATTGGAAGGTATACTACTTAACCATCTACCCCCGTGCATTGCTAGGTATGAGTCGAAAAGTACGGACGCGAGGGGAGATGTTGCGGGGATGATAACCCGGCAGGCCCATGCAGAGGGACAAGACCCGACATGAAGGAGTCTACACGAGACCTTGTAATATGATACTGGGCCGGGTGTCACTAATGGGCCAACAGTTGTATTGGTAACCCGGCTCAAGGAAAGGGAGGTTCTAGTAGGCCCAAAAGACGGTGCGAGCCATGGAGTCCAATACTTGGAGGTCACGGAGAGTAATTTAGGGTTACATGTAGACCCCAAGTAGGACTCTAGATGGATCTCGTAAGGAAAGCCAGGAAACCGGGTATTATATATAAACCGGCTTCTAGGGCATAGAGGCAGACCGAGAGAGATCACAAGGATTCGAGTATTCTAGTTATACGAGAGCAAGTCTTTGTAACCCTAGATCGGAGTCTTGGCGACATTGCAGCCCGAGCCTCTAGATCGCCAATTAGTATGATTCAAGGTAGTGTCCAATCTGAGCTAAACCCTCTCCCAAACACCAGTGTCGAATCACCCCAATCTAAGTTACCTCCGGTAACATCTGCCGTGACTTTCCCACGACAGTTGGCGCCTACCGTGGGGCCTATGTCCAAAGGTGTTTACATTACGGGAGAAGCTCTGGAAAGCATGAAGAACCTCGTCATCGGCGAGATCATCACCAACCTCGAAGGGGAGAAGATCGTCGACGACTTTGGCTGGGGGCCAGAGTTGGATCAGCTGGAAACCGGATCTGTCGTCACGATCGGCCGGGTCAATGTCTTCGTGGGCATGGACCCCGCGTGGCCGGGTCACTGGAGAGGACGACACCGAATCTATCCTCCACCTGCTCGAAGATCGGTATAAAGAAGATAGCTGCGAGGAGGAAGAGTATGAATCTTCACCAGGCATTGCACGCCGAGTTGCGGTCTACACAGACCCTGCAATAAATCTCAATCAGGGTGATGTGTCAATAGCCGCGGCTGGTGCGGCGCAAGCGCTGGCTCAACAACAGGCTCCGATTAATGGAAACCCGGCTAGAGCCCGGGTCGATGGTGAGAAGGCGTTTGTTACCAGCGAAACAGGGGAAACTGCTCATTTCAGGAACATGTTCGGATTTAGGATGAACAAAACAGCCGGTGCGGGAACATCACACCCACCGAATCTGGCTTTGTTCAGCAACAACTTGATCTTGGATCCTACAGTGTTGGCAACGGTGATAACCCCGGAAAACGCGGCGGCACGGGCCAGAGACCTGGATGTGGCCCGCCGAGCATTGGAACGGTAGAGGAGAGATGTAGAAGCTGAGAAACAGGGGATGGCTGTGCGTCAACGTCAGTTGGATGAGTTGGAGGATCGTATACAAGCACAAACAACTAGAGTATATAATCAGAGGCATCAGACGAGACTGTCTGCAACAGGCGGAGACCTACAGCCGGCCGCGTTATTCATTACGCCTCAAGACCAGCGGATCCCGATTGTGAATCAAGGAACCGGGTATGCAGGTGCGACGCTCGGTGGACAACCGACTAATATGCTAGTCGGGTCACCTGTGCTACCCGCTGGGGCCGCCGGGGGCAATGCTGTGCTGCCACCATCACGATTTCACACCCCACCGGGTCACTTCAATAACCCCATGGACAACGCGTACGCCGCAACTTTAGCGCTCGACCATATTCCACTGGGAGAGTCACCTCAAGCGATGGAGACCCGGCGGGCTATAGAGATGTTACGCACCACGGTTGCTCAACAAGACAATTAGCCGGACAACAGGAGCAACATGCACGGGACGCCGTATATCAGTCGGCAGCATCGAAATACGAGGAACATTCAGTCAAATTCAGCACGACGGAGGGCAGAGAAGCAGCAAATGTCGCCTCCTCCTCATAGACCAGCAACTCCTGCGGTCTCAGCGGCACAGGCGATTGTGGATAGTTCTCGGGCAAGGCGTGCGGCCGGGTCTGTAGTGCGAGGGCCAGCAGGTGGCGCGCCTCCCGCTGCACCCGCCGAGGCTTCACATGTTTCAAGAATAAGGCCAGTGCCGGCAAACTTAGCCGGACCCAAGTGCTTGTCAGATGCTATCAGGGTTGAACCTTATCCGGACAAATTCAAAGAGCCGGGTAAAGTTGTCAACTATGAGCCAACCATGGATCCTGAGACCTGGTTGAGCAGCTATGAGATGGCCATGTCTATTCGTAACGCTTTAGAAAGGCACCAAGCCAAATTTATGTATCTTATGATGTCTGAAGGAGCAGCTAAACTATGGTTCAATAACCTGCCTGAGAGGTCTATGAATTCATGGAGTGAGCTAAAATCGGCGTTCATCAAGCCTTTTCATGGAACTTGCAGGAAATTATACACGATTGACGACTTGGATCGGTGTGTCCAGAGAAAGGGAGAGTTGGCACGCAGTTGGGTGCACCGAGTCATGGAGATACTCCACTCTTCCACTGATATCTAGCCAAAGGACGCGATACAAGCTATGGCAAAGACATGCAGATATACGCCTTTGGTGCAAAAATTGGTACGCATGAAATCCAGCAGGCATGTTTCAGAAATTACTATGGGGGAGTTAATGGATGCGTGCAACAAGCATGCCTCCACTGACACCACAGAAGAAGATACCAAGGACAAGAAGGGAAAATCTAATGTGAACATTAACGGAAGAACCAGTAATGGGGCTGCACCGGGTAATAATCGAGGTAACAATGGTGGCAATGGAAACAACCAGCATAAACGTCCGTACGAGGGGGGCTCTGAGTTAGTCGCCAATACTGAGGCCGGGTTTGCAAGGCCTAGAGTGGACGGAAACCTTAACGGAGGAAACTTGAACGGAGGAGGCAATTATCAAGGACCACCGTGGCCGACTAACCACATAGAAGCTTTAAAGATGCCTTGCCCGCGCCATAGTAGGAATGGCAGGCTGGCTAACCATTCATTGGAACAATGTGTGGAATTACAGAGGTGGAAGAATGAGGAAATACCGAAGGCCCTGCAAGGTGCAGGCCGGGGAGGAGGACCGGGTCTGGGTGGAAACCCGGGCAACGGCCCACCCCCCGCAGGCAATGCAGGAGTTGGTAACGCGGGTAATAACCAAGGTGGTGCAGGGGGTTTCAGAGTAACCCAAAGCAGCTAGGACAGTATCATGTTCACAATACTGGAATGTAACATCCCTGATTTTCGGAAAATGCAAAAATCACAAAAATTTGAAAGTTTTTGTTTTCATGTTATGCAAGTCACCAAAAATAAAATGAGAAGCAAGACACAAAAGGAATCAATACATAACTCAATGAAACTGAAATTACCAATCCAATTATGTCCTTGTTCCTAAAACCCTAAAACCTTATTTAAAAATAAGTTTCATTATATAAAAGGAATATCTTTTTATTCACAAACCTTTACCTAAAAGGTTTAAAACTCCAATATTACTTAGAAGATATTTTATGACAACAAAAATAAAGGATTTATAACCCACAATAAAGGTCTAAGCCTAAAAAACATTTGATAAGAATAAAACATTTAATAATAACTTTTAATTGTTATTCCAAGTTTTAAAACATAAAGGTGTGAAAATAAAATGCATTGCTTTGAAAATAACATAAAAGAGGGCACTGAAAATAATATTATAACTTTTGGTTTTACTCTAAATTTTATTAAGCCACTTTAATTAATAATTATTATTATTATTAAAAGAAATTAGTTGCTATTAATAAATCACTTATATCTTAAAAATATGAAATATGGAAATAAGTGGTAAATATCTTCAAAAATAACATTCCACAAATAGAATGTCACTAAGATTTTGTTTGGCTAAGTTTACATTTTATTATTTTATATTATTGGAAATAACATTAAGCAACTATTAGGCAATTATTCAAATTCCAAATTCAAAAATAAAAACATATTGAAAATTTATAAAAATGATATGGGTTGAAAGATGTTAATATTACAGAAATTTACAAATTTATTTGACATTAATTGAATAGAGAAAACAGAAGTTATTAATGAAATAAGAAAACAGGAATAAATAAAAATGATGACTTCATCAATGACGCCATCATCGTCTTCAACAAACAAGGAAACCGCCGGCCGTTTCCTCCCGAATTTTTGCCCCCAATTACTCTCCATTAAGACCCCCAATTTATACCCCGTCTGCTCCCCATTAAAGCCCCCTGCCTCCTCTCCATTTCCCCTATCCCCCCTCTCATTATCGTGCCCCGAGGCCGTAGTATTCGCTCGCCGGAGTTGAGGCTGTCCGCAGCCGCGATTTGGAATTACGGCTGCCTTGGTGAATTTTCCGCCGCCCTCTTGTGTCCTTATCGAATCCCCATGGCCCTGCACACCCTTTAAGAACTTTCCTTGTTTGTTTTGTGCAGCCATTAGACGCCGCCAAGTTCGTCTGTGCGTCACCGGAGTCGCGCCGTCTCCGGCCGCATCTTGGCGCCACTCCCGGAAGCGAGGGAGCACGCCATCGCCACCATCCTCTTTGCCGTGTCGCGATGAGCGTCCCCGTGGTCTTCCCCGAGCCCGAGGACCCCCTTAGCACCGTCTCTGTCCAGGATCTGCAACTCCGGCCGCCGTCGCGCCATTTTCCGATGGAACCCCTCCGGTAAGCCCCCCCTCTCTCTGTGTCGTTTGATCTAGATGAACGGATGCGATTAGATCTGAGCCGAAGGGGTACGCGATCGTTGGATCTAGATCTAACGCTTCAGATTTATTGAAACCTGCACAGTCAGCTTAGCCCAGTCAGCAGCCACGTAGTGCACAGTCAGCACTAGGATCCAATCAGAGCACGCCACGTGTGTGACCATTTGGCAGCGCCCGTTTCGTTATCTGTCGCCCACGCAACACGTAGCTGGCCCAGGCCCAGTACCTATCCATCGCCCTGCGCGTCATATAACAGATTTGAGCCCAGCCCGTCTCTGGAATTAATTCCGAATAAAAATAAATTAGCAGTTTTGCAGTATAGCCCCTGTAACTTAGAACCTTCATAACTTTTTAACCATATGGACAAATTTAGCAAAATTGGACTTTTTGGAATCAGCACAACATATAGAAACTTTTGGCACTGGACAAATTTAAAATTGACAATTTAAAATTTGTTCAAATTCAAATATGCTTGTTTGATGAATTTTGGCATAATTCAAATACTACAAATCCAAAATCTGCAGATAAATATATTTGGAAACCTTAGGATGGGTACTTTCATATCCACTGTTCCAAAATAATTTTTTGAACAAGTTAAATTGGAATTTAGAATTAGCTGGTATATTTTAGTATTTTTGACATAGGTTTAATTCTATAAATAATTAGAATATGTTCCCTTAAGCAAAATTGCTCCTTTTGGTAACCTTCAACCAGAGACATCGGTACCTAAACCTTTTGGACAACCTTGAACCATTTACTTGTAAGTTGAACCAAAAATCCATCTTAGTGAACCACTAGTTGATCATGCCTTAGATTTTGTTTCTATTGTTTCTACCATTGTTTGTTGTGGCCATTTTGAATCCAAGACCAAGTCCCTAGTATGTAAACCATATAAGAGACCAAGTAGTGAACCTCAAACACTAGTACTATAGTTTTCTATCTACTCCTCCATCCCCCTATTCTTGCTTCAAGAATCCATCAAGTTAGCAAATGGAAAACAAGACTCAAACAATAGAAGGCTATTCACTTTCAAATTGGTGGCAAAATGAAGAGCTACAAGGAGGATCAATGAAGAAAAGACTCCACCACTAGAAGCAACTCAAGGAAGTACAAGTGTGAAGAAATCCAGAAGAAAACATCTCCCTCGCTCTTTCTATCTTTCTTCCTATTTTTCTTTCTCTTGACTTAGTGGTATTTTGTGCCCATCCCATACCCAAACCAAATTAGTGAAGTGAAAGCCATGAAGATTTTATAAAGACCAAGAGAAGAATCCATCCAAGGAACAAGACAACAATATAAGCATGAAGATGATCTTCAAGAAGACAAGAATATGAAGACTTGGAGAAATCTACACAAGTTGAAGAATAACAAGTTGTTTTTGTCCAACCCTAGACCCAAATGGAAAATACCAATACTTTATCTTGGTATATATATTGATATGAAGTTAGTTGAACCTAGACCTGCCCCAAACCAAAATGGAAGGACTAACTTAGATCACTCAAATGTCTTGATGAAAATGACTAAGTGTTACACATTGTTATGTGTTACTTTAGTAGAAATAGTGAGATCACCTTGGTGAACTCTTGGAACTTCCTCGACAAGTATGTCTATAATAAAGTTAGATCACATCAAATTCAACCTAGTCCATCCCAAGTAAAACTTTGGAATTTCTTTAACAAGTATTGAACTCAAACCTTGACCTTGTCCTAACCAACTTGGTTAAAACCCTTTGGATATGTTAGTTGATCTGTATGTTTTCTACACTTGTATGTTTGTTTGCTAGGATGCTTGTTTATTTTGTGTTTGTGTTTTCAATGATTAGATTGTACGGAGAGCAACGATCTTTTGTGAAGAGAGTGTGATATCTTCACCCACTTCAACAAGGCAAGTAACACATCATTCAACTACCCATTATTTTCTATATGCATTAGTTGATTTTTGAGTAGTATGCATGATAGGAAATTTTACTAAGTTATGTTATGCTATGCTATTATCCTAGTAGTGTGTAGCCATCTCTTTTACCCTTGTTATTTTGATAGCCTTAGAACTTATTAGATGCTATGCAATATTACAAATTGTTTTACTAGATGTTGAGGAAAAATTCTAAGTATAACTAATAAATGAACCACCTGGGTGGAAGTGGTAAGACTGGATTATGTTGAGTGTTTCCTCAGGTGTAACACCCGGGGGATTTCCCCCAAATAGGATTTGATTGTTTTTCTTTTTGCATTGCATCATGCATTTTGCATTGCATTTTGCTTCAAAACTTTTCTGGAAAATTCAAACAAATTTAAACTTTCAAACATGCTCAAATGGTCCCAATTAAAATTGCAAACAACTCATTTTGGGAGATGGGAATAATAAAAATGGGTTGGTTTTCAAATTGGTATTAAATGAAACCCTATTTTAAATTAGAATGACAAATTCAAATCTTTTGGCAAGTTGAAAATTTTGAAAATAAAGTTCACAAACTTTGACCTTGCTGTTTTGTAAGTCAATGAAAATTATTTCATAAAAGCTAAAACCCTAACACCTACTTCTATTTCTCTCCTTTTCTTTCCTACAAAAAAAAAGTAAACAGAAAAAATAAAAACAGAAAGCAAAAGGGGAGGCAGGCCAGCCCAAAAGGGCCAGCCCACCTACCACCCTTTTTCCCACAGCCACCACAGCCCACCTCCCTCTCTGTCTGGCCCGCTACACCTCTTCCTACCTCTGTCCGTACAGGTGACGGAAGCAGAGGGTGGAAAGCGAGCTCACCCCCACCTCCACCTGCTCCCTCCTCCTCTACTTAACCCCGCAGCCCCAACCCTAGGGTTTCTCCTCCCTCTCCTTCCTCCTGCGCCGCCAATTCCCTCTCCCCCTCCACTGTTTTTCTCGGTTGCCCTTTCTCTGGACTGAACCGAGAGAGAGAGACAGTAGCAGGTCGCCATCGCTCCTGGGTCATGGTCCACCTCGAGCTAGCACAAGGCCTCTAGGGGCACCGCGGCAAGGTCTACGTCGTCCAAACGCGGGGAATCGGCTCGGAGTGGACTACAGCGACGACGCCGTCCTCCTTTTCATCTCCAGCTAGCCATCTTCCCCGGCGAAATTCGTCGCCGGCGTTCTCCTCCGACCCGTACGACTACCTCCACGGCACCCTGGTGAGCAGCCGGTTCCATTTTCCCCTTGCTACGATCGTTCGCATCAGCGTACCGCGCCCGGGATCGCCAGCCATGTCCCTGTCACCGTGGTCGAACGGCACGAGCTCGTGCACGAGTTCATCCGAGGGCTTCTGCCTTGTTGCGCACGTCCAACACCCACAAATTGTGCGCACTGACTCACACCACGCACACAGCAGCACCACACCAGCGGCACCCCGCGTCCACGGACTCGCGCACGCCGCGCCAGACACCGGCGGCGGCTGCCGTTCTTCCGATCTGTCCCCGTGCACTGAACAAAGTTCAGTTTCGTCAGTTAACTTGACGGAGCACGCTTCACCTAGTTTCCGAGCTGTATCCTTTCACGAACCGCAGCCCAGCCCAGTGGCAGAGCCCATCGCACGCGTCCGTGAGGTCCTTTGTTCGAACCCCCCACGCGCGATAAAAGCCACCCCCTTTTTCCTCCATTTTCTTTTATTTCCCGAATCCAGAAAAACAGATCTGAGCCTTTATTTGTAAAATCAATAACAAATTGAATATTGATCCAATTTCAACGATTCAAATTGCTATGGATTCAGAATCTTGTGCTCTTTCTGTTAATGTCAAAGTTGCAACATGTTTCTGTAATAATTTTTGCACTAAATAATTAAATAGAGAAAATGCAATAAAAATTTGGAACTTTGGAATTTCATAACCTGAGTTCTGTTCATCCAATTTGAGCAAACTTGGGCTCTAAAAATTTTTCTTAACAAACTCTACACATTGGTATTTTATTTGGTCACAATTGAATTAAATTTGAACATGTTTCCCTCTGTTTACTAAAAAGGCCAGAATAAAATACTTATGAAGAATTGCATAATAAATTCAATAATAACCCAAAAATTATGTTTAATAGCTCCAAATGTTCAGTGAAACATTTGCTATATGTTTTCAACCTTTTCAATACAATTTGTTTACTGTTTTCCCTAATTAAAAGTGGTGCAATAATTCAATGCTTTAATTAAACCTTTTAAATTGCAAAATTCATAACTTGGGCAATTCAAATCCAATTCCAACATGTAAAATATGTTTTCCATGCAAAATTGAATAAGCTTTCCAAATATCAACTTTGTTTTCTGTTTTGAATAAATTAACTTGTTGAAAACAACTATTTCTTAATTAATGCATTTAAAATTGTCAATTTAATAACTTGCTCATCTAAAATCCAAATTCAACAAATGAAATATGTATTCCATCTAAAATTTTGTGTTCTTTCCAAATATAAATTTGGTTATCTGTTTTGAACATTTAAAATTGGTGAAAACAACTAATGTTTGTTTAAATCATTTAAAATGCCAAAGTTCATAACTTAACAAATAAAATTCCAAACTTGGTAAACAACATATCAAACTGAAGCTATTGTTGTTTTCTTATTGTTTTCATCATCCATGCATCATTCTAATCAACTTTCACATGATGGTTATTTGTAGATCATTTAATTCAACATTAATTCATGGGCTTTTCCATATGCAATCCAAATTGCATATGGGCCCATTTAAATATGTTTACCATGTCAACTAGTTTATCTTTGATGCACCCTTTAACTTTTCATGCATATAAAATAGGATCCTGCTGGATCTTTTGCCGTAGTAGTAATTGTTGCATCCGGTGTTTGTTCTAGTTCGTTGCTTCTTCGCGGATAGGACGTTGAGATGATGTGAGCATCGACAAGTTCTGCGGATGTACCTCTACTTGC
Source organism: Alopecurus myosuroides (assembly GCA_028641055.1). Taxonomy (NCBI): domain Eukaryota; kingdom Viridiplantae; phylum Streptophyta; class Magnoliopsida; order Poales; family Poaceae; genus Alopecurus; species Alopecurus myosuroides. The sequence continues at coordinate 302,370,627 of CM054057.1, read as the reverse complement.
TGGATTCCAGGCAAGTATACTCACTTGCTACCTATGGCTGCCTTTCATCACTTGTTAGCGATTCTTCCTGTTGTCCTTATGCTAGCCTTATGATTCGATGCTTGTGTCTCGATCCTATCATATTGTTTACCCTGCAGCCATGATATAGCCTTCCTTCCACTTCCTATTAACTGTTGTTTGTTTACCTTGTTGGCCCTCGTGTCGTAGTTGCATGCTTAGTGTTGTTTGCGCTCAAGTCTTGTTGTCCGTCTTATCATCTGTTTAGTTTGATAGTTGGGTTTCGATTCAATCAACGACATGTTAATGTTTTGGGTAATAATAATTTGATGATAAGGCACCGGCAGGAGGCCCGGCGTGGTTTTGAGGCCTGCTAGTGTCGACCTTAATTAGGGAAAGGGTCTTGTCCTCCGATCCATGATGAGCGCACTAACCGCATGTGGGAAGCGAGTATGGGCGCCCCCCGCAATTCTGATTCGATTCGCATCTCGTCCAAATCGCCTCATTTAGTTCGGGTTTTCCATTTGCCGCATGCATATGCAGGTGCGAACCCTTGGCGCCAGGATGGAACTTTTGTAGTCGGCATTTAGGGAGACACGTTCTTAGAGTGCTATGAGGATCCCCTTTTCTTCGTGGGGCTTGATTAGCCGTGCGCTCAATTGCACGGGGTTCTTTGGGCTTGATGCGAAGAAGAGTTGGGTTGTGTTGAGTGCCTCGCTTGGTGGAAGTGCATTTCCATCTGGCGGGTCATTCTTACGTGTACGGCCAAATTGGTGCATCCCTGCAGGGTTAAATCTTCTCGAGAAGCCGTGTTGTCCGCGGTTATGGATGACTTGGTGAAAGTGCTGGCTAACAAGTACTCAGACAACTTACACTTAACGATGATAACTTGACTAGTAATATAGATTACCTCCACTATAAAAATGAATGTCACCTTAATCAACCGCGTGAGTTTCCTTGGGTTGCTTCCTTAGTAGGGGGTAACATTGGATGGGTATTGTTTGGTGAGTAGTTGTAGTTGGTTCTGATACGCTATCTTATCCCTTTCTTTTAGCCGGATGTTGTCGCGCGTCTCTGTAGTTAGTTAGTGCAGCCCGCTGCCGCTTCTTTGCAATAATCCCTTCCTTTCCGTTGTACCCAAAGTATTTGTATCTTGTGATGATTGGTTACGCTGGTATCTTGTGAGTATGGTTTATCCACTTGCCAGTACTTAACCGTACTGACCCACGAATCCTTTTCGTGGCTGCATATTCCACATTGCAGTCAACAGGTTTGAAGTCTGACGACGTTAGCTTGGGAATCCCTCCGGCTTGGCCTGGGCAGGGATTGGACGCCATCGATTATCTTCAGGGCTCTTAGTCCAATTTGTATCTTGTCCGTAGCCGGACGCTATGTTGTTTCTTCCGCTGTTATTTGGATCTTTGTATTGTATCAGTTGTATCCTTGACTCGTTTGAGTCGTCTTGTATATACCTCCTCTGTTGTTGTTGTGGATTATTCGTGAACTGTTGTAATTTATCACAAGTGGCAACCTGAAATCGGTTATTATGTGGATTTTGGCGGAAATGCTGAAATCTGCATAGTGCCTGATGTCGGGGCGTCACAAATGGTATCAGAGCATGGTTTCCGATTCCCAAAGTTGTTTCGATACGAATGGTTATCGAAGCAACGGGTCCGCAAAGCCTGTAGGATAACCTCGCTAACGGTCGTTGTTTCTAGAGTGTCAAAAAACTATTTCTGCTAAACAATTTTGGAAACATCTCAATAGGATTCTTGTTTTCTCCTTATCTCTATTCTATTTCTCCTCTCATCTTATTTGTTTTGGAGTCTCTCTCCCTCTCAATCTTTCAAAGTTTTAGGATCCTACGTGGGTGGACGTTTTCTGAGCCGTTAACCTAATAGGTTCGATCATCGGAAGATTACTGGCAGGAGAAGATCGTCATCAACCCGAGCAAGATTCTCTTGTTAGTGGTGTCGAGGAGATTAACTGGACGCATGAAGAATCGATAGTCGAACTTCTTTCCCCTCCCGGATTAGTGGGTGGATTGCGAGGGCGCAATCCCTTGTTAGTGGTGTCGTCTGTAACACCCGGGGGATTTTCCCCCAAATAGGATTTGATTGTTTTTCTTTTTGCATTGCATCATGCATTTTGCATTGCATTTTGCTTCAAAACTTTTCTAGGAAACTCAAACAAATTTAAACTTTCAAACATGCTCAGATGGTCCCAATTAAAATTGCAAACAACTCATTTTGGGAGATGGGAATAATAAAAATGGGTTGGTTTTCAAATTGGTATTAAATGAAACCCTATTTGAAATTAGAATGACAAATTCAAATCTTTTGGCAAGTTGAAAATTTTGAAAATAAAGTTCACAAACTTTGACCTTGCTGTTTTGTAAGTCAATGAAAATTATTTCATAAAAGCTAAAACCCTAACACCTACTTCTATTTCTCTCCTTTTCTTTCCTACAAAAAAAAGTAAACAGAAAAAATAAAAACAGAAAGCAAAAGGGGAGGCAGGCCAGCCCAAAAGGGCCAGCCCACCTACCACCCTTTTTCCCACAGCCACCACAGCCCACCTCCCTCTCTGTCTGGCCCGCTACACCTCCTCCTATCTCTGTCCGTACAGGTGACGGAAGCAGAGGGTGGAAAGCGAGCTCACCCCCACCTCCACCTGCTCCCTCCTCCTCTACTTAACCCCGCAGCCCCAACCCTAGGGTTTCTCCTCCCTCTCCTTCCTCCTGCGCCGCCAATTCCCTCTCCCTCTCCACTGTTTTTCTCGGTTGCCCTTTCTCTGGACTGAACCGAGAGAGAGAGAGACAGTAGCAGGTCGCCGTCGTCCCTGGGTCATGGTCCACCTCGAGCTAGCACAAGGCCTCTAGGGGCACCGCGGCGAGGTCTACGTCGTCCAAACGCGGGGAATCGGCTCGGAGTGGACTACAGCGACGACGCCGTCCTCCTTTTCATCTCCATCTAGCCATCTTCCCCGGCGAAATTCGTCGCCGGCGTTCTCCTCCGACCCGTACGACTACCTCCACGGCACCCTGGTGAGCAGCCGGTTCCATTTTCCCCTTGCTACGATCGTTCGCATCAGCGTACCGCGCCCGGGATCGCCGGCCATGTCCCTGTCACCGTGGTCGAACGGCACGAGCTCGTGCACGAGTTCCTCCGAGGGCTTCTGCCTTGTTGCGCACGTCCAACACCCACAAATTGTACGCACTGACTCACACCACGCACACAGCAGCACCACACCAGCGGCACCCCGCGTCCACGGACTCGCGCACGCCGCGCCAGACACCGGCGGCGGCTGCCGTTCTTCCGATCTGTCCCCGTGCACTGAACAAAGTTCAGTTTCGTCAGTTAACTTGACGGAGCACGCTTCACCTAGTTTCCGAGCTGTATCCTTTCACGAACCGCAGCCCAGCCCAGTGGCAGAGCCCATTGCACGCGTCCGTGAGGTCCTGTGTTCGAACCCCCCCACGCGCGATAAAAGCCACCGCCTTTTTCCTCCATTTTCTTTTATTTCCTGAATCCAGAAAAACAGATCTGAGCCTTTGTTTGTAAAATCAATAACAAATTGAATATTTATCCAATTTCAACGATTCAAATTGCTATGGATTCAGAATCTTGTGCTCTTTCTGTTATTGTCAAAGTTGCAACATGTTTCTGTAATAATTTTTGCACTAAATAATTAAATAGAGAAAATGCAATAAAAATTTGGAACTTTGGAATTTCATAACTTGAGTTCTGTTCATCCAATTTGAGCAAACTTGGGCTCTAAAAATTTGTCTTAACGAACTCTACACATTGGTATTTTATTTGGTCACAATTGAATTAAATTTGAACATGTTTCCCTCTGTTTACTAAAAAGGCCAGAATAAAATACTTATGGAAAATTGCATAATAAATTCAATAATAACCCAAAAATTATGTTTAATAGCTCCAAATGTTCAGTGAAACATTTGCTATATGTTTTCAACCTTTTCAATACAATTTGTTTACTGTTTTCCCTAATTAAAAGTGGTGCAATAATTCAATGCTTTAATTAAACCTTTCAAATTGCAAAATTCATAACTTGGGCAATTCAAATCCAATTCCAACATGTAAAATATGTTTTCCATGCAAAATTGAATAAGCTTTCCAAATATCAACTTTGTTTTCTGTTTTGAATAAATTAACTTCCTGAAAACAACTATTTCTTAATTAATGCATTTAAAATTGTCAATTTAATAACTAGCTCATCTAAAATCCAAATTCAACAAATCAAATATGTATTCCATCTAAAATTTTGTGTTCTTTCCAAATATAAATTTGGTTATCTGTTTTGAACATTTAAAATTGGTGAAAACAACTAATGTTTGTTTAAATCATTTAAAATGCCAAAGTTCATAACTTAACAAATAAAATTCCAAACTTGGTAAACAACATATCGAACTGAAGCTATTGTTGTTTTCTTATTGTTTTCATCATCCATGAATCATTCTAATAAACTTTCACATGATGGTTATTTGTAGATCATTTAATTCAACATTAATTCATGGGCTTTTCCATATGCAATCCAAATTGCATATGGGCCCATTTAAATATGTTTACCATGTCAACTAGTTTATCTTTGATGCACCCTTTAACTTGTCATGCATATAAAATAGGATCATGCTGAATCTTTTGCCGTAGTAGTAATTGTTGCATCCGGTGTTTGTTCTAGTTCGTTGCTTCTTCGCGGATAGGACGTTGAGATGATGTGAGCATCGACAAGTTCTGCGGATGTACCTCTACTTGCTGGATTCCAGGCAAGTATACTCACTTGCTACCTATGGCTGCCTTTCATCACTTGTTACCGATTCTTCCTGTTGTCCTTATGCTAGCCTTATGATCCGATGCTTGTGTCTCGGTCCTATCATATTGTTTACCCTGCAGCCATGATATAGCCTTCCTTCCACTTCCTATTAACTGTTGTTTGTTTACCTTGTTGGCCCTCGTGTCGTAGTTGCATGCTTAGTGTTGTTTGCGCTCAAGTCTTGTTGTCCGTCTTATCATCTGTTTAGTTTGATAGTTGGGTTTCGATTCAATCAACGACATGTTAATGTTTTGGGTAATAATAATTTGATGATAAGGCACCGGCAGGAGGCCCGGCGTGGTTTTGAGGCCTGCTAGTGTCGACCTTAATTAGGGAAAGGGTCTTGTCCTCCGATCCATGATGAGCACACTAACCGCATGTGGGAAGCGAGTATGGGCGCCCCCCACAATTCTGATTCGATTCGCATCTCGTCCAAATCGCCTCATTTAGTTCGTGTTTTCCATTTGCCGCATGCATATGCAGGTGCGAACCCTTGGCGCCAGGGTGGAACTTTTGTAGTCGGCATTTAGGGAGACACGTTCTTAGAGTGCTATGAGGGTCCCCTTTTCTTCGTGGGGCTTGATTAGCCGTGCGCTCAATTGCACGGGGTTCTTTGGGCTTGATGCGAAGAAGAGTTGGGTTGTGTTGAGTGCCTCGCTTGGTGGAAGTGCATTTCCATCTGGCGGGTCATTCTTACGTGTACGGCCAAATTGGTGCATCCCTGCAGGGTTAAATCTTCTCGAGAAGCCGTGTTGTCCGCGGTTATGGATGACTTGGTGAAAGTGCTGGCTAACAAGTACTCAGACAACTTACACTTAACGATGATAACTTGACTAGTAATATAGATTACCTCCTCTATAAAAATGAATGTCACCTTAATCAACCGCGTGAGTTTCCTTGGGTTGCTTCCTTAGTAGGGGGTAACATTGGATGGGTATTGTTTGGTGAGTAGTTGTAGTTGGTTCTGATACGCTATCTTATCCCTTTCTTTTAGCCGGATGTTGTCGCGCGTCTCTGTAGTTAGTTAGTGTAGCCCGCTGCCGCTTCTTTGCAATAATCCCTTCCTTTTCGTTGTACCCAAAGTATTTGTATCTTGTGATGATTGGTTACGCTGGTATCTTGTGAGTATGGTTTATCCACTTGCCAGTACTTAACCGTACTGACCCACGAATCCTTTTCGTGGCTGCATATTCCACATTGCAGTCAACAGGTTTGAAGTCTGACGACGTTAGCTTGGGAATCCCTCCGGCTTGGCCTGGGCAGGGATTGGACGCCATCGATTATCTTCAGGGCTCTTAGTCCAATTTGTATCTTGTCCGTAGCCGGACGCTATGTTGTTTCTTCCGCTGTTATTTGGATCTTTGTATTGTATCAGTTGTATCCTTGACTCGTTTGAGTCGTCTTGTATATACCTCCTCTGTTGTTGTTGTGGATTATTCGTGAACTGTTGTAATGTTATCACAAGTGGCAACCTGAAATCGGTTATTATGTGGATTTTGGCGGAAATGCTGAAATCTGCATAGTGCCTGATGTCGGGGCGTCACATCAGGGCCCTTACCTAAGGGTTATTCCACATGAGGTTCTCACTTGCGGATGGCCACCCAGGAACAAAGAGATTACTATGTCCTTCTAAGTTTAGTAGCTTCCCGTGCAGCCTTTAGTCATATGGGCTCTGTCTTGATCATCTAAGTTGAATGAACTCACTAGGCTTACAAGCAGATGTAGCATAATTATAGGTGGAACGGGTAAGCCAAACGGTGGTGGAATTTCTTCTGAAAGATCTCGTCTCAATCTTCTCCTTTCCTTAATGCACTCAGGGTGTATAAGATGTTTGGGATGATTTGGGTCTGAAAGTGAAAGTGCACAAACTCTGCAGAGTCAACAAACTAAGATCTTAGTCGTGTCCCCGGTTATGGACAACTATGAGCAGCTGGACAAGGATTGACGGAAGAATCTCATCATCAATTTCAATAAGTAAAATTTTGACCAAGTGAACAGTATTGTGGTGCTTGGATCTTAATCCAATGTTGCCACCCTTTTGAAAAGAAAAGTTGGTTTTACAAAAGTGATAGGAGAAAACTGGCTTTATGCAAACTTAGCCTAAACTCCACTCAGCCAAATAAGCATGCATTATTAGTCTTGCCATTTATATCCACCATAGTGTTACTTGCCAATACATTAAATTGTATTGACTCCCTTGTGGCTGCATATTCCATATTGCAGATGTTTCTGAAGACGAGTGAGGTTTTCGTTTAGGATCTCGAGACTATCGCCAACATGTTTTGCCTGTGGCACATGAAGAAGATGGGCTCAATGTTGTACTATGTCTTCCGCTGTATATCTTTGTTTACTGCTAGTCTAATAAGACTATGCAAGTTGTAATACTATTTTGTAAAGAATGGATCATGCAATATAATAGAATTTGATGCATTTGCACGATATTTCATTTTTTACTGTGGTGCTAGCAATTGATCCAGGGACTAGCACAATAACACAGGTGTCCTTACATTATTTAAATGTGGGACCGCTACAAAATGGTATCAGAGCATTGTGTTGCCTTTAGGATTCGAGACCCTTAGGTTTGGAAGCCATTTTTGATCATGTTATTATCTCCTTAGAGTATTTTGGATCCTAGCGGCATAGTGAGATGAAGCGGCCCGGACAACTTTACGTGTCCACGGACACGAGACCGTTCCATGATTGGCTTGCGGGTGCGTTGTCCTTCTCACTATAGTGAATATCCAATTTGCAACAAGTTGTTAATAACCCATTGATCACCCTAGGATTGAAAACTTTTTATGTTCAAACTTTCTAGAAACAAAACAATCATCCTAATCTTTCTCATATCCTCTCACCTATTATTCACCTTCAAAAATTTCTAGATGACCTACCTCTTGAATATCATCAAGGCATGATTTTTGATGACCATACCATGAAGTGCAAGAAGTATTTTCACCACATGAATACCTACACTCAAGGCAATTGAAGAAACTTGGAGATATACCCAGACTTCACAACAATCAAGGACACCTCAAGACATTGAGAGAAGAATAGGAAGAAACTCAAGAAGATATAGTTGAGACCACCAATTTAGTTACTTTGTTAGAACAACGTTAACGTGTTAGTGTATTGATCATAACAATGAAGGTGGTATGACAATATTAGTATGTTTTCTAAAATCTTGTTGTTTGGTGTGTTGAAGGTGTTGCTATATGTTTGTTATGTGTTCTTTGCAAGATAAGTTTCCTTGATATGACGCGTTGGGGTAGGAATTTCTTTAGTCTCTTTCTAATCTCCACTCATCCATGCTAACCAAACCAAATCCCATAGACATTCACCAACCCTAGTGAATTAGAGTATGAAGTGCAACAAGCTTTCAGCCAAGATTGCCACGACCACTATCCTACCAAGAAACAAGCCATACAATTGAGGAATGTCACAGATTTCAAGATTCTTTTGTGTGAAGGAACAATCACATCCATGATCAATGACAACTACATCATAAGGATAAGCAAGCCAATTAACAAGTGAAGAAAGACAATTGAACCCCAAGTTGCATGAGCTATGAAGATTTAGAGCCAACTACATCAAGAGAAGATAACAATGAAGAAACACAACTATCCAGTTTGTGTTACATATGAGTTTTACGCAACCCAATAGCATGAGAAAACGATAGTTTAGCTCAGGTTTGTCTTACAGATTCAAAAATTTCTGTTAGAAAAGTGAGGTGACCTAGTGTTATTATACGAGATTCACCAATCTAAGTATAAGGTAATGATGGAGTGCAACATGGATTGGCCCCCATGATGACTACTCACATTATTTACTTTTGCTATGAGGAATGTTAAATCTGAGTGACATACCTATTAGAGAGACGACGATGTTAAAACATGAACCATAGAATGGTAGAATACAATAATGACCATATGTTAGTGTTGCTGAAAATGTACTATTTTCGGTGAGGATCAAGCCAACCTTGGAGCTATCAAGCAATGGAAGATTTTGCCTACCATGAGAGTTTCGTTAGAAATAGCATGGTGCTTGCTTCAAGGATGACAACAGCAAGATGGAAGATTGCGAAGGACATCAAAAGACCAAGTTGAGAGTGACCCAAAGAATTTTGATTGACCCAAAGAGTGACCCCTCAGTGTCAAAGGTAGTTCAACAAATCTATGTTGGTCTATAGCTCTACTGCGAAGGAAAGTTCTACTCAAGCCAATCTCAGATCAATCTACACTCCGATCTAATGAAAATAGACTACCCCAAAAAGTTTCTTTTAAGGGTGGTAGCCCACCAAGTTGTTATGGAACCCAAACCTAATCTTTCTTTCTAGCCTTCCCAAATCACGGGACGAGATTTGTTTTAAGGGTGGTAGTCTGTAACATCCCTGATTTTTGGAAAATGCAAAAATCACAAAAATTTGAAAGTTTTTGTTTTCATGTTATGCAAGTCACCAAAAATCAAATGAGAAGAAAGAAACAAAAGGAATCAATACATAACTCAATGAAACAGGAATTACCAATCCAGTTATGTCCCTGTTCCTAAAACCCTAAAACCTTATTTAAAAATAAGTTTCATTATATAAAAGGAATATCTTTTTATTAACAAACCTTTACCTAAAAGGTTTAAAACTCCAATATTACTTAGAAGATATTTTATGACAACAAAAATAAAGGATTTATAACCCACAATAAAGTTCTAAGCCTAAAAAACATTTCATAAGAATAAAACATTTAATAATAACTTTTAATTGTTATTCCAAGTTTTAAAACATAAAGGTGTGAAAATAAAATGCATTGCTTTGAAAATAACATAAAAGAGGGCACTAAAAATAATATTATAACTTGTGGTTTTACTCTAAATTTTATTAAGCCACTTTAATAAAAAAAAAATTGAAGGCATTAGTTGCTATTAATAAATCACTTATATCTTAAAAATATGAAATATGGAAATAAGTGGTAAATATCTTCAAAAATAACATTCCACAAATAGAATGTCACTAAGATTTTGTTTGGCTAAGTTTACATTTTATTATTTTATATTATTGGAAATAACATTAAGCAACTATTAGCCAATTATTCAAATTCCAAATTCAAAAATAAAAACATATTGAAAATTTACAAAAATGATATGGGTTGAAAGATGTTAATATTACAGAAATTTAGAAATTTATTTGACATTAATTGGATAGAGAAAACAGAAGTTATTAATGAAATAAGAAAATAGGAATAAATAAAAATGATGGCGTCATCAATGATGCCATCATCGTCTTCAACAAACAAGGAAACCGCCGGCCGTTTCCTCCCGAATTTTTGCCCCCAATTACTCTCCATTAAGACCCCAAATTTATACCCCGGCTGCTCCCCGTTAAAGCCCCCTGCCTCCACTCCATTTCCCCTCTCCCCCCTCTCATAATCGTGCCCCGAGGCCGTAGTATTCGCTCGCCGGAGTTAAGGTTGTCCGCGGCCGCGATTTGGAATTCCGGCCGCTTTGATGAGTTTTCGCCGCCCTTTCTGTTCTTATCGAATCCCCGTGGCCCCGCGCACCCTTTAAGATCTTTCCTCGTTTGTTTTGTGCAGCCATTAGACGCCGCCAAGTTCGTCCGTGCGTCACCGGAGTCTCATCGTCTCCGGCCGCATCTTGGCGCCACTCCCGGAAGCGAGGGAGCACGCCATCGCCACCATCCTATTTGCCGTGTCGCGATGAGCGTCCCCGTGGTCTTCCCCGAGCCCGAGGACCCCTTAGCGCCGTCTCTGTCCAGGAGATGCAACACCGGCCGCCGTCGCGCCATTTTCCGGTGGAACCCCTCCGGTAAGCCCTCCCCCCTCTCTCTCTGCCGTTTGATCTAGATGAACGGATGCGATTAGATCTGAGCCGAAGGGGTACGCGATCGTTGGATCTAGATCCAACGCTTCAGATTTATTGAAACCTGCACAGTCAGCTTAGCCCAGTCAGCAGCCACGTAGTGCACAGTCACCACCAGGATCCAATCAGAGCACGCCACGTGTGTGACCATTTGGCAGCGCCCGTTTCGTTATCTGTCGCCCACGCAGCACGTAGCCGGCCCATGCCCAGTACCTATCCATCGCCCTGCGCGTCATATAACAGATTTGATCCCAGCCCGTCTCTGGAATTAATTCCGAATAAAAATAGATTTGCAGTTTTGCAGAATAGCCCCTGTAACTTAGAACCTTCATAACTTTTTAACCATATGGACAAATTTAGCAAACTTGGACTTTTTGGAATCAGCACAACATATAGAAACTTTTGGCACTCGACAAATTTAAAATTGACAGTTCAAAATTTGTTCAAATTAAAATATGCTTGTTTGATGAATTTTGGCATAATTCAAATTCTACAAATCCAAAATCTGCAAATAAAATATATTTGGAAACCTTAGGATGGGTACTTTCATATCCACTGTTCCAAAATAATTTTTTGAACAAGTTACATTGGAATTTAGAATTAGCTGGTATATTTTAGTATTTTTGACATAGGTTTAATTCTATAAATAATTAGAATATGTTCCCTTAAGAAAAATTGCTCCTTTTGGTAACCTTGAACCAGAGACATCGGCACCTAAACCTTTTGGACAACCTTGAACCATTTCCTTGTAAGTTGAACCAAAAATCCATCTTAGTGAACCACTAGTTGATCATGCCTTAGATTTTGTTTGTATTGTTTCTACCATTGTTTGTTGTGGCCATTTTGAATCCAAGACCAAGTCCCTAGTATGTAAACCATATAAGAGACCAAGTATTGAACCTCAAACACTAGTACTATAGTTTTCTATCTACTCCTCCATCCCCCTATTCTTGCTTCAAGAATCCATCAAGTCAGCAAATGGAAAACAAGACTCAAGCAATAGAAGGCTCTTCACTTTCAACTTGGTGGCAACATTAAGAGCTACAAGGAGGATCAATGAAGAAAAGACTCCACCACTAGAAGCAACTCAAGGAAGTACAAGTGTGAATAAATCCAGAAGAAAACATCTCCCTCTCTCTTTCTATCGTTCTTCCTATTTTTCTTTCTCTTGACTTAGTGGTATTTTGTGCCCATCCCATACCCAAACCAAATTTGTGAAGTGAAAGCCATGAAGAGTTTATCAAGACCAAGAGAAGAATACATCCAAGGAACAAGACTACAATATAAGCATGAAGATGATCTTTAAGAAGACAAGCATATGAAGACTTGGAGAAATCTACACAAGTTGAAGAATAACAAGTTGTTTTTGTCCAACCCTTGACCCAAATGGAAAATACCAATACTTTATCTTGGTATATATATTGATATGAAGTTTGTTGAACCTAGACCTGCCCTAAACCAAAATGGAAGGAATAACTTAGATCACTCAAATGTCTTGATGAAAATGACTAAGTGTTACACATTGTTATGTGTTACTTTAGTAGAAATAGTGAGATCACCTTGGTGAACTCTTGGAACTTCCTCGACAAGTATGTCTATAATAAAGTTAGATCACATCAAACTCAACCTAGTCCATCCCAAGTAAAACTTTGGAATTTCTTTAACAAGTATTGAACTCAAACCTTGACCTTGTCCTAGCCAACTTGGTTAAAACCCTTTGAATATGTTAGTTGATCTGTATGTTTTCTACACTTGTATGTTTGTTTGCTAGGATGCTTGTTTATTTTGTGTTTGTGTTTTAAATGATTAGATTGTACGGAAAGCAATGATCTTTTGTGAAGAGAGTGTGATATCTTCACCCACTTCAACAAGGCAAGTAACACATCATTCAACTACCCATTATTTTCTATATGCATTAGTTGATTTTTGAGTAGTATGCATGATAGGAAATTTTACTAAGTTATGTTATGCTATGCTATTATCCTAGTAGTGTATATCCATCTCTTTTACCCTTGTTATTTTTATAGCCTTAGAACTTATTAGATGCTATGCAATATTACAAATTGTTTTACTAGATGTTGAGGAAACATTCTAAGTATAACTAATAAATGAACCACCTGGGTGGAAGTGGTAAGACTGGATTAGGTTGAGTGTTTCCTCAGGGCCCTTATCTAAGGGTTATTCCACTTGAGGTTGTCACTTGCGGATGGCCACCCAGGAACAAAGAGATTACTATGTCCTTCTAAGTTTAGTAGCTTCCCGTGCAGCCTTTAGTCATATGGGCTCTGTCTTGATCAACTAAGTTGAATGAACTCACTAGGCTTACAAGCAGATGTAGCATAATTATAGGTGGAACGGGTAAGCCAAACGGTGGTGGAATTTCTTCTGAAAGATCTGGTCTCAATCTTCTCGTTTCCTTAATGCACTCAGGGTGTATAGGATGTTTGGGCTGATTTGGGTCTGAAGGTGAAAGTGCACAAACTCTGCAGAGTCAACAAACTAAGATCTTAGCCGTGTCCCCGGTTATGGACAACTATGAGCAGCTGGACAAGGATTGGCGGAAGAATCTCATCATCAATTTCAATAAGTAAAATTTTGACCAAGTGAACAGTATTGTGGTGCTTGGATCTTAATCCAATGTTGCCACCCTTTTGAAAAGAAAAGTTGGTTTTACAAAAGTGATAGGAGAAAACTGGTTTTATGCAAACTTAGCCTAAACTCCACTCAGCCAAATAAGCATGTAGTATTAGTCTTGCCATTTATATCCACCATAGTGTTACTTGCCAATACATTAAATTGTATTGACTCCCTTGTGGCTGCATATTCCATATTGCAGATGTTTCTGAAGACGAGTGAGGTTTTCATTTAGGATCTCGAGACTATCGCCAACATGTTTTGCCCGTGGCACATGAAGAAGATGGGCTCAATGTTGTACTATGTCTTCCGCTGTATATCTTTGTTTACTGCTAGTCTTCTAAGACTATGCAAGTTGTAATACTATTTTGTAAAGAATGGATCATGCGATATAATAGAATTTGATTATTTAAATGATATTTCATTTTGTACTGTGGTGCTAGCAATTGATCCAGGGACTAGCACAATAACACAGGTGTCCTTACATTATTTAAATGTGGGAACGCTACATGGAACCACCAAGAGGGAAAGGAAGATACTTAAAAGAGTTGTAAACTCGGTTTCTTCAGGTGTTCCGAGATACCTGAGATGGTCGGATCAGGAAGTAACATGGAGTAGAAGGGATCGCCCCGAAGCAATAGAACATCCAGGTTTGCTAGCCCTGGTAGTAGCGCCGCGGGTCAATGGCTATGAGTTGAAGAAGGTTTTGATGGATGGTGGGAGCAGTATCAATATCCTATATTGGGAGAAATTTTTGCGTATGGGGCTCAAAGAGTCTCAGCTGCAGAAAAGCTCCACAGTTTTTCACGGAATTGTGCCAGGACATTCGGCCTGCCCGGAGGGAAATATATCACTGGAGGTTGCTTTTGGAGGATCCAAGGATAATTACGGAGTAGAGTGGCTCACGTTCGAGGTGGTGAAATTGCGCAGTCCTTATCACGCATTGTTCGGAAGGCCGGCTTACGCCAAATTCATGGCAAGACCGTGTTACGTGTACTTACAGTTGAAAATTTTGGGTCCCAAACAGACCATCACTGTGCATGGTAACAGGGCGGTGGCAGCAGAGTGTGATGAAGGAGATGTGGCACTTGCTGAACAAGCCTGTGCGAAGGAAGAGCTCGGATATTACAGGTCTCAGGTAGACCTGGAAGATCGAACAACTTTGGAAAAAACCAAATACTGATGATGAGAGAGCTAAGTTTAAAGCAGCCCAAGGCACAAAGATGGTGGCTTTCATTAAGGGCGACTCTTCCAAGCAGTTTGCCATAGGGTCCAACCTTGATAATAAGGAGGAAGGCGCGCTCATCGAGTTTATCCGCGAGAATCAAGAGGTTTTTGCTTGGACACCTAGCGACATGCCAGGTATCCCGACTAAACTTGCTGAGCACAGCTTACACGTGGACCCCAAGTCCGGGCCAGTGAAGCAGGGCTTGAGGAAAATGAATGAAGAAAGAAGAAAGGCTATAGGAGCAGAGGTAGCTCGGCTCTTAGCAGCCGACTTTATCATGGAGGTTTCCACCCCCAGTGGTTGGCAAACCCGGTTTTAGTGTTAAAAAAGAATAACAAGTGGAGAATGTGCATAGATTACACGAGTCTCAACAAGCATTGTCCAAAGGATCCATTTGCCCTTCCAAGGATAGACCATATCGTAGATGCAGTAGCGGGAAGTGACTTGTTATGCTTTCTGGATGCCTATTCCGGGTATCATCAGATAAAGCTCAAAGAGAAGGATTGGGAGAAGACGTCGTTCATAACCCCCTTTGGAGCTTTTTGTTACAAAACCATGACCTTTGGATTGAAAAATGCCGGTGCAACATACCAACGGTGCATTCAGAAGTGCTTTGAGGAACAGATTGCGCGTAACGCCCACGCTTATGTTGATGACGTAGTGATCAAAACAAGGAATGCAGAAACATTCATTGATGACCTAAAAGAGACCTTCAAGAAACTGAGGAGATATAAAATGAAGCTCAACCCAACAAAATGTGTGTTTGGAGTTCGTACGGGGAAATTACTCGGTTTCATCGTTTCTGAGCGAGGGATCGAGGCTAACCCGGAGAAGATCAAAGCTATTCAGAGCCTTAAAAAGCCGGAGGAGCTGAAACATGTTCAGAAACTTAAAGGGTGCGTGGCAGCGCTGAGCCGGTTCATATCTCGGCTCGGAGAAAAGGCAATACCCTTATACCAACTATTGAAGAAAACAGACAATTTCGTATGGGATAAAGAGGCGGATGAGGCGTTTGAAGCTCTGAAGAAGCAATTATCTGAAGCCTCGGTTTTGGCAGCGCCGGGTCCCAAAGAGCCCATGTTGCTGTACGTTGCGGCCGGGCCCCGAGCGGTTAGTGCAGTAGTCGTGGTTGAGCGTAAAGAGTATGGAAAAGATTACCCGGTGCAACCGCCGGTTTATTATGTGAGCGAGGTCTTATCAGAAGCGAAGCAACGGTATCCGCATTGGCAAAAGCTAGTTTTTGGGGGTATTCATGGCCAGTCGGAAATTGAAGCCGTATTTTCAAGAACACCCCATAACGGTGGTAAGTTTCATACCCGTGGCAGATATCATTAGAAATTCAGATGCAACAGGCAGAGTAGCCAAGTGGGCCATCGAGATGGGGGATTATCACATCAACTATGAGCCCCAGTCTGCGATCAAGTCTCAGGCGTTGGTTGATTTTTTCAATGATTGGACTCAAACAAGCATTCCCTTGTTGGTGCCAAGTTCAGAGTCTTGGGTTATGCATTTTGATGGTTCCAAGCAGTATGAAGGATCAGGAGCTGGTGTTGTGCTCACATCGCCAAAAGGAGATAAGTTGCGCTACGTTTTGCAAATTCATTTCGATTGCTCTAACAATGTAGCCGAGTATGAGGCCTTGTTGCATGGACTACGAGTAGCAAAGGAGATGAACATTAAGCGTATAAGGTGCTACGGAGACTCAGATCTCGTGGTACAGCTGGTCTTAGGAACATGGGACTGGAAGGATGCAACAATGGCAACATACCGCAGAGAGGTGGACAAAGTAGCCGAGTCTTTTTCCGGATATCAGGTGGAGCACGTTGACCGGCCTAAGAACGAGGCCGCAGACGCACTGTCGAGACTCGGCTCTCGTCGAGAACCGTTCCCGCCCCATGTTTTCTTGGATGAATTGTGGCAGCCTTCCATTAAAACCGAGTCAGAAGAAGAAATAGCTCACCGAGACCCGGATTTGGAATTTGTGGCCGCGGTGCGCGCTATTACCGAGTGGACTGAGCCGTTCCTGGCGTTTCTATTACGGGGTGAGTTACCATAGCAGGAAGTTGTAGCCCGGCAAATCCAGAGACGGGCAAATGGCTACTCCATCATTGGTGGTGAGCTTTACAAGAGAAGTACTACATGTGTCTTTCTACGCTGCGTAGCTCCAGAAGAAGGCCGACAAATATTGAAGGAAATTCATGAAGGTGATTGTGGACACCATGCCTCCACAAGATCCCTTGTGGCTAAGGCATATCGGCACGGTTTCTTTTGGCTTATGGGTTTAGCAGACGCAGAACGCTTGGTGGCAAGATGTGATGGATGTCAGAGGTATGCTCGGCAAACCCATGTGCCGGCCATGGAGCTGCGGACAATTCCATTGACTTGGCTGTTTGCTGTTTGGGGTCTGGATATGGTAGGCCCTTTCCACATGTCTCCGTGCAAAAAGACTCATCTACTGGTGGCTATCGACAAGTTTACAAAGTCGGTTGAGGTCATGCCAGTTACGAACTATGAAGCGGCCACGGCTGTGAAATTCTTGAAGAGGATCATATATCGATTTGGATACCCCCACGGCATAATCACAGACAATGGAACCAATATGTCCTTAGGAGAGATGGAGAAGTTTTGTGGAAACAATGGCATTCGACTTGACGTAGCCTCGATGGCCCATCCATAAGCCAATGGTCAGGTGGAGAGAGCAAACCAAGAGCTGCTTCGTGGGTTGAAACCACGGTTACGAGTCCCGTGTCTCCGAGCTGCTGGAGCATGGGTTGAGGAATTACCCTCTGTGGTTTGGGGAATCAATACCACACCTAACAGGTCTACTCAAATGGCACCGTTTTTATGGTTTATGGTGCAGAGGCGGTCCTCCCAATTGATATCATCCATGACTCGCCACGAGTGGCGACCTATGTTGAGGTGGAAAATGAGAAGACCCGGCAAGACATTGTGGACATGTTAGAAGAGCATAGGGAGCAAGCATTGGAACGGTCCACAATTTATCAGCAGGATTTACGGCGGTATCATAGCCGCCGGGTCAAGACACGTGTTTTTCAAGAAGGAGACCTGGTGCTGCGTTTGGTGCAATCCAAAGAGGGAAAGCACAAGTTGTCTCCCCATGGGAGGGTCCGTTCATCATAAGCCGGAATCTACACAATGGATCATATTACCTAGTATATGCACGGAAGGAGTCGGACAGTGTGAATGACACTGCTCATTCCACCTTCTCCATGCAAGAGCGTGAACGACCATGGAACGTGGCTCAGCTGCGTCCTTAGTACACTTAGCATAGAGTCGGTTTGCAAATTGTATTACACGATGTAACAGACAGCAGGGCACTCTTTTCCTATCCAGGGTACCTAAGGGGACTGGAGGGTTTTTAATGAGGCGGCCTGCTGACCTAACCTTTTCATATCAATAAAGAAATGGTTAAATCATTCTAGTTATTATGTTCTTTAAATTTTGTCAATTTTTTGCATATTGTTCTGTAGTTGATCATGCTTTGTATTTACTAGTGAGTTATTTTAGTTAAATATGTTTTCTAATAGTAAGGCGTATGATTTAGTGGGTTTAAATTTGCGCATCTTTTCCTTCTTAGTATTCAAGTTATCTAGGTCTTGGGGGCTGATTGCTTGAATAGCACAGTTGCACACTAAGACCCGGCCATGATGCCACTTGATTGTGAGGACTGATTACTTGCAATAAGTACAGTTACAATCTCGTAACCTGGACAATAGAGCCAAGTTATTTTTTCTTGACTTTTTTTGTTTAAGCTTGATGTGACTCGCAACAAAATGGCGTGTTTGCTAACCTATAAATCCAATCAGTCATGATGCCCACTGGGACTTGCCTGACCATGTTTTTACTAGAGCTATAGCAACATTGAAAATCCATGCGAAAATCGGCTTATAAGCAGAAGGGTCAAAAGGATCATCTAAACCATAAGTTATGCAGAGCAAAGGCAACAGCCGGAAGCTCATTACATATTGTGCATTACTTCAAATCGTATAAATGTACAACAGTAAAGTTTGGGACTTGGGGACTTGAGAAACAAAATTTCTCAAGCCAAGAGTCCTCAAACCCAGAATCCGGGTCTTGGGGACTTGTGAGAAATTCTTCACAATCCCAAAACCAAGACTCGGCATTTTTCACATAAAGCATATAACAAGTAAAGTTGTGCCAAAATAAGTTTGTAAAGCGCATATCAAAGCGACAACCAGAAGGGTCATCGAAACCACAGAAGTTTAACGTATTACAAACCTTAGGAATAATATCAAAAAGTTGTGCCAAGGATTTTTACAAACTTCCATTTACAATGCCTTGTGTGCAACCCCTCAAAATTTCATGGATATTTGGTGTTCTCACATTTTGGAGATGTTTCGGTGAATTGCTTGCACATTGACCTTGCATATCCAATATATTCCATATATTTGTGTTATGCTAACGGTGATGTGAACAAGAACAAACAAGTCATGAATGATATGATCCTCTATCTTGCATACACATGGTTTTCTTGGCCTTTGATGTGTAGGTTCCACAAGGTGACTTCGACTTCTACGACAATACATCTACCTCCTCTACATGTTGATGACGATTTAGCGTCGAGGACGACTATTTTTCAAGTGGGGGGAGATGATGTAGCGCTACCCATTCCACTGGGTATGTCTCACACTCCATCATATGTCAAGTCACCATGGATTCAAAAGGTGAATTCCTTCCTCTCTGAAAACCCACTTTGTACCCCCATTGGACGGTATTACTACTTGACCATCTAACCCGTGCATTGGTAGGTATGAGTCGACAAGTACGGACACGAGGGGAGATGCTGAGGAGCCCCAAGACTCAAGGCCGTCCAAGGTGTACGCATGGAAGAGGAGAAAGAAGCGAGAAGACGAAGACGAGGAGAGCCAGGAAGGCCGGCCTAGGGAGCAAGGACACCCGGCCTAGGCCGGCCTCCAGGTCGTCTATCCTATAGACTCGCCCAGCCTCGACTGCTACGAGGATGACCTCCAGGCTGGCTTCCCTGCGACCCTAGGCTGGCGTGCTTTGTTACCTGCCCGGCCAGGCCGGCTCCCCACCATCCTTACCTTCCTGCGCGTAGTGACATTGAATATTCCCTTGTATCCCTCTACCTACCCCTACTATTATATATCGGACCCCTCCCCCTCCTTCCTAGGAAGGTTGACTTGAGATAGAATTGGGCCTTGTGCCCCCTCCCATGTGGAGAACCTCCGCCATGGGATCCATGGCTACTCCATAGATTCATCTATTAGATTGTATCAAGATCTCTCCAAGTAGCTACTCTTTCACCTCGTGATTCCAGTAGTTCTTGCCAACCTTCCCCTGCGTCTTTTGCTGGATCGGTGGACCGACCGGTTAGAGGAATCGGTTCCAATTAGCGTGTTGTTGACTTGGGTTTGCGATCTCTCGTAGGCTTCACGAGTTATCTCCTCTTTTGTGTGCGTGAGGTCATCGTGTTCTTCGTGTTCATCGCGTTCTTCCCAATCTCCCCACCTCTCGTGGCGTCAATCCGTGAAGATCGGGCCACCCTAGAGGCCAAGACTATATCAGACTAGGAGCGACAATCAAGAGAGCAACAACTTTCATACTTGCGACAAAACAAAATTAACAGGGGCATAAAAGTGATACAAATACTCTAAGGCAAAATGAACCATCAAAGCTTAATTATCTTTTTGTTTTTAGTATTTTGCATGCGTGAGCATGTGCCAAGTCGATTCAAGCGAACATCCAGAGGGAGATACCACAATGTCATACGCTTCTATGAATAAAACAATGCAAGCAAACATTTATACGACATGCTATCTAATATTAGTAAGTAATAATTAAACATGAGAGAGCACGAACTACTAAGAATCCATTAAATAACATACACCTTACACAAACAAACTAAGCATGGCCACATGCATGAGTATATGTAGAAAAATGAAAACAAATAGAGTTCATACTAGCCTCTCACCACAACTTGGATTGTCGTAAATCGTCATTATTGTTCTCCACTTGTGTGGATCGAATGATATAAAATGATAACCAAGCTCCAATGGAGACACAGAAGACCATTGAACTATGCAGCAACTTTACAAACCAAAGAAGAACAACAAATATTTGTCGGTTTTCAAATTAAAGACAAGAAATAGAAGGAAAATAAGCAAACAAAGCAAAATCTTTTTGGATTTTTTAATAGAAAACTGAAATAGAAAGAAAAGGAAACCAATGAAAGAAACTAAAGCAACAAATAAAGAGAAATAACAGAAATACTTTTGGTCTTTTTGTGTTTTGGAAAGCAAAAAATAAACAAATAAAAAACCAAAGAAACAAAAATATGGATATACAAAGAACCGACAGAAACATGATATGTAAATGAGTGTGATGTCAGCATACCTCCCCCCCAAGCTTAGGCTTTTGGCCTAAGTGGAGATCAATCACGATGCGGGTAGTAACCCCATGCTGGTGGGTCGTCCCTAGCATGGTCGTACTGAGGTGCCCATAAAGAAGATGAAGCAGCAGATGCATAATCATGACGAGGGTGTTGGTATGGGAACCCCATAGTTTCGGAGGGCTGGACGAAATCATTTTGTCCCCCTCTCTAGCATCCTCTACATGTTGGGGATACTCCTCCATGTATGCATCAAGTTCAAATCTCTAAGAGTGACCATCCTTCCCTGACATTAAGGTTAGACAAAAGAGGCGCGGGCAAATTGACTACTCCATCAGATTTAGTTACCCTCCACCTTGATTTCTTGAAGAAAGTTATTTCATAGGATAAATGATTCAACTTAGAAGAGGTGGAAATAAATTTATGTTGTATCATGGAATTAATATGAAGCCTCTCTACGAGAAACTGAAAGTCTAAGTGGTGTGGCTCCACACCATTTAAAGCTAGTAAACAAGAGGCAATGATACCTCCACAAATTCCGCCCTTCTCGTGGTTAGCAGCAAGGCGGAAAGCAATAAAAGCACAAAAATTATAGGACCTATCATGCTTCAACACAGCTAAGGTAAAGCTAGATCATAAACAAATAACTTGTTTGCAGTTTTTCTAGCAAGCACACACTGGGCAATAAAATAGGCAAAATATCGAATAGATGGGAGTTGAATGTTTCAAATTTTACCACTCTCTTCTGAGAAACTTCTCTATTGGCATATTTACTTATATAAATCCATCAATGGATTGGGTTGCCCTCTTATCTTCTCACGTGATCCCCACTTGGCACCTTAAGAGCTGCACAAAAATCATCGAAAGGCAAGTTGACAACTTTATTATAAATTTTGTATTGAACCATGGGGTTAGCCGAGGACCAGCTGAAAATAAAATACCGCACCACAGACATAGTTAGTTTAATGTGTTCGCTAGGTTCGCCCTCAATGAAATGTTCCAATCCTGCATTAGAGACAAGAGTTTGGAAATCTTGCAAAATTCTTGCAGTATGCATAAATTCATGGCATGGATAAATGGATGGGAATACTCTTTCTTCTCGGTGTACTTGCATGACCTCATACACCTCCAACTCATGCTGGTCAAGTTGGTGTACATTATTCTCCATTTCTGAAAATTTGAAAAGGCAGCACAAAATTCGATTTTTAAGCAACTATATGATAGAAACTACTATAGAGATTTGTAGCAGAGCTATACATGCATCAAAACGAATTTATTTCAACACAAATCAAGCATGCAGACTCACATAAGCTATCACCTACAGGACTATAATACTCAAGAAATATTCCACCATTTTTTAATCAGATAATCGGAGGAGTCACATACGGAGAGCAAATGCTCCAAATTTCAGCAACAAAGGTGGGCTGAGCAAGGGGATCGAAAAATATCGAGGAAGAACAACAAGAACTTGGGTTCCAGGAATGTTTTCGAGTTTGGGACAGAGAGAGGAGTGTTTGGCAGGGAGGAGAGCAAGTGGGGGGCAGGGGGTCCCACACCATATGCTGGCGCACCCAGGGGCCCACCCGCGCCACCTGGCGGTGTGCAGGCATGGCGGGTGCCCTAGGTGCCTCTCTACCTCATTTTTAACGTAAAAACTTAATATAATTTTTCTGGATTTTTTCGAGAAACTTTATTTTCGAGGTATTTTCATAATTTAATAATTAATTATAAACCTGGAAAACGATTATGGAATGATGGAAAACAGAAACAAAACCAACTCTACAGGGGTTTTAAGGCATTCTAATGTGTAAATAACAAGTGGAAACAAAGGTGGAAGTGGTGAAAACAAAAATATGGATGGTGAAAACATGTGTAACATGCTAAAAACAAAAGTAAACATGGTGAAAACAAAAGTGGGATGGTGAAAACATTGTTTCCTTCATTTAAAATCACTTTGTTAACAAGTTTGATCAAGTCTTGTTACCAAAACAAGTCTTATGAAGCAAAACTTTGTATATCACTAAATGATTATGTTACCTCAACTTTAATAGACATAGTCCCAATCATAATAATTTCATATTCTTTTGGTGGCATTGAAATACGACAATAGAATTCTCCAATCTTGATGGTCTCAATATTTTAAATTGAATTTAGACCATATTTCCTATCAATCTTCTTGGGAAAATAAACCGTGTGCTCTTTATCATTAACATTAAAAGTTACTTTTGTTTGGTTGTAATCAATAAGAGCCACTTCAGTGTTAAGAAAAAGTCTCCCAAGAATAATAGACATATTATCATCTTCAGTCATTTCCAACACAACAAAGTCAGTGAATATCAAACAACTAGTACCCACTTGAACATTAACATTCTGACACATACCAACATGAATAGCAGTAGATTTATCAGCCATTTGCAAGGATATATCAGTTGGTATCATTTTTTCCAAAGAGAGTCTCTTATAGAGAGAAAAAGGCACAACACTAACTCCTGGTCCCAAGTCACATAGAGCAGTACTAACATAATTTTTTAATGGAGTATGGAATAGTAATTAGCAAGCATAGTGGAAATTTCCTCATTAGGAATTTTCCTTTTGTTAGAGACAATATCCTTCATATATCTTGAATAAGGAGCTAATTTAATAGCACTAGTCAAAAGAATTTCCAAAAAAAAGGTTTCATCCACTCACAAAACTTATTATAATGTTCTTCTTCCTTTGATTTATGCTTCTTATTAGGAAAAGGCATTGATTTTTGTACCCAATGTTCTCTTTCTTTACCATGTTTACTAGTCGAATGCCCGTGCGTTGCCACGGTTAACAAATTTATATCTGCATACATCGATCAAAATATTTATGACAAATGTTGATCAAAACATTTATGACAAATTTATACCTGGATACATGATCAAAATATTTACGATTCAAACCACATCACATAAGGATTATATTTTCTTGTACAAAAATTATCATTTCTTGGTACAACTCCCCTTAGTTCTACACTGTCCATGAATGCAACTAATCCTTGCAAAGCACAAATAACTGAAATATATTATTTTGGAGAAAAATACACATCTATAATAAATTCATATTCCATTCCACCATACCCTGTCCATGGTAGCAATCTTTCGTATCGAGTACACTTTTGCCGGGACAGAAACCGACCACTACGGAACGCAGGCGAAACGCCCCGGCCAGGCGGTAGACGGGGAGCCCCGTCGGACAGAAACCGTATGCACGTTTGCCGTCGGCGTACCTATAGGCCGACGGTGACCGTCGGCGTAGTTCTGTCGGCGTAGACCCCTCCCCGTCGGCGTCTTCGTCACCGTCGGCGTATCCCGTATAGGCCGACGAGGAGCCCCGTCGGCGTATAGGGCCAAATGACGAGTGTTATGGTCATATCCTTGGCATAGTTTGTTCAAATGTTCCCATATTACACACAAACATGCATCTTTGAAGCATGGACAATGTTGACGGAGGAAGTTTTCCTTTTCATTGAAGAAAAACCATTTTCTATGTTCCGAGTGTAAAAAATGGGTTTTTTTGTGAAGGACCTACCATAAATATGTCGCAAAACTTGAGAGCTATAATTTTTGAAAATACTATACCATGTTAGATGCACAAATAACCAATTTGTTTCATATGAAAAGGTTTCCATCCACCTCTTTTGAAAAACACACGTTTCTGCCGATTTCGCTGGAAACTGGTCAAATTTGAACTAAGGTACCTCATAGTTTGCTCATGATTTTTGGCAAAAATCATTTTTAGGTACACAAGTACCTATTTCAACATAGATACACCAATAGTTTCTCAATATTCAACCCCTAGCTACGAACAGTCATGCCCGCCGCCTTGACTTTTTCCTCAAACGGGGTTAGAAAATTCCAAAAAATTCAAAAAAACCCCAAAATGATGCGAGACCTTCGCGTGGTGTCATTATATAGGTCCTAGTATACACCAAAAATAATAAACTTGGAATACGACAGTTGTGTTGAAAATGTGTTCACAAAAATTAGCTATCTCCTCCGAACATTCCATGGTTTCGGGCCAAATGACGACCGTTATGATCATATCCTTGGCATAGTTTGTTCAAATGTTCCCATATTACACACAAACATGCATCTTGGAAGCACGGACAATGTTGACGGAGGAAGTTTTCCTTTTCATTGAAGCAAAAAACCATTTTCTATTTTCTGAGTGTAAACTCGCGAGAGAGAAGCGGACGCCGGTGAAGCGGGTCACACCCCGGAGTGCAATCTTTACCATCCAAAGACCAAAACACACCTATACTAACATGGTATGGCACCCCCTAACTTGTGTGGGGATCCGGACGCTCCGTAACCCCCCTCCGGTGAAAACCTAGACCCGCTGGAGAAATACCGGACTTATACGGATACACGCGGCAACGCCGTCGAAATGGGGTAGCAATGTGGAACCAGTTTCTTGGTTGTGTTAGGATAGCCCGTAGGAACATAAAACAAGTTGAGGTTCTACTGTTCTACCCCCTTTCGATGTTCGTCTAGGGGTGTACATGACGCATGCACACGTTAATAGTGTTTTTCTCAGAGAGGGGTTTTGAAACTTCGGGGTATGTAAAAATTAAACTACATATTTATGTTCTATATGTGTATTATATATTTATGTTTTATTTATTTTATATTTTATGGTGTAGGGTCCCGTTCCCGATTCACGTCGTTATTTTATGCGGGAGGGAGGATATCGAAATTCGAATGTGCTAACTGTTCCAATATATTTAAAACTATACCTACATGGAAAATATATATGAATATAAATATATATAATATAAAGGTTTTTTATTAACGAAAATTAAAAAAAGAAAAAAAAAAGTATACGCCGACGGCCTTTGGTACGCCGACGGTCAGCGTCGGCGTATACACGTCTACGCTGACGGCCTTTGGTACGCCGACGGTCACCGTCGGCATATACACGTCTACGCCGACGGCCATGTCTACGCCGACGGCCGCCCACTGGTAGAAAATATGCCTTCAGTCCCGGTTCGCAAAGGCCATTAGTCCCGGCCGCGCAACCGGGACTAGATATGCGCGACTAAAGACCCCCCCCCTATAGTCGCACCACTTACGGACCGGGACTAAAGGCCCGTCCACGTGGGCGCCAGGAGTCCGTCGGGGCGGAGGACCTTTAGTCCCGGTTCTTGTGGCTAACCGGGACTGAAGGCCTCCTCCGCAGGTTTAGGGTTTTAGGCCCCCTAAACCTGGTTTCTTTTTAATTTGTTCTGTTTTATTTCTTTTATATTTTATTTTGTGTTTTATTTTAATTTTGATGAAGTTTCAGTACACATATATATATATATATATATATATATATATATATATTTTACGCTACTATATACATGCATATATGAAATTTCAAACAAGAAAATTTCAATAGGAATATATAATATATATTCAATCTCGGGTGACCATATACAACTTCGAACAAGTTTCTATATACACAATTAAGATGGATGACCATACACAACTTCGAACAAGTTTCAATCTCGGAGATGCATATAATTTTCATCGTCGGAGGACGCATAGTGTTCTCCTTCAGGATCGACGATATGCCTAAGGAAAAATCCTGCTATTTCCTCTTGAATTGGTCGGAAGCGAGCTTCTGGACTAAGCGTCCTCCGCAAGTTATTGAGACTCTTCCGCGTGCTCTCCGACTTCTTCTTCTCAGAGGTTTCTTTCCGTATGTTCTCACAAACATAGTATCCACATAGATTGGTCCCCGGTGGCTGCTTATCCACACAAAGCATATTTTTAAATTCTAGCTGATGTTTGAATCCACCGACAATTTCTTTTGAGAACCGTCTCCAAACTCTACAGTGCAAAGAAAATTAAATGAACAAGGGAGTTATTAGCTACTGCATATTAGGAAATGAACAAAAGAGACCGATCGATATAGAGCGCAAATGATTGAAAATAATTAACTTTGCAGCATTTTTCTCATGTCGATCCAAAGCTTTGGATCTGAATCCATAGAGTCCATGATAAAAACTGTGGAGGTGTGAAGTTCAATTTTCAGCAGCATCCAGTGGAACATGCGGACACGTTACACGCACAGTCATGCATAACTTATCGATTAGACATACCATGCATGGAGTAAACAAAAGAGAATGGGCACAAGAGAGAAACACTCACCCAAAATGGTAAGGAAATAGAATATGACTTTTGAGTTCATGCTTTTTAAGAAAATTGTACAAGTCTTTCTCCACGTCTAGGGGCTGACGTTCTAACATAGTTCCATTAATGATTTGTGGGTCAATTAACCCAACATCATGGATGCAGGGGCGGACCTAGAGAAAAATTAAACCGGTGTCACTACACGAATCACACTTCATTTTGACCCAGATTTAGGGGTGTCACACACTATAATTTGACAAAATTTAGGAAAGAATGCAATTTGCACCCGGTGTCCTGTGACACCTGGAGGCTTAACCTGGGTACGCCCCTGCATGGATGTGTCTTATTTTGCATTCCCAAATCTTATATATATATATATAGTGTAGGCAATGAAGAACGAGACGAGGTAGAAATAAATCACTTACAGAACGTAGCAACTCAGGATAGATTTGTCGAGCTCCCGCAGATTGAACAGCTGGAACAATTCACTCATCTCAACAGCTACAGAGTACTTTTTGGTGTGATGCTCCTCTGTAACATCCACATAAACAAATTCTTTGTCGGACCATGATATGAAATGTTTGTACCAACGTAGCAGACTTTGCATTAGTTCTGGTAGACCCTTTTCCTGCGTAGGCTCGACGAGAGGCCATTTCTTCACATATTGTAATGCTACCTCACACATTGGCGCATCGTCCAGGCCTAACAAGGCACGAAGAGACAAACCCATCTCGGACGCATTTTTCATGGCAGTAGCTACAGTCAATCCCATTGCTGTCGCAGCTGCTCTGACCTCGGGGTCCTGTTCCGGACCGGTTTTCACTATGAGCGGGGGGGGGGGGGGGGGGTCGATTGTTTACTCTGCATCCCGAGCTGGTCAACTTGTTTCCCGCTTTTTTTCCTTTCTTCTTTCTCCTCCGTCAATGCTTGTGCTTGCCTACGAAGTTCACTTTCATAGTCTTTAGGAAAATTCTTCTCGGCTTGGGACGGTGTCGACAAAAAACCCGTAGCCCACTTCTGTACCGACGGAGGGTATACTTCCTTGGGCTTAGGTTCCCTTAGCGCCTTCTTATCGGCCTTCCATTTGTCATCGTGAGCCTTCGCGGCCAATTTGGTTTCAGCATCACTAAGTTCCCGAGGCCTTGGGGGGATAGGCTTCAGTGATGGCTCCGGTACCCGTGTGGTCTTAGGTACATAAGGCTCCATGTTAATAGTCAAAGAGCGGGTTTCCTTGCTGTCCGCCTGCTTCTGTTTGTTCGCCGGAGGAGCAATGGGGGGCGACGGCGGCTTATCCGCCGGAGGAGGAATGGGGGGCGACGCCTTCTTACCCGCCGGAGATTGTGGATCGGGGGACGGCGTCGAATGGCGTGAAGGAGGCGTAGGTGAACCAGCACCACCACCACCACCACCTGCACCATCGGAGGGGGGTGGACTTGTTAGCCTTGGCGTCTCGCCTGGAAACACTATGTACTTGTTTTTCCATAGAATGAACTGGCGCTTGACATCTCCAAGTCTTCTCTCCCCTTCGGGTGTAGCTATGTCAATCAAAAGGTCCTCAAACACTTGGACTATGTCTTCCACCGTGACACGAGCATAGCCATATGGAATGGGGTTGTTGTGGTGGAGTGCTCAAGGTGTACAGGGTAAAGCACTGCCGGTAGCTACCTTCGTGGAAATGTTCCCCACGGGATAATGCAGATCACATTCTCTTATCTCCTTTACATCATCCACGGGGTAGTGAGGCTCCGGTGCACGACTCTCGATCATCGGTGCATTAGCACCTGCAGCCGGGGCCTCCGTGGAAGCCACGCTGCTTCTCCGCTGATGCTGGCTTCCGAGATCCGCTGCATGATCTTCATGCGGCCCAGCAGACGCCGATGTTTCTTTCACAAGTATTCCCTTCACGGTCTGCTTCAACTCACTAACTTCCGATGCAAGCTTCGCCAGAAGATCTGCAGCCTGGTCCGTCTTTCTCTTACGGCTTCTGTAACAGTACGGGTCATTCTCCTGGGAAAACCCTACTTTCCACGGCATTCTGCCTTTGCCTCGTATATGTCCTCCGTGTTCAGGATTCCCGAGGGCATGGGTCAGTGCGTCTCTCTCTCTGTTGAACGTGATCAAGCCATGTTGAGCTTTGGCCATTGCGTCAACAAGGGCTTTTGTGGGAGCAAACGTTTTCTGCCAATGAACACACGCCCCTGTCTCCGGGTCTAGCGATCCCCCATGCCCGTACCACCACATTTTGGCTCTTTCGTCCCATCCCTCTGTACCTAGAGGGATTCCTCGCGCCCTCAGGCCGTCCTCCATCTTCTGCCACTTAGGCGCCGAAACGCGGTATCCTCCTGGCCCCATAACATGATGGTACTGTTTCTTATCCGCATTAACCTTGTTTTTTTCGATATTTCCTTGAAATGCTCCGATTTCCTCTGTGTCAAAAATTCTGGCCAATCAGCTCTCAGTTTCTCATGTTGTCCAGTGAAAATCGGAGTCTTGCCCTTGTTGACATATTCACGGAACAATTTTTTCTTGAAGTTCCGGAATGCTTCGGCCATCTTCTAAAGAGCGAACTCTTTGACTAGCCTCCTCCTCTGACGTCCACCCGGAACCTCGTTATCGAATTCATCTTTTTTGTTGTATTACGGAGGTAGAATGAAATGTACCATAAGGTTTCTCCACAGATCCTTTTTCGTTCTCTTGTCGACATAACTGAAACCAAGACGTGCTTTCTTTGGCTCCTTCCATTCCTGGACGGTGATCGGGACGTTGTCTCTAACAATGACTCCGCATTGGTTGATAAACTTTGTGGTGTGCTGTACGGGCTTGCCGGTTTCACCGACTGATTCGATGGTATATGTTTCTCCTTCTTTCATCGCCCTGGATTTGCCACGCTTTGTCGTACTCGATCCGGCCGAGGGCTAAAATAAGAAAGAGAGTCGCGCGCGTTAATGCATATGTATTCACATTTCAGTAAGTTTGTATCACGAGAGGCTCAATGTGTGTATATATATATATATATATACCTCGCCGGAGGTGGTTGGTCTTTGCAATTGGAGATCGTCGTTTGTCGACGGTTGACCTCCGTCGATAATGTCCATTCCTTCACCGTCTATCATCGACAATGTCCGTTCCTTCACCTTCTTAATCATCAAGGTTCAGATAAGAAGAGACTACATCCTCTTGTTGCTCATCTTCTGGGCCCGGCACATAAGGGATCTCGTTGGCTATCATGTCGTATATAATACCTTCAGTCTCCTGATCCGTAAGCGGCAAGGCTCTATTGTCCGCCATATGTCACTCCTGCAGACATGCATGTAGTAAAAATTAATTAAGTATATAGGAGACTTAGCAAATATTGTCGTAGAAGGAGGGAAAACAGATTGCTAGGATTTTGGGTGGAAGAACGATGACCACCGGAGGGGGAAAACCATACTTTAGAGGCGTGTCCAAAATTAGTTTCTCAAATGACTTGGAGAACCCCATAGCTAGGTTGCATTTGCTTTCCTGGTCATTTTGGTATATTACACTTAATATTCTGAATTTATTGAATTAAAACTTATTTTCATTATTTTTTTGACTTAGGAATATTTAGGGTTAGTAGACTTAGGGATTTTTTTAGCTTTTCTTTGACTTAGAAATATTTAGGGTTAGTAGACTTAGCAAATATTAGTACAAATATATATTTAGGGTTAGTAGACTTAGGGTTAGTAGGAAATTTTTTGACTTAGGATTAATTTTAACTTTGCAAAAAAAGAGTGCAGCCCAACTTTTTTTTTTTGAGAATCCGAGAGCAGCCCAACTGTCCGCAACCATTTTTTTTTCTCCCCCGCATGCCATGACGCCAGCGTGACGCGAGCCCCTGCCTCTGTTTCGTCTTCCTCCGGCGAGGGTCACGGCCACGGCCACGCACCACCGTGCACGCACGCACGCACGCACGGCCAAGCACGGCCACGGCCACGGCCACGGCACGGGCACGGCCAAGCACGCACGCACGCACGGGCACCTAATTAACCGCCGTAGTCGTCGTTTCCGATCGTCGTGCACGGTCCTCCACAGATCCTCAAGGACGCACGGGCGGGCACCTACCGGAGACAGAATCGGCGAGGGCGGCGGGCAGCAACCTGAGACGGAATCGGCGAGGGCGGCGGGCAGCAACCGGAGACGGAATCGGCGAGGGCGACGCGGAGAAGACGAGATGTGTTTGGGACTTAGAAATTTTTGAGGGCAGAGAATATATAGGGGCAACCTTTAGTCCCGGTTGGGGACACCAACCGCGACTAAAGGTCCCCCCGGGTACCCTCCGCGGGCCTTTAGTCCCGGTTGGTGTCCCCAACCGGGACTAAAGGGGTATTTTTTCGCGGCGTTTTCGTTCCCGCGCGGAAATAGCCTTTAGTCCCGGTTCGTGACACGAACCGCGACTAAAGGTGGTTTTTCAAATACTTTTCCTTTTTCCAATCTTAAAAATACAAATAATATATCAGAAAATTTAGAAAAATAAAACTAATTCTTTTTAAAATCTTAAAAATACAAATAATATATCAGAAAATTCAGAAAAATAAAACTACTTCATTTTAAAATCTTAAAAATACAAATAATATATCAGAAAATTTAGAAAAATGAAACTAATTCATTTTAAAATCTTACAAATACAAATAGTATATCAGAAAATTCAGAAAAATAAAACTACTTCATTTTAAAATCATAAAAATACAAATAAAATATTAGAAAATTCAGAAAAATAAAACTACTTCATTTTAAAATCTTAAAAATACAAATAATATATCAGAAAATTCAGAAAAATAAAACCCCTTT
This sequence comes from Alopecurus myosuroides, assembly GCA_028641055.1. NCBI lineage: Eukaryota > Viridiplantae > Streptophyta > Magnoliopsida > Poales > Poaceae > Alopecurus > Alopecurus myosuroides. Next base: position 302,338,721 of record CM054057.1, on the reverse strand, counting down.
AGTCCCGGCATGTTTTACCAACCGAGACGAAATGGTTAGGGTTTTGTTCCATCCAATCAGAAAGATTCACACACATCTTGAATATATATAGATAAAAAAGGCAGTACATAATGGCAAGAGTGGATCTAAACCTAAACGGAGAGCATAGATGCATGATCGATCTACATAATGGCAAGACACTGTGGATCTGATATCTGCTAGTCATACTCCTGCCTAGGCCTATAGTACTCCGACTCGTAGTCGTCGTAGTCGCCGCCGTTGTCGTCACTATCGTATGACGGTGTTCTGCACTCCCTCGGAGGATCACGACTCCAGAACTGGGCTTGAGGGTAGCGCAGGCGGGGGATATCGGCGGCCCTGATGTATTCCATGACGCTCTGTAGAGTCCGGCCGGACCACCATAGCCGACGACCGGCCTCGTGAAAGTTCCCAGGAGGCAGACCGTCCTCCTCATACCTGGCGAGCGCCCTCTCACGCCGACTGATGAAGAAGGCATCCCAAGTATGCTGGTTATCGGGATGCCAACTGGGATTCCTCCGTTGCTTCGGCGTGAGCTCGTGGTAGTAGTGGTTCGTGATGGCCGCCCGACGCGCCACACCTTGAGGAAGAGGAGGGACCGGCACTCCTCCGGCGCTCAGCATCCAACCGGCGGGAACGTTGTAGCCGCACGGGCTGGGGTAGTTCAAGGCGGAAAGTGCCTCCGCCTGGATGAATGTTAGAGCGGGTACGGTAGAAGCCATGAGAGAGTGGTGAGTTTGTATGTGTTTATGCCAATGGTGTGGCAATGCATACATATATATAGCGAGAAGAAAACATCCCCTTAGTCCCGGTTGGGGACACCAACCGGGACTAAATGGGTTAGGATTTCATTAGGAAACGGATCATCCCTTTAGTCCCGGTTGGGGACACCAACCGGGACTAAATGGGTTAGGGTTTCGTTTGGACCAATCAGATAGAATCACACGAATCGTGTGTTTCTTTCAAGCGCTCATGAGTCGTTGGATCCGGGGTGTGTTTCTTTCGAGTTGTTGTGAGCCGTTCGATCGGGGCTACGGTGTGTTTCTTTCGAGCTGTTGTGAGCCGTTGGATGAGGTGGTTTCTTAACCGTTGGATCAAAACCCGAGCACAACACTTTGTGAGCCAGAGGACCCTATATATAGCCCACCATCATACACCGGTCAGTTTATCGAGCAAATACAAAACATCCGGATTCGCCATCATACGTCCTGCCGTGCATTTGGTATGCATATTGCACCCAGTAGCCACGGTGGGGCGGTATGATGGCGATACCGATTGTTTTGTTCTACATCCCCCTTTAAGGTTTGATACATCATATATTCAGTTCATCGAGCAAATACAAAACATCCGGATTCGCCATCATACGTCCTGCCGTGCATTTGGTATGCATATTGCACCGAGTAGCCACAGTAGGGCTGAATGATGGTGATACCAATTGTGTTGTTCTACACCCCCCCCCCCTTTAACACATCCATCCATGCTTGGGTCAGTGTTCACTTTGAGCTCGGGTAGTAATGTTCAACTATTTGCTTGGTTGTGTTAGGATGGCGCGTGGCACGGGAGTTGTGACGCGTGGCGCGGGAGTTGTGACGCGTGGCCAAGAGGGCGCGGTATAAACTGTCGCGCCTCGAGCGCGTCTTCTCCTCTCCACGCACCGTCGCGCTTCCACCATGCCTCCGAGGAGGAACAGCACCACCGGCTTCCGCGGCGTCCGAGCACGGCAGAACAAAATGTTCAGCACAGATATCCGCTGGGGGGACGACCGCATCCCCCTCGGCTCCTTTGCGACGGCGGCGGAGGCCGCCCGCGTCTGGGACGCGGCGGCCTGGCGCCTCAATCGCCCGCGGTCGCTGATGAACTTCAACGACTACCACACCGTCTAGGAAGCGGAGGCCAGGGCGCCGAAGCCGCAGATCATCACTGCCGCCGACCACCTCCACCTCCGCCACCGCGCGTTTCAGGGCCTAGTCGACGCCTGGGAAGACCGCGTCGTCCGCGAGTATTACCGGAACAACCCGGGGGAGGAGAGCGCCGACGAGGAGCTCTAGCAGACCCACGCGGCTCAGCGGGCGGAGCGCCGCCTCGAACGCCTCCTCGCGTTAGATGCCGCTCGGGAGGCGAGGACGAAGTCGCTGCAAGAGCTTCGTCGGGCCGACCACGCCGGCGAAGTCTGGGCCTCCGACGATCCGAGGTGGGGGGCTATCTCGGACATACCATCATGCACCTCCGACGACGACGAGGAGGTCACCGCGAGTTCGACGACGACGATGACCCGGAGGAGGTCACCGACGAGTTCCCCGACGACGACGACGACGACGAGTAGTGTTCGTCTGTTTTCTCTTTTTAATAAAAGAATTTGTATTCCAGCGACACTGCGGCGCGCTAGCGCGTCTATTTTCTGTTTTTAATAAAAGTTGTGAAATTAGATATTTTATCTCACAAGGTTTTGAGACATTTAAGTAACCTTCTGTTTTCCATGTTTTCCACTCGTTTTCTCAAATATTTTGCAAAGGAGTTAGTCTTAAACACATCAGAGATAATATAATTCACATGATCCATTCAACAAAGTTTGGTACAATAAATTATTACACATCAATTCTTCCCTTGTGTCCCCGCTTTCTTACGATTTGGCCGTATCCATGGAGCATCCTCATCATTTAACTTAATTCTTGGGTCAGTGTTCACTTTGAAGGGCGGAATTTCACCAAACATATTATAATCTTCTGACATGTCTGTCTTGTCCTCCACTCCCACGTTGTTTCTTTTCCCTGAAAGAACAATGTGCCGCTTTGGATCATCGCATGATGTACTGATCGTTTTCTTATCTTTCCGTTTCCTCGGTTTGCTACTCATGTCCTTCAAATAGAAAACCTGAGCGACATCTTTGGCTAGGACGAATGGTTCGTCAAGGTAACCAAGATTGTTGAAATCCACCATTGTCATTCCGTATTGCTCGTCCACCTTTACCCCACCTCCTGTTAGCTTGAACCATTTGCACCGGAACAAAGGGACCTTAAAGGAGGGTCCATAGTCAAATTCCCATATCTCCTCTATGTAACCATAATATGTGACCTTTTGCCCAATCTCGGTTGCTGCATCAAAGCGGACACCACTGTTTTGGTTGGTGCTCTTTTTATCTTGGGAGATCGTGTAAAATGTATTCCCATTAATCTCGTACCCTTGGAAAGTCGTTATAGTCGAAGATGGTGTCTTGGCCAACATGTACAGCTGATCTCCAACATCATTGTCATTCATTAAATGTTTTCGCAACCAACTGCCGAAAGTCTCCATGTGGGCCTTTCTAATCCATGATTCAGGCTTCCCCGGGTTGTCCGAGCGTAAAATATTCTAGTGTTGCTCGAAGTACGGAGCCACCAAGCTCGAATATTGCAGAACTGTGTGGTGGGCTTCAGTCATAGAATGACCGTCCATACATATCGTTGATTTCCTTCCGACCGTGCCTTTTCCACTTAGTCTCCCCTCGTGTCGCGATTGAGGAATACCAATCGGCTTAAGGTCAGGAACATAGTCAATACAGAACTCAATTACCTCCTCATTTCCATAGCCCTTTACGATGCTTCCTTCTGGCCTAGCACGGTTACGAACATATTTCTTTAATACTCCCATAAACCTCTCAAAGGGGAACATATTGTGTAGAAATACAGGACCAAGAATGGAAATCTCTTCGACTAGGTGGACCAGGAGGTGCGTCATAATATTGAAGAATGATGGTGGAAACACCAACTCGAAACTAACAAGACATTGGACCACATCGTTCTGTAACCGTGGTAGATCTTCTGGACTGATTACCTTCTGAGAGATTGCATTGAGGAATGCACATAGCTTCACAATGGCTACTCGAACATTTTCCGGTAGGAGCCCCCTCAAAGCAATCGGAAGCAATTGCGTCATAATCACGTGGCAGTCGTGAGACTTCAGGTTTTGGAACTTTTTGTCCGCCATGTTTATTATTCCCTTTATATTCGACGAGAAGCCAGACGGGACGTTCATACTGCTCAGGCATTCAAAAAAATGACCTTCTCTTCTTTGGTAAGAGCGTAGCAGGCACGACCTTGAAACCATTCCGGATGCCGGTCATCTGGGTCTTTCAAAAGTTGCTGGTCCTGCCGTGCTTCCTTTGTATCATTTGTCTTCCCATACACGCCCAAGAAGCTTAGCAGGTTCACGCAAATATTCTTCGTAACATGCATCACGTCGATTGCAGAGCGGACATCTAGGACTTTCCAATACTGTAGCTCCCAAAATATCGATTTCTTTTTCCACATGGGTACGTGCCCGTCAACTCCCAGCGGAACTGATTGTCCGCCAGGACCCTTTCCAAAGATGACTTTCAAATCCTTGACCATATCAAATATCTCAGCTCCAGTACGTTCCGCAGGCTTCGGCCGGTGATCTGCCTTGCCGTTGAAATGCTTGCCTTTCTTTCTTACATTATGATTTCGGGGAAGAAATCGACGATGACCCATGTACACGTTCTTCCTACAATTATCCAAAAATACACTTTCAGTCTCATGTAAGCAGTGCGTGCATGCTTTGTATCCCTTATTTGACTGTCCCGAAAGGTTACTGAGAGCAGGCCAATCGTTGATGGTTACAAAAAGCAACGCTCGTAGGTCAAATTCCTCTTCTTTGTGCTCATCCTACACAGGTACACCAGGTCTGCCCCACAACTGTAAAAGTTCATCAACTAATGGCCTTAGGTACACATCGATGTCGTTGCCGGGTTGCTTCGGACCTTGGATGAGCACTGGCATCATAATGAACTTCCGCTTCATGCACAACCAAGGAGGAAGGTTGTAGATGCATAGAGTCACGGGCCAGGTGCTATGGCTGGAGCTCTGCTCGCCAAAAGGATTCATGCCATCAGTACTTAGACCAAATCTTATGTTCCTTGCGTCAGCTGCAAAATCTTTGAACTCTCTGTCGATCTTTCTCCATTGCGTTCCATCAGCGGGGTGTCTCAACTTCCCGTCGGACTTACGGTCCTCTTTGTGCCATCGCAACAACTTGGCATGCTCTTTGTTCCTGAACAGACGTTTCAACCGAGGTATTATAGGAGCATACCACATCACCTTGGCGGGAACCCTCTTCCTGGGTTTCTCGCCCTCAACATCGTCACTAGGGTCATCGCCTCTGATCTTATAACGCAATGCAGTGCATACAGGGCATTCATTCAAATTCTCGTATGCACCGCGGTAGAGGATGCAATCGTTAATGCATGCATGTATCTTCAGAACCTCTAAACCTAGAGGGCAGACAACCTTCTTTTCTTCATACGTACTGGCGGGCAACTCGTTATTCTTCGGAAACATATTCTTCTTCAGCAAATTTTCAAATGATGAGTCAGCTACACCTTCCCGTGCCTTCCATTTCAGCAAATCCAGTGTGCAGCCCAGCTTTTTCAGACTATTGTCGCATCCAGGGTACAGCGACTTCGTGTGATCCTCTAACATGCGATCCAAATTCTCCCTCTCCTTGTCAGTTTCGCATCGTCTCCGTGCATCAGCAATGGTCCGACCAAGATCATCAGCGGGCTCATCATGTGCCTCTTCTTCACCTTCACCAAACCTTTCCCCACCTTCAGCATCATCCTCCATGAAAGTATCACTGAAAGCCTCATGATAGTTGACATCGATATCATCCTCTTCTTCATCTTCTTCCATTCTAACCCCTCTTTCTCCATGCTTGGTCCAACAATTATAACTTGGCATGAAACCGTGTCGAAGCAGGTGCATGTGAACGACTTTTGAGGAGGAGTGACCCTTCTGATTCTTACATTCAGCACATGGACAGATAATAAAACCTCGCTGCTTGTTCGCATTTGCCACTACGAGGAAATCTTTCAAACCCGTGGTGAACTCGCCGGAGAGTCGGTTACCGTACATCCATTGCCGATTCATCTGCATTATTATTATATAAAATATATAATTAACCATCATGCATTTGTTAAAGTAACTAGCTAGAAATAATACAAATCATTAAAGGTTCAAGTTGCTAACCGCGATCGCGGAGGAAAAATAAATGAAAAAGCTCAAATGTGGCTCGGACACTTCATATCATGTGTGTTTCATGCTCTCGGGCATTTCATCGAACACCTTGTGTGCATAGTAGGAACCAAAAGCAAACCCACCACCCCTTGTGAATATTGTGAGTAGAAGTGACACCAAATGTGGCAAAGTGCAGTGACCTGAGTCCTATATAGGGATGGGCTTTTAGTCCCGGTTGGCCTGGACAACCGCGACTAAAGGCCTTCGGGCCAGCCTGAGGACCTATTAGTCCAGGTTGGCCTGGCCAACTGGGACTAAAGCCCCTCCCGTCCGCCAGCTGTGGACCGAGCGCGCTGTTGGTCGCGGGTCTCCTCCCGAACCGCGACTAAAGAACCCTATGGTCGCGGGTCGATTATTTTGGGGACTAATGGGGGCGTATGGAAGGCCTATTTTCTACCAGTGGCCGCAGAGGCTACCGTATTCCTGCCGATGCGCCGACGGTCCCGATAATTCCCCGTCGGCGTATACCTTGGCTGTCGGCGTATACCTTGGCTGTCGGCATATCCCAGCTCTCCCGTAGTGCACGCTTCATGACTTTTCTATAGCCCATCCTGGATTAAAACCAATCATTTACCCAAAGAAAAAAAAGAAGGTATAGCCATTAGTGCTTGCTCGAGTTATCCCCCCCCCCTCCAGGTTTGAGAGTCGTCTACAGTACCTCTGCTTTTCCGCCGGTGCGTACCTCGTCTCCCCCCGGCGGCGATGCCGTTCGGTGCGGATTCGTGGGCGTAGCCAGGCATGTGTATAGTAGTCCTAGGTTGCTTTTAGTCTTAGTACTAGTTGTTGCCGCTCTGGCGCTCTCCCTTCTCCCCGGCTGGCTCGCCGCGGCTCGCAGCGACGCGGAAGCTGGATCTTCTTCCTACTGCAGGGCAGGTCCATGGTGGGCTCCCTATGGAGGAGGAGAAGATCGAGGCTAGTTCAATAAGTTCGTCTGCCTTACCACCATCCTCTTCCGAGCTTCTTCAAGATTGGATCGCGGAGATCCCCTGGCCTGCCATGGCGGCGAGGAGGGGTATGGCTGCATCTGCTTTGTCGTCAAGCCTCTAAAGAGGATGCAGGGATTCATTGATGCTGTTATCGGGAGTATCCCCTCGGTGGCCATGGCTTGGTCACCGAATCAGCAAGCCGGCGGCCGGCAACTCCCAGCACCGATGTATTGGCGTGATTTGATCAACCTCCAAGATGGGAGGCTCTTCATCGACTGCATGTTGGCGTTCCTTGTCTCTCTCGCACCAAGTGGCTTGCTCCCCGGCGGCGAGGGCGACGGCCAGCGTCGCAGTCCAGCTAGAGGTGGAGTCCAAGGACCGGATCGCGTTTTCGCGAGTCCTTTTAGGGTCCTTTGTGCTTATTTCTAGGACTGCTTTGTAATTTTCTTTTTCTTCAGTGTCCTGTTTGTACTTTGGTCTGTACCTGCCTCTACTTAATGCAGCATCCAGGCCTTTCGAGGCCTATCCCATGTTCAAAAAAAAAAGAAGGTATAGCCATTGGGACACTGGTAAACGACGATACATCTAGCTGTTGAACAAATTGTATCTCTTCCTTGGTTGCAGTAACAAAGCTAAAAAGAACCGGAAAAAAGAAAGTACGAGAGAATACCTATAAAAAGTAGATAGTTTTATCACCGCATGTGAGCACCTTAGAAATTAGATAAATAGATTTGCAGTTTCATGACAATCACGATATTCAGGTGATCCTTCGGTTGCAGCAACCTCTGGATACAAAAAGTTCTTAGATACATGTATAGGCATGTTGCTACGGGACCACTTGATTCCACTCAGTTCAACACCCTAAAGAGGGTGAAATAGACATTGACTCTGCCCTCTTGGCCATCTTCTTAATAACGGCACCGCAGGGATATATACCTTTGCACTTGCCAACAACATCGAAATGATGTTACTGCAAGTTTTATGGCACTTCAAATTCTTCTTGCATTGCTTGAACCTAAGGGCATCTCCAGCCATGTTAACCCCCCAGCACAAAAATATCACAAAAAGTAGCGAAAACGGCGTAAAACGGCGCAAAACCAAAACTTGGCCGAGGTCATTTACCAGCCGTAGCCCACCCAAGCAGCGAAAATGGGGGCTTTTGCATGCAAAGTGGGGGCAAAAGTAGGAGAGAGAGGCATCTTTGCATGCAAAGTGGGCAAAAGTAGGAGAAAAATTGCTTTTTGCATGCAAAACGGCGTATTTTGCCCCCCAGGCCAAACTCAGCCCCTTGGGTTCGGCTTGGGTGCGCCGGCGCTAAAACATCGCTATTTCGGCTATGGGGTCTGACTGGTAGAATTCGGCGCTAAAACGACGCTTTTTGACAGATAAAGTGGTCCTAGGGGGTGTTGGGGGGGCGGCTGGAGATGCCATCACCAGAGGTAGCAGAGCAAAGATTTGCAGTCAAATGATTTTCTGCTCTACCAGCAACAACCCACCGGACAGAACAATGCTGAAATAGAACATACATGAGATGAGGATATTTCACTCACCACGTAACAACTGCTCTTATGGGAAATGGAAGCCGTTCCAGATCTATAAAGAAAATGTGTAATCACCACTTATTTAATATTTATATAAGAGGTTTCACCTAATCACTCACCATGCCCATGCAAGGACTGATCTTATTGGCAATGGAAGTGGCCCCGGGTCCAGATGAGGTGTGAACCGCCACTTGATTTATAGGAGGTTTCTGCTAATTCCGTCGATGCAAGTAAAAAAGACAATCACCAGATCTTGATTGCACAGCGAAATGAATTGAACAACATTAGGCTTGAACCATTATTTGAAAAGGGTCACCGGGCTTGCACTTCTTGCATTTCTACGGCAATAAGAAATTCATCATTCAGCGTCAGTGTTAAATAACCAATTTTCTTTTTTTTTTTTTTTTTTTTTTTTTTTTGAATTTTCAATTATATAAATAAAAGCAAGCAAGCCGCCTCATTAAAAACCTTCCAGTCCCGTATAGGTACCCTGGTAAGGAAAAGAGTGCGTAAAAAACTTGCTGCCGAGTTCAGACAATAGTTACATCATTTGCAATAACAGCACGAATGAAATCAGGTGGCTCATCGTGCCACACCTCATACTCACTACCTCTAAACTTAGCTAAATTATGGGCCGCCATATTGGCATTTCTAGGGCAGTGATCAAAAACTACTCGAGTGAAATTGCGGCATAAGAAAGCACATTCTTCATATATAGCTGCAGCAGCCCCGAGGGAATTCCCGCCATCCTTCATTATATCGACTACCTCCATGTTGTCAGACTCCACAACCAATCTAGCGCATCCAACATAACCAGCTAGAAGGAGGCCTTCCTTTAGTGCATGTGCTTCTGCCGTCGCCGCATCATCCACGTACCGCAGCGAATTACGACAAGCCGAGATGAACGAACCATTGTGGTCTCTCAATATTGCCCCGGATGCCCCCGAACCCGTGTCCACGTCAAAAGAAGCGTCCACGTTCAGCTTCGTCATGTTCTCAGGGGGTTTCGTCCATTTTACAGGACAAGCATCAGGTTTGTTGTTCCTTGCCCTTGTGTAGTTGATAGCAAGGGCCATGATCGCATGAGCAGAACGCAGCGGGGCAGGTATCACTTCACCGTGTGTGGCCTTGCGCCTCTCCCACCAGAGGAACCAACCTGCCACAGCTACAAGATCACTAATAAAAACATCAGTAAGAATCGGAGATGGTTCACGTTGCATTAAGAGAAACTCCAGCGCTGTGATCCCGCTGGTTTCGGCCCCAAGAGCCTTGTCGATGATGTTTTCCATCCCCAAACCGTGCCAGACTTCCTTTACCCTCTGACAAGTAAACAGAGCATGAGTCACCGTTTCGCAATCATGCGAGCACAACTTACAGAGGCTAGAATTAATAATATGCCGGTTTGCCAGAACAGCTTGGCATGGGATCGCCTCAAGCATTGCCCTCCAGCAGTGGATCATTATTTTTGACGGGACCTTCAACGACCAAATCGATTTCCAAATGGGATTGGATCTCGAGGTATCAAATGGTCTAGTAGTGCGTAGTTTTCGACCGTGTTGATGATCCCATTCTAAGTGATAAGAGGACTTGACAGAGAAGACCCCATTTTTATTAGCATGCCACGACACAAAATCCTCCATCATACCAACAGCTAGGGGAATTCTTAGAATCCTTTCCGCATCCACTGACCAAAAAAGTTCTCTGATGATCACCTCATCCCAAGAATTTGTTTCCGGATCAATTAATTCAGAGACTTTTGTATAAATAATATTACCTCTATGTGTCATAATTCTCCGATTTGGGCTGCTTGGGATCCAACAATCATCCCAGATATTAATGTTTTCTCCGTTACCAACTCTCCAAATGTGACCACGTTTGAATGATTGAATTCCTGTCCATATGCTCTGCCAGGTATAAGAACTTCCTTTCTTCAAAGAGCAGTCAAGAAGATTGGAATTTGGATAATATTTGGCCTTTAACACCCTGGCACATAAAGATTGTGGTTCTGATAATAACCTCCAGCATTGCTTAGATAACAGAGATAAATTAAAACTCTCAAGATCCCTAAAGCCCATACCTCCTTGTGATTTCGGTACACACAATTTCCACCAAGCAAACCAGTGCATCCGCTTATGTTGCTCTTCATCTCCCCACCAGAATTGGGACATTGCATTGTTTATCCCTTTGCAAATCTGTTTGGGTAGCTTAAAAACCGACATAGCATAGACTGGAATTGATTGGATAATTGCCTTTATTAAGACTTCTTTCCCACCAAAAGAGAGCATCTTTTCCTTCCACCCACAAATTAATTTGCAAACTCTGTCAATTAGGTGTTGGAAACAATCAGATCTGTCCACTCCAACAAGGGGAGGAAGGCCCAGGTATTTATCTGTAAGTGCCTCAGTCATAATATCAAGAATGGTGCATACTTGAGCCCTTGTGTCAACAGTAGTAGAAGGACTGAAATATATACTTGATTTCGCAACGCTCACCAATTGGCCCGAGGCAGTACAGTATTCATCCAATGCTCTTTTGAGTCCTGTTGCATTCCCAATATCTGCCTTTATAAGGATCAATGAATCATCTGCAAAAAGAAGGTGGGAAATAGAAGGAGCATCCCTGCAAACTTTAATTCCTTGTAAGTGTCCAGCATTCTCCTCAAAAGAAATTAAACTAGTCAGGCCTTCAGCACAAAGCAGAAATAAGTAAGGAGAGAGGGGGTCACCCTGACGTAGCCCCCTCGTTGGTAAAAATTGCTCGGACAAAGAACCATTCAGTTTCACTTGGTATCTCACAGAAGTAACACACTCCATGATCAGCTCAACCCAACCAGTGTCAAAGCCAAGTTGTATCATAATTAGTTTCAGAAAATGCCATTCCACCCTGTCATAGGCCTTGTGCATATCTAACTTAACAGCACAAGTGCCCACTTTCCCGGATCTTCTGTTTTTAATTGCATGGAAGCTCTCAAAAGCAACGAGGAAATTGTCAGTGATAAGCCTGCCGGGGATAAATGCACTTTGCATTGGGGAAATAATCTCAGGTAAAAGGAATTTGAGCCTAGCAGCAATCACTTTGGAGATAACTTTGTATATCACATTGCATAAACTAATGGGCCTAAACTGGGAGATATGTTCCGGATTTTTTACCTTTGGAATCAACACAATCGTGGTCTCGTTCCACCCCTCTGGAATTTTCTTGTGATTTAAAGCCAGTAGAACTTCATCAGTTAAATCTTCTCCAATCACATTCCAGAATTTTTTGTAAAAAATTGCATGTAAACCATCCGGACCCGGGGCTTTTAAATCCCCAATATTGAAGAGAGCCTTTTTGATTTCCTCCCGAGTATAGTTTGCTGTGAGAACCTCGTTCATGACAGAAGAGACCCGAGGTTGCACTTTTAACAAAGTTTCTGGATTCGGTCCTTGTGCTTCAGCTGTAAACAAACCAGAAAAGTAATGTTCGGTTAACGATTGTAGGGAGGCGTCATCCTCCACCCAAAGACCATTCTCATCGCGTAATCGTTTAACAGTATTAGACTTCTTCCTAGCTGAAGCATAGTTGTGAAAATAGGAAGTATTACGGTCCCCTGCCTTCAACCAATTAACTCTGCCCCGTTGGACCCAATAAATTTCCTCTTTCTCCAAAAGATCTTCAATCTCCACCTGCAGCAACTGCTGTTTTTTTAAAGCCTCATCATCCATCACACCTGACATCAGAACATCCAGGTCTTTCTGTAATTCACGAAGTTTTGTTCTCGGGCCTTTCAAAACTTCTCTATCCCAGTTGTGCAGTACCGAATGCACTTCTTCAGTTGCTTGAGCTAAAGAAATCCCCGGTCTGCCTTTCGCTCTGTCCCAGGCATACTGAACAATAGTGTCCACAGACTCCTCACGAAGCCAACGAGCTTCAAATCTGCGGCGAGGGAGGTTACGCTGATTCGGTACATTGAGATAATAATCGGTATCAACCACAATAGGTCTATGATCAGATTTTCCAAACTCTTCATGGATGACTGCACAGTTTGGGAATAGCAACCGAGAATTTTGAGTCCCAAGGACACGGTCCAGCCGTTCTCTGATTTTTCCTCGTCTCCAAGTAAATATGTCCCCGATAAAACCATAATCTTCCAAAGAACAATCCTCAATCACATCCCGAAAAGACTGCATGCATCGTTGAGGTCGAATAGCTCCACCCTCTTTCTCTGTTCCAAATAAGATTTCATTAAAATCACCTCCAATGATCCACGGGAGGACACTTTTATTTCTCAGATCTCTTAGGTACTCCCAAGATAGATGTTTACGCTCAGCTTCTGGCTCGCCATAGAAACCTGTAAGACGCCACCCCGAAGGTAAGGATTCATCAAAAAATAAATCAATGTAATTTGAATGCGTTTCTTTGGACGTTAAGTTTATGCTGTTCTTCCATAATGCCAGAAGACCGCCTGCTCTTCCATTGCTTTCCCACAATTCCATCTCATCAAAACTCGTTCTTCGCATTAACTTGACTGCTTTAGCTCTATTCAAATGTGTCTCAGAAAGGAAAATAATATCCGGCTTCACTCTCTCCAGAAGAATCAGGAGAGCACGAACTGCCGAGGTTTTATTCAATCCTCGGCAGTTCCAGAATAATATTTTCATTGCGACCGGACGGGCTCCTCTCGGGAACCCGCCGATCCTAGTGAAGGGGAGTCAGCTCCATCCTTCTTAATCCTCTTAGAACGAGATACCGTAACCATGTTGCTGTTGATCATCTCCAACCCTTGTTCATCACCAGTAATCATATCCGTAGCCAAAGCAGTCTCCTCAATAATTCTTTGGTCTATTTCTGTAGATTCTTTCTCAGTAAGAAACAGTCTCTTCTTGGCCTTTCCCTCCGCAGAGTCACTGTCCATTGATTCCCTATCATCCGCTTTAAGTGGACTTGTTGCCGTGTCCAAAAGGGTGTCATCAAAGTCTGAATCTGAAACCTGTTTCGTTGGCTGGATTGCATTGAACCGCCAACTAGTTTGGTTTTCACCTCTACCACGACTTGAATTACGCCCACCCATTGCATCACGACCTCGACCACCTCTGGAACCAGTACCAGTTCTTGAAGCAATATTTCTCATACCGTGCCATGTTTCCCAATGAGCTTTCAGCCAGTCCCCCCATTGGAGCTTATCAGTATCATGTTCACCGGTTCCACACTCTAGATGAGTATGCCCAAATAAACCACAAGCCCCACAGAACTTCGGAATTTTTTCGTATTTAATTTGATAGACTTCACGTTGTCCTCCTCTAGACAGAGTAACCACCCTCGGGAGAACTTTGCTAACATCAAGCCTGACTCTAGCACGAACAAAGTTTCCCATGCCATGTACATCGATTTCCACCTCAGCAACTTTGCCTACTCTTTTTTCAATCAGATTTGTGATCAAGGCTTTCTTGCGATATCCCACCGGGATCTTGTGAACTTGTATCCACACAGATATGTGATTTAGATCCACTGATTCTGTTGGGGATAGCCCATCGTACGGTTCAATTATCACCGCGTTCTGTCGAAAGTGCCACGGTCCTCCCTGATCAATCTTTAGCCAGTCGCCAAGACAGAAGCATTGTACCGTAAAGAGATTGTCCTCGAGCGGTGTAAAGATGATCTCCTTCGCAGGATTCCATGCCACCCTCATGTGCTGCTCGAAAGTTTGTGGACTAACCGGATTTGTTGTATGAATACGTGCTAACGCCATCCACTTGATCCCTTCATGTGGTGCCTCAAGTTCGTCTTCAAATATTAGGTCATCTCCATCATCCGCCTCCGCAATCCCTAACCGCTCGAGCAAGTCCCCGATCGGTTCTTCCTTGCGTGATCCATGGTTACCAGCCTGGCTCGATGCACTCGATTGTGCACTAGCCGCCATCCTTGCTGCGTTTCTCCAAAACCCTAGGTTCCGAAGAGCCCCAACTTGAGATCGCGCGTAGCCAGAGAACCGCGCGGTCGCCCTTAACTCAGATCGAGACCCAGTCCAAGCCGGGGAGGGAAATTGACTCCACGCCGGCGGTGAAGCCGAACGTGAAGGAAGAGGAACCCTAGTCGCCACGGACTAGGGGACTAAGAGACGTTTGTAAAGAAGCTAAGTAAAGTCATGGGGAAGAGGGAAAAAATTATACAGTAGCCACCTTATACATATTAATATTACTCGAGGAACAAATTAAAGCTCGACAGGGCTCTCTTAGATGTACATTCCTAAGGGCATCTCCAGCCGTTAAGCCCCCCAGGACGCAAACCCCCCCCCCCCCCCGCGCGAAACGGCGCAATTCTGGAAACTGGGGGGCGCGTTTCCCAGCCGTGAAACTTAGGCCGCCCCCTAGCCGGCGATTTGGCCAAATTTGGGCAAGTAGAGTTTTGGCACACAAATAATTGAACTTTTGCCACCAAATAAACAGAGGTTTGCCACACAAATAAATAGTTCAATAATTTAAACAAAAAAAGTAAATCGGACTACTCATCGTCATCATCCTCAACATTGCCATTCCCCTTTCGTGCCCACAAATGCTGCACCAGGTCATTCTGCAGAGCATGGTGTGTTGCAGCGTGTCGAATCTCCTGTCGCTTGGTGAGAAAGTCTGTCCATGAAGCCGGCACCTGGTGATCAACAGTTGTAAGAGGGCCCTGCCGGTAGTATGGTGTGCTTGCCTCACTGTCGGGCACAGGGTCATCCCGCTCACTCTCAATGATCATGTTGTGCAAGATCACACAACACTGCATCACCTCCCACATGTTGGACTTCGACCAAGTGATAGCTGGGTACCGGACAACAGCGAATCGGGACTGCAGCACACCAAATGCCCGCTCAACATCCTTCCTGCAAGCCTCCTGGCACTTGGAAAACCAAGCTTTTGCACTTCCTGGGATAGGGTTGGAGATGCTCTTCACAAATGTTGCCCACTTCGGGTAGATGCCATCTGCAAGATAGTACCCCTTTGTATACTGGTGTCCATTGATCTCATAGTTCACAGGGGGGCATGGCCTTCGACAAGCTCAGCAAAGATATTCGAGCACTGCAAGACATTGATGTCGTTGTGACTTCCAGGCATACCAAAGAATGAATGCCAAATCCATAGATCGTACGAAGCCACGGCCTCGAACACCACCGAGCACTCTCCTTCCTTTCCCTTGTACATCCCCTGCCAGTCAAATGGGCAGTTCTTCCATGCCCAATGCATACAGTCGATACTGCCAAGCATCCCAGGAAACCCTCTTGCTTCATTCTCTGGGAGGAGACGAGCAGTGTCTTGCGCATTGGGTGATCGCAGGTATATTGGGCCAAAAACTGCAACCACTGCCCGGCAGAACTTGTTCAAGCACTAGAGGGCCGTGGACTCGCTCATGCGCAGGTAGTCATCTTGTGCATCTGCGGGAGCACCGTATGCAAGCAACCTCATGGCCATCGTGCACTTCTGGATAGAGGTAAAGCCTACCGTGCCGGTGCAGTCCTTCTTCAACTTGAAGTAGGTGTCGAACTCCCGGATGGCATGCATGATCTTGAGGAAGAGCGTGTGTTTCATCCTGAAACGACGCCGGAACACCTTCTCGTGGTTGGTGGGATCCTCGGCGAAGTAGTCGGAGTAGAGGATGCAGTAGCCCTCGTACCGCTGCCTCGGCTTGCTCTTGCGGCGACCAGGCTTCGATCCAGTGCGGTGCTGCTCGGCGTCCTGGGCCTGCAATCCGGCCAGGCAGCTCAGGACGAGCAGGTGTTCCTCATCGTCGATGGCGGCCTGGTCTTCCTCGTCGAAGAGCTCGGCGAGCATCTCCTCGGCGTCGGAGTCCATGGCTCGGACATAACGTCGAACACCTTGCGGGTGGTGGACGCGGTTCACCGGGCGCAACCTCCTCGGCGGCGGCGACGCGAGCAAACGGCGGCGACGATGTGGTGGAGCAGCCGGCGGTGGTTTGCCTCGTCGCTCGTGTGTGATGGTGGCCGACGGCGGTGACGTGGGGTGTGGCCGACGGGGTGGCGACGGCGAGGCGAGCGAGAGGAAAAGCCGAGTCGGGGTGGGGAAAGTGGGGCAAATAGCGCTCCCTCGCCGACAGCGCTGGCCCACGCGCGTTTTTCCTTCCGCCCCCCCCCCCCCCCCCCCCCCGGCCGAACCCAATGGGCTGGGTTCCGCCTGGGGGCGACGGCGCTAATTTCCGCCGAAACGGCGCTTTTTCGGGTTCTGGGGGGCCGACTGGTGAAAAAACGGCGCTTTTCGAGCAAAACGGCGCTATTTTGCGTCCTGGGGGGACGAATGGAGATGCCCTAACATTTGAAAACTTTTTAATTTGAGCCTTTATCAAACAATATATTTTCATATAAGTGCAAAACAGCAAATTATTCTTTCCATGGAAAATTCACTTTGTCGAGTTTACCAAGCACAATCTCAAAAGGGCAAATCACACGCATATGCATATCCACTCAACAGAGAAGTGCAAACGCGTACATCGCTTACCTAAAAGTGATGGCAATTTTTGAGAATAAAAGAATCTGAAATGTGCAAGGTAAGGTTAAAATTTTCCTAGAACAAATTGATGCCACAATTATTAAAATACTAAATGATCATTGGCAGAAAAAAATGATACCTGGGAAACAAGAGACTTTCTGAAATCAACGGTGAACTCCTGGAAAACCATGTTCTATTCTTCCCACAATAACCTGCACCATAGAAGCTCAAATCATACAGCAGAAACACAAGCCTTACACAAGAGGCGAATACAAGATCCAATACAAGCCTTACACTACATACAGGAAGATCACAGAGCTCAAGATAATGGGTAGAGTCAACACGGTACTGATAAGAAGTGGCCTGAAAACTAAACCCAGAATACTACTACTTATCCATCAATAACGATACTGCTCGCACGAATGCGGCACATCACTACTCCAGCGACACAAAATTGCCCCTTCTGTCTAAACGAACCTGACCATAACTACACAACCAAATAAAAGTGAACAAAAGAAAGTAAAAAATGCAGTGACTAAAATCTCTCCATCCTAAATCCGATTCCGCCCATCTCTTCCGTGTTGAGAGGTCCGCTACACTACCGTCGAATTGTTGGAATTTTGGCCCAAATGGACCAGCCCATTTAATATTCCAGAAATTCCTAATAAATCCTAGAGGCCCACTTGGCCCATTCGTGTATGGCAAGAGGTGGGACAAATGTTTAGTCCCACATTGCTAGTTGAGTGGAAGTTTTACCTGTTTATAAGGGAGGGCTTTCCACTTGTTGTATGAGCATTAGAAAGAGATGACTACACGCGCGCTCCTCCTCCGCCGCCCGCCTCGCCACGCCTCGCCTCGCCTCGTCACGACGCGCGCGCGCGCCGCGGGTTGCGGGAATGCCTCGAGCCGAGAGCCTCTCTCTCTCTTTATTTTGCCACACGCACGAATTAGAATATGAACAGGCACAGGAATCTGAAACGAAACGCTTTGCTAAGTGGGTTTTGATTACGGAGGCTGCTCAGCTTCGGCTGCTGCCTGTTTGCCTTCCCGACTCTTCGTTTCATCTTCTCGCGTGGCCTGTTCGGCTTCAGCTCTGTGCCTATAAAATCAGAGGTCGCTCCTCTCCAAAGGACACACAGCAATACACTGCCTTCTCGTTTCCAAGCCTTGCGCCACCGCCCAAGTCTTCCCCATCCTGGCCTGCGGCGTGCACCGCCGGTCGGGACAGTAGACCTCCGAAACTGCGCTACTTCGAGTCCTGTACGGGAGAAGGGCGATAAGGTTTTTGGGGAGCGCTCTGCGCGACTACTGGCTTCTTCATCACGGACGACAGCGACATCTTCCCGAACGACGACTTCTTCCCGGAAGTCGACGATCTCTTCGACGACATGGGCGACAACATCAACAATGGTCCCGCTGCTGCACCAGCTCCTGTCCAGTATGTGTTCATGTCTTCTCTGTTCACAAGGATGAAACAAAGGGTTTGAATTTTGGTTTGAAATTCAAATAGAAAACAAAGGAAAACAGAGGAAAACAAATGGAAAACAAACAAAACAAATGCAATCCACATGATGCCATGATGCAAAACATGAAATAACAGACAGCAAACATTCTAAAGGCTATTTTTCAGACTTGGGATGTTACAAAACGCCCCCCCTTGAAGGAATCGCGCCCCGAGATTCCTACTGAGAAAAGAGAAGGTCCGGAAACTTCTTGGGAAGATCTTCTTGAGCTGTGATACGTGAAACACATCGTGCACCTTGGATAGACGTCAGGGAATTTGCAAACCACCGGAACAATATTAGTAGAGGTATAGGTTTGTATGAAGGGTGTATAGCTGGATAGAATTTGATTCATTTGGAGAATAGACTATCTGTAATAAGGTTGGAACAGAGTTATTGACATCAATGGAACACTAAGAATAATCATCAATGTCAGAATCATCAATATGAGAGTAACGAGGAATATGTGGCCTCCCATTATAATTGGATTGTTCTTACTTATCTTGGAAGTCAACATTTGAGATCCCGGGGAGTGAACAGAGTTTTGATTTCTTAGTGGAACCAGAATTGGGTTGTATGTTGTGTAAAAGATTGTTGACACAAAGGAATGTGATGCTCCGGTATCAAATAACACTTTAGCTGGAATAGAGTTTAGTAGATGAACGGGGAAAGCTTGATTAAAACAGAACTTAATCCATATGGAGAATAGACTATTTGAAATGTGGTGCTTGAGGAATGAAAACAACAACAACAACAAGAACCTCTCTGAAAGATAGATTTGATATTTGGGAAGTTAACTTGACGCCGGTAGAAGATTTGAAGTGGAAAACAACAACAAGGTTTGAACGGACGAAAAGGATGTTGAGTAGAATAGGATAACGAAGCAACACCGGGAAAACGAGAACAAGACTCCTGAGGTACTACGGAAAAACCCATCCGGGCTTCTAAAGGATCATTATCTACTGCTTAAGGAATAGAGGATTTGCTTCCGGGGCCTATTTGCCACCGTTCTCAATCATGAGTAGGCAACATGATAAATCATGTCACAACCACCTCCATTCCTATGGTCTAGTAGATATAACCATCCTAGAGAAACCAGAATTCGTGAAATCCTAACTTGAAAGTTTAGATGAGAAGGGAAAAATCAACGTTACACTTCCTTACCAGAAAAAGGGAGGGTGGGTGGGGAAAGAAGAAAAAGAACAGAATTCCTACTCTCACGTTTCATTTTTCCTATATAGCTACAAAATAGTTTCTAGACTCAACTGCGACCAGTAAAAAGGGATCCTACAGGCAGACAGGCTCTGATACCATTTGTCGCACCCTGATTTCTAGGGGATACTCACCGTACGAACTGGATAGCAGATGCTTGGATTATGGGGCATATCTGCTCCCACGTCCCAGCTTCCTGGTAGGCCTGCGCTTATGCGCGACAACACAAGCCCTGCTATTCCATCGTCGATGTAAACTATCCACTAGAGATCAAAGGCACTTCCGTCGACGTACTTCAAATATACACACATGGTACGTCAACGGCGTTGAACAACTGATATCACAACAGATCTCTACGACACAAAAGATTGAAATAACTTGCAAATGGCTCTCATTAGAGCAGAGATAGCAAATACAATCATTCAGAGGGCACATGCCCCAACAATACATCATTACAATACAGCGGAAGCATTCAACATGTCTGAGTACAGACAAGAACCAAATAGGCCTAAGAGGCCGGAAACAAACAGACGGAGCCCATCCACGAAGTCTCGGATCCTGCCCGGGTCCGCTATCTACTCGTCAGCAGTCTCGTCGTCATACTCCACGTAATAGCCACCATGTAGATCCTCGGAAACGTCGTCTGCGTAAACCACAGCCCCAAAGGGGTCAGTACATAAACGTACTGGCAAGCAAGACTCACAGTTCACCAAAGTGTAACCCGTCAACACCAAGCACAGATGCTTTGGGTTCAACGGAAGGAAAGGGATATAAAAGATGCTGCAACTGGCTGCGCTAACCAACTACAGAGATTCTACCACTTCCGGCTAACAGAAAGGAGATAAGATCGAGGATTGTAACCAACTGAAAGATAACTTCAAGCAAACCCATCCTGGATCTCGCCCCTTATCCAAAGAAGCAATCCGAGGATAACTCACACAGTTGTAATAATGATGGTTCAAATTATTGTGTCAATAAGCCTATTACTAGTCAAGTTATTAATCATGGGGTGTAACATGTTTGATCATTATGTTTAAGTTGTCCTGAGTACTTGTTAGCCAGTACTTTCACCAAGTAATCCATAACCGCGGAAAACACGGCTTCTCGAGAAGATTATCCCTGCAGGGTTGCACCAATTTGGCCGTACACTCATGAATAACCCGCCAGATGGAAAGGCCCTTCCACCAAGCGGGGTACTCAACACAACCAACCATTCTTCGCATCAAGCCCAAAGAACCTTGGGCGCACGGCTAATCGAGCCCAGAAGAAAATGGACCCTCATAGCACTCTAAGAACGTGTCCCCCTATATGCCGACTACGAAAGTTCCACCCTGGCCTGGGCTCGCAAAAACATGATGCGGCAAATGGAAAACACGAACTAAATGAGGCGATTTGGACGAGATGCGAATCAGGTCAAGTTGAGGGGGGCGCCCATACTCGCTTCCCAAATGCGGGTAGTGCGCTCATCATGGATCAGTAGACAAGACCCTTTTCCTATTAGGGTCGACACTAGCAGGCTCCAAAACCTCTCATGGGCCTCCTGCCGGTGCCTTATCATCAAATTATTATTTAACAACATCATTAGCATGATTGATTGATTAACATCGAGCCCCCAGAACATAAATAGAAATAGTAACTGAAAGTAACGGGTAACAGACTCGAGCAAAAACAACCTAAGCATGCTAGTAAGACACTGGCTCAAACAATGGTTATAGGTATGGAGGTGAGGCAATATCAGGGTTAAAGGATACATGTGATAGGTTCGTAACAGAAACAACTACTACTAGGGCTAGCAGAAAAGAACAACGGAAAGTATCGGTAATCAATGTTGAAAGGAACACGATGGTTCATGTGAGTGATAACTTGCCTGCAAACCCAGTAGCCTGGTACTGAGCTAACTCCTTAGAAGGGATGTCGTAAGTATCGTCGGTCTCAACGTCGTCGTATGTCCGGGAAGAAGCAAACAGACAATGCAGAAAAGGTAGACAATCAATACATGGCATAGGTGCACAAACATGGGATGATGCATGTCATGTTAATAGATGCATCAAAGTAACCTACTTGACAAGTAACACAATTTAATTGGATCCATATGCAATGTGAATTGCATATGGATGCAAATGGTTTAGGTTGAAGCAATGATCTACATTTGATTAACAAGTGTGAGTAGTTAAACATGATGCATGCATGATGAAGAACAAGAAGATAACAATATCAAATGCACTTGAAAGGATAGTTAACCATTTTAGAAAACATTAATAAGGGTTGGCAATTATTGTTACTTAATGGTGTTAAACAAGTAGTGGTTGTTTTCATCAAGTTAAAATGCTCAAAACAATTAACAAAGTTTATATTTGAAAAGGTTATCAAATTTTAGTTGGATTACATGTTTCACATTTTGAAATTGGACTTTGGATTATTTAATTAGGAATTAAACAATATTAAACAATTTTTAATTGAATTAAACAAGATTTAAATAGTTTAGGCAATTTAAATTATTCAAACCAGAAAACAAAGTTTATATTTGAATAGAGTATTCAAAATGGTGTGAAAAACATATTTTATTTGAATTATTTGGACTTAAGAATAATTAGTTATGAATTATTGCAAATTACATTTGAATTATCCCAATTTGAATTTTAAAAGTATTTTGAAAACTCAAAACAGAATACAAATTGATTATTTGGAAAGGTTATGAAATTTGGATCAGAATAGACATCAAGTTTGTATTTGTTGGTATTATAAAACCCAAGATATTGAATTTTGAAGTTTATTGGTTATTCTGCTATTTTAAAAGAAACAGAAAATAAAAAGATTTGTTTTTAAACATTTGTTACCGTGCAGGTTTATACACCAGCCACTGCCCTGTGGGCCAGCGGCCAGCGTGGCTCTGAGCAGGCACGCGTGGCAGTGGGGGTCTATGACAGTGGGCCACGGGTGCTGCGCGCGCAGGGAAAAAAAGCTGGGGAGGCAATTGCCTCCCCTGGGATTCGAACTCGCGCAGCGAGGCTTGCGCGCACGGGGTCTAGCCACTGCGGCTGTCTGCGTTTTGTGACAGAGAACGGAACGGGGGGGGCTTAACCTGAACTTTCTGTCAGTTACGAACTTAACTGAACATTGTTCAGTTCCTGCAGGTTCAGAGCGAGCGGACAGAAGGCCGGCGAGGGGTCGCTGCTCGCGGTGCCAGCCCCGCCGCGGTGCGCGTGCGCGGTGGTAGGGCGGATGCTTGCGGCCGGTGCGCGCGAACAGCAGAGATAGGGAGGAGGAAGGGAGAGGTGGCCCGTGCTCACCTGGTCGCTGTCGTCGCGGAGTCCCTGCTGTCGATGGCAGCAGCGGCGAGGCAGCGTCCCTGGCGACGGCGCGGCCACCCCAGCGCCTCCCTGCAAACGGCGAAGGGGCGAGGCGGTAGAGTGGATCTCCGCGGGTCCATTCCCGGCCACAGAACCTACTTGCGGTGATCATGGAGGTGGGGGACGACGGGAATCAGTGGGCTCTGTCGTCGGTTTGGTTGCAGGGTTCAGATACAAAGCAGGGAAGAGGTGGACGAGAGAGCGATCGGCGGCGGGGAGGGAGAAACTAGGGTAGCTAGGGTTGCAGTAGAGAGGTAGGCTATAAGGGGGGAGAGGCAGGTGGTACGGCAGCGCATCCGCTTGGTGGGGATGGATCGGATGGTTCTGCCATGGCTCGTACAGAGGATGACGCCATCGAGAGGTAGACGACAGCGACAGCGAAGGGGTATTGGGCTGTTGGAAGTGGGCTGGGCTGATTTAGATAGGTTAGGTGCTGCTCTCCTCTCCTCTCCTATTTTTGTTTTCTTTATTATTTTTTTTGTAGTTTTGCTTTTAGGAAGAAAATGTTAAGGTTTTTATTTAAGAAAAATTCCAGAAAATTAGGTTAGGATAGTTAGGCAATTAGAAAACATATACCAACTTTGGATTTCAAAAATTAAGTTTTAAAATGAAAGTTTGTATTTGAAACCAATTTAGGGGAAATTCAAGATTAATGAATCATTAAGGAAAACATGTATTTGAATAGGGTTTTCTTTAGGGTTTAAAAGGAATTTAATGAATTCAAATTAGTGGTGCATTTAATTGATTCAAAAGATTAAAGATTTTGAGGATTGGTTTGAATTTGGGCTAATTTGATAATTAAATAATTATTGATGAAAACCATGTTTTTATTAGGGTGACCCCTATGATTCAATTTGATTAAATTAGTTGATTAAATTCATAAGTTCAAATTGGTTCTGCTTGATGCATTGATTTGAAATTGAAAGTGATTTGGGATTTGATTGATTGAATAAAACCAACAATTTCATAGATGAACATTATGGAAGAAAAGAAAACAATTTTGTTGTTTTTATTTGAAATAACATTTTGGAAATTGTAACATCACAAGGATGAAACAAAGGGTTTGAATTTTGGTTTGAAATTCAAATAGAAAACAAAGGAAAACAGAGGAAAACAAATGGAAAACAAACAAAACAAATGCAATCCACATGATGCCATGATGCAAAACATGAAATAACAGACAGCAAACATTCTAAAGGCTATTTTTCAGACTTGGGATGTTACAAAACGCCCCCCCTTGAAGGAATCGCGCCCCGAGATTCCTACTGAGAAAAGAGAAGGTCCGGAAACTTCTTGGGAAGATCTTCTTGAGCTGTGATACGTGAAACACATCGTGCACCTTGGATAGACGTCAGGGAATTTGCAAACCACCGGAACAATATTAGTAGAGGTATAGGTTTGTATGAAGGGTGTATAGCTGGATAGAATTTGATTCATTTGGAGAATAGACTATCTGTAATAAGGTTGGAACAGAGTTATTGACATCAATGGAACACTAAGAATAATCATCAATGTCAGAATCATCAATATGAGAGTAACGAGGAATATGTGGCCTCCCATTATAATTGGATTGTTCTTACTTATCTTGGAAGTCAACATTTGAGATCCCGGGGAGTGAACAGAGTTTTGATTTCTTAGTGGAACCAGAATTGGGTTGTATGTTGTGTAAAAGATTGTTGACACAAAGGAATGTGATGCTCCGGTATCAAATAACACTTTAGCTGGAATAGAGTTTAGTAGATGAACGGGGAAAGCTTGATTAAAACAGAACTTAATCCATATGGAGAATAGACTATTTGAAATGTGGTGCTTGAGGAATGAAAACAACAACAACAACAAGAACCTCTCTGAAAGATAGATTTGATATTTGGGAAGTTAACTTGACGCCGGTAGAAGATTTGAAGTGGAAAACAACAACAAGGTTTGAACGGACGAAAAGGATGTTGAGTAGAATAGGATAACGAAGCAACACCGGGAAAACGAGAACAAGACTCCTGAGGTACTACGGAAAAACCCATCCGGGCTTCTAAAGGATCATTATCTACTGCTTAAGGAATAGAGGATTTGCTTCCGGGGCCTATTTGCCACCGTTCTCAATCATGAGTAGGCAACATGATAAATCATGTCACAACCACCTCCATTCCTATGGTCTAGTAGATATAACCATCCTAGAGAAACCAGAATTCGTGAAATCCTAACTTGAAAGTTTAGATGAGAAGGGAAAAATCAACGTTACACTTCCTTACCAGAAAAAGGGAGGGTGGGTGGGGAAAGAAGAAAAAGAACAGAATTCCTACTCTCACGTTTCATTTTTCCTATATAGCTACAAAATAGTTTCTAGACTCAACTGCGACCAGTAAAAAGGGATCCTACAGGCAGACAGGCTCTGATACCATTTGTCGCACCCTGATTTCTAGGGGATACTCACCGTACGAACTGGATAGCAGATGCTTGGATTATGGGGCATATCTGCTCCCACGTCCCAGCTTCCTGGTAGGCCTGCGCTTATGCGCGACAACACAAGCCCTGCTATTCCATCGTCGATGTAAACTATCCACTAGAGATCAAAGGCACTTCCGTCGACGTACTTCAAATATACACACATGGTACGTCAACGGCGTTGAACAACTGATATCACAACAGATCTCTACGACACAAAAGATTGAAATAACTTGCAAATGGCTCTCATTAGAGCAGAGATAGCAAATACAATCATTCAGAGGGCACATGCCCCAACAATACATCATTACAATACAGCGGAAGCATTCAACATGTCTGAGTACAGACAAGAACCAAATAGGCCTAAGAGGCCGGAAACAAACAGACGGAGCCCATCCACGAAGTCTCGGATCCTGCCCGGGTCCGCTATCTACTCGTCAGCAGTCTCGTCGTCATACTCCACGTAATAGCCACCATGTAGATCCTCGGAAACGTCGTCTGCGTAAACCACAGCCCCAAAGGGGTCAGTACATAAACGTACTGGCAAGCAAGACTCACAGTTCACCAAAGTGTAACCCGTCAACACCAAGCACAGATGCTTTGGGTTCAACGGAAGGAAAGGGATATAAAAGATGCTGCAACTGGCTGCGCTAACCAACTACAGAGATTCTACCACTTCCGGCTAACAGAAAGGAGATAAGATCGAGGATTGTAACCAACTGAAAGATAACTTCAAGCAAACCCATCCTGGATCTCGCCCCTTATCCAAAGAAGCAATCCGAGGATAACTCACACAGTTGTAATAATGATGGTTCAAATTATTGTGTCAATAAGCCTATTACTAGTCAAGTTATTAATCATGGGGTGTAACATGTTTGATCATTATGTTTAAGTTGTCCTGAGTACTTGTTAGCCAGTACTTTCACCAAGTAATCCATAACCGCGGAAAACACGGCTTCTCGAGAAGATTATCCCTGCAGGGTTGCACCAATTTGGCCGTACACTCATGAATAACCCGCCAGATGGAAAGGCCCTTCCACCAAGCGGGGTACTCAACACAACCAACCATTCTTCGCATCAAGCCCAAAGAACCTTGGGCGCACGGCTAATCGAGCCCAGAAGAAAATGGACCCTCATAGCACTCTAAGAACGTGTCCCCCTATATGCCGACTACGAAAGTTCCACCCTGGCCTGGGCTCGCAAAAACATGATGCGGCAAAATGGAAAACACGAACTAAATGAGGCGATTTGGACGAGATGCGAATCAGGTCAAGTTGAGGGGGGCGCCCATACTCGCTTCCCAAATGCGGGTAGTGCGCTCATCATGGATCAGTAGACAAGACCCTTTTCCTATTAGGGTCGACACTAGCAGGCTCCAAAACCTCTCATGGGCCTCCTGCCGGTGCCTTATCATCAAATTATTATTTAAACAACATCATTAGCATGATTGATTGATTAACATCGAGCCCCCAGAACATAAATAGAAATAGTAACTGAAAGTAACGGGTAACAGACTCGAGCAAAAACAACCTAAGCATGCTAGTAAGACACTGGCTCAAACAATGGTTATAGGTATGGAGGTGAGGCAATATCAGGGTTAAAGGATACATGTGATAGGTTCGTAACAGAAACAACTACTACTAGGGCTAGCAGAAAAGAACAACGGAAAGTATCGGTAATCAATGTTGAAAGGAACACGATGGTTCATGTGAGTGATAACTTGCCTGCAAACCAGTAGCCTGGTACTGAGCTAACTCCTTAGAAGGGATGTCGTAAGTATCGTCGGTCTCAACGTCGTCGTATGTCCGGGAAGAAGCAAACAGACAATGCAGAAAAGGTAGACAATCAATACATGGCATAGGTGCACAAACATGGGATGATGCATGTCATGTTAATAGATGCATCAAAGTAACCTACTTGACAAGTAACACAATTTAATTGGATCCATATGCAATGTGAAATGCATATGGATGCAAATGGTTTAGGTTGAAGCAATGATCTACATTTGATTAACAAGTGGAGTAGTTAAACATGATGCATGCATGATGAAGAACAAGAAGATAACAATATCAAATGCACTTGAAAGGATAGTTAACCCATTTTAGAAAACATTAATAAGGGTTGGCAATTATTGTTACTTAATGGTGTTAAACAAGTAGTGGTTGTTTTCATCAAGTTAAAATGCTCAAAACAATTAACAAAGTTTATATTTGAAAAGGTTATCAAATTTAGTTGGATTACATGTTTCACATTTTGAAATTGGACTTTGGATTATTTAATTAGGAATTAAACAATATTAAACAATTTTTAATTGAATTAAACAAGATTTAAATAGTTTAGGCAATTTAAATTATTCAAACCAGAAAACAAAGTTTATATTTGAATAGAGTATTCAAAATGGTGTGAAAAACATATTTTATTTGAATTATTTGGACTTAAGAATAATTAGTTATGAATTATTGCAAATTACATTTGAATTATCCCAATTTGAATTTTAAAAGTATTTTTGAAAACTCAAAACAGAATACAAATTGATTATTTGGAAAGGTTATGAAATTTGGATCAGAATAGACATCAAGTTTGTATTTGTTGGTATTATAAAACCCAAGATATTGAATTTTGAAGTTTATTGGTTATTCTGCTATTTTAAAGAAACAGAAAATAAAAAGAATTGTTTTTTAAAACATTTGTTACCGTGCAGGGTTTATACACCAGCCACTGCCCTGTGGGGCCAGCGGCCAGCGTGGCTCTGAGCAGGCACGCGTGGCAGTGGGGGTCTATGACAGTGGGCCACGGGTGCTTCGCGCGCAGGGAAAAAAAGCTGGGGAGGCAATTGCCTCCCCTGGGATTCGAACTCGCGCAGCGAGGCTTGCGCGCACGGGGTCTAGCCACTGCGGCTGTCTGCGTTTTGTGACAGAGAACGGAACGGGGGGGGCTTAACCTGAACTTTCTGTCAGTTACGAACTTAACTGAACATTGTTCAGTTCCTGCAGGTTTCAGAGCGAGCGGGACAGAAAGGGCGGGGCGAGGGGGGGTCGCCTCACGCGGTGCCAGCCCGCCGCGGTGCGCGTGCGCGGTGGTAGGGCGGATGCTTGCGGCCGGTGGCGCGCGAACAAGCAGAGATAGGGAGGAGGAAGGGAGAGGTGGCCCGTGCTCACCTGGTCGCTGTCGTCGCGGAGTCCCTGCTGTCGATGGCAGCAGCGGCGAGGCAGCGTCCCTGGCGACGGCGCGGCCACCCCAGCGCCTCCCTGCAAACGGCGAAGGGGCGAGGCGGTAGAGTGGATCTCCGCGGGTCCATTCCCGGCCACAGAACCTACTTGCGGTGATCATGGAGGTGGGGGACGACGGGAATCAGTGGGCTCTGTCGTCGGTTTGGTTGCAGGGTTCAGATACAAAGCAGGGAAGAGGTGGACGAGAGAGCGATCGGCGGCGGGGAGGGAGAAACTAGGGTAGCTAGGGTTGCAGTAGAGAGGTAGGCTATAAGGGGGGAGAGGCAGGTGGTACGGCAGCGCATCCGCTTGGTGGGGATGGATCGGATGGTTCTGCCATGGCTCGTACAGAGGATGACGCCATCGAGAGGTAGACGACAGCGACAGCGAAGGGGTATTGGGCTGTTGGAAGTGGGCTGGGCTGATTTAGATAGGTTAGGTGCTGCTCTCCTCTCCTCTCCTATTTTTGTTTTCTTTATTATTTTTTTTGTAGTTTTGCTTTTAGGAAGAAAATGTTAAGGTTTTTATTTAAGAAAAATTCCAGAAAATTAGGTTAGGATAGTTAGGCAATTAGAAAACATATACCAACTTTGGATTTCAAAAATTAAGTTTTAAAATGAAAGTTTGTATTTGAAACCAATTTAGGGGAAATTCAAGATTAATGAATCATTAAGGAAAACATGTATTTGAATAGGGTTTTCTTTAGGGTTTAAAAGGAATTTAATGAATTCAAATTAGTGGTGCATTTAATTGATTCAAAAGATTAAAGATTTTGAGGATTGGTTTGAATTTGGGCTAATTTGATAATTAAATAATTATTGATGAAAACCATGTTTTTATTAGGGTGACCCCTATGATTCAATTTGATTAAATTAGTTGATTAAATTCATAAGTTCAAATTGGTTCTGCTTGATGCATTGATTTGAAATTGAAAGTGATTTGGGATTTGATTGATTGAATAAAACCAACAATTTCATAGATGAACATTATGGAAGAAAAGAAAACAATTTTGTTGTTTTTATTTGAAATAACATTTTGGAAATTGTAACATCACAAGGATGAAACAAAGGGTTTGAATTTTGGTTTGAAATTCAAATAGAAAACAAAGGAAAACAGAGGAAAACAAATGGAAAACAAACAAAACAAATGCAATCCACATGATGCCATGATGCAAAACATGAAATAACAGACAGCAAACATTCTAAAGGCTATTTTTCAGACTTGGGATGTTACAAAACGCCCCCCCTTGAAGGAATCGCGCCCCGAGATTCCTACTGAGAAAAGAGAAGGTCCGGAAACTTCTTGGGAAGATCTTCTTGAGCTGTGATACGTGAAACACATCGTGCACCTTGGATAGACGTCAGGGAATTTGCAAACCACCGGAACAATATTAGTAGAGGTATAGGTTTGTATGAAGGGTGTATAGCTGGATAGAATTTGATTCATTTGGAGAATAGACTATCTGTAATAAGGTTGGAACAGAGTTATTGACATCAATGGAACACTAAGAATAATCATCAATGTCAGAATCATCAATATGAGAGTAACGAGGAATATGTGGCCTCCCATTATAATTGGATTGTTCTTACTTATCTTGGAAGTCAACATTTGAGATCCCGGGGAGTGAACAGAGTTTTGATTTCTTAGTGGAACCAGAATTGGGTTGTATGTTGTGTAAAAGATTGTTGACACAAAGGAATGTGATGCTCCGGTATCAAATAACACTTTAGCTGGAATAGAGTTTAGTAGATGAACGGGGAAAGCTTGATTAAAACAGAACTTAATCCATATGGAGAATAGACTATTTGAAATGTGGTGCTTGAGGAATGAAAACAACAACAACAACAAGAACCTCTCTGAAAGATAGATTTGATATTTGGGAAGTTAACTTGACGCCGGTAGAAGATTTGAAGTGGAAAACAACAACAAGGTTTGAACGGACGAAAAGGATGTTGAGTAGAATAGGATAACGAAGCAACACCGGGAAAACGAGAACAAGACTCCTGAGGTACTACGGAAAAACCCATCCGGGCTTCTAAAGGATCATTATCTACTGCTTAAGGAATAGAGGATTTGCTTCCGGGGCCTATTTGCCACCGTTCTCAATCATGAGTAGGCAACATGATAAATCATGTCACAACCACCTCCATTCCTATGGTCTAGTAGATATAACCATCCTAGAGAAACCAGAATTCGTGAAATCCTAACTTGAAAGTTTAGATGAGAAGGGAAAAATCAACGTTACACTTCCTTACCAGAAAAAGGGAGGGTGGGTGGGGAAAGAAGAAAAAGAACAGAATTCCTACTCTCACGTTTCATTTTTCCTATATAGCTACAAAATAGTTTCTAGACTCAACTGCGACCAGTAAAAAGGGATCCTACAGGCAGACAGGCTCTGATACCATTTGTCGCACCCTGATTTCTAGGGGATACTCACCGTACGAACTGGATAGCAGATGCTTGGATTATGGGGCATATCTGCTCCCACGTCCCAGCTTCCTGGTAGGCCTGCGCTTATGCGCGACAACACAAGCCCTGCTATTCCATCGTCGATGTAAACTATCCACTAGAGATCAAAGGCACTTCCGTCGACGTACTTCAAATATACACACATGGTACGTCAACGGCGTTGAACAACTGATATCACAACAGATCTCTACGACACAAAAGATTGAAATAACTTGCAAATGGCTCTCATTAGAGCAGAGATAGCAAATACAATCATTCAGAGGGCACATGCCCCAACAATACATCATTACAATACAGCGGAAGCATTCAACATGTCTGAGTACAGACAAGAACCAAATAGGCCTAAGAGGCCGGAAACAAACAGACGGAGCCCATCCACGAAGTCTCGGATCCTGCCCGGGTCCGCTATCTACTCGTCAGCAGTCTCGTCGTCATACTCCACGTAATAGCCACCATGTAGATCCTCGGAAACGTCGTCTGCGTAAACCACAGCCCCAAAGGGGTCAGTACATAAACGTACTGGCAAGCAAGACTCACAGTTCACCAAAGTGTAACCCGTCAACACCAAGCACAGATGCTTTGGGTTCAACGGAAGGAAAGGGATATAAAAGATGCTGCAACTGGCTGCGCTAACCAACTACAGAGATTCTACCACTTCCGGCTAACAGAAAGGAGATAAGATCGAGGATTGTAACCAACTGAAAGATAACTTCAAGCAAACCCATCCTGGATCTCGCCCCTTATCCAAAGAAGCAATCCGAGGATAACTCACACAGTTGTAATAATGATGGTTCAAATTATTGTGTCAATAAGCCTATTACTAGTCAAGTTATTAATCATGGGGTGTAACATGTTTGATCATTATGTTTAAGTTGTCCTGAGTACTTGTTAGCCAGTACTTTCACCAAGTAATCCATAACCGCGGAAAACACGGCTTCTCGAGAAGATTATCCCTGCAGGGTTGCACCAATTTGGCCGTACACTCATGAATAACCCGCCAGATGGAAAGGCCCTTCCACCAAGCGGGGTACTCAACACAACCAACCATTCTTCGCATCAAGCCCAAAGAACCTTGGGCGCACGGCTAATCGAGCCCAGAAGAAAATGGACCCTCATAGCACTCTAAGAACGTGTCCCCCTATATGCCGACTACGAAAGTTCCACCCTGGCCTGGGCTCGCAAAAACATGATGCGGCAAATGGAAAACACGAACTAAATGAGGCGATTTGGACGAGATGCGAATCAGGTCAAGTTGAGGGGGGCGCCCATACTCGCTTCCCAAATGCGGGTAGTGCGCTCATCATGGATCAGTAGACAAGACCCTTTTCCTATTAGGGTCGACACTAGCAGGCTCCAAAACCTCTCATGGGCCTCCTGCCGGTGCCTTATCATCAAATTATTATTTAACAACATCATTAGCATGATTGATTGATTAACATCGAGCCCCCAGAACATAAATAGAAATAGTAACTGAAAGTAACGGGTAACAGACTCGAGCAAAAACAACCTAAGCATGCTAGTAAGACACTGGCTCAAACAATGGTTATAGGTATGGAGGTGAGGCAATATCAGGGTTAAAGGATACATGTGATAGGTTCGTAACAGAAACAACTACTACTAGGGCTAGCAGAAAAGAACAACGGAAAGTATCGGTAATCAATGTTGAAAGGAACACGATGGTTCATGTGAGTGATAACTTGCCTGCAAACCCAGTAGCCTGGTACTGAGCTAACTCCTTAGAAGGGATGTCGTAAGTATCGTCGGTCTCAACGTCGTCGTATGTCCGGGAAGAAGCAAACAGACAATGCAGAAAAGGTAGACAATCAATACATGGCATAGGTGCACAAACATGGGATGATGCATGTCATGTTAATAGATGCATCAAAGTAACCTACTTGACAAGTAACACAATTTAATTGGATCCATATGCAATGTGAATTGCATATGGATGCAAATGGTTTAGGTTGAAGCAATGATCTACATTTGATTAACAAGTGTGAGTAGTTAAACATGATGCATGCATGATGAAGAACAAGAAGATAACAATATCAAATGCACTTGAAAGGATAGTTAACCATTTTAGAAAACATTAATAAGGGTTGGCAATTATTGTTACTTAATGGTGTTAAACAAGTAGTGGTTGTTTTCATCAAGTTAAAATGCTCAAAACAATTAACAAAGTTTATATTTGAAAAGGTTATCAAATTTTAGTTGGATTACATGTTTCACATTTTGAAATTGGACTTTGGATTATTTAATTAGGAATTAAACAATATTAAACAATTTTTAATTGAATTAAACAAGATTTAAATAGTTTAGGCAATTTAAATTATTCAAACCAGAAAACAAAGTTTATATTTGAATAGAGTATTCAAAATGGTGTGAAAAACATATTTTATTTGAATTATTTGGACTTAAGAATAATTAGTTATGAATTATTGCAAATTACATTTGAATTATCCCAATTTGAATTTTAAAAGTATTTTGAAAACTCAAAACAGAATACAAATTGATTATTTGGAAAGGTTATGAAATTTGGATCAGAATAGACATCAAGTTTGTATTTGTTGGTATTATAAAACCCAAGATATTGAATTTTGAAGTTTATTGGTTATTCTGCTATTTTAAAAGAAACAGAAAATAAAAAGATTTGTTTTTAAACATTTGTTACCGTGCAGGTTTATACACCAGCCACTGCCCTGTGGGCCAGCGGCCAGCGTGGCTCTGAGCAGGCACGCGTGGCAGTGGGGGTCTATGACAGTGGGCCACGGGTGCTGCGCGCGCAGGGAAAAAAAGCTGGGGAGGCAATTGCCTCCCCTGGGATTCGAACTCGCGCAGCGAGGCTTGCGCGCACGGGGTCTAGCCACTGCGGCTGTCTGCGTTTTGTGACAGAGAACGGAACGGGGGGGGCTTAACCTGAACTTTCTGTCAGTTACGAACTTAACTGAACATTGTTCAGTTCCTGCAGGTTCAGAGCGAGCGGACAGAAGGCCGGCGAGGGGTCGCTGCTCGCGGTGCCAGCCCCGCCGCGGTGCGCGTGCGCGGTGGTAGGGCGGATGCTTGCGGCCGGTGCGCGCGAACAGCAGAGATAGGGAGGAGGAAGGGAGAGGTGGCCCGTGCTCACCTGGTCGCTGTCGTCGCGGAGTCCCTGCTGTCGATGGCAGCAGCGGCGAGGCAGCGTCCCTGGCGACGGCGCGGCCACCCCAGCGCCTCCCTGCAAACGGCGAAGGGGCGAGGCGGTAGAGTGGATCTCCGCGGGTCCATTCCCGGCCACAGAACCTACTTGCGGTGATCATGGAGGTGGGGGACGACGGGAATCAGTGGGCTCTGTCGTCGGTTTGGTTGCAGGGTTCAGATACAAAGCAGGGAAGAGGTGGACGAGAGAGCGATCGGCGGCGGGGAGGGAGAAACTAGGGTAGCTAGGGTTGCAGTAGAGAGGTAGGCTATAAGGGGGGAGAGGCAGGTGGTACGGCAGCGCATCCGCTTGGTGGGGATGGATCGGATGGTTCTGCCATGGCTCGTACAGAGGATGACGCCATCGAGAGGTAGACGACAGCGACAGCGAAGGGGTATTGGGCTGTTGGAAGTGGGCTGGGCTGATTTAGATAGGTTAGGTGCTGCTCTCCTCTCCTCTCCTATTTTTGTTTTCTTTATTATTTTTTTTGTAGTTTTGCTTTTAGGAAGAAAATGTTAAGGTTTTTATTTAAGAAAAATTCCAGAAAATTAGGTTAGGATAGTTAGGCAATTAGAAAACATATACCAACTTTGGATTTCAAAAATTAAGTTTTAAAATGAAAGTTTGTATTTGAAACCAATTTAGGGGAAATTCAAGATTAATGAATCATTAAGGAAAACATGTATTTGAATAGGGTTTTCTTTAGGGTTTAAAAGGAATTTAATGAATTCAAATTAGTGGTGCATTTAATTGATTCAAAAGATTAAAGATTTTGAGGATTGGTTTGAATTTGGGCTAATTTGATAATTAAATAATTATTGATGAAAACCATGTTTTTATTAGGGTGACCCCTATGATTCAATTTGATTAAATTAGTTGATTAAATTCATAAGTTCAAATTGGTTCTGCTTGATGCATTGATTTGAAATTGAAAGTGATTTGGGATTTGATTGATTGAATAAAACCAACAATTTCATAGATGAACATTATGGAAGAAAAGAAAACAATTTTGTTGTTTTTATTTGAAATAACATTTTGGAAATTGTAACATCACAAGGATGAAACAAAGGGTTTGAATTTTGGTTTGAAATTCAAATAGAAAACAAAGGAAAACAAATGAAAACAGAGGAAAACAAATGGAAAACAAACAAAACAAATGCAATCCACATGATGCCATGATGCAAAACATGAAATAACAGACAGCAAACATTCTAAAGGCTATTTTTCAGACTTGGGATGTTACAAAACGCCCCCCCTTGAAGGAATCGCGCCCCGAGATTCCTACTGAGAAAAGAGAAGGTCCGGAAACTTCTTGGGAAGATCTTCTTGAGCTGTGATACGTGAAACACATCGTGCACCTTGGATAGACGTCAGGGAATTTGCAAACCACCGGAACAATATTAGTAGAGGTATAGGTTTGTATGAAGGGTGTATAGCTGGATAGAATTTGATTCATTTGGAGAATAGACTATCTGTAATAAGGTTGGAACAGAGTTATTGACATCAATGGAACACTAAGAATAATCATCAATGTCAGAATCATCAATATGAGAGTAACGAGGAATATGTGGCCTCCCATTATAATTGGATTGTTCTTACTTATCTTGGAAGTCAACATTTGAGATCCCGGGGAGTGAACAGAGTTTTGATTTCTTAGTGGAACCAGAATTGGGTTGTATGTTGTGTAAAAGATTGTTGACACAAAGGAATGTGATGCTCCGGTATCAAATAACACTTTAGCTGGAATAGAGTTTAGTAGATGAACGGGGAAAGCTTGATTAAAACAGAACTTAATCCATATGGAGAATAGACTATTTGAAATGTGGTGCTTGAGGAATGAAAACAACAACAACAACAAGAACCTCTCTGAAAGATAGATTTGATATTTGGGAAGTTAACTTGACGCCGGTAGAAGATTTGAAGTGGAAAACAACAACAAGGTTTGAACGGACGAAAAGGATGTTGAGTAGAATAGGATAACGAAGCAACACCGGGGAAAACGAGAACAAGACTCCTGAGGTACTACGGAAAAACCCATCCGGGCTTCTAAAGGATCATTATCTACTGCTTAAGGAATAGAGGATTTGCTTCCGGGGCCTATTTGCCACCGTTCTCAATCATGAGTAGGCAACATGATAAATCATGTCACAACCACCTCCATTCCTATGGTCTAGTAGATATAACCATCCTAGAGAAACCAGAATTCGTGAAATCCTAACTTGAAAGTTTAGATGAGAAGGGAAAAATCAACGTTACACTTCCTTACCAGAAAAAGGGAGGGTGGGTGGGGAAAGAAGAAAAAGAACAGAATTCCTACTCTCACGTTTCATTTTTCCTATATAGCTACAAAATAGTTTCTAGACTCAACTGCGACCAGTAAAAAGGGATCCTACAGGCAGACAGGCTCTGATACCATTTGTCGCACCCTGATTTCTAGGGGATACTCACCGTACGAACTGGATAGCAGATGCTTGGATTATGGGGCATATCTGCTCCCACGTCCCAGCTTCCTGGTAGGCCTGCGCTTATGCGCGACAACACAAGCCCTGCTATTCCATCGTCGATGTAAACTATCCACTAGAGATCAAAGGCACTTCCGTCGACGTACTTCAAATATACACACATGGTACGTCAACGGCGTTGAACAACTGATATCACAACAGATCTCTACGACACAAAAGATTGAAATAACTTGCAAATGGCTCTCATTAGAGCAGAGATAGCAAATACAATCATTCAGAGGGCACATGCCCCAACAATACATCATTACAATACAGCGGAAGCATTCAACATGTCTGAGTACAGACAAGAACCAAATAGGCCTAAGAGGCCGGAAACAAACAGACGGAGCCCATCCACGAAGTCTCGGATCCTGCCCGGGTCCGCTATCTACTCGTCAGCAGTCTCGTCGTCATACTCCACGTAATAGCCACCATGTAGATCCTCGGAAACGTCGTCTGCGTAAACCACAGCCCCAAAGGGGTCAGTACATAAACGTACTGGCAAGCAAGACTCACAGTTCACCAAAGTGTAACCCGTCAACACCAAGCACAGATGCTTTGGGTTCAACGGAAGGAAAGGGATATAAAAGATGCTGCAACTGGCTGCGCTAACCAACTACAGAGATTCTACCACTTCCGGCTAACAGAAAGGAGATAAGATCGAGGATTGTAACCAACTGAAAGATAACTTCAAGCAAACCCATCCTGGATCTCGCCCCTTATCCAAAGAAGCAATCCGAGGATAACTCACACAGTTGTAATAATGATGGTTCAAATTATTGTGTCAATAAGCCTATTACTAGTCAAGTTATTAATCATGGGGTGTAACATGTTTGATCATTATGTTTAAGTTGTCCTGAGTACTTGTTAGCCAGTACTTTCACCAAGTAATCCATAACCGCGGAAAACACGGCTTCTCGAGAAGATTATCCCTGCAGGGTTGCACCAATTTGGCCGTACACTCATGAATAACCCGCCAGATGGAAAGGCCCTTCCACCAAGCGGGGTACTCAACACAACCAACCATTCTTCGCATCAAGCCCAAAGAACCTTGGGCGCACGGCTAATCGAGCCCAGAAGAAAATGGACCCTCATAGCACTCTAAGAACGTGTCCCCCTATATGCCGACTACGAAAGTTCCACCCTGGCCTGGGCTCGCAAAAACATGATGCGGCAAATGGAAAACACGAACTAAATGAGGCGATTTGGACGAGATGCGAATCAGGTCAAGTTGAGGGGGGCGCCCATACTCGCTTCCCAAATGCGGGTAGTGCGCTCATCATGGATCAGTAGACAAGACCCTTTTCCTATTAGGGTCGACACTAGCAGGCTCCAAAACCTCTCATGGGCCTCCTGCCGGTGCCTTATCATCAAATTATTATTTAACAACATCATTAGCATGATTGATTGATTAACATCGAGCCCCCAGAACATAAATAGAAATAGTAACTGAAAGTAACGGGTAACAGACTCGAGCAAAAACAACCTAAGCATGCTAGTAAGACACTGGCTCAAACAATGGTTATAGGTATGGAGGTGAGGCAATATCAGGGTTAAAGGATACATGTGATAGGTTCGTAACAGAAACAACTACTACTAGGGCTAGCAGAAAAGAACAACGGAAAGTATCGGTAATCAATGTTGAAAGGAACACGATGGTTCATGTGAGTGATAACTTGCCTGCAAACCCAGTAGCCTGGTACTGAGCTAACTCCTTAGAAGGGATGTCGTAAGTATCGTCGGTCTCAACGTCGTCGTATGTCCGGGAAGAAGCAAACAGACAATGCAGAAAAGGTAGACAATCAATACATGGCATAGGTGCACAAACATGGGATGATGCATGTCATGTTAATAGATGCATCAAAGTAACCTACTTGACAAGTAACACAATTTAATTGGATCCATATGCAATGTGAATTGCATATGGATGCAAATGGTTTAGGTTGAAGCAATGATCTACATTTGATTAACAAGTGTGAGTAGTTAAACATGATGCATGCATG
The DNA here is from genome assembly GCA_028641055.1 of Alopecurus myosuroides. Classification (NCBI taxonomy): domain Eukaryota; kingdom Viridiplantae; phylum Streptophyta; class Magnoliopsida; order Poales; family Poaceae; genus Alopecurus; species Alopecurus myosuroides. Next base: position 302,299,846 of record CM054057.1, on the reverse strand, counting down.
ATGAAGAACAAGAAGATAACAATATCAAATGCACTTGAAAGGATAGTTAACCATTTTAGAAAACATTAATAAGGGTTGGCAATTATTGTTACTTAATGGTGTTAAACAAGTAGTGGTTGTTTTCATCAAGTTAAAATGCTCAAAACAATTAACAAAGTTTATATTTGAAAAGGTTATCAAATTTTAGTTGGATTACATGTTTCACATTTTGAAATTGGACTTTGGATTATTTAATTAGGAATTAAACAATATTAAACAATTTTTAATTGAATTAAACAAGATTTAAATAGTTTAGGCAATTTAAATTATTCAAACCAGAAAACAAAGTTTATATTTGAATAGAGTATTCAAAATGGTGTGAAAAACATATTTTATTTGAATTATTTGGACTTAAGAATAATTAGTTATGAATTATTGCAAATTACATTTGAATTATCCCAATTTGAATTTTAAAAGTATTTTGAAAACTCAAAACAGAATACAAATTGATTATTTGGAAAGGTTATGAAATTTGGATCAGAATAGACATCAAGTTTGTATTTGTTGGTATTATAAAACCCAAGATATTGAATTTTGAAGTTTATTGGTTATTCTGCTATTTTAAAAGAAACAGAAAATAAAAAGATTTGTTTTTAAACATTTGTTACCGTGCAGGTTTATACACCAGCCACTGCCCTGTGGGCCAGCGGCCAGCGTGGCTCTGAGCAGGCACGCGTGGCAGTGGGGGTCTATGACAGTGGGCCACGGGTGCTGCGCGCGCAGGGAAAAAAAGCTGGGGAGGCAATTGCCTCCCCTGGGATTCGAACTCGCGCAGCGAGGCTTGCGCGCACGGGGTCTAGCCACTGCGGCTGTCTGCGTTTTGTGACAGAGAACGGAACGGGGGGGGCTTAACCTGAACTTTCTGTCAGTTACGAACTTAACTGAACATTGTTCAGTTCCTGCAGGTTCAGAGCGAGCGGACAGAAGGCCGGCGAGGGGTCGCTGCTCGCGGTGCCAGCCCCGCCGCGGTGCGCGTGCGCGGTGGTAGGGCGGATGCTTGCGGCCGGTGCGCGCGAACAGCAGAGATAGGGAGGAGGAAGGGAGAGGTGGCCCGTGCTCACCTGGTCGCTGTCGTCGCGGAGTCCCTGCTGTCGATGGCAGCAGCGGCGAGGCAGCGTCCCTGGCGACGGCGCGGCCACCCCAGCGCCTCCCTGCAAACGGCGAAGGGGCGAGGCGGTAGAGTGGATCTCCGCGGGTCCATTCCCGGCCACAGAACCTACTTGCGGTGATCATGGAGGTGGGGGACGACGGGAATCAGTGGGCTCTGTCGTCGGTTTGGTTGCAGGGTTCAGATACAAAGCAGGGAAGAGGTGGACGAGAGAGCGATCGGCGGCGGGGAGGGAGAAACTAGGGTAGCTAGGGTTGCAGTAGAGAGGTAGGCTATAAGGGGGGAGAGGCAGGTGGTACGGCAGCGCATCCGCTTGGTGGGGATGGATCGGATGGTTCTGCCATGGCTCGTACAGAGGATGACGCCATCGAGAGGTAGACGACAGCGACAGCGAAGGGGTATTGGGCTGTTGGAAGTGGGCTGGGCTGATTTAGATAGGTTAGGTGCTGCTCTCCTCTCCTCTCCTATTTTTGTTTTCTTTATTATTTTTTTTGTAGTTTTGCTTTTAGGAAGAAAATGTTAAGGTTTTTATTTAAGAAAAATTCCAGAAAATTAGGTTAGGATAGTTAGGCAATTAGAAAACATATACCAACTTTGGATTTCAAAAATTAAGTTTTAAAATGAAAGTTTGTATTTGAAACCAATTTAGGGGAAATTCAAGATTAATGAATCATTAAGGAAAACATGTATTTGAATAGGGTTTTCTTTAGGGTTTAAAAGGAATTTAATGAATTCAAATTAGTGGTGCATTTAATTGATTCAAAAGATTAAAGATTTTGAGGATTGGTTTGAATTTGGGCTAATTTGATAATTAAATAATTATTGATGAAAACCATGTTTTTATTAGGGTGACCCCTATGATTCAATTTGATTAAATTAGTTGATTAAATTCATAAGTTCAAATTGGTTCTGCTTGATGCATTGATTTGAAATTGAAAGTGATTTGGGATTTGATTGATTGAATAAAACCAACAATTTCATAGATGAACATTATGGAAGAAAAGAAAACAATTTTGTTGTTTTTATTTGAAATAACATTTTGGAAATTGTAACATCACAAGGATGAAACAAAGGGTTTGAATTTTGGTTTGAAATTCAAATAGAAAACAAAGGAAAACAAATGAAAACAGAGGAAAACAAATGGAAAACAAACAAAACAAATGCAATCCACATGATGCCATGATGCAAAACATGAAATAACAGACAGCAAACATTCTAAAGGCTATTTTTCAGACTTGGGATGTTACAGCGACAACATCAACAATGGTCCCGCTGCTGCACCAGCTCCTGTCCAGTATGTGTTCATGTCTTCTCTGTTCAATCTCATGTTTCAGATCCTACTAGAATTCCTTGTTCTAGCCTTTGGAGTAGATTTGTTTTCTCCAAATTCTATACTATGTATGCCTGTTGTCTACTATCTGAAAATTCATATGATTAAACTATGCATGCTCTTTGTCTACTCTCCGAAAATTCAAATGACTACTTTGACTATTGCAAGTGTAGTTCTGCTTTACCTACTGTTTCTAGTAATTAAATCATGTGGTAAATTGCTCATATTTCCAACAATCCAAAAACCTTATTATAGGCAATTTACCCCAACTGGATTTGCTGCGTCTATGAGGCCACCTGTGTTTGAGGGCACCAATTATAAGAGATGGCGCGTGAGAGCAGTTCTCTGGTTTCAATCCATGAACTGCTATGACGCCACTCTTGGCAAGCCTACGGGTGATCTTGACCCTCAACAGGAGGCAAACTATGAGAAAATGAATACCCTCTTTAAGCTTGCTCTGATCAGTGTTCTTGGAGATAACATTGTTGATGCTTATGCGTCATTTGACAATGGCAAGGATATGTGGGATGCACTTGAGGCAAAATTTGGTACCGCAGATGCTGGCACTGAACTGTATGTCATGGAGCAATTCTATGACTACAGGATGACTGATGAGCGCTCCGTGGTTGAGCAGGCTCATGAGATTCAGTCACTCGCCAAAGAACTTGAGCACTTCACTTGTGTGTTACCGGACAAGTTTATTGCCGGAGGCATCATTGCCAAACTTCCTGCCTCATGGAGGAGCTTTGCTACGTCTCTGAAGCACAAGAGACAGGAGTTTTCTGTCTCTAATCTCATCGGGACTCTTGATGTCGAAGAAAAGGCAAGAGCAAAGGACACACGTGCTCGAGGTGCTGATGGAAGTTCTAGTGCCAACCTGGTACAGAAGAGAAACTTCCAAACCCACAAGTTCAGAAACAAGAACAAGTTTGAGGGTAAAGGAAAGTTTGATGTGAAGAACAAGACACCACATTCTACCAACTTCAAGAAGAAGTATGAGAAGAAGTATGAGAAGAAGAAAGGAGTCTGCCATGTTTGCGGTGATCCTGAACACTGGGCTCCCAACTGCCCGAATCGCTTTGACAAGCGTCAACATGGGAAAGGCGGCAAGACCGTCAATGTTGTCATTGGTGATACTGAGATGAAGGACGCAGGGTACGGTATATTTCCTACTGTTCTTTCAGTATGTCATTCTCCTGATTGGTGGATTGATACGGGCGCCAATGTACATGTATGTTCTGATATTTCCATGTTCTCTTCTTATCAGGCAGCAGGAACTTCTTCCGTGCTGATGGGCAACGGCTCACATGCTTCTGTTCGCGGTGTTGGTACGGTCGATCTGAAGTTCTCTTCGGGGAAGACTGTACGACTGAAGAACGTGAACTATGTGCCCTCTATAAATAAGAATCTTGTTAGCGGTTCTCTTCTGTGTAGAGATGGCTACAAGCTTGTCTTTGAGTCGAATAAATTTGTAGTGTCCAAGTTTGGAACCTTTGTTGGTAAAGGATATGAATGTAGTGGTTTGTTTCGCTTGTCTTTGACTGATGTCTGTAATAACGTTGTAAACCATGTTTGCAACAATGAATCAAATTTATGGCATTCGCGTCTTTGTCACATCAGTTTTAGCTGCATGACACGACTATCCAAATTGAGCTTAATTCCCCACTTCACACCTATTAAGGGTTCTAAGTGCCGAGTGTGTGTGCAAGCTAAGCAACCTCGCAAGTCCCATAAAACTGCAGAGGCGAGGAATCTGGCACCACTAGAGCTCATACATTCTGATCTCTGTGAAATGAATGGTGTGTTAACAAAAGGTGGAAAGAAATATTTCATGACGTTAATTGATGACTCCACCAGATATTGTCATGTGTATCTTCTGAAATCAAAAGATGAAGCTTTGAGTTTCTTCAAAATTTATAAAGCTGAAGCAGAAAACCAACTTGATCGAAAGATTAAGAGGCTAAGGTCTGATCGGGGTGGAGAGTATTTTTCCAACGAGTTTGATTCCTTTTGTGCGGAACATGGTATAATTCATGAGAGGACGCCTCCCTATTCACCTCAGTCAAATGGGGTGGCTGAAAGAAAGAATCGTACTCTAACTGATTTGGTTAACGCCATGTTAGATACATCGGGTCTTTCCAAGGCATGGTGGGGGGAGGCTATTCTGACTGCGTGTCATGTCCTAAACCGAGTCCCTACAAAAGACAAAGAGATAACTCCATTTGAGGAATGGGAGAAGAAAAGATTAAAACTCTCTTACCTACGACCTTGGGTTGTTTGGCGTTAGTCAATATTCCATTCCCTAAGAAGCGCAAGGTTGGACCAAACACTGTGGATTGTGTTTTTCTGGGATATGCTTTTCATAGCATTGGCTATAGATTCTTGATCATAAAATCCGATGTGTCTGACATGCGTGTTGGTACAATTATGGAGTCAAATGATGCGACTTTCTTCGAAGACATTTTTCCTATGAAGGATATGTCTACCTCGTCACATCAGGAGATTCCTAATTCATCAAGTCAAGAATTAGTTCCACTTCCTGAACCTACCATTTCGATGGAACACGTTGAAAATCCTATGGAGGACAACAGTGAAACTCCCAAAAGAAGCAAGAGACAGAGGACTGCAAAGTCCTTTGGTAATGATTTCATTGTATACCTCGTGGATGATACTCCCAGTTCCATTTCAGAGGCCTATGCATCTCCAGATGCTGACTATTGGAAGGAAGCCGTCCGTAGTGAGATGGATTCCATTTTGGCTAATGGAACTTGGGAAATCACTGATCGTCCTTACGGGTGCAAACCTGTAGGATGCAAGTGGGTGTTCAAGAAGAAGCTTAGGCCTGATGGTACTATTGAGAAGTACAAGGCACGGCTTGTGGCCAAGGGTTATACTCAAAAGGAAGGTGAAGATTTCTTTGATACTTACTCACCTGTGGCACGCCTGACCACCATTCGAGTTCTACTTTCGCTGGCTGCTTCACATGGTCTTCTTGTTCATCAAATGGATGTTAAGACCGCTTTCCTAAATGGAGAGTTGGAAGAGGAAATTTACATGGACCAGCCAGATGGATTCGTGGTAGATGGTCAGGAAGGAAAGGTGTGCAAATTGCTGAAATCTTTATATGGCCTTAAACAAGCGCCTAAGCAGTGGCATGAGAAATTCGAAAGAACTTTGACTACAGCAGGTTTTGCTGTAAATGAAGCTGACAAATGTGTGTACTATCGCCATGGTGGGGGCGAAGGAGTCATTCTTTGTTTGTATGTTGATGACATACTAATCTTTGGAACTAACCTCAAAGTGATCGAAGAGGTTAAGAGTTTCCTATCTCACTGTTTTGAGATGAAAGATCTAGGAGTTGCTGATGTTATCCTTAACATCAAGTTACTGAGAGATGACAATGGTGGGATAACACTGCTTCAATCTCACTATGTTGAGAAGGTCTTGAGTCGTTTTGGGTATAGCGATTGCAAGCCTTCACCAACTCCATATGATCCCAGTGTGCTACTTCGTAAAAACAGAAGAATTGCAAAGGATCAACTTAGATACTCTCAGATTATTGGCTCGCTTATGTATTTAACTAGCGCTACGAGGCCTGACATCGCGTATGCTGTAAGCAAACTTAGCCGATTTGTTTCAAATCCGGGCGATGATCATTGGCGCGCTCTCGAGAGAATCATGCGCTATTTGAAAGGCACTGCGAGCTATGGGATTCACTATTCTGGGTACCCAAGGGTACTTGAGGGTTATAGTGATTCAAATTGGATATCTGACGCTGATGAGATAAAGGCCACGAGTGGATATATATTTACACTTGGTGGTGGGCGCTGTTTCTTGGAAGTCTTGCAAGCAGACCATCTTAACGAGGTCAACTATGGAAGCAGAACTCACAGCATTGGACACAGCCACTGTTGAAGCAGAGTGGCTGAGACAGCTCTTGATGGACTTACCTGTGGTTGAAAAACCTATACCCGCTATCCCGATGAACTGTGATAATCAAACTGTGATCATCAAAGTAAACAGTTCTAAGGACAATATGAAGTCATCAAGGCATGTGAAGAGGAGACTAAAATCTGTCAGAAAAATGAGAAACTCCGGAGTTATTGCATTGGATTATATCCATACATCTAAAAACTGGCAGACCCCTTCACAAAGGGTCTATCGCGTAACGTGATAGATAATGCATCGAAGGAGATGGGTATGAGACCCACAATATAAGTTGTTCACTGTGGCAACCCACTCTAATGTGATCGGAGATCCCGTGAATTAGAATTGGGAGACAAGCTGTTGATCAACTGAGAGGAGAGTATCCCTACTTTTTATACCACTCCATGAAGATGCAATACTCTCCTACTCTGCAAGGCAGGTTGATGTTTATCTTAATGTGTTCTAAGTGGCTTATTTAAGCAGAGATGTTGTCCTGCAGAACATCCTTTGAAGAACACACCTAGTGAGTCTGACTGTCAAACGTCGCAGTCCATGAGAGTTGGGTGCTCTCTAATAAACTCATGAAAGGTCAAGGAGTATGACGCATAAGCTCCACCCCGCGGGGAAGTCTTGCGGCAGCCTAGTATCGATCAAGGCTTTATGTGAAACTAGATTCGCAGAAAACTTGCAGTTCAAGGCGCAGTCCACTGTCCAAGTTGCTTACTAGTGTAGCATAGAGTTCTAGGTGGAAGTTCAACTTCACAGTCTCCACTAAGCATCGGTATATAAAACAATGTTTTGGAACCAAAGGCAAATTTCGTGTGCCTCTGGGATCTGGTGGGGGATTGTTGGAATTTTGGCCCAAATGGACCAGCCCATTTAATATTCCAGAAATTCCTAATAAATCCTAGAGGCCCACTTGGCCCATTCGTGTATGGCAAGAGGTGGGACAAATGTTTAGTCCCACATTGCTAGTTGAGTGGAAGTTTTACCTGTTTATAAGGGAGGGCTTTCCACTTGTTGTATGAGCATTAGAAAGAGATGACTACACGCGCGCTCCTCCTCCGCCGCCCGCCTCGCCACGCCTCGCCTCGTCACGACGCGCGCGCGCGCCGCGGGTTGCGGGAATGCCTCGAGCCGAGAGCCTCTCTCTCTCTTTATTTTGCCACACGCACGAATTAGAATATGAACAGGCACAGGAATCTGAAACGAAACGCTTTGCTAAGTGGGTTTTGATTACGGAGGCTGCTCAGCTTCGGCTGCTGCCTGTTTGCCTTCCCGACTCTTCGTTTCATCTTCTCGCGTGGCCTGTTCGGCTTCAGCTCTGTGCCTATAAAATCAGAGGTCGCTCCTCTCCAAAGGACACACAGCAATACACTGCCTTCTCGTTTCCAAGCCTTGCGCCACCGCCCAAGTCTTCCCCATCCTGGCCTGCGGCGTGCACCGCCGGTCGGGACAGTAGACCTCCGAAACTGCGCTACTTCGAGTCCTGTACGGGAGAAGGGCGATAAGGTTTTTGGGGAGCGCTCTGCGCGACTACTGGCTTCTTCATCACGGACGACAGCGACATCTTCCCGAACGACGACTTCTTCCCGGAAGTCGACGATCTCTTCGACGACATGGGCGACAACATCAACAATGGTCCCGCTGCTGCACCAGCTCCTGTCCAGTATGTGTTCATGTCTTCTCTGTTCAATCTCATGTTTCAGATCCTACTAGAATTCCTTGTTCTAGCCTTTGGAGTAGATTTGTTTTCTCCAAATTCTATACTATGTATGCCTGTTGTCTACTATCTGAAAATTCATATGATTAAACTATGCATGCTCTTTGTCTACTCTCCGAAAATTCAAATGACTACTTTGACTATTGCAAGTGTAGTTCTGCTTTACCTACTGTTTCTAGTAATTAAATCATGTGGTAAATTGCTCATATTTCCAACAATCCAAAAACCTTATTATAGGCAATTTACCCCAACTGGATTTGCTGCGTCTATGAGGCCACCTGTGTTTGAGGGCACCAATTATAAGAGATGGCGCGTGAGAGCAGTTCTCTGGTTTCAATCCATGAACTGCTATGACGCCACTCTTGGCAAGCCTACGGGTGATCTTGACCCTCAACAGGAGGCAAACTATGAGAAAATGAATACCCTCTTTAAGCTTGCTCTGATCAGTGTTCTTGGAGATAACATTGTTGATGCTTATGCGTCATTTGACAATGGCAAGGATATGTGGGATGCACTTGAGGCAAAATTTGGTACCGCAGATGCTGGCACTGAACTGTATGTCATGGAGCAATTCTATGACTACAGGATGACTGATGAGCGCTCCGTGGTTGAGCAGGCTCATGAGATTCAGTCACTCGCCAAAGAACTTGAGCACTTCACTTGTGTGTTACCGGACAAGTTTATTGCCGGAGGCATCATTGCCAAACTTCCTGCCTCATGGAGGAGCTTTGCTACGTCTCTGAAGCACAAGAGACAGGAGTTTTCTGTCTCTAATCTCATCGGGACTCTTGATGTCGAAGAAAAGGCAAGAGCAAAGGACACACGTGCTCGAGGTGCTGATGGAAGTTCTAGTGCCAACCTGGTACAGAAGAGAAACTTCCAAACCCACAAGTTCAGAAACAAGAACAAGTTTGAGGGTAAAGGAAAGTTTGATGTGAAGAACAAGACACCACATTCTACCAACTTCAAGAAGAAGTATGAGAAGAAGTATGAGAAGAAGAAAGGAGTCTGCCATGTTTGCGGTGATCCTGAACACTGGGCTCCCAACTGCCCGAATCGCTTTGACAAGCGTCAACATGGGAAAGGCGGCAAGACCGTCAATGTTGTCATTGGTGATACTGAGATGAAGGACGCAGGGTACGGTATATTTCCTACTGTTCTTTCAGTATGTCATTCTCCTGATTGGTGGATTGATACGGGCGCCAATGTACATGTATGTTCTGATATTTCCATGTTCTCTTCTTATCAGGCAGCAGGAACTTCTTCCGTGCTGATGGGCAACGGCTCACATGCTTCTGTTCGCGGTGTTGGTACGGTCGATCTGAAGTTCTCTTCGGGGAAGACTGTACGACTGAAGAACGTGAACTATGTGCCCTCTATAAATAAGAATCTTGTTAGCGGTTCTCTTCTGTGTAGAGATGGCTACAAGCTTGTCTTTGAGTCGAATAAATTTGTAGTGTCCAAGTTTGGAACCTTTGTTGGTAAAGGATATGAATGTAGTGGTTTGTTTCGCTTGTCTTTGACTGATGTCTGTAATAACGTTGTAAACCATGTTTGCAACAATGAATCAAATTTATGGCATTCGCGTCTTTGTCACATCAGTTTTAGCTGCATGACACGACTATCCAAATTGAGCTTAATTCCCCACTTCACACCTATTAAGGGTTCTAAGTGCCGAGTGTGTGTGCAAGCTAAGCAACCTCGCAAGTCCCATAAAACTGCAGAGGCGAGGAATCTGGCACCACTAGAGCTCATACATTCTGATCTCTGTGAAATGAATGGTGTGTTAACAAAAGGTGGAAAGAAATATTTCATGACGTTAATTGATGACTCCACCAGATATTGTCATGTGTATCTTCTGAAATCAAAAGATGAAGCTTTGAGTTTCTTCAAAATTTATAAAGCTGAAGCAGAAAACCAACTTGATCGAAAGATTAAGAGGCTAAGGTCTGATCGGGGTGGAGAGTATTTTTCCAACGAGTTTGATTCCTTTTGTGCGGAACATGGTATAATTCATGAGAGGACGCCTCCCTATTCACCTCAGTCAAATGGGGTGGCTGAAAGAAAGAATCGTACTCTAACTGATTTGGTTAACGCCATGTTAGATACATCGGGTCTTTCCAAGGCATGGTGGGGGGAGGCTATTCTGACTGCGTGTCATGTCCTAAACCGAGTCCCTACAAAAGACAAAGAGATAACTCCATTTGAGGAATGGGAGAAGAAAAGATTAAAACTCTCTTACCTACGACCTTGGGGTTGTTTGGCGTTAGTCAATATTCCATTCCCTAAGAAGCGCAAGGTTGGACCAAACACTGTGGATTGTGTTTTTCTGGGATATGCTTTTCATAGCATTGGCTATAGATTCTTGATCATAAAATCCGATGTGTCTGACATGCGTGTTGGTACAATTATGGAGTCAAATGATGCGACTTTCTTCGAAGACATTTTTCCTATGAAGGATATGTCTACCTCGTCACATCAGGAGATTCCTAATTCATCAAGTCAAGAATTAGTTCCACTTCCTGAACCTACCATTTCGATGGAACACGTTGAAAATCCTATGGAGGACAACAGTGAAACTCCCAAAAGAAGCAAGAGACAGAGGACTGCAAAGTCCTTTGGTAATGATTTCATTGTATACCTCGTGGATGATACTCCCAGTTCCATTTCAGAGGCCTATGCATCTCCAGATGCTGACTATTGGAAGGAAGCCGTCCGTAGTGAGATGGATTCCATTTTGGCTAATGGAACTTGGGAAATCACTGATCGTCCTTACGGGTGCAAACCTGTAGGATGCAAGTGGGTGTTCAAGAAGAAGCTTAGGCCTGATGGTACTATTGAGAAGTACAAGGCACGGCTTGTGGCCAAGGGTTATACTCAAAAGGAAGGTGAAGATTTCTTTGATACTTACTCACCTGTGGCACGCCTGACCACCATTCGAGTTCTACTTTCGCTGGCTGCTTCACATGGTCTTCTTGTTCATCAAATGGATGTTAAGACCGCTTTCCTAAATGGAGAGTTGGAAGAGGAAATTTACATGGACCAGCCAGATGGATTCGTGGTAGATGGTCAGGAAGGAAAGGTGTGCAAATTGCTGAAATCTTTATATGGCCTTAAACAAGCGCCTAAGCAGTGGCATGAGAAATTCGAAAGAACTTTGACTACAGCAGGTTTTGCTGTAAATGAAGCTGACAAATGTGTGTACTATCGCCATGGTGGGGGCGAAGGAGTCATTCTTTGTTTGTATGTTGATGACATACTAATCTTTGGAACTAACCTCAAAGTGATCGAAGAGGTTAAGAGTTTCCTATCTCACTGTTTTGAGATGAAAGATCTAGGAGTTGCTGATGTTATCCTTAACATCAAGTTACTGAGAGATGACAATGGTGGGATAACACTGCTTCAATCTCACTATGTTGAGAAGGTCTTGAGTCGTTTTGGGTATAGCGATTGCAAGCCTTCACCAACTCCATATGATCCCAGTGTGCTACTTCGTAAAAACAGAAGAATTGCAAAGGATCAACTTAGATACTCTCAGATTATTGGCTCGCTTATGTATTTAACTAGCGCTACGAGGCCTGACATCGCGTATGCTGTAAGCAAACTTAGCCGATTTGTTTCAAATCCGGGCGATGATCATTGGCGCGCTCTCGAGAGAATCATGCGCTATTTGAAAGGCACTGCGAGCTATGGGATTCACTATTCTGGGTACCCAAGGGTACTTGAGGGTTATAGTGATTCAAATTGGATATCTGACGCTGATGAGATAAAGGCCACGAGTGGATATATATTTACACTTGGTGGTGGCGCTGTTTCTTGGAAGTCTTGCAAGCAGACCATCTTAACGAGGTCAACTATGGAAGCAGAACTCACAGCATTGGACACAGCCACTGTTGAAGCAGAGTGGCTGAGACAGCTCTTGATGGACTTACCTGTGGTTGAAAAACCTATACCCGCTATCCCGATGAACTGTGATAATCAAACTGTGATCATCAAAGTAAACAGTTCTAAGGACAATATGAAGTCATCAAGGCATGTGAAGAGGAGACTAAAATCTGTCAGAAAAATGAGAAACTCCGGAGTTATTGCATTGGATTATATCCATACATCTAAAAACTTGGCAGACCCCTTCACAAAGGGTCTATCGCGTAACGTGATAGATAATGCATCGAAGGAGATGGGTATGAGACCCACAATATAAGTTGTTCACTGTGGCAACCCACTCTATGTGATCGGAGATCCCGTGAATTAGAATTGGGAGACAAGCTGTTGATCAACTGAGAGGAGAGTATCCCTACTTTTTATACCACTCCATGAAGATGCAATACTCTCCTACTCTGCAAGGCAGGTTGATGTTTATCTTAATGTGTTCTAAGTGGCTTATTTAAGCAGAGATGTTGTCCTGCAGAACATCCTTTGAAGAACACACCTATGTGAGTCTGACTGTCAAACGTCGCAGTCCATGAGAGTTGGGTGCTCTCTAATAAACTCATGAAAGGTCAAGGAGTATGACGCATAAGCTCCACCCGCGGGGAAGTCTTGCGGCAGCCTAGTATCGATCAAGGCTTTATGTGAAACTAGATTCGCAGAAAACTTGCAGTTCAAGGCGCAGTCCACTGTCCAAGTTGCTTACTAGTGTAGCATAGAGTTCTAGGTGGAAGTTCAACTTCACAGTCTCCACTAAGCATCGGTATATAAAACAATGTTTTGGAACCAAAGGCAAATTTCGTGTGCCTCTGGGATCTGGTGGGGGATTGTTGGAATTTTGGCCCAAATGGACCAGCCCATTTAATATTCCAGAAATTCCTAATAAATCCTAGAGGCCCACTTGGCCCATTCGTGTATGGCAAGAGGTGGGACAAATGTTTAGTCCCACATTGCTAGTTGAGTGGAAGTTTTACCTGTTTATAAGGGAGGGCTTTCCACTTGTTGTATGAGCATTAGAAAGAGATGACTACACGCGCGCTCCTCCTCCGCCGCCCGCCTCGCCACGCCTCGCCTCGTCACGACGCGCGCGCGCGCCGCGGGTTGCGGGAATGCCTCGAGCCGAGAGCCTCTCTCTCTCTTTATTTTGCCACACGCACGAATTAGAATATGAACAGGCACAGGAATCTGAAACGAAACGCTTTGCTAAGTGGGTTTTGATTACGGAGGCTGCTCAGCTTCGGCTGCTGCCTGTTTGCCTTCCCGACTCTTCGTTTCATCTTCTCGCGTGGCCTGTTCGGCTTCAGCTCTGTGCCTATAAAATCAGAGGTCGCTCCTCTCCAAAGGACACACAGCAATACACTGCCTTCTCGTTTCCAAGCCTTGCGCCACCGCCCAAGTCTTCCCCATCCTGGCCTGCGGCGTGCACCGCCGGTCGGGACAGTAGACCTCCGAAACTGCGCTACTTCGAGTCCTGTACGGGAGAAGGGCGATAAGGTTTTTGGGGAGCGCTCTGCGCGACTACTGGCTTCTTCATCACGGACGACAGCGACATCTTCCCGAACGACGACTTCTTCCCGGAAGTCGACGATCTCTTCGACGACATGGGCGACAACATCAACAATGGTCCCGCTGCTGCACCAGCTCCTGTCCAGTATGTGTTCATGTCTTCTCTGTTCAATCTCATGTTTCAGATCCTACTAGAATTCCTTGTTCTAGCCTTTGGAGTAGATTTGTTTTCTCCAAATTCTATACTATGTATGCCTGTTGTCTACTATCTGAAAATTCATATGATTAAACTATGCATGCTCTTTGTCTACTCTCCGAAAATTCAAATGACTACTTTGACTATTGCAAGTGTAGTTCTGCTTTACCTACTGTTTCTAGTAATTAAATCATGTGGTAAATTGCTCATATTTCCAACAATCCAAAAACCTTATTATAGGCAATTTACCCCAACTGGATTTGCTGCGTCTATGAGGCCACCTGTGTTTGAGGGCACCAATTATAAGAGATGGCGCGTGAGAGCAGTTCTCTGGTTTCAATCCATGAACTGCTATGACGCCACTCTTGGCAAGCCTACGGGTGATCTTGACCCTCAACAGGAGGCAAACTATGAGAAAATGAATACCCTCTTTAAGCTTGCTCTGATCAGTGTTCTTGGAGATAACATTGTTGATGCTTATGCGTCATTTGACAATGGCAAGGATATGTGGGATGCACTTGAGGCAAAATTTGGTACCGCAGATGCTGGCACTGAACTGTATGTCATGGAGCAATTCTATGACTACAGGATGACTGATGAGCGCTCCGTGGTTGAGCAGGCTCATGAGATTCAGTCACTCGCCAAAGAACTTGAGCACTTCACTTGTGTGTTACCGGACAAGTTTATTGCCGGAGGCATCATTGCCAAACTTCCTGCCTCATGGAGGAGCTTTGCTACGTCTCTGAAGCACAAGAGACAGGAGTTTTCTGTCTCTAATCTCATCGGGACTCTTGATGTCGAAGAAAAGGCAAGAGCAAAGGACACACGTGCTCGAGGTGCTGATGGAAGTTCTAGTGCCAACCTGGTACAGAAGAGAAACTTCCAAACCCACAAGTTCAGAAACAAGAACAAGTTTGAGGGTAAAGGAAAGTTTGATGTGAAGAACAAGACACCACATTCTACCAACTTCAAGAAGAAGTATGAGAAGAAGTATGAGAAGAAGAAAGGAGTCTGCCATGTTTGCGGTGATCCTGAACACTGGGCTCCCAACTGCCCGAATCGCTTTGACAAGCGTCAACATGGGAAAGGCGGCAAGACCGTCAATGTTGTCATTGGTGATACTGAGATGAAGGACGCAGGGTACGGTATATTTCCTACTGTTCTTTCAGTATGTCATTCTCCTGATTGGTGGATTGATACGGGCGCCAATGTACATGTATGTTCTGATATTTCCATGTTCTCTTCTTATCAGGCAGCAGGAACTTCTTCCGTGCTGATGGGCAACGGCTCACATGCTTCTGTTCGCGGTGTTGGTACGGTCGATCTGAAGTTCTCTTCGGGGAAGACTGTACGACTGAAGAACGTGAACTATGTGCCCTCTATAAATAAGAATCTTGTTAGCGGTTCTCTTCTGTGTAGAGATGGCTACAAGCTTGTCTTTGAGTCGAATAAATTTGTAGTGTCCAAGTTTGGAACCTTTGTTGGTAAAGGATATGAATGTAGTGGTTTGTTTCGCTTGTCTTTGACTGATGTCTGTAATAACGTTGTAAACCATGTTTGCAACAATGAATCAAATTTATGGCATTCGCGTCTTTGTCACATCAGTTTTAGCTGCATGACACGACTATCCAAATTGAGCTTAATTCCCCACTTCACACCTATTAAGGGTTCTAAGTGCCGAGTGTGTGTGCAAGCTAAGCAACCTCGCAAGTCCCATAAAACTGCAGAGGCGAGGAATCTGGCACCACTAGAGCTCATACATTCTGATCTCTGTGAAATGAATGGTGTGTTAACAAAAGGTGGAAAGAAATATTTCATGACGTTAATTGATGACTCCACCAGATATTGTCATGTGTATCTTCTGAAATCAAAAGATGAAGCTTTGAGTTTCTTCAAAATTTATAAAGCTGAAGCAGAAAACCAACTTGATCGAAAGATTAAGAGGCTAAGGTCTGATCGGGGTGGAGAGTATTTTTCCAACGAGTTTGATTCCTTTTGTGCGGAACATGGTATAATTCATGAGAGGACGCCTCCCTATTCACCTCAGTCAAATGGGGTGGCTGAAAGAAAGAATCGTACTCTAACTGATTTGGTTAACGCCATGTTAGATACATCGGGTCTTTCCAAGGCATGGTGGGGGGAGGCTATTCTGACTGCGTGTCATGTCCTAAACCGAGTCCCTACAAAAGACAAAGAGATAACTCCATTTGAGGAATGGGAGAAGAAAAGATTAAAACTCTCTTACCTACGACCTTGGGGTTGTTTGGCGTTAGTCAATATTCCATTCCCTAAGAAGCGCAAGGTTGGACCAAACACTGTGGATTGTGTTTTTCTGGGATATGCTTTTCATAGCATTGGCTATAGATTCTTGATCATAAAATCCGATGTGTCTGACATGCGTGTTGGTACAATTATGGAGTCAAATGATGCGACTTTCTTCGAAGACATTTTTCCTATGAAGGATATGTCTACCTCGTCACATCAGGAGATTCCTAATTCATCAAGTCAAGAATTAGTTCCACTTCCTGAACCTACCATTTCGATGGAACACGTTGAAAATCCTATGGAGGACAACAGTGAAACTCCCAAAAGAAGCAAGAGACAGAGGACTGCAAAGTCCTTTGGTAATGATTTCATTGTATACCTCGTGGATGATACTCCCAGTTCCATTTCAGAGGCCTATGCATCTCCAGATGCTGACTATTGGAAGGAAGCCGTCCGTAGTGAGATGGATTCCATTTTGGCTAATGGAACTTGGGAAATCACTGATCGTCCTTACGGGTGCAAACCTGTAGGATGCAAGTGGGTGTTCAAGAAGAAGCTTAGGCCTGATGGTACTATTGAGAAGTACAAGGCACGGCTTGTGGCCAAGGGTTATACTCAAAAGGAAGGTGAAGATTTCTTTGATACTTACTCACCTGTGGCACGCCTGACCACCATTCGAGTTCTACTTTCGCTGGCTGCTTCACATGGTCTTCTTGTTCATCAAATGGATGTTAAGACCGCTTTCCTAAATGGAGAGTTGGAAGAGGAAATTTACATGGACCAGCCAGATGGATTCGTGGTAGATGGTCAGGAAGGAAAGGTGTGCAAATTGCTGAAATCTTTATATGGCCTTAAACAAGCGCCTAAGCAGTGGCATGAGAAATTCGAAAGAACTTTGACTACAGCAGGTTTTGCTGTAAATGAAGCTGACAAATGTGTGTACTATCGCCATGGTGGGGGCGAAGGAGTCATTCTTTGTTTGTATGTTGATGACATACTAATCTTTGGAACTAACCTCAAAGTGATCGAAGAGGTTAAGAGTTTCCTATCTCACTGTTTTGAGATGAAAGATCTAGGAGTTGCTGATGTTATCCTTAACATCAAGTTACTGAGAGATGACAATGGTGGGATAACACTGCTTCAATCTCACTATGTTGAGAAGGTCTTGAGTCGTTTTGGGTATAGCGATTGCAAGCCTTCACCAACTCCATATGATCCCAGTGTGCTACTTCGTAAAAACAGAAGAATTGCAAAGGATCAACTTAGATACTCTCAGATTATTGGCTCGCTTATGTATTTAACTAGCGCTACGAGGCCTGACATCGCGTATGCTGTAAGCAAACTTAGCCGATTTGTTTCAAATCCGGGCGATGATCATTGGCGCGCTCTCGAGAGAATCATGCGCTATTTGAAAGGCACTGCGAGCTATGGGATTCACTATTCTGGGTACCCAAGGGTACTTGAGGGTTATAGTGATTCAAATTGGATATCTGACGCTGATGAGATAAAGGCCACGAGTGGATATATATTTACACTTGGTGGTGGCGCTGTTTCTTGGAAGTCTTGCAAGCAGACCATCTTAACGAGGTCAACTATGGAAGCAGAACTCACAGCATTGGACACAGCCACTGTTGAAGCAGAGTGGCTGAGACAGCTCTTGATGGACTTACCTGTGGTTGAAAAACCTATACCCGCTATCCCGATGAACTGTGATAATCAAACTGTGATCATCAAAGTAAACAGTTCTAAGGACAATATGAAGTCATCAAGGCATGTGAAGAGGAGACTAAAATCTGTCAGAAAAATGAGAAACTCCGGAGTTATTGCATTGGATTATATCCATACATCTAAAAACTTGGCAGACCCCTTCACAAAGGGTCTATCGCGTAACGTGATAGATAATGCATCGAAGGAGATGGGTATGAGACCCACAATATAAGTTGTTCACTGTGGCAACCCACTCTATGTGATCGGAGATCCCGTGAATTAGAATTGGGAGACAAGCTGTTGATCAACTGAGAGGAGAGTATCCCTACTTTTTATACCACTCCATGAAGATGCAATACTCTCCTACTCTGCAAGGCAGGTTGATGTTTATCTTAATGTGTTCTAAGTGGCTTATTTAAGCAGAGATGTTGTCCTGCAGAACATCCTTTGAAGAACACACCTATGTGAGTCTGACTGTCAAACGTCGCAGTCCATGAGAGTTGGGTGCTCTCTAATAAACTCATGAAAGGTCAAGGAGTATGACGCATAAGCTCCACCCGCGGGGAAGTCTTGCGGCAGCCTAGTATCGATCAAGGCTTTATGTGAAACTAGATTCGCAGAAAACTTGCAGTTCAAGGCGCAGTCCACTGTCCAAGTTGCTTACTAGTGTAGCATAGAGTTCTAGGTGGAAGTTCAACTTCACAGTCTCCACTAAGCATCGGTATATAAAACAATGTTTTGGAACCAAAGGCAAATTTCGTGTGCCTCTGGGATCTGGTGGGGGATTGTTGGAATTTTGGCCCAAATGGACCAGCCCATTTAATATTCCAGAAATTCCTAATAAATCCTAGAGGCCCACTTGGCCCATTCGTGTATGGCAAGAGGTGGGACAAATGTTTAGTCCCACATTGCTAGTTGAGTGGAAGTTTTACCTGTTTATAAGGGAGGGCTTTCCACTTGTTGTATGAGCATTAGAAAGAGATGACTACACGCGCGCTCCTCCTCCGCCGCCCGCCTCGCCACGCCTCGCCTCGTCACGACGCGCGCGCGCGCCGCGGGTTGCGGGAATGCCTCGAGCCGAGAGCCTCTCTCTCTCTTTATTTTGCCACACGCACGAATTAGAATATGAACAGGCACAGGAATCTGAAACGAAACGCTTTGCTAAGTGGGTTTTGATTACGGAGGCTGCTCAGCTTCGGCTGCTGCCTGTTTGCCTTCCCGACTCTTCGTTTCATCTTCTCGCGTGGCCTGTTCGGCTTCAGCTCTGTGCCTATAAAATCAGAGGTCGCTCCTCTCCAAAGGACACACAGCAATACACTGCCTTCTCGTTTCCAAGCCTTGCGCCACCGCCCAAGTCTTCCCCATCCTGGCCTGCGGCGTGCACCGCCGGTCGGGACAGTAGACCTCCGAAACTGCGCTACTTCGAGTCCTGTACGGGAGAAGGGCGATAAGGTTTTTGGGGAGCGCTCTGCGCGACTACTGGCTTCTTCATCACGGACGACAGCGACATCTTCCCGAACGACGACTTCTTCCCGGAAGTCGACGATCTCTTCGACGACATGGGCGACAACATCAACAATGGTCCCGCTGCTGCACCAGCTCCTGTCCAGTATGTGTTCATGTCTTCTCTGTTCAATCTCATGTTTCAGATCCTACTAGAATTCCTTGTTCTAGCCTTTGGAGTAGATTTGTTTTCTCCAAATTCTATACTATGTATGCCTGTTGTCTACTATCTGAAAATTCATATGATTAAACTATGCATGCTCTTTGTCTACTCTCCGAAAATTCAAATGACTACTTTGACTATTGCAAGTGTAGTTCTGCTTTACCTACTGTTTCTAGTAATTAAATCATGTGGTAAATTGCTCATATTTCCAACAATCCAAAAACCTTATTATAGGCAATTTACCCCAACTGGATTTGCTGCGTCTATGAGGCCACCTGTGTTTGAGGGCACCAATTATAAGAGATGGCGCGTGAGAGCAGTTCTCTGGTTTCAATCCATGAACTGCTATGACGCCACTCTTGGCAAGCCTACGGGTGATCTTGACCCTCAACAGGAGGCAAACTATGAGAAAATGAATACCCTCTTTAAGCTTGCTCTGATCAGTGTTCTTGGAGATAACATTGTTGATGCTTATGCGTCATTTGACAATGGCAAGGATATGTGGGATGCACTTGAGGCAAAATTTGGTACCGCAGATGCTGGCACTGAACTGTATGTCATGGAGCAATTCTATGACTACAGGATGACTGATGAGCGCTCCGTGGTTGAGCAGGCTCATGAGATTCAGTCACTCGCCAAAGAACTTGAGCACTTCACTTGTGTGTTACCGGACAAGTTTATTGCCGGAGGCATCATTGCCAAACTTCCTGCCTCATGGAGGAGCTTTGCTACGTCTCTGAAGCACAAGAGACAGGAGTTTTCTGTCTCTAATCTCATCGGGACTCTTGATGTCGAAGAAAAGGCAAGAGCAAAGGACACACGTGCTCGAGGTGCTGATGGAAGTTCTAGTGCCAACCTGGTACAGAAGAGAAACTTCCAAACCCACAAGTTCAGAAACAAGAACAAGTTTGAGGGTAAAGGAAAGTTTGATGTGAAGAACAAGACACCACATTCTACCAACTTCAAGAAGAAGTATGAGAAGAAGTATGAGAAGAAGAAAGGAGTCTGCCATGTTTGCGGTGATCCTGAACACTGGGCTCCCAACTGCCCGAATCGCTTTGACAAGCGTCAACATGGGAAAGGCGGCAAGACCGTCAATGTTGTCATTGGTGATACTGAGATGAAGGACGCAGGGTACGGTATATTTCCTACTGTTCTTTCAGTATGTCATTCTCCTGATTGGTGGATTGATACGGGCGCCAATGTACATGTATGTTCTGATATTTCCATGTTCTCTTCTTATCAGGCAGCAGGAACTTCTTCCGTGCTGATGGGCAACGGCTCACATGCTTCTGTTCGCGGTGTTGGTACGGTCGATCTGAAGTTCTCTTCGGGGAAGACTGTACGACTGAAGAACGTGAACTATGTGCCCTCTATAAATAAGAATCTTGTTAGCGGTTCTCTTCTGTGTAGAGATGGCTACAAGCTTGTCTTTGAGTCGAATAAATTTGTAGTGTCCAAGTTTGGAACCTTTGTTGGTAAAGGATATGAATGTAGTGGTTTGTTTCGCTTGTCTTTGACTGATGTCTGTAATAACGTTGTAAACCATGTTTGCAACAATGAATCAAATTTATGGCATTCGCGTCTTTGTCACATCAGTTTTAGCTGCATGACACGACTATCCAAATTGAGCTTAATTCCCCACTTCACACCTATTAAGGGTTCTAAGTGCCGAGTGTGTGTGCAAGCTAAGCAACCTCGCAAGTCCCATAAAACTGCAGAGGCGAGGAATCTGGCACCACTAGAGCTCATACATTCTGATCTCTGTGAAATGAATGGTGTGTTAACAAAAGGTGGAAAGAAATATTTCATGACGTTAATTGATGACTCCACCAGATATTGTCATGTGTATCTTCTGAAATCAAAAGATGAAGCTTTGAGTTTCTTCAAAATTTATAAAGCTGAAGCAGAAAACCAACTTGATCGAAAGATTAAGAGGCTAAGGTCTGATCGGGGTGGAGAGTATTTTTCCAACGAGTTTGATTCCTTTTGTGCGGAACATGGTATAATTCATGAGAGGACGCCTCCCTATTCACCTCAGTCAAATGGGGTGGCTGAAAGAAAGAATCGTACTCTAACTGATTTGGTTAACGCCATGTTAGATACATCGGGTCTTTCCAAGGCATGGTGGGGGGAGGCTATTCTGACTGCGTGTCATGTCCTAAACCGAGTCCCTACAAAAGACAAAGAGATAACTCCATTTGAGGAATGGGAGAAGAAAAGATTAAAACTCTCTTACCTACGACCTTGGGGTTGTTTGGCGTTAGTCAATATTCCATTCCCTAAGAAGCGCAAGGTTGGACCAAACACTGTGGATTGTGTTTTTCTGGGATATGCTTTTCATAGCATTGGCTATAGATTCTTGATCATAAAATCCGATGTGTCTGACATGCGTGTTGGTACAATTATGGAGTCAAATGATGCGACTTTCTTCGAAGACATTTTTCTATGAAGGATATGTCTACCTCGTCACATCAGGAGATTCCTAATTCATCAAGTCAAGAATTAGTTCACTTCCTGAACCTACCATTTCGATGGAACACGTTGAAAATCCTATGGAGGACAACAGTGAAACTCCCAAAAGAAGCAAGAGACAGAGGACTGCAAAGTCCTTTGGTAATGATTTCATTGTATACCTCGTGGATGATACTCCCAGTTCCATTTCAGAGGCCTATGCATCTCCAGATGCTGACTATTGGAAGGAAGCCGTCCGTAGTGAGATGGATTCCATTTTGGCTAATGGAACTTGGGAAATCACTGATCGTCCTTACGGGTGCAAACCTGTAGGATGCAAGTGGGTGTTCAAGAAGAAGCTTAGGCCTGATGGTACTATTGAGAAGTACAAGGCACGGCTTGTGGCCAAGGGTTATACTCAAAAGGAAGGTGAAGATTTCTTTGATACTTACTCACCTGTGGCACGCCTGACCACCATTCGAGTTCTACTTTCGCTGGCTGCTTCACATGGTCTTCTTGTTCATCAAATGGATGTTAAGACCGCTTTCCTAAATGGAGAGTTGGAAGAGGAAATTTACATGGACCAGCCAGATGGATTCGTGGTAGATGGTCAGGAAGGAAAGGTTGTGCAAATTGCTGAAATCTTTATATGGCCTTAAACAAGCGCCTAAGCAGTGGCATGAGAAATTCGAAAGAACTTTGACTACAGCAGGTTTTGCTGTAAATGAAGCTGACAAATGTGTGTACTATCGCCATGGTGGGGGCGAAGGAGTCATTCTTTGTTTGTATGTTGATGACATACTAATCTTTGGAACTAACCTCAAAGTGATCGAAGAGGTTAAGAGTTTCCTATCTCACTGTTTTGAGATGAAAGATCTAGGAGTTGCTGATGTTATCCTTAACATCAAGTTACTGAGAGATGACAATGGTGGGATAACACTGCTTCAATCTCACTATGTTGAGAAGGTCTTGAGTCGTTTTGGGTATAGCGATTGCAAGCCTTCACCAACTCCATATGATCCCAGTGTGCTACTTCGTAAAAACAGAAGAATTGCAAAGGATCAACTTAGATACTCTCAGATTATTGGCTCGCTTATGTATTTAACTAGCGCTACGAGGCCTGACATCGCGTATGCTGTAAGCAAACTTAGCCGATTTGTTTCAAATCCGGGCGATGATCATTGGCGCGCTCTCGAGAGAATCATGCGCTATTGAAAGGCACAGCGAGCTATGGGATTCACTATCTGGGTACCCAAGGGGTACTTGAGGGTTATAGTGATTCAAATTGGATACTGACGCTGATGAGATAAAGGCCACGAGTGGATATATATTTACACTTGGTGGTGGCGCTGTTTCTTGGAAGTCTTGCAAGCAGACCATCTTAACGAGGTCAACTATGGAAGCAGAACTCACAGCATTGGACACAGCCACTGTTGAAGCAGAGTGGCTGAGACAGCTCTTGATGGACTTACCTGTGGTTGAAAAACCTATACCCGCTATCCCGATGAACTGTGATAATCAAACTGTGATCATCAAAGTAAACAGTTCTAAGGACAATATGAAATCATCAAGGCATGTGAAGAGGAGACTAAAATCTGTCAGAAAAATGAGAAACTCCGGAGTTATTGCATTGGATTATATCCATACATCTAAAAACTTGGCAGACCCCTTCACAAAGGGTCTATCGCGTAACGTGATAGATAATGCATCGAAGGAGATGGGTATGAGACCCACAATATAAGTTGTTCACTGTGGCAACCCACTCTATGTGATCGGAGATCCCGTGAATTAGAATCGGGAGACAAGCTGTTGATCAACTGAGAGGAGAGTATCCCTACTTTTTATACCACTCCATGAAGATGCAATACTCTCCTACTCTGCAAGGCAGGTTGATGTTTATCTTAATGTGTTCTAAGTGGCTTATTTAAGCAGAGATGTTGTCCTGCAGAACATCTTTTGAAGAACACACCTATGTGAGTCTGACTGTCAAACGTCGCAGTCCATGAGAGTTGGGTGCTCTCTAATAAACTCATGAAAGGTCAAGGAGTATGACGCATAAGCTCCACCCGCGGGGAAGTCCTGCGGCAGCCTAGTATCGATCAAGGCTTTATGTGAAACTAGATTCGCAGAAAACTTGCAGTTCAAGGCGCAGTCCACTGTCCAAGTTGCTTACTAGTGTAGCATAGAGTTCTAGGTGGAAGTTCAACTTCACAGTCTCCACTGAAGCATCGGTATATAAAACAATGTTTTGGAACCAAAGGCAAATTTCGTGTGCCTCTGGGATCTGGTGGGGGATTGTTGGAATTTTGGCCCAAATGGACCAGCCCATTTAATATTTCCAGAAATTCCTAATAAATCCTAGAGGCCCACTTGGCCCATTCGTGTATGGCAAGAGGTGGGACAAATGTTTAGTCCCACATTGCTAGTTGAGTGGAAGTTTTACTTGTTTATAAGGGAGGACTTTCCACTTGTTGTATGAGCATGAGAAAGAGATGACTACACGCGCGCTCCTCCTCCGCCGCCCGCCTCGTCACGACGCGCGCGCGCGCCGCGGGTTGCGGGAATGCCTCGAGCCGAGAGCCTCTCTCTCTCTTTATTTTGCCACACGCACGAATTAGAATATGAACAGGCGCAAGAATCTGAAACGCTTTGCTAAGTGGGTTTTGATTACGGAGGCTGCTCAGCTTCGGCTGCTGCCTGTTTGCCTTCCCGACTCTTCGTTTCATCTTCTCGCGTGGCCTGTTCGGCTCCTGCTCTGTGCCTATAAAACCAGAGGTCGCTCCTCTCCAGAGACACGCACAACAGATACACTGCCTTCTCGTTTCCAGAGCCTTGCGCCGCCGCTCAAGTCTTCCCCATCCTGGCCTGCGGCGTGCACCGCCGGTCGGGACAGTAGGCCTCCGAAACTGCGCTACTTCGAGTCCTGTACGGGAGAAGGGCGATAAGGTTTTTGGGGAGCGCTCTGCGCGACTACTGCCTTCTTCATCACGGACGACAACGACATCTTCCCGAACGACGACTTCTTCCCGGAAGTCGACGATCTCTTCGACGATATGGCCGACAACGTCAACAATGGTCCCGCTGCTGCACCAGCTCCTGTCCAGTATGTGCTCATGCCTTCTCTGTTCATTCTCATGTTTCAGATCCTACTAGAGTTCCTACTTCTAGCTTTTGGAGTAGATTTATTTTCCTCAGATTCTAGACTATGCATGCCTTTTGCCTACTCTCTAGAAATTCAGATGATTAAACTATGCATGCCTTTTGTCTACTCTCTGAAAATTCAAATGACTAGTTTGACTATTGCAATTGTAGTTTTGCTTTACCTACTGTTTCTATTAATTAAATTAAGTGGTAAATTGCTCATATTTCCAACAATCCAAAAACCTTATTATAGGCAATTTACCCCAACTGGATTTGCTGCGTCTATGAGGCCACCTGTGTTTGAGGGCGCCAATTATAAGAGATGGCGCGTGAGAGCAGTTCTCTGGTTTCAATCCATGAACTGCTATGACGCCACTCTTGGCAAGCCTACGGGTGATCTCGACCCTCAACAGGAGGCAAACTATGAGAAAATGAATACCCTCTTTAAGCTTGCTCTGATCAGTGTTCTTGGAGATAACATTGTTGATGCTTATGCGTCATTTGACAATGGCAAGGATATGTGGGATGCACTTGAGGCAAAATTTGGTACCTCAGATGCTGGCACTGAACTGTATGTCATGGAGCAATTCTATGACTACAGGATGACTGATGAGCGCTCCGTGGTTGAGCAAGCTCATGAGATTCAGTCACTCGCCAAAGAACTTGAGCACTTCACTTGTGTGTTACCGGACAAGTTTATTGCCGGAGGCATCATTGCCAAACTTCCTGCCTCATGGAGGAGCTTTGCTACGTCTCTGAAGCACAAGAGACAGGAGTTTTCTGTCTCGAATCTCATTGGGACTCTTGATGTCGAAGAAAAGGCAAGAGCAAAGGACACACGTGCTCGAGGTGCTGATGGAAGTTCTAGTGCCAACTTGGTACAGAAGAGAAACTTCCAAACCCACAAGTTCAGAAACAAGAACAAGTTTGAGGGTAAAGGAAAGTTTGATGTGAAGAACAAGACACCACATTCTACCAACTTCAAGAAGAAGTATGAGAAGAAGAAAGGAGTCTGCCATGTTTGCGGTGATCCTGAACACTGGGCTCCCAACTGCCCGAATCGCTTTGACAAGCGTCAACATGGGAAAGGCGGCAAGACCGTCAATGTTGTCATTGGTGATACTGAGATGAAGGACGCAGGGTACGGTATATTTCCTACTGTTCTTTCAGTATGTCATTCTCCTGATTGGTGGATTGATACGGGCGCCAATGTACATGTATGTTCTGATATTTCCATGTTCTCTTCTTATCAGGCAGCAGGAACTTCTTCCGTGCTGATGGGCAACGGCTCACATGCTTCTGTTCGCGGTGTTGGTACGGTCGATCTGAAGTTCTCTTCGGGGAAGACTGTGCGACTGAAGAACGTGAATTATGTGCCCTCTATAAATAAGAATCTTGTTAGCGGTTCTCTTCTGTGTAGAGATGGCTACAAGCTTGTCTTTGAGTCGAATAAATTTGTAGTGTCCAAGTTTGGAACCTTTGTTGGTAAAGGATATGAATGTGGTGGTTTGTTTCGCTTATCTTTGACTGATGTCTGTAATAACGTTGTAAACCATGTTTGCAACAATGAATCAAATTTATGGCATTCACGTCTTTGTCACATCAGTTTTAGCTGCATGACACGACTATCCAAATTGAGCTTAATTCCCCACTTCACACCTATTAAGGGTTCTAAGTGCCGAGTGTGTGTGCAAGCTAAGCAACCTCGCAAGTCCCATAAAACTGCAGAGGCGAGGAATCTGGCACCACTAGAGCTCATACATTCTGATCTCTGTGAAATGAATGGTGTGTTAACAAAAGGTGGAAAGAAATATTTCATGACGTTAATTGATGACTCCACCAGATATTGTCATGTGTATCTTCTGAAATCAAAAGATGAAGCTTTGAGTTTCTTCAAAATCTATAAAGCTGAAGCAGAAAACCAACTTGATCGAAAGATTAAGAGGCTAAGGTCTGATCGGGGTGGAGAGTATTTTTCCAACGAGTTTGATTCCTTTTGTGCGGAACATGGTATAATTCATGAGAGGACGCCTCCCTATTCACCTCAGTCAAATGGGGTGGCTGAAAGAAAGAACCGTACTCTAACTGATTTGGTTAACGCCATGTTAGATACATCGGGTCTTTCCAAGGCATGGTGGGGGGAGGCTATTATGACTGCATGTCATGTCCTAAACCGAGTCCCTACAAAAGACAAAGAGATAACTCCATTTGAGGAATGGGAGAAGAAAAGATTAAAACTCTCTTACCTACGACCTTGGGGTTGTTTGGCGTTAGTCAATATTCCATTCCCTAAGAAGCGCAAGGTTGGACCAAACACTGTGGATTGTGTTTTTCTGGGATATGCTTTTCATAGCATTGGCTATAGATTCTTGGTCATAAAATCCGATGTGTCTGACATGCGTGTTGGTACAATTATGGAGTCAAATGATGCGACTTTCTTTGAGGACATTTTTCCTATGAAGGATATGTCTACCTCTTCACATCAGGAGATTCCTAATTCATCAAGTCAAGAATTAGTTCCACTTCCTGAACCTACCATTTCGATGGAACACGTTGAAAATCCTATGGAGGACAACAGTGAAACTCCCAAAAGAAGCAAGAGACAGAGGACTGCAAAGTCCTTTGGTAATGATTTCATTGTATACCTCGTGGATGATACTCCCAGTTCCATTTCAGAGGCCTATGCATCTCCAGATGCTGACTATTGGAAGGAAGCCGTCCGTAGTGAGATGGATTCCATTTTGGCTAATGGAACTTGGGAAATCACTGATCGTCCTTACGGGTGCAAACCTGTAGGATGCAAGTGGGTGTTCAAGAAGAAGCTTAGGCCTGATGGTACTATTGAGAAGTACAAGGCACGGCTTGTGGCCAAGGGTTATACTCAAAAGGAAGGTGAAGATTTCTTTGATACTTACTCACCTGTAGCACGCCTGACCACCATTCGAGTACTACTTTCGCTGGCTGCTTCACATGGTCTTCTCGTTCATCAAATGGATGTTAAGACCGCTTTCCTAAATGGAGAGTTGGAAGAGGAAATTTACATGGACCAGCCAGATGGATTCGTGGTAAGTGGTCAGGAAGGAAAGGTGTGCAAATTGCTGAAATCTTTATATGGCCTTAAACAAGCGCCTAAGCAGTGGCATGAGAAATTCGAAAGAACTTTGACTGCAGCAGGTTTTGCTGTAAATGAAGCTGACAAATGTGTGTACTATCGCCATGGTGGGGGCGAAGGAGTCATTCTTTGTTTGTATGTTGATGACATACTAATCTTTGGAACTAACCTCAAAGTGATTGAAGAGGTCAAGAGTTTCCTATCTCAATGTTTTGAGATGAAAGATCTAGGAGTTGCTGATGTTATTCTTAACATCAAGTTACTGAGAGATGACAATGGTGGGATAACACTGCTTCAATCTCACTATGTGGAGAAGATCTTGAGTCGTTTTGGGTATAGCGATTGCAAGCCTTCACCAACTCCATATGATCCCAGTGTGCTACTTCGTAAAAACAGAAGAATTGCAAAGGATCAACTTAGATACTCTCAGATTATTGGCTCGCTTATGTATTTAACTAGCGCTACGAGGCCTGACATCGCGTATGCTGTGAGCAAACTTAGCCGATTTGTTTCAAATCCGGGCGATGATCATTGGCACGCTCTTGAGAGAATCATGCGCTATTTGAAAGGCACTGCGAGCTATGGGATTCACTATTCTGGGTACCCAAGGGTACTTGAGGGTTATAGTGATTCAAATTGGATATCTGACGCTGATGAGATAAAGGCCACGAGTGGATATGTATTTACACTTGGTGGTGGCGCTGTTTCTTGGAAGTCTTGCAAGCAGACCATCTTAACGAGGTCAACTATGGAAGCAGAACTCACAGCATTGGACACAGCCACTGTTGAAGCAGAGTGGCTGAGACAGCTCTTGATGGACTTACCTGTGGTTGAAAAACCTATACCCGCTATCCCGATGAACTGTGATAATCAAACTGTGATCATCAAAGTAAACAGTTCTAAGGACAATATGAAATCATCAAGGCATGTGAAGAGGAGACTAAAATCTGTCAGAAAAATGAGAAACTCCGGAGTTATTGCATTGGATTATATCCATACATCTAAAAACTTGGCAGACCCCTTCACAAAGGGTCTATCGCGTAACGTGATAGATAATGCATCGAAGGAGATGGGTATGAGACCCACAATATAAGTTGTTCACTGTGGCAACCCACTCTATGTGATCGGAGATCCCGTGAATTAGAATCGGGAGACAAGCTGTTGATCAACTGAGAGGAGAGTATCCCTACTTTTTATACCACTCCATGAAGATGCAATACTCTCCTACTCTGCAAGGCAGGTTGATGTTTATCTTAATGTGTTCTAAGTGGCTTATTTAAGCAGAGATGTTGTCCTGCAGAACATCTTTTGAAGAACACACCTATGTGAGTCTGACTGTCAAACGTCGCAGTCCATGAGAGTTGGGTGCTCTCTAATAAACTCATGAAAGGTCAAGGAGTATGACGCATAAGCTCCACCCGCGGGGAAGTCCTGCGGCAGCCTAGTATCGATCAAGGCTTTATGTGAAACTAGATTCGCAGAAAACTTGCAGTTCAAGGCGCAGTCCACTGTCCAAGTTGCTTACTAGTGTAGCATAGAGTTCTAGGTGGAAGTTCAACTTCACAGTCTCCACTGAAGCATCGGTATATAAAACAATGTTTTGGAACCAAAGGCAAATTTCGTGTGCCTCTGGGATCTGGTGGGGGATTGTTGGAATTTTGGCCCAAATGGACCAGCCCATTTAATATTCCAGAAATTCCTAATAAATCCTAGAGGCCCACTTGGCCCATTCGTGTATGGCAAGAGGTGGGACAAATGTTTAGTCCCACATTGCTAGTTGAGTGGAAGTTTTACTTGTTTATAAGGGAGGCCTTTCCACTTGTTGTATGAGCATGAGAAAGAGATGACTACACGCGCGCTCCTCCTCCGCCGCCCGCCTCGTCACGACGCGCGCGCGCGCCGCGGGTTGCGGGAATGCCTCGAGCCGAGAGCCTCTCTCTCTCTTTATTTTGCCACACGCACGAATTAGAATATGAACAGGCGCAAGAATCTGAAACGCTTTGCTAAGTGGGTTTTGATTACGGAGGCTGCTCAGCTTCGGCTGCTGCCTGTTTGCCTTCCCGACTCTTCGTTTCATCTTCTCGCGTGGCCTGTTCGGCTCCTGCTCTGTGCCTATAAAACCAGAGGTCGCTCCTCTCCAGAGATACGCACAACAGATACACTGCCTTCTCGTTTCCAGAGCCTTGCGCCGCCGCTCAAGTCTTCCCCATCCTGGCCTGCGGCGTGCACCGCCGGTCGGGACAGTAGGCCTCCGAAACTGCGCTACTTCGAGTCCTGTACGGGAGAAGGGCGATAAGGTTTTTGGGGAGCGCTCTGCGCGACTACTGCCTTCTTCATCACGGACGACAACGACATCTTCCCGAACGACGACTTCTTCCCGGAAGTCGACGATCTCTTCGACGATATGGCCGACAACGTCAACAATGGTCCCGCTGCTGCACCAGCTCCTGTCCAGTATGTGCTCATGCCTTCTCTGTTCATTCTCATGTTTCAGATCCTACTAGAGTTCCTACTTCTAGCTTTTGGAGTAGATTTATTTTCCTCAGATTCTAGACTATGCATGCCTTTTGCCTACTCTCTAGAAATTCAGATGATTAAACTATGCATGCCTTTTGTCTACTCTCTGAAAATTCAAATGACTAGTTTGACTATTGCAATTGTAGTTTTGCTTTACCTACTGTTTCTATTAATTAAATTAAGTGGTAAATTGCTCATATTTCCAACAATCCAAAAACCTTATTATAGGCAATTTACCCCAACTGGATTTGCTGCGTCTATGAGGCCACCTGTGTTTGAGGGCGCCAATTATAAGAGATGGCGCGTGAGAGCAGTTCTCTGGTTTCAATCCATGAACTGCTATGACGCCACTCTTGGCAAGCCTACGGGTGATCTCGACCCTCAACAGGAGGCAAACTATGAGAAAATGAATACCCTCTTTAAGCTTGCTCTGATCAGTGTTCTTGGAGATAACATTGTTGATGCTTATGCGTCATTTGACAATGGCAAGGATATGTGGGATGCACTTGAGGCAAAATTTGGTACCTCAGATGCTGGCACTGAACTGTATGTCATGGAGCAATTCTATGACTACAGGATGACTGATGAGCGCTCCGTGGTTGAGCAAGCTCATGAGATTCAGTCACTCGCCAAAGAACTTGAGCACTTCACTTGTGTGTTACCGGACAAGTTTATTGCCGGAGGCATCATTGCCAAACTTCCTGCCTCATGGAGGAGCTTTGCTACGTCTCTGAAGCACAAGAGACAGGAGTTTTCTGTCTCGAATCTCATTGGGACTCTTGATGTCGAAGAAAAGGCAAGAGCAAAGGACACACGTGCTCGAGGTGCTGATGGAAGTTCTAGTGCCAACTTGGTACAGAAGAGAAACTTCCAAACCCACAAGTTCAGAAACAAGAACAAGTTTGAGGGTAAAGGAAAGTTTGATGTGAAGAACAAGACACCACATTCTACCAACTTCAAGAAGAAGTATGAGAAGAAGTATGAGAAGAAGAAAGGAGTCTGCCATGTTTGCGGTGATCCTGAACACTGGGCTCCCAACTGCCCGAATCGCTTTGACAAGCGTCAACATGGGAAAGGCGGCAAGACCGTCAATGTTGTCATTGGTGATACTGAGATGAAGGACGCAGGGTACGGTATATTTCCTACTGTTCTTTCAGTATGTCATTCTCCTGATTGGTGGATTGATACGGGCGCCAATGTACATGTATGTTCTGATATTTCCATGTTCTCTTCTTATCAGGCAGCAGGAACTTCTTCCGTGCTGATGGGCAACGGCTCACATGCTTCTGTTCGCGGTGTTGGTACGGTCGATCTGAAGTTCTCTTCGGGGAAGACTGTGCGACTGAAGAACGTGAATTATGTGCCCTCTATAAATAAGAATCTTGTTAGCGGTTCTCTTCTGTGTAGAGATGGCTACAAGCTTGTCTTTGAGTCGAATAAATTTGTAGTGTCCAAGTTTGGAACCTTTGTTGGTAAAGGATATGAATGTGGTGGTTTGTTTCGCTTATCTTTGACTGATGTCTGTAATAACGTTGTAAACCATGTTTGCAACAATGAATCAAATTTATGGCATTCACGTCTTTGTCACATCAGTTTTAGCTGCATGACACGACTATCCAAATTGAGCTTAATTCCCCACTTCACACCTATTAAGGGTTCTAAGTGCCGAGTGTGTGTGCAAGCTAAGCAACCTCGCAAGTCCCATAAAACTGCAGAGGCGAGGAATCTGGCACCACTAGAGCTCATACATTCTGATCTCTGTGAAATGAATGGTGTGTTAACAAAAGGTGGAAAGAAATATTTCATGACGTTAATTGATGACTCCACCAGATATTGTCATGTGTATCTTCTGAAATCAAAAGATGAAGCTTTGAGTTTCTTCAAAATCTATAAAGCTGAAGCAGAAAACCAACTTGATCGAAAGATTAAGAGGCTAAGGTCTGATCGGGGTGGAGAGTATTTTTCCAACGAGTTTGATTCCTTTTGTGCGGAACATGGTATAATTCATGAGAGGACGCCTCCCTATTCACCTCAGTCAAATGGGGTGGCTGAAAGAAAGAACCGTACTCTAACTGATTTGGTTAACGCCATGTTAGATACATCGGGTCTTTCCAAGGCATGGTGGGGGGAGGCTATTATGACTGCATGTCATGTCCTAAACCGAGTCCCTACAAAAGACAAAGAGATAACTCCATTTGAGGAATGGGAGAAGAAAAGATTAAAACTCTCTTACCTACGACCTTGGGGTTGTTTGGCATTAGTCAATATTCCATTCCCTAAGAAGCGCAAGGTTGGACCAAACACTGTGGATTGTGTTTTTCTGGGATATGCTTTTCATAGCATTGGCTATAGATTCTTGGTCATAAAATCCGATGTGTCTGACATGCGTGTTGGTACAATTATGGAGTCAAATGATGCGACTTTCTTTGAGGACATTTTTCCTATGAAGGATATGTCTACCTCTTCACATCAGGAGATTCCTAATTCATCAAGTCAAGAATTAGTTCCACTTCCTGAACCTACCATTTCGATGGAACACGTTGAAAATCCTATGGAGGACAACAGTGAAACTCCCAAAAGAAGCAAGAGACAGAGGACTGCAAAGTCCTTTGGTAATGATTTCATTGTATACCTCGTGGATGATACTCCCAGTTCCATTTCAGAGGCCTATGCATCTCCAGATGCTGACTATTGGAAGGAAGCCGTCCGCTAGTGAGATGGATTCCATTTTGGCTAATGGAACTTGGGAAATCACTGATCGTCCTTACGGGTGCAAACCTGTAGGATGCAAGTGGGTGTTCAAGAAGAAGCTTAGGCCTGATGGTACTATTGAGAAGTACAAGGCACGGCTTGTGGCCAAGGGTTATACTCAAAAGGAAGGTGAAGATTTCTTTGATACTTACTCACCTGTAGCACGCCTGACCACCATTCGAGTACTACTTTCGCTGGCTGCTTCACATGGTCTTCTCGT
This sequence comes from Alopecurus myosuroides, assembly GCA_028641055.1. Taxonomy (NCBI): domain Eukaryota; kingdom Viridiplantae; phylum Streptophyta; class Magnoliopsida; order Poales; family Poaceae; genus Alopecurus; species Alopecurus myosuroides. Next base: position 302,266,257 of record CM054057.1, on the reverse strand, counting down.
TCATCAAATGGATGTTAAGACCGCTTTCCTAAATGGAGAGTTGGAAGAGGAAATTTACATGGACCAGCCAGATGGATTCGTGGTAGATGGTCAGGAAGGAAAGGTGTGCAAATTGCTGAAATCTTTATATGGCCTTAAACAAGCGCCTAATGAGAAATTCGAAAGAACTTTGACTACAGCAGGTTTTGCTGTAAATGAAGCTGACAAATGTGTGTACTATCGCCATGGTGGGGGCGAAGGAGTCATTCTTTGTTTGTATGTTGATGACATACTAATCTTTGGAACTAACCTCAAAGTGATCGAAGAGGTCAAGAGTTTCCTATCTCACTGTTTTGAGATGAAAGATCTAGGAGTTGCTGATGTTATTCCTTAACATCAAGTTACTGAGAGATGACAATGGTGGGATAACACTGCTTCAATCTCACTATGTTGAGAAGGTCTTGAGTCGTTTTGGGTATAGCGATTGCAAGCCTTCACCAACTCCATATGATCCCAGTGTGCTACTTCGTAAAAACAGAAGAATTGCAAAGGATCAACTTAGATACTCTCAGATTATTGGCTCGCTTATGTATTTAACTAGCGCTACGAGGCCTGACATCGCGTATGCTGTAAGCAAACTTAGCCGATTTGTTTCAAATCCGGGCGATGAGGCACGCTCTCGAGAGAATCATGCGCTATTTGAAAGGCACTGCGAGCTATGGGATTCACTATTCTGGGTACCCAAGGGTACTTGAGGGTTATAGTGATTCAAATTGGATATCTGACGCTGATGAGATAAAGGCCACGAGTGGATATGTATTTACACTTGGTGGTGGCGCTGTTTCTTGGAAGTCTTGCAAGCAGACCATCTTAACGAGGTCAACTATGGAAGCAGAACTCACAGCATTGGACACAGCCACTGTTGAAGCAGAGTGGCTGAGACAGCTCTTGATGGACTTACCTGTGGTTGAAAAACCTATACCCGCTATCCCGATGAACTGTGATAATCAAACTGTGATCATCAAAGTAAACAGTTCTAAGGACAATATGAAGTCATCAAGGCATGTGAAGAGGAGACTAAAATCTGTCAGAAAAATGAGAAACTCCGGAGTTATTGCATTGGATTATATCCATACATCTAAAAACTTGGCAGACCCCTTCACAAAGGGTGTAACGTGATAGATAATGCATCGAAGGAGATGGGTATGAGACCCACAATATAAGTTGTTCACTGTGGCAACCCACTCTATGTGATCGGAGATCCCGTGAATTAGAATTGGGAGACAAGCTGTTGATCAACTGAGAGGAGAGTATCCCTACTTTTTATACCACTCCATGAAGATGCAATACTCTCCTACTCTGCAAGGCAGGTTGATGTTTATCTTAATGTGTTCTAAGTGGCTTATTTAAGCAGAGATGTTGTCCTGCAGAACATCCTTTGAAGAACACACCTATGTGAGTCTGACTGTCAAACGTCGCAGTCCATGAGAGTTGGGTGCTCTCTAATAAACTCATGAAAGGTCAAGGAGTATGACGCATAAGCTCCACCCGCGGGGAAGTCTTGCGGCAGCCTAGTATCGATCAAGGCTTTATGTGAAACTAGATTCGCAGAAAACTTGCAGTTCAAGGCGCAGTCCACTGTCCAAGTTGCTTACTAGTGTAGCATAGAGGGTGGAAGTTCAACTTCACAGTCTCCACTAAGCATCGGTATATAAAACAATGTTTTGGAACCAAAGGCAAATTTCGTGTGCCTCTGGGATCTGGTGGGGGATTGTTGGAATTTTGGCCCAAATGGACCAGCCCATTTAATATTCCAGAAATTCCTAATAAATCCTAGAGGCCCACTTGGCCCATTCGTGTATGGCAAGAGGTGGGACAAATGTTTAGTCCCACATTGCTAGTTGAGTGGAAGTTTTACCTGTTTATAAGGGAGGGCTTTCCACTTGTTGTATGAGCATTAGAAAGAGATGACTACACGCGCGCTCCTCCTCCGCCGCCCGCCTCGCCACGCCTCGCCTCGTCACGACGCGCGCGCGCGCCGCGGGTTGCGGGAATGCCTCGAGCCGAGAGCCTCTCTCTCTCTTTATTTTTGCCACACGCACGAATTAGAATATGAACAGGCACAGGAATCTGAAACGAAACGCTTGCTAAGTGGGTTTTGATTACGGAGGCTGCTCAGCTTCGGCTGCTGCCTGTTTGCCTTCCCGACTCTTCGTTTCATCTTCTCGCGTGGCCTGTTCGGCTTCAGCTCTGTGCCTATAAAATCAGAGGTCGCTCCTCTCCAAAGGACACACAGCAATACACTGCCTTCTCGTTTCCAAGCCTTGCGCCACCGCCCAAGTCTTCCCCATCCTGGCCTGCGGCGTGCACCGCCGGTCGGGACAGTAGACCTCCGAAACTGCGCTACTTCGAGTCCTGTACGGGAGAAGGGCGATAAGGTTTTTGGGGAGCGCTCTGCGCGACTACTGGCTTCTTCATCACGGACGACAGCGACATCTTCCCGAACGACGACTTCTTCCCGGAAGTCGACGATCTCTTCGACGACATGGGCGACAACATCAACAATGGTCCCGCTGCTGCACCAGCTCCTGTCCAGTATGTGTTCATGTCTTCTCTGTTCAATCTCATGTTTCAGATCCTACTAGAATTCCTTGTTCTAGCCTTTGGAGTAGATTTGTTTTCTCCAAATTCTATACTATGTATGCCTGTTGTCTACTCTCTGAAAATTCATATGATTAAACTATGCATGCTCTTTGTCTACTCTCCGAAAATTCAAATGACTACTTTGACTATTGCAAGTGTAGTTCTGCTTTACCTACTGTTTCTAGTAATTAAATCATGTGGTAAATTGCTCATATTTCCAACACGAATTTCCATCTTCTGCCGTCAAGACCCCAAATTTTCTTCAAAATTACATCGACGGAACTGGACATAATCGAGGGCGTAGATGCTAGGAAGCTTACAATGAATTAATGGCGGCAGCGGCATCGTGGAGGTGTAACAGAACACATCTGAAGTCGGCGTGGTGGAGGTGGACCTGAAGCGGCAGATCGACTGTTTTTGGTGGAGCTGTGGCGCTTGGCAGGTCTGCGCCATCCGTGTGGCGGCGGCGCTTGCCACCAGTTCATCTCTAGGGTCTGTATTTTTTTGTCATCTGAAATAAGATGCATTCACCACATTAGAGCATATAGCTGAGAGTTATTCATCACCAAATTCATAAACAATCCAATACTCTGATCTCAGATACAACAACTAAAGAAAGAAACCTATATTGTTTTCCGGAATTGGTATGCCAAAGAGAAGAGCAAGAGTTGGGCAACGTCAACCTGACTACTAAATTCTTCGGTGTGAGTGCAAGGACAGAGAACTGAACGAGGGAAAGAAAACATATTTTGGAACCCTAACCCTGAGTTACCTGCGTGGTTGGCCAGGCTGTTCAGGACGCCTGCGACCCGCCGCAGTGCCTCCCGCATGCGCGCCATCTTGACCCGGTACTCCGCGACCAGCGCGCGCAGATCCAAGGCCATGATCCCCGCCGCAGGATCGCACATGTGATGTCGTTCGAGCTACGGGAAGAGAGGGAGCCGCGCAGGTCATAGGATGCAGTAGCGCTCGCGCCGTCGATTGTTGTCTAGGTTCAGCCTCGACGTCCTCTCCAACAAGAAACGATGAGAGGAGATATCGTGGGGGAAATAGGAATGGGAAGGGAGGAGATGGATGGCTTCGTCTGGTTCCCGGTCACCGGCGCTAGAGGAGATGGTCAAGCTCTGGTGGCTGGCGCTAGGGTTTGAGGAGAGGCAGCGGCGCCGGCACTGCCTTTCTTTCCGTGGCTGGAACAAGATGAGGTCGTGAAAGGCAAGCGAGAGTCACGGCCGATGGAATCAAGGATAGTTCAGCGCGTCGGGCCAACGTATATGGGCTTTAACGCGAAGGGAATTAGGGCGATCGAGCAAGCGAGAGCATCGGAAGACCATCGACAGGACGTACCAACGTACGTTGAACTGACATTTAATAGTAAAGATTAGCAATGAAATCCTTCTTAGTGTACCATGCAGATTTGGTTTGCTTTTCAGGTTCAAGTTCAGTTTCTTCTTTATCAGAAGCATCACTTTTATCATTACCATTTTCAGTTTTAGCATCAGAGATAAATATACTATTAGGATCTTTAGCAAGTTCACGAGAGTCTACAATAGTTTTATGTTTCTTCTTCTTTTCTTACAAGAAGTACTATTGTTTTTAGGTTGTTGAGAATCTTATTAAATTCTTTTAGGATGTCCTTCAGGATACAAGGGATCCTGAGTAGAAACACGATTTCTAGTAATTATTTCATAAACATGTTTTTCTCTAAAAGTATTAGCTAGCAAATATTTTTGCACCTTAGTAAGTTGATAAATTTGAGTTTGAACCATATGAAAATGTTTAAAAAGCATTTTAACATAATTCGAGGTTCTCTTAATAATACCATGCAAATTATATAGCTCTAGAGTTTTCCATTAGATGATTATGCATTCTCATATTAAAATTATTTTTCTTAACAACATAATTATCAAATTCATCTAAGCATTGGTCAGGTGGTTTATAATAGGGAATATCTCTATTATCAAAATACTGGAGGGGAGTACCTCAACTGTGGATGGCTGAGGAATTGGCTTACATAATTCTTCTATAGGTGGTAAATTATTTACATCTTCGGATTAAATACTCTTCTCTTTAAGAGACTTCTTGACTTCCCTTATCACTTCATCATTTAATTCAATAATTTTCCCCGTGTTGGTATCGTTGCAGGCTCAGGTATAGTCCAATCATCATGGTTCTTGCTTATATTAGCCAATAATTCCACAGCTTCTTCTTGAGTTCTTTTCCTGAAAACACAACCAGCACAACTATTCAGTTACGTCCTAGATTCAACAACCAGCACAACTATCCAGTTACGTGCTAGATTCAACAGTTAGTCCATTATAAAAAATATCTACGAGGTCGTTTTTAGGTAATAGATGTCCAAGGCTAGCTCGTAGTAAAGAACAAAATCTTGACCGAGATTCAGGCATTTCTCTCCTTCAATTTGCTTAAAGTTAAAGATTCTTTGCAAAGCACCATGTTGAGAACTAACAGGAAAATATATCCGAAAGAAATCATTAACCAAACCAATAAGAATATTAATAGATCCGGGTGACAAACTGTTAAACCAAGTTGTAGCTTCATCTTTCATTGAGAAAGGAAAAAAATTAGCAATAAAGTAAGTGCGTTTCTTAATATCATCAAAAAATAAACTATTCAAATATGAGACCTCATTGATATGTTCCATAGCACTTTGATTTTCATTACCACAAAAAGGTTCTTTCTCAACAATAGATATGTAAGATAAATCTAGTGAGAAATCATAATTCTTATCTTTAATGTGTATGGGAGATGTAGCAAACTTAGCATCAGGAGAAGATTTATAATTAACAACATGTCTTGCAAGAAGACTCTTAAGAGCACTTGCACTAGTAGTAGATTTAACTTCTTCAATAAAGTCATCGTAAATTTCAATGTAAGTTTCCTCAAGATCATCACTAGTACTTTCTCTAGACTCAGGTGAATTAAGAGGTATACCAGCATTTTCATCAGGAATTTCAGTATTTTCAATTTGTTTAGATCTAGCAATTTTAGCATCTAGGAAAGGACCTAATGGACCAGTATCATCAAGCACAGTAGAAGCATCATCAAAAGTATCAGAAGCATTTTCAGACTCAGCAGAAGTAGCAGTGTGTGTAGCATTTGGTGGTGTAAGAAGCTTACTCATTACAGATGGCGAATCAAGAGCAACATAGGTGTTTAGAGTTGTACCTATCCTTGTATTGGATGGTAATATAGGAACTTTCCCATTACAAGTTTTACCCATGATGAAAATCTTACAACAAACAATACAAGTGGGCAAATAAATAAAGCTATGTTGTCCGACAACGGCGCAAGAACCAATGTTCTCCGAATTTAAGGCCCCCAGAACCACTGTTCAAGGACCTCCGATATGCATACATTCACGATCCCAGATCATACCAGTCGTGAACAATATATCAAGTTGGCATACAGATACATCGTCCATTACACGATTACAGAAAGGTCTTACAAAAGAGAATGGTCACAAGACCAAGTCTAACACAACTACCACACAGGGCAAGCAACTCAACGCACACAGCGGAAGACAAATAATACACAACGTAGTAGAGCTCAAGTCACGCCTTAAGCTACAGGCTGCTGAACGGGAGACGATCCTACTTTGCAGGGCAATCAGTGCAGTACTCCTCCTCGTAGAACTCCTCTCGAGGCTTCTCCTCGAAGTTTGGAAAGTATATATCATGGACGAAACCAATATGAGTACATTTGAATGTACTTTGCAATACATCCTTCGTGAAGCTTATATAATGCAAGTATACTTATATGGTGGAGTGGGTAGGCTATACATAGGGTTCACTACCCATGATGGATGTTAGATACATCATGGTTGATTTTGACATCTCTATATTTTTGTTGAAGAAGAAACTTCAAAAGAAAATAGTATAGTTTTCTTTCTCTTGTATATATTCCATGTACAAGAGGTTTTGTAAGACCCTGTAAAAAGAAAGTTTTTCTTTGCAAAACTTCTCGTAAAACAACTTCCAGCTTTTCTTCATCCGTACCTCACTGGTACAAAGTTTCTTCTTTCAACACTTCACAAGTACAACAACCCTTTTCGAAACATCTCCTTTGAAAACATTGACACAATATTAGCTACATGGCCATTCAACTGTCCATATCCGAGGACGCGGCTATTGTGAATAGTTTGACTATGCAGAGGTGTACACATTCCACAAGATCCAAAACATCCGCCGTGAACAACCACGAACTGTCTCAACAGTATGCGAACATCAGATAACTGGTCCTGACCTTCCACTATGTTCATGCTAGTAAATGACCATCTCTTCAATTGAGTTTAATCTCCCCGGCACTGCATCACACATAGGCATGACAGGAGAGCCAACTGCTGCGCCCGGAGGGAAAATTAATCACACACTTGATATGCCTCGTGTTTCATAACTTGGCGACATTTCGGTTCGAGGGACCACATCTTTTATAGCAATTTGAGAAAGAGCACACACTAACAAAAACAAGTTTTCAATCAAGCCCGTGCCCATGTTGGGGTAGAGTGGCAGTACGTTAAGGGTTGTCCGGCGAAGACTAGGTTATGTGTCAATTTTGAAAACACTTTTTTCCAAAAATGACCAGTTCACAAATCTCCTTTGGATAAGGCTCCACCTTTCCACCAGATTTTCCATAAAGCCTTTGTTTTGCAAAAAACATATTTTAGGGTGTCCACTTAGGGACTTCATGTTATTTTACCTTTGGTGGTAATCTATATCTATACCTATTATTATATATATATATATATAATAAAGTCATTAATGTTTCTGCCAAAATTTTCGTCCAGCATAAAAATACAGTTTTGTCCTCCCACCAAATCACTTATTATGGTCAAAATGCCACGTACCGTTTTGTTTATTCTTTCTCTACCCAACCGGACGATGGGCCTATGTCCTCTTCTTCCCCTATCGCCCGAAAGTTCGATCCTTCCGAATCTTTTTTTTGAAACTTTTTAACAATTAATTAAGGACAAACGTCAGTGTTACGGTCTAAAATCAACTGTTCGAGCACGCAGTCTGGCGCAGATTGATACATCATACCATTACATAGATCGATCGGCTGTAAGCAGCAAGTAAGTGAGCAGCACGATTTGCATCTCTCGGTATCTTTTGAATCTCCATACAAGGGATGTCACGAGCAATCAAGTGAGCTTCAGTGAAAGCAAAGCTGGCCTGTGATCGGTCCTGGAAGTCAAGAGCTAGAGCATTAACAACATATTGGCAATTAGTTTCCAGAATTGTTGGCATGTTAAATTTAGCAGCCAAACGAATCCCCTCTGTTGCCGCAATAGCTTCAGCTTCACCTGGTTAATAGCAGCAGTCGATAGGGCTCCAGACCGTGGCAATCAGATTACCTGAGTGGTCACGTATAATGGCTCCCGAGTATCCTAGTTTTGCTTCTAGCAGAAAGGATGCATCCGTATTAACCTTTAACCAACCTTGATCAGGTTTTTGCCATTGAACCTGCAAGGGGCAGAGGGTAGTAGTGTGTACCTCTGGATCAATTTCCTCTAGGTTATCTTTACCTTTGTGATCAAATTCATTGTATCCTTGTTTGATATGAGAGTTTGTGTTATAGTATCCGTCCAGGAAAGCGACGGAATGGCTAATCGAGGCTTTACCATCTCCAAAAATAGAGTTGTTTCTCAGGTGCCAGGCACGCCAGCAGACGAACATAAGTTCAGTTCTATTTTCAACTGATTGGTTGTCTAGTATATGTAGGACCCAATCCTTGCCAGAATACGTGAGCTCTTCTTCTATGGGCAGCTGCCAGATTTTGCGGATCTTAGAACGGAGGGCCGAGGCTTTAGGGCAATTCATCACTGCATGATATTCGGATTCAGACTCTTTCCCGCAGATGCTGCAAGTATCCGGTGTGTTTTTGATTCTTTTACCCCCTTTCTGTTGAACTGCTAAGCCCTGAGAGGCCAGCTTCCAGGCAAAGATTTTGATCTTGGGGGGATTGCGAGCTTTCCATTTGGTTGGAGCTCGAATCAATACCAGCAGGGTTTGATCTTTTTGAGAGAGCAAGATTATAAGCACCACGGACAGAGAAATGACCACATATGTCTGGGTTCCATGCAATGAAATCTTCTCCCTCAACTTTAGGTAAGTGAATCTTAAGGATGGCGTCAGCATCATGCTCGAAAAAAATGGATCTCACAATCTCGGCTTTCCATTCCTTAGTGTCCTGGTTTATGAGGTCAGCGACCCACCTCATCCTAGAGCCTGTGGGGTTTCCAGAGATTTTCAAGTTACCTCTCGGGATCCAATTGTCCCTCCATATCCGGATTCTTTTCCCATTGTATATACGCCATATCATTCCTTGTTCTAAGAGGTCAAGGCCATGGGCGATTCCCTGCCATCCGGGAGAAGTATTTTTCACAAAAGCCGTGTCAGTGAGGACATCATTAGGAAAATATTTGGATTTCAGAAGTCTAGCACATAAGCTATTGGGTTGATCAATGAGTCGGCAAGCTTGGCGAGCCAGCAGGGCTTGGTTGCACAATCGGAGATCACGGAAGACAATACCACCTCTCGATTTATTCTGAATTAACGTGTCCCAACTTGTCCAGTGAATGTGTTTCGTATCTTCCTCTTCATTCCACCAAAATTTTCTAGTCATCTACATGAGTTCGTCACAAATACCCGCTGAGAACTTAAACACACTCATAGCGTACGTGGGTATCGCTTGGGCAACAAATTTTATAAGTGTCTCTTTGGCGCCGCTAGAGGAATATTTTTCAGACCAGACCGAAAGTTTTTTCCTATATGCCGACGGCGGCCATAGGGTTAGGCGCCAGGCTCACATAAGCAGAGAAGAGGACCGAAGAGAAACGCAGCGACCAGCGAGACTATAAGCTCACCGATATCTCAACAGGACAATCGCTGGGTCTAGGGACGCAAGAAACAACGGCACGGCCAATCCCCGGCGGCAGCCTGAACAAGGAAACGTTAGTAGAGGGCAATCTAGGACACGCGCTCCCTCGATATGGCGTCGATTTCAGTTGTCCCGGTTTGATTCCTTAAATGAAGAGGACGGTGGGATCACTGGTAGAAAATAGGCCTATAGTCCCGGTTCACCAGGGCCAGTAGTCCCGGCCGCGCAACCGGGACTAGCTCTGCGCGACTAAAGACCCCCCCCCCCCCGCCCTATAGTCGCGCCGCTTACGAACCGCGGCTAAAGGCCCGGCCACGTGGGCGGGTGGCGGAGCCGGGGGTCGGAGGACCTTTAGTCCCGGTTGGCCACATGAACCGGGACTAAACTTTATTTCGTTTATTTCCTTAATTCATTTGGGTTTCTAATTATTTTTCACACCAATTTTTCTCTCCCTTTTTTTCTCTCCCTTTTTTTCACTTCCTTTTTTTCTTCAGAATTTGTATTATTTGGTTAGTGTCTAACTACAATTATCTCTAGTCAAATTACTTACTCGTGGTCAAACTTCCCGCTCGGTCACCCATCCTCCCACTACTCTAGCACTAGCACGCTTAACTTTCGAGTTCCATCCCGTCCCGCATCCAAGTGTTTCGCACGCATGTATGTGATAGTAGTATCATATCAATCTTATTAACATGTTGGTTAACTTTTTAATTTGTATTATTTCTAAAAATACTATTAATATATCAAAATATTCAGAAAATAAAACTAATTCATTTTTAAATCTTAAAAAATACAAATAATATATCAAAAAATTAAGAAAAATAATACTAATTCATTTTAAAATCTTAAAAATACAAATAATATATCAAAAAATTAAGAAAAATAATACTAATTCATTTTAAAATCTTAAAATACAAATAATATATCAAAAAATTAAGAAAAATAATACTAATTCATTTTAAAATCTTAAAAATACAAATAATATATCAAAAAATTAAGAAAAATAATACTAATTCATTTTAAAATCTTAAAAATACAAATAATATATCAAAAAATTAAAAAATAATACTAATTCATTTTAAAATCTTAAAAAGCCCAGTAGGCTCTTCTATTATTTTTTAGAATGAGTTCAAAAATGTATTTTGAAATAAATCCAACTGGATGAGTTCAAAAATGTATTTTAAAAATTAAGAAAAATAGAACTAAGACCCATGATCTAAAAAATACTATTAATATATCAAAATATTCAGAAAATAAAACTAATTCATTACTTTATGTCTTAATCAATCTTGTGCAGTCATTTACTTGACTATACCTATTCATGGCTCCTTCCTAGAAGAAACAACTAAGACTAAAACATGTGCTTCACTAATTGTGACAACCACACGAATTCACTTTGATGATACTATGCCTCCTATATATGATGATTGCAATGAAAATTATGAATGTTTAACTCCCACTATCACTAATGAGGATTTTACTGTAGAATCTATTCATGATGCTACTGTAGATTTTCATTTTTAGATCATGGGTCTTAGTTCTAGTATTGACTAGATATATGTTTTCCTGGCTTAGATTAATTTTTGGTGAACAAATATATAAAAACTGTAATTTTTCTGTTTTGTTTTCCTGATGTGTTTTTGTTTGTTTTCTTGATGTGTTTTTGTTTGTTTGTTTTGAAATGTGTGTTTGACATAATATAGAAATAGTATAGCTAGGAATTAATATAGAAATAATATCCATTACACTTTGCAACACTTTGCAAATTTTTCCAAGTCATTTAAAACTAGGAAACAAAAATAGTTTTATGAACAACAAAAGACAAGTGAATAGAACACAATCATATCACATTCATAACATAGAGTCTTACGATCACACATAACACAAACATAAGTCTCACAATACAAGCTATGCTTCAAGAGCTACATACTAATTAAGATATCCATTACATGCATATATCGAACGCATACATCTATAGCTCCGTCGAGTAGATACGGAACAACCCGAAGGAAACGTATGCATCTATGGCTTGACGTTGGTCCAGTCCAGTGGGGTCTTCCCCCAATACATATGATTCCTGGAGGGGAAACGAGACTTCATGGTTTCGTAGCCCTCGTGGATGAAGACAGTTGCCATGGGAGCCATCCCGGTCTTGGGCCCGTTCAAATCATCAAAATGGATAAGGTCCTGAAGATCAATATAGTGATCTTCGGGTATCACAATACCCAAGCGCATCAACTTCTGACGGTCTTGCGTGATGTCAACGCTGCAGAAGTCATACCCCTTGTTGACAAGAAAATCAACAAGTGCCGGAGAATGCTTTGAACTACTGCAACAACAAAAATTTGTTACGTGTTAGATATGTTGCAACACATGTATTCTTCAGATGCAACAAACAAATCGAAGATGCAAGATTGTACGTGTGCGTTACCATGACCATTGGAAGACCAAAACGGCCTCCTTGAACGCAATCTGGATGACGGCAACATCCCGTTGATCCGCCGTATACTCTAGATCAAGCCCGAAGAACCGGTGTTCATCGGGAGAGGAGAAATAGAGATCAGTCAAATGCGCAAGAGCACCGGGGAGCCTCTCGCAATTTTCGGTGTAGCACACGTCGAGACTCTTGCCGCATGGTGTGGGCACACCATATCTCTTCCAAACTTCAGCCATGGTGCTTGGTGGAGGAAGATCGAAGAGAGGGAAGAGAAGAGAAGAGAGAAGAAGAAACAGAGACTCGGGTGCGCACTGTAGCAATGGCGCCCTTCTGCCTCTCGCTCGCGAAATAAACCGCCGCGCGGGAGACGAGCAGTTTGTATCTTTAGTCCCGGATGGCCAGGCCAACCGAGACTAAAGGCAGGGAGGCCAGCGGCCGGGAACCATTAGTCGCGGGTGGCGACGCCAACCGGAATTAAAGCCCTCCACGCGCCTCCACGCGTTTCCCAACCCACGAGGCATGACCTTCGGTCGCGGGTCTCCTCGCGACCCGGGACTAAAACCCCTTTAGTCACGGGGCGCGAAGTTTGGGGACTAATGGGGGCGTATGGAAGGCCTTTTTTTTCTACCAGTGGATCAAGTCAGAACATATGGGGTGAGCCGCTCCAATGGTGGATGTGGGCGCTTGAAGGGATGGCTAACAGAGAGAGAGACCTAGCGCCATAATAAAATCACGCCGCGCTCATGCATCCTCGAGTTTGGCCGATTTCCTTGGAGCCAGTCCCACGTACTCTCCGGAGGATGGGCTGTCGATCGTCTTAAATCTTAGCCGGGTCGATGCCGCTGGAGTCATACCGCTCTGACGGTGGCGTGCGGGACGCGCTCGGCATGCATGTCGATGTCCTCCGACTAGGACCCGCTGGAGCAAGGCGCAGGCGCTTTGTGGTGGTGATTGCAGCACTGGCCGGAACCCGTGGAAAGCGTCCACAGTGAGTAGAGGTGTGGCATGACGAAGATGACCGTCGAGGTGAGGGTAGACCAGTCGGAGCTGCTGCAGAATTTTGCATTGGTCCTAAATCCTAATGATGAGCGTCGGGGATTTTCGTTCCTCCTCTAATCCATGGCAGGTAGTTAGAACCCGAAGGCACATGCATGCTAGGGGTTTGATACTTTTTCCTAAAAGCTTACTTGCCATGCCGCCTATATTCTTATAGCTTGTCCTTTAATGATTTATTTACCAATTAGATGAGCTGACTTTCATGTTCAATAAAACTGCAACGTTTCAGTGTTCTAATGTCTTCCTAGGTTCATACTGAACATATGTTGGTTCGGTTCTTGAGGAACTATCATACAAATATCATCAGCACGTCCGTAGGAATGCTATCAGACATTCAAACATTATGTACCTGAAACTGCTATAAGGCATCACCTAAAGGATTGTATTATCAAGAACATTACCTAACCTGCTGCACCTGCAATCAGGCATTACCTAAAGGATTATATTACTAAGAGCATTACCTAACCTGCTGCACTTGAAACTGCTATCAGGCAGACACCTTGTTAGTCACTATGTTAAGCCAGGTTTCAGACTAACAAAAGGACATTTTGCTTCTGTGTTGTTCTATAAGACCGCAATGGCTGCTGCTTCGACTTTTTACTGTGTGTTGTTATACTCAATTTAACCACATTGTAAATCACGAACCTTCTGAAAGTTGCAGCAAGAAAGAAAAGTTGGGAAACTAATTATGTTTTTCTATTAGCGAGCTTGGGTGCTTAGTTTCCCTCTGGCTTTCCGTTTTCCAGAGTTTTTCACGTGGGCGCATGCTCTGGTGCCTGCTGCACGCAACATATTTTTAGTTAACCGCAACAACAATTATATTTGTATAAGTGAGGAGCAGTTAAATTTCACATGTATATGATGAAGATGACAACACAACTTTTCATCCATCAACAAGACTACACTGATCATATCCATGGAGATCGGGACGTCATAGAGGCAGCTGCTGGTGGCATCAAGAGTAGCTACGCATAGTACGAGGTTGCTATCACGGACATTATCACCTCTGCACGGCCGCATCGCTGGTGTAACTTTTCCCAGGAACAGGTTATATATGCAATTTTCTTTGTCTCCCGTTGCAAAGCACGGGCATACTTACTAGTAATAATATTAATCTTTACTTTATATATATATATATATATCTTTACCTAATAATAAAGAGAGGAAGGTTTCTTCCGGTCCAACTTGGTGTTTTACTGTTTTTCCCTTCCACCAAATATTTACCTAATCAGTAAGTTTTCTTCCTACAAATTTTTGTACGTTCGCCGTTTCCATGGTTGGTTAGTACGCCGTCGCCTTCGTTTCCTTCGATGGAGTCCGCAATGAATACATCCTCCCGTATCGCATGTAACAAGGAGATGATCAAGTCACGGTTGTTTCTTGCGGGTACGTAAGCAACATGATTTCTTTGTGTTTGTCCTCTACCTATCAGGTCCGGTCTCTATGTATTTACCCCGAAGAGTCCCGGTCGATGTGCAGGAGCAGTAATCCCGCATATATACACCAAGCGATCGAGATATCTGTGGACCGCAGGAGACACGCACGAGGCCAGCCCGGCGCCAGGGGTAAAGGAGGACAGCGAGCCTGCGCCGCCGACGGGAATAGGACGACGACGCTCCCATACTGCACAAGTCTTTAATGGCGCTTGCTGGAATTTTTCGGTATAAGCCGTCCCTGACTCAATCGGCCTCCTGCATCATCTTCGTGGTGTTCAGCTTGTGGCAGCTTGTGAGAAGCCGCGACAGCTCCCCTGGCTTCTAGAAACGTCAAGGATGGCTCTACACCTGTCAAAGGAGAGGCTTCATTTGGTTTCCTTCGTTGGCCCATATCTAAGAATTCTCAGCTCTAGCTGATCAGACATTTGAAAACTCAAACACCTTCCTGGAGGGAAGAAGCCGAATGATGACTACTCAAGTTTCATTCATGCTTTCATGTCATCCTTTTGTTGTTTTAGTCCAAGTTTCATTAAAATCACTAGCAGAGTGCCTGTGCGTTGCCACGGAGGAAAAATAAATGCGAAACATACTGGTTTATAAGTTTTTCTTATGAATGTGGATAACGGGTCAGATATTTTACCATCAACTCAAGGTCTGTCCTTATCGTTGTTTTCCAACTCAATTGCACATTTCTATGCCGTATTCTTAAAAATATGTTGGAGTGGCATTTTACTCTTTTTCTGTCATTATATTCATGATCAAGATAAGTATAAAGTATGACGAGATAGTGATTAAGAAAAAGATGTATATGTTAAAAAAAGAAGGGTATTTGACTTTAGACATGCCCTAATTAATGGACAAGCTGACAATACACCCACTTCAAATATTTGGCTTCAAACATGCCTAAACGGGCTTCACAGATTATCGTGATTCAGTTGATAATGATTAGTTTCCATAAAAATAAGATGATAATGATTAGCAAAAGGTTCTCTAACAATTTACATAACCTACTTGTCACGTTCAAATCTTCCAGTTAACGTCCTACATGACAGCAAAATAGGGCATCTCTGTATCTTCTGTAGGTAGAGATTTTAACCAATCTGATTTAATTTCCTTCAAATTAAGTGATACGATCATGAGGCCTACAAATTGATATATCAAATAGCACATCAAGGAAAACCTTACCTTGAAACCGATTTTGGTGTCCAGGCAAGCATGCCAATCTGGTTTCACTTCCTTCAAAATGACATGGTCATGAAATATAGGAAATGTATTAAACGATGAAACTTCAAACTCGTAATGAGCATCCCAATCACTGGAAAATGCGTTCAATGATGAAACTAATATTCATACCTCTAGCAGATTTGCATGCTAACTAATGCTCGTGTTGTCTGCTTAATTTTCCTTCGGCCTACCTGTATACAAACTCTATGAGCCCACCGTAATAGCCAATCACTTTCAAATTGATACTAATATTTATAATCGCCAATTTATTTCTAGAAAATATGCAAAATAATCAGTACACATATTTTCCTATATTGACCTTCTCTTGGTAATGTAAGATTGTTTCATAACCATACATTTCTAGAGCTAGAAGCTACTATCGTGATGTCTAGCTTAATCCTATATAGATTCTTCCTCTAAGAATTATTATTATGGTTCGGGTGATAAAATGAAGCCTAATTCAAATGCAACATCATTTTCTTACTCCTTCCATTCAAGAGAATAAGCTAGACTTAGTTCCAAAGTAAGATACCACGAACACCTTTGAGGAATAATGAACCATACGATTGATGCCTTGCTGGACTCAGCTGCCTACATGATCGAATTCCAAATCCAGTAGGCATGGAATGGGTTATTCAGAGGTGTACAATGGCCATTAATTAGAGCAATACTATCACTACAATTAAATAACCTTGCAATATTCCATTGTACAACTTCAGAATCGCATTGGAGCTTTTGTCATGGAAATGCATGGCTGTAAATTGGTCGCACGCAATCATAATTTGCAATATCAGAAGCATTTCTAAATGGTTCAGTGAATTACCCTTGATAAAGAAACTTAGAGAAGCAGTAGCAAATTTACTTTGAGATGTGCTGGAGAAGTACAAGCTCATGAAACTAAAAATAAGAGTAGTCCATGTAACTGAAAATCTTAGTAGTCCTTTACAGCGCAAATATTTGAGGGAGTTGTTATCCACCTCCGACTATTCAACTTCAGCAGAGAGATGGTATCCTTGCTATGATCACCATCAAGTAGCGAAAAGCATGTGCAACCACACCTTCTAACACGATTCTGCTCAATATATTGAAAGGTGATGCCACTAATACTTAATTGGTGTGTGGTCATACTTTGCTAGCAGAGTAACAACCATCTGACCTGGCCCCCGAATTGCATACAACTCAAGGATATATTCTTTCCATTGGAGGCGGTCATTGAAGATTGATCAAGAGAAAATGGCTGGAACTGCTAATTCCTTGCAGCGAGCATCATCAAATTAAGGAAAAAAAATGATAGGCAAGGGAAGAACCCGTTCTCTCATCAGCCTGCAACACTGAACCTGCACACCAGCGACAGAGAGCTGACGGGATCGGCAACGATTGGTGGCCTGCAGCCAAACCGAGACATCCCATCAAGCACACCCACATGTCTACCCAAAACCAAAGCTCTTCCCATACCCTGTGCGTGGAGAACGCACGCGGCGTCCAGAGAGCTCCGCCCGTCGTTATCTCTTTCCTCCCCGCTGTTATATACCTCTTCTCGCCCCTCCTCCATGTTTCTTAACTCCGCTCCATCACCTTGATGCTCGGTGCATAAGGAATCGAAGTGTCCAGGTGGGAGGATCCCTCTCTTTGTCGCCCCGCTCTTCTGTTGTGCCTCCGGTGACCGGCTGTCCCATTGTTGTTGTAGGCATGGATGTCCTCCGGTTACAGCCCCGAATCCAAGCTCTCCCTCTTCTGCACCCCATGGTCTTCCTCGGCGGACCTTCTCGATCTGGGTACTAAAATTACCGGCGCTGCAAGCCTGCAGGAGGTGCGGGATCCGTCTGCTGTTTGAGGAATTAGACCGGAGGGAAGTAGATCGGCAGGGTCACATGTACAAGTAGAGGAGGGATGAGTTTGGATTGGATTGGAACAAAGGATGGGCACGGTAGGCGCACGGATTGGTAGGGGCCATGATCTCCTGAAGTTTCCAGCGATACTCGGAAAAGAACGTGTGAAATACGGAGACGTTCGTCGACCGATTTTTTCTAGCGCGAGGGGGCTTCTCTTGTTCGGTTTTCCTAGCGAGAGGGAGGCACGAGGTAGCGGTTTTCTTGACGTACCTACGGTCGCCAAGGAAAACTATATAGTAGAGATAGAGAAGAGAAGAGAAGATATATGCGGTCACAAATTTCCCTATAGTACTGTTGGACTTGCCTTACAAGTAGCAATTCTTTCGTTGGGCTGTTGCGCTGAGTTCTTAGCACACTGGGCTCCAATTTTTTTAACAATTTCTTTTTTAAGTTACTGGGCTCCGGTTTACTTCAAGGATTTTAGGATACAGTAAGCATTAACCTGAATGACAAGTTAGTCAAATATAAAGGTGTCGTTAGACATGAAATGTTTTTACTTATTAGATGGATATTAAGATCATGTAATTTGTTTGGAAGAAATATAGAAGAATAAAATAAATAACTTTCTTGCCAACTAAAATAAATAACATTTTATTTTTATAAACTTTTTACATATTTGCTATTTTTTACTGGTGTGGATGTTTCAGCCACTATAATTTTTATGGATGATAGTACAATGGAATTTTCTTACTAGGTGTTTTCGAATCAAGACATTGATAGAGACAAAGTAAAAATTAACAAATTTTATCGATTATGTATGCACACGTTAAGTTAATCAAATGTGTAATCTTTACTATAGTTAATAAAGTGTACTACTGTGAGAGCGTCCAGTTGATGTTTCTAGATTTAAGTTATGCATGATCACTATGTCGCATTTCAGAAAAAAATTGTATTCAGTCCACCTTTTATTCCCCTTGATGCAAATATGTAAGATGTTGCTGTTCTGAAAAACAGTGTATGTTTTTGTTTAGATCCTGGCCCATGCTCATGAGAAACCTTGAAACAACTGTGAAAAGCAATATTTTTCTCTCCGCATCTACATAGATCCGCTTCTGTTTCGAGCAGCCCCCTCGGTACACGATTTGTCAAATATTCTTTTTGTTCTATGTGTAAAAGTGGAAACTGTTAGGAAGATGTTGTCGTGTTGATTTATCTTCACTGCGCTGTTACCATGCTTGTGTAATAGTGCATATGGCTATGACAAAGTAGTTCCCTAGGTGCTAAATTTGAGATGTTAATAGTAAAGCTCGGCTATGCCTTTGCCATTCATCTTCAGAACAGTAGCACTGTCACTGTACCATATATTTCGTGGAGAGGTGACTTGAGCCATGTCACTGATCTATTGCTAGAGTTGTGGATGTGTGTACTTGCAGAACTTCTTCACTTTGGTACCTACAACGGGTTGCATTTTGGGTTCAGTGTAGGTCTCCTCTGATAGTTAACTGATCTTATGTTTGTGTCTTGCATATGGGGTATTCTCTGCATGATGCTATTTTTGGGAAAAATTTGTTTACGGCTGTTTAGTGTTTATTTTGCATGGTTAACAGTTTGGGTTTTCGATTTGAGACCCTCGTATTTGTCTTCCTTTTTTTGGTTCATTTACCTATAGGAGTTATCTGTGATGAGTGTTTTTATGTTTAATTTAGGCTTACTATCTGGCATTGTTTTATGATGGTGTATAGGTGGCTGAGCGTATAGATGGAAAATGGATGCCGTTTTCAGTCAGGTGAGGTTGAGATCATGCATGTTGCTGAATTGGTATGATGTGCCAGTCTCAGGTTGGTTCTATTTGAATATGTTCTTCTATTTTTATTCGTCTACAGATTATTTGTGTTTATGAATCGACTTCTATTTGTGTTTCATATAAGGTACTGGTTCCTGGCTATAGCGTCTAGAGACGGATCTTCTGTTGAAATGGTATTTTTTGGCGACTTAGCTCAAGGAGTCTGGAGACGGATCTTCTATTGACATGGTATTTTTTGGCGCCTTAGCTCGGGATCTGGTCGGCAAGCCTGCTGATGCTCTGCTCGCCGAGAATTATGCTCTTGTCTCTACTGTGCCAACTTTTTTTTTGCGACTTGTCTCTACTGTGCCAACTGAGATAGCTGGTTTAACTATCAGAAGCTATATTGTTGATGTTGTTGTGTCAAGGTATTTGTTTAGGACTATGGACATCTGTTTTCAGGTTCTTAAATTTTACTCTGGAGGAAGCTCTATTTTCGTTGGACATAATGCGGCCTTGGTTGCTGCGGGCAAGGCAGTCACTGGCTGGTTCAATTGGTAGTGTTGTTGAACGCGGTCCGTTAGTGGTGAGTTTTTGTTTTACCTATGTGCGAGCTATTTTGTTGCTTCTTCGTTGCTCTCGAATCACTTATTGCTATTTTTTAGGATCTGTTGGCAACGAGGATCAGGCGACTATTTCTGTTAAAGGTGTTGCTGCTACTATGAGCACGCCGCCGCCTGCTTCTGCAGAGGTCTGTGGAAATACATGGTCTTTCTTTCCTTCACATTTTCCTGGTTGTAGGGTCACTAAATCACTTCTGTTTCAGAAAACTTCTCACAAGTATCTCCCTGATTCATATGCAGGAGTTGGGCATGCACTTGCTGATGTTCGTCTGCGCATTCATTGCAGCAGTCAGAAAAATGGTAGGTTTCTTGTGCAACTTATTTTCGTTGTTCTTTGACTATTGGGAAGCCTAATTCACATTGAATTTATGCCTTACAACAGTCAAAAAAACACGAACAGGCACTTGCTTGGTCAAGATACCGACAAGACAAGAAATAGTTTATTTTGCATGCATTCGGTGTCTTTTCACTTTCTTGCGTAATTGCAGCCTGCACTATATGTTTTTGTTTAGATTTATAGATGCATGCTAGTGTGGCTATTCATTTAGGGGCGAAAACAATGTGGATGCTTCTCTTTTATGTTGGCATTATCACTAGGTAGAACTGGTTCCTACTTAAAATAAATGGTTGCTATATGCTAATTGACTATCTATAATTAGGCTTGCGTTTACTTATTGTGCATACATCCGCTTTTGACCGTGTGGTATATAGTCTGAAGAGCTTGTTGCGCTTAAGCCTTTTGTTTTTATATCTTTAATAAAACATAGGCCTTATTCCTTTGTTTGGATTAGTTGTTCCATACAACACTGAGTTTCTCCGGTAAGCTTGTGTACTTAGGTGATTTTTAATGTTCATCTGCTGCCTATGTTTCGTATGGATATAAAGTTCATGTTTCTGACGTTAAATACGGGGAAACAAGAAGGCAGAGTAATGCATGCTATCTTTTTATATAAATCTTGATGGTACAGGGCCAGACATTCTTAAGTACTTTTCTTCCTGCAAACTATAGGTCTGAACTAAGTTCTGATTTGCTTTATATGAATTTATGTTACAGTGATTGGTCAAAAAGCACATGTTTTACTTATTTTCATGATGCTAAGCTGGCCTCTCGCTGTTTCTATAGGCCATACGACTATCCCGCATGGCAGCGGCGCGTGACATGATGAGCCAGGTAGGCTTAAACATATATGCCAAGGTCTTGATAAACTGGAATGAAGAGGTTCAGGTCTTGATAAACTGGAATGAAGAGGTCCAGTAGCCTGGATCAGACATGATTTGCCTGCTAGAGAGAATCCATTCGGATTTACACTTCAGTACATGGAGACCCATGTCTGTTTGATGCTCATGACTGGGACAACCTTGACATAAAAGTAATTTGGCAGATCATGCGAAAGACTAGGGCCTATCTTATTTTGCCATTGGAGTCAAGCGATCTTTGCTTCCGTGCATGACGCAGAGGTGCCAACCTTAGAACAATTGTGTTGGTAAAGTCTCCTGTTAGCAAGCAGGTCTTTTATGTGCTGTAATTGTGGCTATAGAGGCGCCCACCTTAAAACAGGGTGTTGGTGAAGCGTTCTGTTAGCTACCTGCCCTCTCAGTTCAGTGTCTTAGATGGATGAAGGTCATATGTTTCATTGTGTAAACATTTATTTTTGTGGGCTATCCATAATGTCTTACCTAAAATATGAAAGCTACCTGCCCTCTTAGTTTCGCATGACAGATAACTAAAAGAGGTGTGATAAAAGGATGACATGTAAAGATGTTATTTTTTGTGCAGTAGTTTCGTACATGACAGAATCAGCAAAGCTTATCACTGCGATGAGATACTCCCTCCGTCTCAAAATAACTGTCGCGGTGGCGATTTTGCGAAATTCCCCTCGAGTATTTTGGGACAAAACCCGCAGTCCAGTCAATTGGTCGTCGTCGTCGTCTTCCGCTTGCACGCCCCACTCCATCCACATCGCCCCTAAATTCTCCACCGTCCCAGCGCCGGCGCGACGACGCACGTCCCCGCGGAGCGAGCGCCGCTGCCGTCGCCTCTCCCCATCGAGCGGCGCTACCGCCGGCGTATATCCCGGCGCTTCCTCGTCGTTTCCTTCTAAAGGTCTTACTTTTTCCAAATCGACCGGATGGACGCGCCGCCGCAGCTGGCCCCGGGCGCGCCGAAGAAGATCTTCTCAACGGGACAGGGCATCCAGCCAAGGGCCGAACAGCAGGGAGCATGCGGTCCGTCACCGCCAAAGGGGCCGCGGCGGGGGTGCAGCAGTCGGAGCGCTTCCGGTTGTTCCTCTTCGACGGCGTCTGGTCGCTGCAGTCCATGCTCTCCAGGGATAGAACCCTCCGCCCGAGATCCATCGTCCACCTACTCAACATCATGTGCAACACCATCCAGGGCCGCAGGTAACGAGCATACAATTGCTTCTGTACTGATCCACCTACTCTCCATGTATTGATTCTGTTCGTTTGTCTTGCTCCGCGGAAAATATTGGATCTTGGTAATGCTGCTTCGGTTGTGCTCCGTGAAAAATATTGGATCTTGGTAACGCTGCTTCGTTCGTGTGCGTACTGATTCTGAGGGTCAGCTTGATGGTAATGTTTGGCTCCTAAAATGTTAACCAGCATTGGTAAACAACTCTTAACCAGCATTGCTAAAATGTGATGTTTCTAAAATTATTTACACACAAAAGTAAGAAAATTGTAATGGAAATGCTTGATTGGTTCCTCTGTTGCTGGTCTGAGTTTGTGTTCATTAACCTGATTGTTTTCTGTCAAAATGGACAGTCCCTAATTATTGTATCGTATTCTTTCAAAATGGAGTAGTCGACTGTTGTCAAAATGGTAATTCTTCGCCTGACTTAGATATTAGGACATGCTTTGTTGGCATCAGTAGCTAAGTGATAGTGCTACGATCCTAAGAAAATATAAGAGATAATGGCTAAAGATATGGTGATGACTGTTAGGTGATGCTAAATTGTTGACCATAAGGTGTAGAGAAAAAGCAACCCACAGTATGTATTTATAATGTTCATGATAGGATGATTAGATTTCTGTAAATGAGTTGAGCCTGGGTCACCGTCTTGTCTTCCTTGGCAAGTCAGGTGACAAATGTGGCATGGGTCACTGTCTTGTCTTCTTGGAGTATTTTTGGTCATCATCATTGTGTGTTGCTCTAGATGTTCTAATCTTGTTGTTGTAATCTGTACTCACACTGCAGAATGTCCATTGCAGAGCTGAGAAGGATGGAGCTGGGTTATTATTCTGTTCCTGTACAACTTTTCCAAGAGTTATGCATGCCAGTAGCTTCACTCAACAGCTAGTACTCCAAAGTGTGTTGCTACAGCACATTAACTTCCATGCATGTTCATCTTTTAGGTTGTATTTTCCTTCTATTCATGCTAACCATTCCATTTATAACCCCATTTTATAGCCATATCATAAATAGAGTGACAAACTTGTACTGTCTGAATCTCATAAATATAGTGTCTACTTTTACTTATTATTGTGTCTTTTTGGCCATGATGCAGACTGGATCTCATATTGCGACTAATTAATAAGTTAGAGCTGATCAGTTATTTGCATACAGACGGCAATATTTCAGCAAGCTTTCGAAACAAAAGGTTTCATTCATTTTCAGGTAAAATCTGAGTACCTCCTTGTTCAGGTAGGAGTACCGGTTCTCGAGCTAAAAGATAAGAACCACGCCGTGAACTGTTGTGATGTTGTCTGATTTTCATGCAGCGAGCTGGCTTGCTCTGAGCTGAGCTGATGATGAGGGTCGCGTGGATGGAGGTGCTGCCGCTGGCGACAGAACACTATGCGTCTTCCCGAGGACCTGCACTCTATGGACTGGGAGAGGGTGGCGCGCGCCACAGGGAAGACGGTCGGCGAGGTCGTCAACCACTTCAAGGACCTCAAGGTCGACATCCACCAGATCGAGTCCGGCCTGGTGCCCTTCCCCATCTATGCCTTGTTGAAACAGCTTAAGATACCTTGTTGTATTTTCCTCTATGTTGCTAGAGTATATGCATCCATGTAGACGTCAAGTGCTTTGATTTGCCTCTGCTGCCAGCAGTATATGCATCTACTACCACAGCCAAGTGCATCCATGCATCAACACTTGTAAACCACGGTAGACAGAAATAAAAGGGCAAATGCACTTAATTGGAGAAACGAATTTTTACCACCAAAGTCATGCACTCATAGATGAACTGAACCAACAAGGAGTGGTTTTCATGCTAGATTGTTTCTTGCACTTTGAGCAACTGCAATTCAGGTTATTCATGTTCTTATTCTTCTTGTTCTCCAGGTTCTTGTTGAGCGTAGACGGAAGCTCTCCTTGTCTACTTGCGCAGCCGGTGAGCTGAGGTCCGGCTGTCGAACCTTCGCAACTGGAGTGGCCCTGCTGGAGGCGCTGGGCGATCTACAGGACGACATGGGAGTCTCTGGGCGTTGCAGGCACTGGGCACGGCGGCACGGTCCTCCGCCTGGAACAGGCCGGCGAGAAGCTGCGCTGAATGCGATCGATCCGGAGCGGACCGGAGCCTGTGCGTGCTTGTAACAACCCGTCAGGAAGGGCATGAAGGCAAGGCTTCATCTGCTGCTACAACGACTACTCGCCTCAAGCGCGTCAGCAAACCCAATCCCCTATACGCGGGCGACACCTGGACCAAATGATTCCCCGAGTGGTGGGGTTAATCTGGGACCCACCTGTAAGGCGTTCGTGTGTTAAGTATACCTGTGCGATGCTGGTGGAGGCATCTGGGATCAGATCACCCGATTGGCGGCCCCGAGTGGGTGTCCGAGTCTCTCTCTTTCCCCTTCCGCAAGTTGAACCTGTGATCTCGATCGCGGCCTGTAATTCCTCTGCTATTGGAAATCGAGTCTGCCACTGTCGAAATTCCCAGTTCTAGTTCCGCAAATCCTGTAGAACTGTTACATTTCACTGTCGAAATTCCCAGTTCTAGTTCCTCAAATCCTGTAGAACTGTTACATTTGGTATCCAGAGCCTGTTAGATCCAGCAGAGGGGGAGAATTCCGGAGATCCAAGGAATTGTTAGTCCAGCGACAGGTGTGGATCTCGTGTATACGAGATCCGCGCAGAGTTCCTACGGGACACCCTAGCTGGCTAATTCCTGCGATTTCGTAGGCGAGCGAAGATGGCAGGAGAAGGGGAGACGAAGTCCCTCATGGAGATGCTGCAGCAGATGCAGAAGGAGGCCAGGGAGAATCACTCCGCCGTGCAGCAAGAGATTCGCGACAATCGAGTCGTGTTCGACGAGTGGCGACCCTCTATGGAGCAGCAAGTGGTGCAGCTGCAAGGAGCGGCGAGGGAGATGCAGTCATACTTGAGGATTCCGGGAACGGAAGTACCGGAGACGCCGCAGAAGGTGGGAGAACCTGTCAGCTCCGGTGGCGCTTCACCGATTCCACCGCCCGCGCCTGCCAAGTACGTGCCGCCGCGAGGTCGCACCAATTTCAGCCCCGATGGGCGCCATGAAGAATTATTGCAACGGGGGCAGAAACCTGGTGTTATCACCACGGTTACGCCTCCGGCAAAGGGTACGCATCTTGATACAAACCTCAGCCATGAGTGCAGTCCTTATGATTTTGAGATGTCAACACCCTATTCTAGAGTCCATAGTGTCAACATTAGTGAGAATGCTCCTAATCGTCCCACTCTTCCCATTTTTGATGGTGACAACCCAAAGTGGTGGAAGAAAAACTGTGAGAAATACTTTTGATTGTTCCATACCGACCCAGAAACTTGGAAGGACTATGCCTCCATGTACTTCTCAGGTCCAGCCAAGTTGTGGTTGCAATCTGTAGAAATCAAGATAGAAAACATGTCTTGGGAAGAGTTTTGTTCTTTAGTTTGTCTTCGTTTTGGCAAAATGCAGTATCAGGTGTTAATTAGGCGTCTTATGTTGGGAATATGCCCTAGAGGCAATCATGTATGATGTAATTCCCACTGTATTCATAAAGTTATTAAGTTGTCCTTGTTTTGAACATCTGATATATGTCATTGAATATGTGATTCGATTGTGGAACTATATATTCATGTTGTTCATACTAAATTGTTCTTGGTCATTTAGGTTGTGCTGGACACACACCCTAGACTAATGTGAGTGTTGGCTGATGACACGGTTTCACTTGTCATGGGCATGGTGATGCCATTCCAACGTTCACGGACTTGGCTAAAGAGTTTAGCAAGTCGGACTGACCCACATTGAGATGCAACGATCAAGTCGTCATTTGCATGTCTCAATCAATGTAATCCTTAGACCTGAGGTTGTCGTACAATCCGAGTTGTGGATCATCGACTTAGCTTCTGTCAAACGTTGTTCTGTGACAAGGCAACTATAAAGGCAGAGTTCGGGTCGAATGAGAAGCAAGCTGCGTGATGTGGATAATCAAGATGGGATTTTTCCCCTCCGAATGGAGAGATATTCTCTGGGCCCTCTCGAGTGATATGATTCAGGAAGCATGGCCATGCGCGACTCAGTTAAGTGTTAACTGTGTCGATTGACTAAGAGTTAGTCAGAGGAATCACATGTCACAGATCAAGAAGAGAGTTGAGCTATTTAAGGGATGACGATAAATCGCCTATAGCTCGACAAGGTATATCGTGAGGCAAAAGGGACTAAGATGAATATCACATTGAAAGGTATGTCATCATGACTCAATGGTACTTGGGAGTCGGCACGTTCTGCTAGGAGCCGCTACCGATTGATCGATTGGGAGTTGGACTCCAATCGTGTCCAAGTCACCATGAGCCTGCAGGTTCGCACACTTAAGAGCGGGCGCAAGTATTGGTCGGGTTGGACCCGAACCGGAAATGGACTGGTTTTGTGAGTCGGACTCACAGAGGGAATGGGCCACAAGTGTTGTGAAGCCCATTACCATACGCTATATAAAGAGGGGCGCAGGTTGCCCAGCGGGCACGTTAGTCCACTCTCCCATGCGTTGGGAACCCTAGCCCCACTCAGTCCAGCCGTCGCACCGGACCTAGCAGTCCGCGGTCGGAGCTCCTCCTCGTACGTGTGGATACCGGCAGAGGTGCTGTACGTTCAGCACTTCAACGTTCGCGGGATCGGATCGGCTGGATCAGATCGTGGACTGCACTGCCCCGACGCGCTTCATCGATAATCCGCAACCGCGCGTCTAGTGGTAATCATCGTGGCCTTCTACCTCGGCTAGATCTTGGAAGTACCGCGTAGGAAATTTTTTCGTTATCTCTACGCGTTACAACAGTGGTATCAGAGCGGTAGCTTCTGGTATTAGGCCCGAGATCCGTACATATGTGATATGTAGTTAGCGTTAGATGTGATCTAATTGCTGTTTTGGTGGTCGGCCTATGAGATAGATCGGTTTTGTACAAGGTTGATTGGATCAATCGTACTCGGGGTTAATGGATGATCAGGTTTCCGTGATCATACTGCTAAGGTCGTGAAACAACATACCCCTACCGGTCGGTTTCCGCCATCGGGGTATACCGTGACACATAAATTCAGTTGCGGTGATCGAAGAGAGCCATACCATTTCACATTATAATTGCTTTATTTGTGTTATTGTTATTGTCTATTTACCTATATTTAGATAGTTGGTAGATTCTTTAATCCCTCAAAGAAGGTCTAGTCGGGACCGCCGGGTTCGCCCTGTCGTAGCGCCTTAGATGTCGTTGCGAGTTTCACAACGCCGGTAGATATCGTATCTATGCATAACTTGTTTTTGCAGGAAGTTGTGAATGGTATGGCTTATGTGCATGTGATGTGTGTAATCCATACATGATCTGCGTATCATGTTCTTGTCAGCCGGCTGGAGCCTAGGTGCTGTCATTTTATTGTATAACGACCTGCGTGTCGGATTCTCTATGTAAATTTTCATTTACTAGCTAGTGTAGCTTGTTGGAGAACCCGGAAGGCATGCAAGTCGATGTTCAAGTCGGCTACATGGAGTAAGATGGCACGTGACAAGAGTTGGCACGAGTCGACTTACAAGCTTTGTGGAGATGGAGATCACCATGAAGAGAGCCATACCATTTCACATTATAATTGCTTTATTTGTGTTATTGTTATGTCTCTATTTACCTCTATTTAGATAGTTGGTAGATTCTTTAATCCCTCAAAGAAGGTCTAGTCGGTCGCCCCGCCAGTGCTGCACCATCACAAGTCGGACATTCTTGGTAGTGGGCTCATAAAATTGAGGTGCTACCAATTCTTTCCGGTTAGGTGGATTTGAGTCGGACTCTTACAAGCAGAAGCACTTGGTAATCTAGACGAGTCCATCACAACGGTTGTGGGGCTCGGGGCGAGGTAGGTTGGGAGCCGAGGCATGTGATGTCACCCAACTAACATGAGTCGTATTGGATACGATTGACAAGGTGTTGCCTACCTAGATCACTTGACGGCTAGCGGTGATGCTAAAGCTCACTAGTCGGCTTGGTTATTTAGGATCTTGAATCACTTAGCAACCATCGGAGGGATGTTGGTTCTAGTGGGAGCATAGGTATTAAATCGTTTAATATGCTTGCTCTTTTATGAATACATGTCTTAAGTGTTTTTGCGTATTTTCTGTTGTAGATCAATGGCACCTAGCAACCTTCCTCAGTTGTCCACTTTTGCGTTGAGGTCAATCCTAGAGAAAGATAAGCTTAATGGAACTAATTTCACCAACTGGTACCGTAAACTGAGGATAGTCCTCAAGCATGACAAGAAAGAACATGTTCTAGAAACTCCACTTCCAGATGAGCCTGATGACGATGCGACTGTCGCAGTCATAAATGCCTACCGTAAGACTAGAGATGAGTCTACGGAAATTAGCTGTCTTATGCTTGCACACATGGAACCGGACTTGCAGCAGCAGTTCGAGAATGTTGAGGCCTACGATATGATCGAAAGCCTCAAAAGTATGTTCCAGGCTCAGGAAAAGACCGAGAGGTATCAAGTCTCTCAAGCTTTGCTGGGCTGTAAGCTGAAAGATGGCGATCCACTGAGTCCCCATGTAATCAAGATGATTGGTTACATTCAGTCTCTGGATCGGCTGGGCGTCCCAATTAACGAAGAGTTCTCTACTGATATAATTCTGAACTCTCTTCCTAGTGCGTATGGTTCGTTCATCTCGAACTACGATATGCATGGTATGGATAAGAGTATCACTGAATTACATGGGATGCTCAAAACGGCAGAGGCTAATCTAAAGAAAGGCGCCAGTCAAGTGTTGATGGTGCAGAATAAGGCTAAGTTCAAGAAGAGTTCTTGGACTAAGAAGAAGAAGGATAAGTCAGGAGGTAGCACCCATGGCCCTGTCCAGAGTGCTCCCTCAAAGACTAAACCTTCTCCTACAGCCGGAGCCAACTGCTTCTATTGCAAGCAAGATGGTCACTGGAAGAGGAACTGCACCAAGTATTTGGCTGACAGAGCCAAGAGTGGAGGTGTGACTTCCAACTCAGGTACGCTTGTGTGCAATGTTATAGACATTTATCTTGCTGATGCGCCTAATAGTTCTTGCGTATATGATACCGGATCAGTTATTCACATATGCAACTCGTTGCAGGGACTGGTAAGAACTAGGAGCGTGGCAAGAGGAGAGGTTGACATTCGGGTCGGCAACAAGGCGAGAGTCGCTGCGTTGGAAGTCGGCACGATGCAACTTCATTTACCTTCAGGATTTATTTTGGAACTAAATAATTGTTATTATGTTCCAGCGCTTAGTCGAAACATTATTTCCGCCTCATGTTTGATGAGACAAGGTTATGAGTCGAATATTAAGAATAATGGTTGTTCTTTATATTTGAAAGATATGTTTCATGGCTTTGCACCCGTTCAGAACGGGTTATTTATTTTAAATCTTGATAGTGAATCAGTCTATAACATAAATGTTAAAATGTTGAAACCAAATGATCTGAATATGACTTACTTTTGGCATTGTCGGCTTGGTCATATAAGTTGGAAGCGCATGAAGAAGCTCCATGATGATGGACTTCTAACTTCGTTCGACTTAGAATCGTTCGAGACATGTGAATCATGCCTACTAGGCAAAATGACCAAGACACCTTTTGCAAGGAGTTGTGAAAGGGCGTCCGACTTGTTGGAACTAATACATCGTGATGTATGTGGTCCAATGAGCACGACAGCCAGAGGTGGTTATGAGTACTTCATTACCTTCACTGATGATTTGAGTAGGTATGGATATATCTATTTAATGAAACACAAGTCGGAAGCCTTTGAAAAGTTCAAGGAATTCCAGAGTGAGGTACAAAATCAACTCGGCAAGAAAATAAAGTTTCTACGGTCGGACCGTGGGGGCGAGTACATGAGCCATGAGTTTGATGACCATCTAAAGAGTTGTGGAATAGTTCCTCAACTCACTCCGCCGGGTACACCACAGAGAAACGTTGTATCGGAACGGAGAAATCGGACCTTGTTGGACATGGTACGATCAATGATGAGTCGGACAGATCTACCTTTATCATTTTGGGGTTATTTTCTAGAAACTGCAGCTTTCACACTAAACAGAGTACCATCAAAGTCAGTAGAGAAGACACCACATGATATGTGGACGGGCAAAAAGCCAAGTTTGTCTTTTCTTAAGATTTGGGGTTGTGAGGTATTTGTCAAGCGACTTCAGTCGGACAAGCTCACGCCCAAGTCAGATAAGTGTATTTTCGTGGGGTATCCGAGGGAAACCTTGGGGTACTACTTCTACAACCGGGAAGAGGGCAAAGTGTTTGTCGCTCGGAATGGTGTCTTCCTTGAGAAAGAGTTTCTCAGTCGGGAAGTCAGTGGGAGCACGGTGCAAATCGAAGAAATTCGAGAAGAACCAGCTAGGGGCGAGTCGGCAATGGCCTTGGAGGCTGAGCCGGTCGTGGTACCTACACCGGTTACAGCACCTGAATCTCGGAGATCTGCCAGATTACAGAGTGCTCGAGATGTTTTACTGTTGGACAGTAATGAGCCGGCAACTTATTCGGAAGCGATGGTGGGATCTGATTCCGAGTCATGGCTTGGAGCCATGAGATCCGAGTTAAAGTCCATGGATGAAAACCAAGTTTGGAATTTGGTTGATCTGCCTGACGGTGCAAGACCCGTCGAGTGCAAATGGGTCTTTAAGAAGAAAATTGATATGGATGGAAATATTTCCGTCTATAAAGCACGACTTGTCGCGAAGGGGTTCCGACAAGTTCAAGGAGTTGACTACGACGAGACATTCTCGCCCGTAGCGATGCTTAAATCAATTCGGATCATGTTAGCCATAGCAGCCTATTTCGACTATGAGATATGGCAGATGGATGTCAAGACGGCTTTCCTTAATGGAAATTTAACTGAGGACGTGTATATGATACAGCCCGAAGGTTTTGTCGATCCAGCTAATGCTGACAAGGTATGCAAACTTCAGAAATCCATTTATGGGTTGAAGCAAGCATCTCGGAGTTGGAACATTCGCTTTGATGAGGTAGTCAAATCGTTTGGCTTCATCAAGAGAGATCATGGTTCTTGTTTATACAAAAATTTTAGTGGGAGCAAAGTAAATTTTCTAATCTGATATGTGGATGACATATTGCTGATTGGAAATGATGTCATGATGTTGCAAGAAACCAAAGAGTCATTGGAAAGGAGTTTCTCAATGAAGGATTTGGGTGAGGCGACTTACATATTAGGAATCAGGATCTATAGAGATAGATCAAGGCGGCTCATTGGATTGAGTCAGAGTACTTATCTGGACAAGGTTTTGAAGAAATTCAAAATGGAAGAGTCCAAGAAGGGATTCTTACCGATGTCCCATGGTATAAAACTTAGCAAGACTCAGTGTCCTTCGACGACTGATGAGCAAAGTCAGATGAGTGTGATTCCGTATGCTTCGGCAATCGGATCCATCATGTATGCCATGATTTGTACTAGGCCAGATGTTTCCTATACTCTAAGTGTTACGAGCAGATACCAGGCTGACCCTGGCAAAGCCCACTGGGCAGCGGTTAAAAACATTCTTAAGTATTTGAGAAATACTAAGGAAATGTTCCTAGTTTATGGAGGTGATGAGGAATTCAGTGTAAAGGGTTACACGGGTGCGAGTTATCTCACCGACTCAGATGATTCTCGTTCGCAATCTGGATACGTGTTCGTAATGAACGGAGGAGCTGTGAGCTGGAAGAGTTCCAAGCAAGATACGGTGTCTGCATCTACAACAGAGGCTGAGTATATTGCTGCCTCGGAGGCGGCAATGGAAGCTGTTTGGATCAGGAACCTCCTGATAGATCTTTGTGTGGTTCAGGGCGCGTCCAATCCTTTGGACGTATATTGTGACAACAATGGTGCTATCGCACAGGCCAAGGAACCTAGACAACACCAGAAGAACAAACATATACTCATGCGGTACCACCTCATTCGCCAGTTTGTCGAACAAGGTGATATCAAGTTATGCAAAGTACACACGGATGCAAACATTGCAGATCCGTTGACAAAGGCGCTACCACAGCCTAAGCATGAGGCGCACACGAGAGGCATGGGCATTCGATGCCTAGGCATATGATGCCAGGATGATTGACTCTAGTGCAAGTGGGAGACTGTTGGGAATATGCCCTAGAGGCAATCATGTATGATGTAATTCCCACTGTATTCATAAAGTTATTAAGTTGTCCTTGTTTTGAACATCTGATATATGTCATTGAATATGTGATTCGATTGTGGAACTATATATTCATGTTGTTCATACTAAATTGTCCTTGGTCATTTAGGTTGTGCTGGACACACACCCTAGACTAATGTGAGTGTTGGATGATGACACGGTTTCACTTGTCATGGGCATGGTGATGCCATTCCAACGTTCACGGACTTGGCTAAAGAGTTTACCAAGTCGGACTGACCCACATTGAGATGCAACGATCAAGTCGTCATTTGCATGTCTCAATCAATGTAATCCTTAGACCTGAGGTTGTCGTACAATCCGAGTTGTGGATCATCGACTTAGATTCTGTCAAACGTTGTTCTGTGACAAGGCAACTATAAAGGCAGAGTTCGGGTCGAATGAGAAGCAAGCTGCGTGATGTGGATAATCAAGATGGGATTTTTCCCCTCCGAATGGAGAGATATTCTCTGGGCCCTCTCGAGTGATATGATTCAGGAAGCATGGCCATGCGCGACTCAGTTAAGTGTTAACTGTGTCGATTGACTAAGAGTTAGTCAGAGGAATCACATGTCACAGATCAAGAAGAGAGTTGAGCTATTTAAGGGATGACGATAAATCGCCTATAGCTCGACAAGGTATATCGTGAGGCAAAAGGGACTAAGATGAATATCACATTGAAAGGTATGTCATCATGACTCAATGGTACTTGGGAGTCGGCACGTTCTGCTAGGAGCCGCTACCGATTGATCGATTGGGAGTTGGACTCCAATCGTGTCCAAGTCACCATGAGCCTGCAGGGTCGCACACTTAAGAGCGGGAGCAAGTAATGGTCGGGTTGGACCCGAACCGGAAATGGACTGGTTTTGTGAGTCGGACTCACAGAGGGAATGGGCCACAAGTGTTGTGAAGCCCATTACCATACGCTATATAAAGAGGGGCGCAGGTTGCCCAGCGGGCACGTTAGTCCACTCTCCCATGCGTTGGGAACCCTAGCCCCACTCAGTCCAGCCGTCGCACCGGACCTAGCAGTCCGCCGTCGGAGCTCCTCCTCGTACGTGTGGATACCGGCAGAGGTGCTGTACGTTCAGCACTTCAACGTTCGCGGGATCGGATCGGCTGGATCGGATCGTGGACTGGACTGCCCCGACGCGCTTCATCGATAATCCGCAACCGCGCGTCTAGTGGTAATCATCATGGCCTTCTACCTCGGCTAGATCTTGGAAGTACCGCGTAGGAATTTTTTTCGTTTATCTCTACGCGTTACAACATCTTACCCACTTTAGACAGACATGCACAGTGCAGGAGTATATAGAGAATTTCAATAATTTGATGCATCAAATGTTAGCACACAATGCCACCATAGATCCAGAAATTTTTCTTACTACATTCATTGATGGGTTAAAGCCAGAAATTAGAAGAGTAGTCATTATTCAACAGCCAGTAGACTTGGATACTGCTAGTTCTTTGGCTTTGTTACAGGAGGAGGTGATTGAGGATTTTCCCACAAAGTCATACAGGAAAACAGAGAATTATGCAGCTGCCAAGCCTGTCCCTCAAATGTATTCTGGGGCAACAGCAGATGCACACAAGGCAGATAGCTCGAAAAAAGGGGATACCAAGGATGCTCAACATAAGTTCAACACCCTGAAGGCTTATCGCAGAGCTCGAGGCCAATGTTTCACCTGTGGCGAGAAGTGGAGCCCTACCCACAAGTGCAGTTCTCGGGTTCAGTTATGTGTAGTCCAGGAGTTACTTGAGATGTTGGGCAAGGAATCTGATGAGGAAGACACTGAAGCAGTAGTACCTGAAGCCACAGTGGACAGAGAACTATACTCTATATCACCAAGTGCCTTAAAAGTCTTGGAGGGCCCACAAACAGTGAGGCTTTGTGGATCAGTGCAAGGGCATACAGTTCTCATATTGGTTGATTCTGGCAGCACTAGAAGCTTTGTGAGTCAAGTGCTAGCTGACAAAATGGTGGGAGGCAGTAAGTTGGATAAACCTACTCGAGTGAAAATAGCAGATGGGAAGATATTGCAAGGAACAGTGATCTTTTCAGATTGTGAGTGGGAATGCCAGGGGAAAAAATTCTGCAACACATTCAGGGCTTTACCTTTGGACTGCTATGATCTAATATTGGGCATGGATTGGTTGCAACAACACAGTCCCATGACTGTGGATTGGGTAACCAAGAAATTAACTATTCCTATCTCAGGGAGAACAGCTGTTCTAGAAGGAATTCAGGCAAACACTACAAAATGTCCAAAAATCACAGTGAAGCAACTACAGGCCATGCCAGAAACAGAGGAGGTGGCCTATTGTTTATGGGTGTGTATGTCAGCAGAAGAACAGATGGAGTATTGCAATCCAGAAATGACTAAAATCTTGCAAAAATTCAAACACTTGTTCTTGGAACCCAAGGGTCTACCACCAGCTAGATCTTTTGACCATGCCATTCCCTTACTACCTGGAGCACAACCTGTAACTGCTAGGCCTTACAGATACAATCCTGAGCAGAAAAACGAAATTGGGAAGCAGATAGCAGACATGATATCCAATGGGATAATATCGCCTAGCTGCAGCCCTTTTGCCTCTCCTGTGCTGTTAGTGGGAAAGAAGGACCTCACTTGGAGATTGTGTGTGGATTACAGGGGGCTTAATGCCATTACAGTGAAAAAAAATATCCCATTCCAGTGGTGGATGAATTACTTGATGAGTTAGCTGGTTCCAGGTATTTTACCAGTCTAGACTTGCGTTCAGGCTATCACCAGATCAGAATGAAGCCCGAGGATGAGCACAAGACAGCGTTTAGAACTCACAATGGTCATTTTGAATATAAAGTGTTGCCCTATGGCCTTACAGGAGCCCCAGCTACCTTTCAAAATACTATGAACACAATCCTGGCACCGTTTTTGAGGAAAGGGGTACTAGTGTTCATCGATGATATTCTAATTTATTCAGGAGACATGAAGGGGCACTTACAACTGGTGCAGCAGGTATTCTCAGTCCTAGACAACAACCAGTTGAAAATCAAGCTGTCCAAGTGCAAATTTGCCCAGCAAAAACTAGACTTCTTGGGGCACACAATTAGCTCAGAAGGAGTAGCCACATATGAAAACAAGATAGCAGTGATAAAAGAATGGAAGGTACCAACCAATGTGAAGGAAGTGAGAAGTTTCCTAGGCCTGGCTGGGTACTATAGGAAGTTTGTTAGAAACTTTGGAATCATAAGCAGGTCATTGACTGATCTCCTCAAGAAAGGGCACTTGTTCCAGTGGACGCCTGAAACTGAAGCATCCTTTCAGGCTCTCAAGCAGGCTCTGGTAACTGCACCTGTGCTAGCACTTCCAAACTTCAGAGAACAATTTGTAGTCGAAACTGATGCATGTGACACAGGAGTGGGAGCAGTATTACTTCAGAAGGGCCACCCCATTGCCTTTTGGAGCAAGGCTCTAGGCCCAAAAAAATATAGGGCTGTCCACTTATGAAAAGGAGTGTCTGGCCATCCTGATGGCAGTCGAAGAATGGAGGCCATACCTGCAACACCAAGAATTCTTGATTAGAACGGATCAACAAAGCTTAATTCACCTGAATGACCAGAGGCTCACCACTGTGTGGCAGCAGAAGGCACTCACCAAATTACTGGGCCTGCAATACAAGATAACCTACAAGAAAGGCCAGGAAAATGTGGCCGCAGATGCCCTCTCGAGATGCAATACTGTGGAATTGTATGCAGTATCGAGGTGTGCCCCAGTATGGCCGGAACAGGTGATTAGTGGGTATTATGAAGACCCCCAAGCACAGAAATTGCTGACCTTGTTGGCAGGAGGAGGCAAGCTGGATACTTATTCGCTGAGACAAGGGATCATTTATCACAAGGGCAGGATTTGGTTGGGTAACAACAGTAAGATGCAGCAACAAATTCTGGAAACTATGCATGCTAGTGCTGTAGGGGGACACTCAGGATTCCCTGTGACTTATCACAGAACCAAGAAGCTGTTTTCCTGGCCCCAAATGAAAAAGGCAATAAAACTATTTGTGGCATCATGTGGCATTTGTCAGCAGGCTAAGGTGGAAAGAGTGAAATATCCAGGCCTGCTACAGCCTCTGAAGGTACCTCCAGGTGCTTGGCACACTGTAACGATGGATTTCATAGAAGGGCTACCGAAATCTGGAAGGTATGACTGTCTCCTGGTGGTAGTGGACAAATTCAGCAAGTATGCCCACTTCTTGCCTTTGAGTCACCCATACACAGCCAGTTCTGTGGCACAGACATACATGGAGGGAGTGTTTAGACTGCATGGAATGCCAGTGGAGATCGTTTCAGACAGAGATCCTGTGTTCACTAGCCGTTTTTGGCAGGAATTGGCAAAAGTGACAGGAGTGCAGCTAGACATGAGTTCGGGGCAGCACCCCCAGTCAGATGGGCAGACAGAACGAGTGAATCAGAGTGTGGAAGGATATCTGAGATGTTTTGTGCAGGATTGCCCCAAGAAATGGGTACAGTGGATACCACTCGCTGAATATTGGTACAACACTAGCAGGCACGAGTCGTTGGGTACCTCCCCATTTGAGGCCCTCTATAACCATCAACCTCGACACTTTGGCATAGATCACCAGCTAGATTGTGCGATACCTGACCTTCAGGAATGGCTTGCAGCGAGAACAGCGGTGCAGCAACAACTAAGGCAACATCTGCTCCGCGCACAGCAGAGAATGAAGTTTCAGGCTGACAAGAACAGGCCAGAAAGAGAGTTCCAGGTGGGTGATCGCGTGTACCTCAAACTACAGCCATACATACAACGATCCATAGCCACTCGAGCGAATCCAAAACTGGCGTTCAAGTACTACGGGCCCTTCGAGATACTGAAGAAAGTGGGGAGGGTGGCGTACGAACTGAAATTACCGGAATCCTCATCAGTCCATACGGTCTTTCACGTATCGCAGCTGAAGTTCGCCATAGGACAACAAGCAGCTGAACCCCAGTTACCATCTCACCCAGACACTCTGTCCACTCCAGTCGAAATACTCAAAAGGAGAAGGGTAAAGAAAGGATCAACCTTGGCCTCGCAGGTACTGGTACGATGGTCTAACCTTGATGAAGGTCTCGAAACGTGGGAAAGCGAAGAAGAGCTCAAGCAGCGGTTCCCTGGAGCTGCAGCTTGGGGACAAGCTGCTTTTGAAGGGGGAGGGAATGTAACAACCCGTGAGGAAGGGCATGAAGGCAAGGCTTCATCTGCTGCTACAACGACTACTCGCCTCAAGCGCGTCAGCAAACCCAATCCCCTATACGCGGGCGACACCTGGACCAAATGATTCCCCGAGTGGTGGGGTTAATCTGGGACCCACCTGTAAGGCGTGCGTGTGTTAAGTATACCTGTGCGATGCTGGTGGAGGCATCTGGGATCAGATCACCCGATTGGCGGCCCCGAGTGGGTGTCCGAGTCTCTCTCTTTCCCCTTCCGCAAGTTGAACTGTGATCTCGATCGCGGCCTGTAATTCCTCTGCTATTGGAAATCGAGTCTGCCACTGTCGAAATTCCCAGTTCTAGTTCCTCAAATCCTGTAGAACTGTTACATTTCACTGTCGAAATTCCCAGTTCTAGTTCCTCAAATCCTGTAGAACTGTTACAGTGCTCGCCGGTGCGGGATACAGTTGTTTGTTCCTTGCGTGGAGTCTGTGTGTTCCCTGCCGGTGGGATGCAGGTTCGGAGGAGAAGCAGCAAGCGGGATCGATGTATCGGAGCAGCAGCTCCGGTGGCCGGCGGCCACCGGGGAAGGGCATCGGGGAAGCAGAGATCGCCGGCGGCCACAGGGGATTCGCGAGCTGATCTCTTGATTCGCACGATCGAGGGAAGGAGGAACTGATCGCGAGATCGAGGAGCTGATGGCCGGATCAAGGAAGGAGTTTTAGATCGCTAGCTGATTGCGTGACCGGAGCCTGGGGCAGTTAGAGTCCAAACTGTAAGGGGTCTAATTGTAAAAGTGTTCATAGGTCAAAGAAAATGTCTCCTGCGACAGTTATTTTGAGACGGGGGGAGTACTAAAAGCACCACAGATATGAACTCCCGGATATCTGAACTCGCGGATAGGGACTACGGCAGGACAACAAGGTTCGCTGGATGTACAGTCCGTAACAGCATATCTGCTAGCAAATTGGTGTATCCAGAGGGCCTACTAACCACTGACGAATTATAAAGAAAACAGATATACTGAAACAGAAAAGATCAGCTCACATGTTGTTACTAACACGCTGTTCCATTACTGGCTCTGTCAGCCATTGAGCTGCCTCTTTTTGGCTCATGTCTCCATACGCCTCACACCATTGCGCCTGTTGGTGTGGGTGTAGCGTGACGAACAGAAGCTCCAGAACCACTGCCTTCTCATTGCGGCTGCAACATCTCCCATGCTGGATTTTCGCACAATATGCAGATCATACGTAGACAGCTGACAACATGTATTGACCAAGAAAAAACGCCAAAGTAGTAACGCGCCATGCAGGAACGATAAATAGACGGCGCAGCGAAGCGCTCAACTCTGTCTAGTCGGATCGAATCGCCGCGACGCGACGGGCGAGGGGAGGCGACGGCGGAGACAATCGAAAAGGAAATCGAGGAGGAGGCCAGGAAGAGGCAATCATGTCCCTCCGGCGGGCTGTCGGTTCCCTCCTCGCACGGAGGTTGTCGCCACGCGCGAGCCCCAGGACGGCTCCTGCGCGCTCTTTCCACTCCTTGGTGAGTTTTCCTCTGTTGCTCTTACTCAGATCTGCAACTCCAGGATCCTCCCTCATGTTTCTCATCCCGATTGATACAGAGGAATCTCCCCATCGGTGATGGTGCTGCCGGTGTTGCTGGTGCGGCCGTGGTTGCGTTGGCTGCTGGTGGAGCGTTGGCAGTTCAGTATTTCAAGAAAGGCGCAGGTGTTGATGAATCAGGTAGATTCCTCCTCTTCGTTAGCTCCGTTTCTTGTCAGGAACCACCACCTCATACCTGTCTTTTTGTGTAGCCGCTCGCAAGGAGGAGGACATGAAGGCGAGGTTTGGGTATTGGATGAAGAAGCACGGCAAGTCTTACAAGGACGAGGAAGAGAAGGCTATGCGATTTAAACGGTTCAAGGCCAGTGCTCAGTGGTTGGAATCGCAGCCCCCGTCTGTCCAGAAGATGTTCTCTGCAGACTTAGGATACTTCGCAGACTCTACAGAGCAGGAGCAACGGGTGATGATGTCCAATCCGAACGCACTTCTTCATGATGAAGAGTACGAAAAAATCGTCGATTGTGTCATGGCCAAAGGTCTCTTCTTTTGCAATCTGTTTTTACATGATGCACTTTCTAGCATGAATCATTTATGACTTTACCTTGTTTTGTTTTGGTTGTCGAATTGGACATATTGTGGAGGTATAGCTTTCGTGGCTTTACCCTGTTTTGGATGTCAATTTGGATCATACACTTATCACTAAATAATGTTATCTTGTATCATCCCTTGATGTAGCAATGCTATAGCTTGAACATACTCTTCTTCCCGACTTCCGTCAGATTGTTTCAAAGAAATCACATCTTGTTATTCCTGTTGATCTGCTTGAGATGTTGTTATAATTGATTGTTCTGTTTCCAGTAGACTTGATTCATTGGTGACTAATTGACAAAACAGATAGCAACTGTGTTTGTGATTTCATTCTACTCCCTTTGTTCCAAAATAGATGACTTCCATTTATCCATACATGTATGTATGTAGACATGTTTTAGGGTCTAGATACATGCATGTATGGAAAAATGGAAGTCATCTATTTTAGAACGGAGGGAGTAGTCACTAGGCAGTAGCACCCAAGTATGTTCTGGTCAGTGTTCAATTTGAACAGTATACTAGCTAAGCACTTGAATTATGTATGACTTTACTCTTCCGTTTTGGATGTTAAGTTGGATCTGTGGGTTTTATGGTGCCTCACCTCCCAAGGACTATATACACTCATCACTAAAATAATGATGTGTTGTATCCTCCATCCTTGTTGCAATGCTCTTCTTCTGGTACCAACTTTTCTGTCGGATTTCACATCTTGTATCTATATGGTTCTGTCCGAGATCTTGTTAGAATTTATTGTTCCGTTTCCCCATTAATTGACAAAACAGATCACAAGTAGGTTTGTAATTGCACTCCAGTCAAATAGGCAGTAGCACCCAAGGGTGCCCTGGTTAGTGTTTAATTTGAGAAAGTTCGTTTCGGTGATTTTTCAAATATAAATGGGAGTCAGTTTTATAGCCATCTTGGGTCTTTGAATCTGCTAACTTGTAGCTTTTGCATGGAAACAGGAAGGTCAGTGATGGTGATTCGGGATGTGATGAACGGCGGCACACATGCAGCTCGGGATGTGAAGAAGGGCGACACACAGGAAGCTCGGGATGTGAAGAAGGGTGACACACAGGTCTCTGGCTAGAATGGTCCCTGGTGGAAGTCAAGTCGAATCACAGGCAACTCGAGCGCTTTTGAACCAAATTGATGTTGACCACTAGAATGTTGCTGGATATTTCTGTAAGCAGGTTGCATCATGAGTCGATATGATAAGCTTGTTGGGTTTACTGTGTCTGCCCCTTGCCTGTGTCGAATGCATGTAGAAGCCCAAAATATTCTTCTGTTAACCAGGTTGCAGATACCCACCTCCGCGGTTTCATGCCACCATATTTTTCTACAGACTAAGAGCATGTCTAACAGACCCCCTAAATGGCCCAAACCCGTATAATAACCGCTGATATACGGGTTTGGGCTCTACCCGGCCATCTAGCAGACCCCGTAAATGGACCACCCCGGACGATTTTTTACAAGTTTGGGTAGGGGGCGGCCCGTCGACCCCTACATGTGCGGGTCGGAAGGAGATGTAGAGGGCCAACCCTCTACCTCGTGCGAGCTAGGGCGCGCTGAAGTTTCAGGTACGAATCCCTTGGTCGTTCGCCCCGCCGCCAGCCGCCGCCAGCCGCCGCCGCGTAGATCCGGTCGCCTCCGAGGCGCCGCACCCCCGCCGGACACCGCCGCACCCCCGCCGGACACCGCCGCACCCCCGCCGGACCCCCAGCGGACCTCGGCGCCCCTCGACTAGCCGCGCCGTGTGCATCTCCGCCGCCTCCCCACGGTGAGTACTCGCCGGACCCTGTTCCTCTTCGATTTCGCCGTTCCGCGGGGGCCTGATCTCTGCTTCGCCATCGTAGATGTCTGCGGACGCGACTATGGATGATGTGGAGCATTCCGATGATTCGTTGAGCTGGTCTTCGGGAGATTGCCATGTTTCTATGATAATGTTGGCACCCGAGAGAAACCCTAGTCGGCTTGAAGCTTTTCTTGCAGGGCATCGCGGCATTGAATGTGCTGAGACTCATCACCAGCTCACCCAAGATCTGATCGATC
This sequence comes from Alopecurus myosuroides, assembly GCA_028641055.1. Lineage (NCBI taxonomy): Eukaryota > Viridiplantae > Streptophyta > Magnoliopsida > Poales > Poaceae > Alopecurus > Alopecurus myosuroides. Next base: position 302,224,336 of record CM054057.1, on the reverse strand, counting down.
ACCACTGGCAGTTGCATGGCCAATGATTCATTTTCTCTTCTTCTATGTGTGAAACATTGATTGGCAGTTCGGAAAAAAATTTATTTGTGTGAAACATTGATTGTAATAATTAAGATTTTTATTGTGTGCTTTGAACATTTTATTTGTGTGAAAACATTGATTGTAATAATTAAGATTATTATTGTGTGCTTTGATAATTTTATGCAATGTGATGAGATGTTGCGTTGATATGCAAAATGTCCAAAACCCTGTTTTGTGAGGGGCCAAAAACTCGTGCGAGCTAGCAGACCCCCTACCCCCACCCCGTAAAACAGAATATTCTGTTTTACGGGGTGGGGGTAGGGGGTCTGCTAGCTCGCACGAGTTTTTGGCCGGCGAAATGTGCATACAGGGCCCTCTACACGCGTTTTAGGGGGTGAAAACTTAGGGGGTCTGTTAGACATGCTCTAATATACTTAAATATGATCTTTTTGGTGCAACTGCTTCCTTTGATCCAAATCAATACAGTAACGGAACTTTGAGCTTCAAATTTTGCCTAGGGTGTTATTTCGTGGTTGATGCTTTGTTCAGCCCTGGTTACCACCAAGCTGAGGGCCGTTGAAGCAGCCCAAGTCAATCAACTCAAGGGCTGCTCCAACAAAATACGAGCAGGTACCAGTGATTCTTTACAGCCCGCCTACGTTATCCTATTGTACTTTCTCTTAAGCCGCTAAACGCGGAGTCAACTTGGAAGCGGGACGAAAAGCCTTGTTTGACGTAGGACAAAACAGAATTTTCACGGGAGGTTAGGGATGGAAGAGTAGAGATTTGTTGAGGTAAATCAAGGAGATTTTTGTGGCTGCGTGGAATTTTTTTTCACGGAAAGCTTGGGATAGAAGAGAATTTATGATGGCGACATATTCTCAGTAATTAATTAGAAGTGGAAAAGTTAGTTGTGCGATGACATTCCTTCTGTATTTTCGTTGAAGTGTGACACGACCACCATATAACAAACTTAATAGTAAAGATACATATGTATACTGTGATACATGGTTGTTGGATCTCCAACAACATAAACTATATTTAGGAATAGGATGGATGAATATTTGATTTACATACTCCGGCGACCGTCGGCCACCCCCAAGTAAGAACCATAGGGGCCGGTGCTATTCTGTAATATTTTGCTAATCGTTACTTTTGTTTACCCATTATAGAGTTTGTGCATGCCTTAATTGCTGCCGCATGGGCCAAGCCCAACACGCTCAAAGAGGTAGATTTTCCAAATGCCCACACGATCCCTACACCTGATGGATGTGACGATCCGTCCACACGATCAGTTTCCAGTAGGAACGAGTTAACCTATCCCCGCCGCCGCTCGCCTGTGCTATGGCGTCGTCGTCAACTAGCTTTGGAAAAACTCTATCGAAGTGACTCGCTGGTCGCATTGCCGGCTTGCCTCTATACTCCGGCAATCAAAAACGCCCCGTTGCGGCTTGCCGTCTGCCGCTCTATACTCCGGCAATCTGTGATGCTTCGTTGCCCGCTTGCGGCTCTGCATGTACCATAGATCTCAAGGTATACACACACTGCTAATCTGATTTTATGCCATAATGCCTTACACAGTAGTTACATGTGCTATAGATATTAGCATTTTTGGTTTAGCTTAGCTATACATGATTAGATTACAAAATAAGAGGACAACATTAACAGATTGGATTTTCCAATCCACTAGCATAATGACTTTTTAAAATTTAGATATAAATTAGACCTAACGAAATGAGATATTAACCCGCAAGATCTTATATATTATATATCCAAATTTAAGTTGACACGTCAAACATGTGTCGTTTTGTTTATATGTGCAAATTAAAAATTATAATATTGTATACATGTATCTCTGTTGCGAAAAAATACATATGAGGGAAGATTTCATATTTCATGGGAGAGGACAATATATCACATCGGATCTCCGATCATTCTCTCGCCCCCCTATGCCCAAATCCTGGATCCGTCCGTGTCTCATGGATCGAGAGTTGGAGACAACGCAAGTGTGACAATCTACATTGTACTCCTGCAATCTAAGAAACAGGTCTACTCCCGAAACAACAATCGATGACTACTCACGAGCTGGCTCGTACCCGGCGGCAGCCGAGGGGAGAACTGTGGTAAGTAGACGCGGCTCCGCTCGCCGACGTTGTTGGCGTAGGCGCGAAGATCGTCCACAGCCACCTCTTGCCGCCGTGAATTAGCCCCAGTCTGTGCCGCCTCTTCTTCTTGTTGAGTACTGCCATCGCCATCTCCTGGATCTTGGGCGCACATGGCGCGCACAAATTCGTCGCCCGGACAGGCCCTCACGGCCCGTTCCGCGACGTTTCGCGCGAGCTCGGCAGTTCCGTGGAGGACCTCGAACACGATGTACGTGCACCAGTAGTAGGCGCACTCGTACTTGGCGACATCCGCGGCCAGCTCGTCTTTGGTGGCATCGGTAGCACGCTCGTCTTTGGCGACATCCGCGGCGCGCTTGGCGTCGGCGTGGGCGGCGCGGCGGAGGGTCATGTGCCAGTCCTCGAAGAGACACCGGGCAGCGTGGATGCCGTCGCCGTCGTGCTCCGTGTCCAACTCCATGTCGATACACGTCCCGTAGATGGGCGCGTAGTTATTGACGCAGGAGAGGGCGCCGCGGAGGAATGGGCACGCCTCCTGTCGTGGTGGTGTCACGGCAGATGCCATGGGATGGCTAAAGATGTGGGGACGAAGGATGCTGGAGGTGCTCGGGGAGGGATCACGCGACGAATGGCCGCGTGAGGTACGAAGTAAACACTGCAAACAACACGATCTACCCAGGTTCAGGGCCCTCGTGAGGAGGTAAAACCCCTACTCCTGCCTTTCTTTATGTATTCTGGTGTCTCACCGAGTAGCCACAGTACAATGTTCTTGCTACCGAGTAGCCACTCCCCTCTCTAGGTGATGAACTAGGTCAAGAATTAGGTCACCAAGTGTTCGATCCTCACGCAGGAGGCGGCGGGGCACCTTATATACACGGTGCCCAGCCGGATACGTCCAAACATGGACAAGTGTCGACATAGTGTGCACATCGTCCTTCTTCCGGGTTCCCGCTGACAGCTTTGGTTCCCAATCTTGGCTGCATCTGGAAAGTCGTTGGGCAAAACAAGGGGACAGACTGGTATCACTGTGCCAAACACAGAGTAGGCCCCCCTTATCCTGCGACGGCCTGCTTCCATGCTGTCACTGTCAGGCAGGCCGGTCCCAGATGAACAGTAGTTTGAATAGTGCCAAGTACGGACCTAGGATACGCGGGATCCTGTGTCAGAACGGCTCCTTTGACTTTCTGGCCCGAGTAGGTTCCCGCCAATTCTACTCGGGCCAACTCTTCTACTCGAATGGACAGAACTTGATTGATATCTCCTTCTGGTCATCTTGAGGTGAGACCGAGTAGCAGTCGACCGGGTAGCAAATACCGGGTAGTCGGCTACTCGACCAAGCCTCTCTTCTGTAAGTCGCCTTTACCACTTGCCTTTACCCTACTCGGGGGTAACCCCCCGACAGCAGTCCCCGAAGCTGGTTGAGTCTTGCGAATTCGTTCACTAGGCTCTGCCAGCTTAAAACCAATTTTTGCAACATAGCCCTTGAACCTCAAGATGCCGAGTAAAAGGCCTCCGAGTAGTACTTTAGAAAGTACCTTGAGTTTCCTGTCTTCCGAGTAGCACCAGCTTTCTACTCTGTAACCGAGTAAAAAGACTTAGAGAATTTCTCCTCTGGCGTCTCTGCAACGCAGAGCACAATCCAGCCTTCCGTGCCGCAACTGGACGCGTGTCAAGCATCCGTGACCCAGTCGTTTCGCTGCCCACGACACGACGTGCCACGCGCCCAGTTTTCACGGGGCGGGCCCACCGGCTCGTTATGTCCCATCAAGCGCAGTAATTGGCCACGATCTGGTAGTGGGATCTGCTGCGGCCGTTACGCGCGCGCCTCGCGCGTGCATGCGTTTCTAACCGGCCACAAACCCCACCACACGAAGATCCTGGCCACGATCGATCCCACTACCCCGATGGTAACGGTAATCTGCGGAGAGGGTATAAATACCTCCGCCGGTAACTTCCTCTTCTCCTCCCTTCGCACTTTTCCCCTTTCGTCTCTCTGTTCTTCTCCGCCGCCGAGCTCTCCGCCGCCGCGCAACCTTTCGCGCCGCCGCGGACTCACCCCATCCACTCACCACCTTCCGACTCTTCCCATCTTTCCTGCTCGTTGCCATGTCTCGCGCCGGCTGGGCTGGTTCGCACGTCACCGCCGAGGACTGCGCCTGGCTCGTGAACACCCGGAGGGTTCCTCCTGGTGTTCAGTGCCAGCCGTCTGAGGGCGAGATCGTGCCAACCCCGCGGGAGGGCGAGCATGTTGTCTTCCTGTCGCATTTCGAGCGCGGATTTGGCCTACCGGCCTCCGACTTTCTCCGCCGCTTCCTGGACCACTTCGGCATCCAGATGCATCACTTGCCACCAAACGCCGTCGTCTTCCTCGCTTACCACGCCGTGGTGTGCGAGGCCTTTCTCGGTATCCATCCCACGAAGGATACCTGGTTGAAGTATTTCCATCTCCGCCAGCAAACCACCGGGAAGAAGGATGGCGCGGCCGCCAGCAGCCGCGCAACCGATACTGGCTGCGCCATGATGGTGCAGCGGTCGGGGACCAATAACCCTCGCATCAAGGGTTTGGAATCCGTCCGGATGTGGCAGAAGACCTTCCTCTACGTCAAGAACATCCCCGCCACGGAAGGAGGCCAGGTAACCGACAGAATTAATCTTCCCGCTTGGAGTAATCGCGCTCCATCCGGGAAGAATTGGAAGGCGAAGCCCTCCAATGACCTCAACTCGATGGAAATAGATGAGCGGCTCGGTGTTCTAATCGACGAGGGCCTCAAGAGTGATGATCCTGTGGCTTGCTGGATCAAGAATCGCGTGCTGCCTCTGCAGGAGCGCAGCCATCTGATGTGCTATATGGGAGGCCCCCGCGACTGCACTAGGACGACCACCATCGAGCTCGACAACGCGGATGTTCCCGTGCACGCCAGGGCCATCCTGACAACAAGCCTTGGTGACCACTGGCAGTATGGGTTCATCCCGTTCAGTCGCACGAAACCGATTCCCCGGGTACGTTCTCCTTATTCTGCTTTCGATATTTGCCATCCGATTAGAAAATCTTCTCTCTTGGCTGCAACTAGCAATTGCATTCTGTACCGAGTAGAGTACTTAGTAGAATTGTATAGGCTTAGTGTGCTTTGTGCCTGCACGCCTTGTCGGGTAACCTACTCGGAAATAATTCTTAGGTTAAATAAGCTTGATACCTGCACGCCTTTCCAAGTAGAACATTTGGTAAAATTGCTTAGGCTTAGTGTGCTTTGTGTTTGCACGCCTATCCGAGTAGGACATTCGGTAAAATTGCTTAGGCTTAGTGTGCTTTGTGTTTGCACGCCTATCCGAGTAGGACATTCGGTAAAATTGCTTAGCCTTAGTGTGCTTTGTGTTTGCACGCCTATCCGAGTAGGATACCTTCCTGCTACTCGGCTAACTTGTGACACTTCTCCGCTCTTCAGGTCCTCAATCGCCAGCTTATGGAGAGCTGTGAGCGCCTTGAAGGCAATTGGTTTGCTGACCGAGAGGAGGACGACAAGGCCTCTTTAGAGACTGCAGACCAGATCAACCTTCCTCACTCCCCTACGACAGAGAAGCAGCCTGCCGAAACATCTCTTCGTGACTGGTCTGATGACGAGTTCGAAGGTAACTGAATTCGCGCTCTCCCTCTGCGAAAAGCACAAGCCCTTTGCCTGCTGTTTCTGAAGTGTTTTTCTTTCCTCCCTATTTCACAGACGCTGCAAATGCTGAGGATGATGACGAGGACGAGGAGGAGAGAGCCCTTGAGGTCAATCCTCTTTCAGTTGCTGCACCAGCTACCCGCAAGCGGACCGGCAGCGGCGCACTAGAGCCCCCCGCCAAGAAGAAGAAACCCGCCGAGAAGACGACCAAGAAGGCGGTCGTGAAGAGAACGAGACGAACGATCCCCTCCACCAAAGCGTAAGCTTTCTTCTCGGTTAACTCCCGATTTCGTACTTTGCTGTTTCTCTCATTCTTCCTCTGCTTCCCTCTAATTTCTGATTTTTCCTTTCTCACCAGAGCTCCCTTGGATGCGAACGCTGCTTTCGCGCCTGACCAGGCCAAGAAACAAGCTGCCATTGATGTCGACAAGGTTGTCGACCTTGAGGGCGACGAGGCCGACACCACCCACACGCAAACGGGGCCTGAGCAACAGTCCCGCGCCGATCCAGATGCGCAGGACGCCGCTCACCAGGACAGGCCCCCTTCTCCTCCGGCTAGCACCGCCGAGGAGCACCAAGAGGAAGACCAGGAGATGCGTGATGATGACGCCGCCGTCGAGCGGCAAGAAGCTGAACCTGAGGAGCCAGCCACAGGCGCTGCCGGACAAGAGGATCCCGCTGCCGAGCAGCGGGTAGAAGATACAGTCATGACTGAGGAGTATCCCCTGAGCAGCGCGCAACCAGGCGCTGCACAGAGTAGCGCCCAACCAGATGCTGCACAAGGTGACGGATCCGTGGCGCCACCCATTGATCAAGGCAGTGCACCGCCAGATTCCTCCTTAGGGCCGCAGACGAAGGACGCAACCAGCCCTCCTGCAGGGCGAGTAACCAGGAAACAAGCCCTAGATGCTCTGAAGGAGGCAGTCGAGAAGAAGGCAGCCGAGGAAGGGAAAACCGAGAAGAAGGAAACCGAGACACAGAAGATCGAGAAGCCAACTGTTCAGAAAGAAAAGGCTCTGAAGCGAGCTACCGAGTTGATGCCACCGCCCACATCATCTGGCCCGTCCCGTCAGGTGGCTATCCGCAATCCCAGTGCGGTTCCTGCCGCTGCTACCGTAGCTGATCAGCCCCTCTACCCGGATTACATGGTGAAGGTCAGCCAACAGCACCAAATCGGCCTTTTCGTCGAGGACCGAAAGCTTGCTCTTACAAGAGGAAGGAAAGCCTTGGCGGTAAACTCTAGGACTCCAGCTCCCAATCAAGACAGGTCCACCTCCATCGCTTCCCGTGGACCCCAGACTCAGGCGATATCCTCTGAGAGCCTCGAGCAGGTACTCGACTTGGTCGGTTTCATTGATGCCAAGTGGGATAGCAGTGTTCTCGGCAATACCAACTGGAATGGCATCACGCTGGGCGACATCGATCATATGCGGGTCGACTGGAACAAGGTGGACTTGGGCTACAAACCCATGACCGTCTCCTCCAACACCGCTACTCTTGCTGCCAAGATGTTCGTGCACCGCAAGAATGCAGAAGATCTCGAGCAGTCTTATGCGGTAAGTCTTAACTTGTCCTCTCCGAGTAGCATTTTTCTTCTCTCCTATCCGTCTTCATTTTCCTTTACCATCACCCAGTCCCCGAGATTCTGGCCGAGTAGGCGGATGCTCTCCCGAGTAGCCGCCTTCTCGGGTTGAATCTTCACTTCTTCGCCTAACTTGTTTTCCCTTTCGCTTCTCAGGATAGCGTTCTGAAGCGGACCAATCTGCATCGCCAGCTTCTCTGGAACCATGCTATCGCCAGGAGGCGCATTGCTGCACTGGAAAGAGAGAAGGCAGCTGCGGAGGCAGCCGGTAAGGATGCGAAGGATAGTACTCTGAAGCTGTCTGAAGTGGAAGGTACGTTTTTAGCTGCGCGGTTCTTGCGTTTTTTGTTTACGCCCGCTTCTGCTTTCTTGCGCTAACCATTTCTACTCTGCAGGGAAACTGAAAACCCTAGCTGACAAACACGAGAATTGCCGCGTCTTTGTTGCGAATGCCGAGACCACCATCAAGAAGCTTGAAGGTAAACCTCCGTCTACTCGGTTTGCCCTTGTGTTTGTTTCCTTTGCTTCTCTGCTAACCGTGCTTTGCTCTTTTCAGAAGATCATAAGAAGTTTGTTGTCGAGCATCAGGATTGCCTTAAACCTGCTGAGGTTCAGCAGCAGTTGTCCAGCCAGGCCGTTGAGCTGGTTAAGGAGCACACAACAGAGATGGAGCAGCTGCAACTCCAGCTGCAGAAGGCCCTTCAGGATGCTCTCGACCTTGGCGCCGAGAGGGACAGAGTTATCGCCGAGAAGGCCAAGGCTGAGACAACTTTCAATGCCAAGATAAAAGCCCTCGAGCAGGAGTGCGAAGTGCTGAAAGAAGCCAATGCTGGGCTCTTTACTCAGCTGGATGGTCTGCGCTTGCTTGAGGAGAAGCACGTTTCCAATGAGGAGGAATGGAAAATCCAGTTGCAGCAGCTGCGCCACGAGCTTCACAGTAAGTTTCCTCCTTTCTGCATCTCTCCTTCTCGGTTCTGCCTCTTCTCTGATTCCGTTACTGAGTTTCTCCCTCGCCTTTCGCAGAAATCTTCCCTGACCTCGTGTCCGCTTGCGCGCCAGCTTTGGCCAAGGCCCGAGCAGCTCGTATTGAGAAGGGCGAGGCTGCGGACACCAGAGCCGAGATCGAGGATAGCCTGCTGGTGATGCGAGGGCATTTCGAACGCCTAGCCGGCGTGGGCACCGACCTGGTGCGCGTCGGCTTTGAGCTCCACAAGCTATTCTGGCCTGAAGATCCTGCGCCGACAACCATTGGTGGCCTTGCTCTGAAGCTGCGCAATGTGAAGACCGAATTGAAGAAGTGGCGCGCCTCGGGAGCTCGGGCGGGCGCTGACTTGATGCTACTCTGCGTCGCCTCCTGGTATGAGAACCTTAACATGGAAATCATCCGCGGGAAGCGCGACAACTCTAGGTGGGAGACGGACCCCAGCTGTGTGACCACGCGCAAGCTATTGCGCATGAGGTTGCGGAGTATGCTGACACGGCCACCTTCATCGACGGCCCCACCGAACCTGACACCGAGGTGGAGGAGGACGAGGACGCAGATGAAGAGACAGACTCCGAGCTGGAATCGGGCTTCTTCGATTCACCCAAGAGCAAGGCCGGGAAAGGGAAGGCCACGGTCGTTGCGAGTAGCGATGAAGAGATCGAGGAGATCGACACGGCTGCCCTCGAGTTCGGCACTTCATCAGGAGCCGCTCTCGACGACACGGTACGCCCCCAAGGCCAAGCTTCTGATTCTTCCCTGGCCACAGGGCCTGTCTCGGTGGCCACGGCCACCTCAGACCCGGTAGCCACCGAGCACGATGTCGAGATGGAGCAGTCCGCCACCGTCCACCCGGAAGCGGATGCGACCAACACAAGCGCCGAGGAGGAAGCCGCGAAGACAGCTGCTGCCAGCTCGGAGGCGGAGGCGAACAAGACCGCCACCGAAAATGAAGCAGCCCAGGCCAGCACCGACAACACCGCCTCTTCAACATGATCTTATCCTGCAAGCTTTTTTACTCAAACATTTATCAGATCCCCGGGATGCCGGGTGCAGATGTATCAGACTCATTTACATTTTCTCTTGCTACTCAATTTTATTTCCCCTTGTTATCTTTAATTTGATCATTTTGAGCAGCCCTGGCTCAATGCCGGGTTGCGTTTCCATGCGAGTCCCCGAGTTGCGTTTCTTATTCACCCTCTCTTTTCATCTCTGCTCTACCCGCAACTTGTTGCTTTTTTGGTATTCGAGTCACAAGAGTCAAAGAGCAGAGCTGCAAATACTTAGCCGCTTAGAAACAGACATAGTAACGTAGCCCACCACTTAGCCGAAAAGATAAGACAGAAAACAGAAGTAACAAACACTCTACTCGGTTCCTGCACTTTTTCTTCCTTAGCGATTTTCTTGTGCTCATTGACCTTTTGCTTGTTCTCTTGCTTGCCATGAAGCCGGGTTTCGGACAGCAGCAGAGTCGAAGAGTTGGCATATAGGTTTAGACACAGTACTCAATACGCTTATGAGTTTTGAAGTGAAGCAACCGAATAGGCAAACAGTAAAGCCGAGTAGAAACACTTAGAGCAAACTTGTGCGAGGGCAGTCCCCGAGTTCAATTTCAGATTGCAGAGTAGAATTAGGAGTACATACACATTTTTTGCTCACGAATGGAAACGACGGAGTAGAGCTACATTCCAGGGACGCTTCGACTCCTCTCCAGCTTTATCTGCCCTGTTCGCCTGTGATGGGCGCACATCTACAAGGTAGTACGCATCATTGTGCAGCGCTTTGCTCACAATGAAAGGCCCTTCCCATGGAGGAGACAACTTGTGCATCCCGGCTTTGCGCTGCACAAGCCTAAGGACCATGTCTCCTTCTCGGAAAACCCTTGGGTTCACCTTTCGGCTATGATAGCGCCGCAGGTTTTGCTGGTAGATAGCCGAACGCGACAGAGTCAGCTCTCTTGCTTCTTCAAGCAGGTCAACGTCGTCTTCTCGAGCTTCTCTCGCCTCCACCTCAGTATAGAGGGCTACTCGGGGGGAGTCATGCTCTAAGTCTATTGGCAACACGGCCTCAGCCCCGTATACCAAGAAGAATGGTGTGTAGCCGGTTGATCGGTTAGGGGTAGTCCTTAGACTCCACAACGCCGCTGGCAACTCGTCTAGCCAACACCCAGGTGTTTTCAGCAGTGGCTCAATCAGCCTTGGCTTTATGCCTGCCAGTACCATACCATTTGCTCTTTCAACTTGCCCATTGGAGGCAGGGTGCGCGACTGACGCAACGTCTAGTCGGATATGCTTATCTCTGCAGAACCGCACCATTGCCCCCTCTGCGAAATTAGTGCCGTTGTCGGTGATGATGCTATGCGGGTAGCCATATCTCATGATCACATCCTTCACGAATTTCACAGCTGTGACCCCATCGCACTTCCGAATAGGCTTCACTTCAATCCACTTGGTGAACTTGTCCACCATGACCAAGATATGTGTCATGTTGCCCTTAGCTGGTTTGAAAGGACCAACCATATCCAGGCACCAAACAGCAAACGGCCACGTGATAGGAATTGTTTTCAACTCGGAGGCAGGCATGTGAATCTTACTTGCGAACATCTGGCAGCCATTGCACTTCCTCACGATATCTTCAGCTTGCTGTAGAGCAGTGAGCCAGTAGAAGCCATGCCGAAAAGCTTTCTTGACCAATGCCCGAGAAGAGGCGTGGTGCCCGCATTCTCCTTGATGTATCTCCAACAAGATTTCTCCTCCTTCTTCTGGGTCCACACAACGTTGCAACACGCCTGTGGCACTCCTCTTGTGCAGCACATCTCTGATTATGGTGTAGCCCTTGGATTTCCTCTGAATCTGCCTTGCAGTAACTTCATCTTCTGGCAAGGTACCGTCCCTTAGAAAGGATAATATGGGCATCGCCCAACTCGGTGTCTCCCGCGTGGGAAACACTGGTTCGTCCAGTTCCATTAGGACATGCACTTGTGGTTGCTCAGGAGGAGTGGGAGCGCTTCTTTGCAGTCCTGATCGGTTGGCGAGAACCTCCTCAATGAATGCGACAGCCTCCGGGTTAAGGACAGCAGTCCCCGAGTAAGGAGTGGCAGTCCCCGAGTAAGGAGTGGCAGTCCCCGAGTAAGGAGTGACAGTCCCCGAGTAGGGAGTGGCAGTCCCCGAGTAGGGAGTGGCAGTCCCCGAGTTTCCTGTAGCATTCTCCCAGTCAATATCCATGGGATCAGATTCCTCACTCGGCAGAGAAGGAACGAAAATGGATTCCGAGTTGGGGGAAGGCTTGATGGATGGCTTCCTCAAATGCTCCAAGGCAATCCCTGCCGGGATGGACTGCCGAGAAGATCCTAACTTGGATAGCTCATCTGCCGCTTCATTCTCTGCTCGGTGAATGTGTTGGAACTCACAGCCTTCAAAGAATCCAGTCATAGATTGCACCAGGAAGCGATACGATGCCATATTGGCATCCAAGGCATCCCAAGTGCCCGAGACTTGCTGCACCACCAGATCTGAATCTCCATAGCATATGATGCGCTGCACTCCAACCTCCTTGGCTACTCGCAAGCCATGTACCACTGCCTCATACTCTGCAACATTGTTGGACGCCTTGAAATGAAGCTGCAGCACATACTTGAGTTGATCTCGCTTGGGTGACGTAAGCACGACACCAGCACCAAGGCCTTCCTTCACTTTCGAGCCATCAAAATGCATCCTCCAATAGTTGGAAACTGGAGCAGGAGGTTCATACTGCACCTCGGCCTAGTCCACAAGAAATTCCGCCAGGATCTGAGACTTGATGGCTTCTCTTCTCGTATACGCGGGAGCATACGCTGCTAGCTCAATCGCCCACTTGGCTACTCTGCCACTCGCCTCCTTGTTGCCCATGATATCCGAGATGGGAGCAGAACTCACGACAGTGATGGGGTGCTCCTGGAAATAATGTTTCAGCTTCCTGGCGCCTAGGTATACTCCATATGTCATCTTCTGGTAATGCGGGTAGTTGTGCTTAGAGCTGGATAACACCTCACTGAGATAGTATACTGGACGCTGTACACTCTTGCCTTCTTCTTCTCGCTCCACCACTATCACCACGCTGACTACTCGGTTGGTCGCAGCAATGTACAACAGCATTGGCTCTTTGGGTAGCGGACTAGCCAAGATGGGAGCGCTACCCAGCATTGCCTTCAGCTCGTTGAATGCCACGTCCGCTTGCGGAGTCCAGACAAACTTGTCACTTTTCTTCATCAGCTGATATAAAGGCAGGGCCTTCTCGCCCATTCGGCCCAGAAAGCGGCTCAGAGATGCCAAGCAACCAGTGAATTTCTGCACATCCTTCAATGATCTCGGCAAAGACATGCTTTCAATAGCTTTTATCTTTGAAGGATTGGCTTCAATGCCCCGACTAGAAACTAGAAAACCGAGTAGCTTTCCAGCCGGTACACCAAAGGTGCACTTACTCGGATTCAGTTTCATTTTGTACTTGCGTAGGTTAGCAAAGGTTTCCTCCAGGTCGGCAAGCAGAGTATGTGTTTTATTCGTTTTGATGACAATGTCATCTACGTACACCTGCACATTCTTGCCGAGCTGATCGTGCAAGCATTTCTGCATGCATCTCTGATAGGTTGCACCCGCATTCCTCAAGCCAAAACACATGACACGATAGCAATAAGCCCCGTACGGGGTAATGAAGGCAGTCTTTATTTGATCAACAGGATTGAGTGCAATCTGGTGGAAACCAGAGTAGGCATCTATGAAAGACAGCAGTTCACAACCAGCAGTGGAATCGATCACCTGATCGATGCGAGGTAGCGGGAAAGGATCCTTAGGGCACGCCTTGTTCAAGTCGGTGTAGTCGACGCACATACGCCATGCGGTAGCAGCCTTGGGATCCTCCTTCTTCTTCTCGACCATGACCGGGTTGGCTAACCAATCCGGATGCAACACCTCCATGATGAAATTACTTATCAGTAGCTTGGTGATCTGGTCACCAATGGCCTTCCTTCTCTCATCTCCGAAATGGCGCATAGCCTGCTTCACGGGCTTGGCGTCAGGACGCACATGTAAAGAGTGCTCAACCAACTCCCTCGGGACTCCTGGTAGATCCTCATTGGTCCAAGCGAATACATCCCGATTCTCACGGAGGAAGTGGATGAGCTCGCTGTCCTATTTCTCCGCCAACCCGGAACCAATGATGGCTACGCGGTCGGGGAACTCGGGGTCGACCTGGACTTTCTTTGTCTCTTTAGCAGCCTGAAAAGCAGTGCCGTGCTGGGTACTCGGCACACCTTGTGCACCAGCTTGTGCGGACTGAGCCATGGCCACCACCTCGTACATCTTCTTCTTCTCGGCCTCAATCACCATCGACTCTGCCAGCTTGGAGCTAGCTGAGGCACACTCTATGGACTTCTTGTAATCGCCGGCGATAGTGATTATGCCATTGGGTCCAGGGATCTTCATCTTCAGGTATGCGACATGAGTAGAGGCCATGAACTTACTCAGAGCAGGCCTGCCGAGTAGAGCATGGTATGGGCTCTGATGATCAACCACCTCAAACTGCAGGCGCTCTGTGCGGCAGTTCTCCCTGGTGCCGAATAGCACATCTATCCATACTCGGCCAATCGGGTTGCATGAGATCCCAGGCACAATTCCATGGAAGGTAGTCTTGCTGGGCAGCATCGTGTTCTCGGCCATGCCAAGCTTCTCGAGTGTGTCTTTGTACACAATGTTGATGCTGCTGCCGTTGTCGATTAGCACCTTGCTGAACCTCACATTCTTCTCGGGACCCAGGAAAGTAGGATCCAGCACCAAAGCGTAAGTACCCGGGTTGGGCATCACCTTGGGATGATCTACTCGGGACCACCTGATCTCCTGGTCACACCAATACATGTAGTGAGGGACAGCAGGGATCACTGCATTGACCTCCATGGCACGCCTGTGCTGTGATTGCTTGTCGACTGCCTCAGAAGTGAAGATCATGTAGCTCTCGTGATGCTCTTGGTACTGGTTGGAGCCTCCGCCCCCATTGTTGCCGTTGTTGTTGTTGCCCTGATAGTTGTTGTTGCCTCTGTTGTTGTTGTTGCGGTTGTAGTTGTTGTTGTTGTTGTTGCGGTATCTCTCATTGTTGAAGTTTTGGTTGGCTCCTAAAGCCACCTGGTTCACATTTTCTCTTCTCGGGTACACTGGCGGCCGAGCTGCGGGTGCGCGAGTAGGCTGCACATTGGCATTGGCCGCTGGCAGAGGAGGAGGAGGAGGCAAGCCATCACTCTTGATCACATCCCACCACTCGCACTGCCGAGTAGTGTGGTTAGCAGGCCTTGATGGGTGGTGAGTGTGAAAACTGCATGGGCCATCTTTCATGTCATCAAAGACAAACTTCTTCGGCTGCTCGGAGTTTCCGCTACCCGACTGAGAAGCGCGGAAAGGTTTCTTGTTGCCCTGGCCCTGGTTCTGGTTCTGCCCGTAGGCTCCAGCAGGTTTCTGCCTTTGGCTGCCACCAGCTCCAACAGTCACTGCATTCACCTCTTCAGGATCATACCGAGTATCTACTCGACGCTTGTTGCGGAACTCGCTGCGCTTGCTGTTGCTGAAGTTTCTTCTCGGCTCAGAGGAGTCCATCAGTGGCTGAGTAGGATCACCGAGTGCGTACTGATCCGCAATCTTGATGGTCTCCGCCAGAGTGTTTGGCATCTCCCTCTGCAACCTCTGCCATAGCATACTGCCATGCCTGCATCCCTGCGCAAACCAAGTGATGGCCTGTGCTTCATTCACACCCTTACAGGTGTTCCTCAATGTGCTCCACCGAGTAAGATACTCGCGGTCTGTCTCATCTTCTCGCTGCCTGCAAGCGGATAGCTGTTGTGGCCTATTCGGCCTCTTGTACGTGCTGGTGAAGTTGCTGATGAAGGCATCCGAGAAGTCCAGCCAGCAGTTGATGCTGTTCTTGGGCAAGTTGTTGAGCCAAGTGCGGGCTGGACCCTCTAGCAACTGCGGGACATAGCGCACAGCCCATCTTCTGTTGCCATTCGCGATGTGGACCGCGGTGACATAGTCATTGAGCCAATCTTCAGGCTTGGTGCTGCCATTGTAGCTCTTGGTGCCCCTTGCGAGCTGGAAATTCTTCACGGGCGGCTCGTTCATGATGCGCGGGCCAAAGCACTCGGGGCCAGGAGGACCCGTGTTCTCCAGCCGAGCCGACAAGCTGATCCGGTCCAACTGATGCCTCGCGTCTCCAGGCGCCAGCATGCGCTCGCCAACACGATCATGGACATCATAGCCAGCCATCTCCATAGCCGAGTAGCCATCATCGTACCTGTCCACCTGCACAGCTGCAGGCTGCTCCACCGGGTTGGCGACTGGTGCCACTGCGCGCGGCTGCTGCCTCTGCCGAGTAGGCGGAGCAGCGGGACGCCGAGAAGGACCTGGGCGCGCTTTATTTCGGGCTCGGCTTTGAGCTTGATGGGCTTGAGAGCCTGCTCTTGCAGCGTTGTGTTCCTGCCCGGGCTGCTGCGGCACGGCAAGCTGTCTCGCGGCAGCAGCCGGGTCATACACCTGCATTTGCCTATCTCTGCCCGAACGCCCGCTGCGGCTCTTCTCGCGGCTGGGATGCGGAGACGAGGCCTGATCGTTAGATCTAGCCGCGTGCGAGTGCACCACCTGAGAAGCTCCAGCACCAGGGTTGGCCTTCCGGAACTCCTCGTTCTGCCTAGCAGCCTCCAACACCAACTCGTTGAGTCTCTCTTGCTGCCTAACACGCGCATCGCCATCAAGACGAGGCAACTCGGCAGCTACAGCCTCTGCAGCTCTAAGTGTCTTGGCGGGTGTGCTATATCTGGGCCTGGTGGAGGTGTTTGCGGTGGCGGACTGAGCAGGAGCCTCTACAACTGTCGCCATCTCGGCACCAAGGTTGCGCCGAGTGGCACCTACTCTGCTAGCCCTCCTAGCGACTGGCGTGAAGCCGTGAGCCTTGTTGTACTCGAGCTGATCTAGACTCAACTCCAACCTCACCTTATCCAACTCCGCCTGCTCGGCAAGCAGCTCCAGGCGTTGCCGCTCGAGCTGCTCCCTCATGGCTAGAAGCTCGATGTCGGTGGGAGTTGGCATGCCAGGTCGCGTAGCCGACGCGGGAATAACCGTAGAAGTGGAAGGCGGCAAGTTGGACTCCTTCTCGTAGGGCCGGTGAACCCTGCCACCAGCAGCCGGTGCATCAATCTCCTCGACGACGGCCGCAGCGCCAGTAGCGGCTGCGCCAGCGTTTGCCGCCAAGCCCGTCACCATCACCTCGGCGCAGTTCGCAGAGCGGCACGCGGGCCTTCCGCGAGCAGCGATCACCGCGGGAGGATCCTCCGCGTCATGCACCAGCTCGGGGTACACGCGGTTGGCGACGGTGGCGACGTAGACGAGGTGAGAGCCGAAGGAGATCACCGAGCCGCCCTCCGGCATGGCCATGCCGCCGAAATCGCCGGCGTTGTCGGTGACGAAGTCGAAGGAGCCGAATCTGTGGACAAGGCCACAGACCACGCGCTCCGCTGAAGAAGATCCCGTCCGAACAGAAACTCCAACCAGCGCCGCTGTTTGCTACACGGTGGGCGCCAACTGTCGTGGTGGTGTCACGGCAGATGCCATGGGATGGCTAAAGATGTGGGGACGAAGGACGCTGGAGGTGCTCGGGGAGGGATCACGCGACGAATGGCCGCGTGAGGTACGAAGTAAACACTTCAAACAACACGATCTACCCAGGTTCAGGGCCCTCGTGAGGAGGTAAAACCCCTACTCCTGCCTTTCTTTATGTATTCTGGTGTCTCACCGAGTAGCCACAGTACAATGTTCTTGCTACCGAGTAGCCACTCCCCTCTCTAGGTGATGAACTAGGTCAAGAATTAGGTCACCAAGTGTTCGATCTTCACGCAGGAGGCGGCGGGGCACCTTATATACACGGTGCCCAGCCGGATACGTCCAAACATGGACAAGTGTCGACATAGTGTGCACATCGTCCTTCTTCCGGGTTCCCGCTGACAGCTTTGGTTCCCAATCTTGGCTGCATCTGGAAAGTCGTTGGGCAAAACAAGGGGACAGACTGGTATCACTGTGCCAAACACAGAGTAGGCCCCCCTTATCCTGCGACGGCCTGCTTCCATGCTGTCACTGTCAGGCAGGCCGGTCCCAGATCAACAGTAGTTTGAATAGTGCCAAGTACGGACCCAGGATACGCGGGATCCTGTGTCAGAACGGCTCCTTTGACTTTCTGGCCCGAGTAGGTTCCCGCCAATTGTACTCGGGCCAACTCTTCTACTCGAATGGACAGAACTTGATTGATATCTCCTTCTGGTCATCTTGAGGTGAGACCGAGTAGCAGTCGACCGGGTAGCAAATACCGGGTAGTCGGCTACTCGACCAAGCCTCTCTTTTGTAAGTCGCCTTTACCACTTGCCTTTACCCTACTCGGGGGTAACCCCCCGACACCTCCTTCATGTCTCTGTCCATCCCGCGCATCTCCAGCGCCATGTCGCACCGCCGCGCCGTCCGGCCGTGCTCGACGCTGACAGAGTCCAGGAACTCGTATTCGCGCCGACTCTGGGCTTCGTGGAGTGCAGCCATCTCGACAAGTGTGGGCCCATGTCGGCGAAGAAAGGGAGCAGAGAGAGGCAGATGCGCGGGAGGAACTTGGACTTGTGCTCGCTGTGTAGGAATTAGGGCACTGAGTTCGTGAGACAGATGTGGCTTCAGTTTATAGGCTACACCCGGGTGGAGAGACGCGCTGCACGCGGTACTGTCGAACTCGGACTCCAGGTTGTCCTCGGTGAAGAACCGGAGCTGAAATAGTTTTTGTTCGGAATTCAAATTTTTGTTGCCCACAGCCCAAGGTGATGATATTTTTCATTTTAGACAACTGAGATCATACATAGAGCACAGGTAGCGAATCACTAGACCCTAGACCCTCCTGCGCCGCCACCCCAGGGCGCCGCCGGGGGAACCAACCCCACCGCCGACTAGCCCCTCCCTCAACCGGTCAAGACTGCCGCCGTTGCCGCCGGCTAGGTCCGCGGTGGCGGCGGCACCCGGCACCATGCGTGCTTAGGGCAGGAGGATGTGGCGGCGGCCCCCGGACGCGGCTGGGGCGCCTCGGGCAGGGCGCTGCGCACAGCGGCCAGGGCGGTTTCCTGGCTGTGAGACGGCGAGCGGCGGCACCTTGATGACCGGCGGCGTCAGCTTGGCCGCGGCGGCGGTTCCAGATGGGCGGCGGCGCTCAGCCCGAGATCTTTCGGCGGACGGGCGTGAGGAGACATTGTGGTGGCAGTTGGGGCTTCCATCTGGTCCTAGTGGGCTCAAATCTGGACTGACCCAACCGGGCTGCTATCTCCTCCGATGCCATCCCGCCGGAGGACAGCCGGGGCGGCGAGTTGGAGGTGGAAGGGAGGCTGTTCACGGAGTGGCTTCTTCGACCGTCTCCTTGCTGCTCCGACCGGCGGCGTGGGGGCCTCCCGGTATGCTCAATAATGGCGGAGGTCCTAGGGCTCCATCTCGCGCGAGGACGATGATCTGCCTATTTTATGTCCTCTTTGATCAAACCGGGGTGTCGACCCGGAAGGCTCCGCCGGTGAACTCCCATGGGCAATGCCTGGAGATGGCTGGATCGGTGGTATTCGGTCGCAATGCACGGTCATCGAAGGTGAGATTGGAGGACTAGCAGTGGTGTTCAGAGTCTTTGCATCGATGGGGAACTGGTTTGGAGTTACAAGATGCGTGGCAGCGGTATGTAAGAGGGGGTGACAGCAGGCGTGAAGTCCGAAGTCCTACCTTTCAGGGTGAAAACCCAAGGTCTGGCCTTAATTGGTTGTGTCTGGCAGTGGTCTTGTTGGAGACATTGTTTTGAGAGCGAGGATTATCTTCAGGGTGAATAACCCAAGGTCTGGGCTTAATTGGTTGTGCCTGGCACCGTTCTTCTTGGAGACGTTGTTTTCGAAGAGCCGGACATCAGCTGTTGTTTAGGTGGTGGTTGTGCGGCTGCTGCAAGGACTGTAAATCTGTAGCGGGACTTTTTCTTTTTAGTTCTTCTTTTTGTTGTCTTTCGGCTGTGTGCATCCGTAATGACTATGGTTATTGCGTTGTTGCAGAGGCCGGGTGTAATTTGTATCTCCGCGATATTAATATACTTCCCTTTATAAAAAAAAAAGTAGCGAATCAGTGACATGGCCATCTCCGATATTGAGCTACGCATAGAAGCCTAAGACTAAGAGGCGGTCCCTTGAGAAGTCTGAAAGGCACTAGTTCAAATTCATACTTAAATAGTTCAAGTACAACATATTACTAATTCAAACACCAAGCATAATATTCAAAGACCACATATTTACAATCCTACTCAAAGTCGGTTATCGGCGATAATAGGATCTTTACACGTGTGTGTCAGAACCTTTAGTTCAGAGAGTCAGAGAGAGTAGGTTAGAGTTTTGCATCTTTGCATTTGGGGTTTTTGAGATCTTTTTCACAATTTTGTGCAAAGTGTGACGACTGACGAATAGATCACTTCTCGACGCGTCGAAGGATCGGAAAACTTTTCGCATATATTTAGTCAAGGGTGTTGGTTTCACCTTTCTTTTTGAGAGTTGTTAAGTTTAAACCTATGATAGTTTCTGATACTCTATCATAGAGGTTTAATTCTTTTCTTACCTTTTCTAAACCATCACTTGAGTGTTTAAAAATTAGTAAATTTAAATTCTAATTTGAAATTTGAATTTGATTTCTTTAAAAATTATTCATCATAAACTCTAAATAATTCAAATATATAATTTAAAATACATAAGGAATAAGTTTGAATAGGAATCATACTTTCATTTTATTTCATTCTCAATATTCGGATACAAAAGGATATTACAATAAAATCGAAATTATAAAAATTCAAAGAAAATTACAAGTCCTATCTAAATCTATTTCTATGCTTCAAGACTTGGAAACAACAAACATAGTATTCAAACACCGCGTACTTACAATCCTCCCCGGAGTCGGGAATCGGTGATACTAGGATCTTTAAGCACACAAGGGCTCATACCTGGTAACAAAGCGACACGCGGGAGATGCGTTGGCGGCTGAATAACCTCGATGACGGATACCACTTGACCGTTCCCATAAAAAAGGCATTAGTCTACGCGTTGGAACCGGTGGTAACGAAAACATAGGGGCGGCTTGGGCAGGAAATGCGGCAACACAGTCCGGGCGAAGTGGACGTAACACGGGGAGAGGGGAGACGAGAGAGTGGCTTGGTAGATGGGCTACCGAAGACCTCACTTCTGGTCTTGTGGATAAGTCGTTGATGCGCATGAACCCTCATTCGTGTCATGATGGGGAGATGCACCACCCCTCCATGGCCTTGCTCCGGTCAAGGATCTCGTCGGGGTGCAAGAAATCGCGGCAGGAGGCGCCCAGAGGGGAGGAGAACGGCGAGGAGGTGGCGGGGGAGAGAGAGAGAGCGAGGAACGAGTGTGGCGCTCATCGGCGAGGGAAAGGTCTCGCTGACCGCATGGTATACTTCTCCCCAAACCATTGCATATTTTCTGGATAATCGCTCCCTTGATCACTAAAAGTTATGTGACACACACGTATCACAACGTACATCGCAACATTTTTTGCTAGGGACGTGCTACATGTAAATACTTAGAGCATCTCCAACATCGCATAAAAATGTCGCATGCTAAAATAGTTTTGCGCGCCGATTATGCTGTTTTAGCGCGCATGGTAGGCGACAACAATCTAGAAGTGGTAAAATGGCGCACGGCGAGCAACGCTTTATTAGACGCGGTAAAATGCAGCATGCGCGTGGCAGCACAAACACCACACATAAATATAGAACACCAAAGATCAAACACACACAAAATAAATCAAGAATAAATAGTTTAATTATTGTGTGGAGGATGCGTGGGGAACGACAGCGCGGCGGCTGTTGCTCCTGACCAGCGGTCACGCGCGAGAGTCTTGTCACCGAATGGCCCCAACCGGCCGACACGCACGCGGAGAAGCTGGGGGAGCGGTGGCGGGGAGTTGTGGGAGCGACGAGGGGGATGGGGCAATTTACCACGGCGGAGGCTCCCTCCTAGACATGTGTACGAGCGAAACAACGGGGATCGACGGCGGTAGGGATTAGATGCGGCTGGGACGCCGAAGGAGATCGAGAGAATGGAGCGGGTGACGTTGGGAGCGTGCGAGGTTTCAGATCAGCAGTCCGAAATTCGCGCACGTCGTCGTTTTTTCAGCGCTGGAGCTGGTGCGCATAAGAGCAACTCCAGCAGCAACGCCTTCGCACGCGCCCGCGAAAAATCACATATTTCGTGCGCGTGGGCGGGCGCCGCGCGCTCCAGCGGATGCGCGAAAAAAGAGGGGAGCACTCTTGGAAAAACTCGACCGCTCGCGCCACATTTTGGGCTTCTTTGGGCGCGCGAGACGACGGGAACTCGCGTGCGACAGCTTCAACCTCCGGACATTTCCGCGCGCGCTGCGGCGGAAACTCATTTCTAGGCGGAAACTCATTTCTACTTCTCCTGTAACACCCCGGCCACCTTGTAGCCGTCGGCTGTCACCCGTGGTAGCTCTCTAGGATCTCTAGACTGGCCCCACAGACCAACACTAGTCTTTCCTGCGGACAAAGCACACTTAACACTGGAGTTCTTTCAAGATGAGCTTCCGGAAAAGAAGTTGCAACTTGTTGATATGAGTATCCTGTTAATCCAATTGAGCCCTGCGCCAGGATCTCATATCTCCCCTCCCACTTCCGGTGCCGACGCCGCTCCGCCGCCGCTGCCATCCTACCCGCCGCCTGCCGAGCGCCGCCACGGACGAAATACCCCGCCGCTCGAGCACTGTTTCTCCCTCCCTCTATGCGCAGGCCTAGCGCTGCCGCCGCCCACTGCCGATCTAAGGGTGCGACCTTGGAGCATTGCGCGCCGGCGCCGCGCGCAACGTGTTCGACGGAATTCCCAAAGGTAAAACCGGCGCCGAAATGCTTTAATGTCGATTGGGTTACTTCTAGTTTTGCTCATACACCACAAATTTGTTGTGTAGATGAGTTTTCTGTATGATTCCTCTGATGAGGAATTTGATATGGAGGAGGATGAAGAACTAGCCATGTTAATTGCTTTGCACAGGAGGAGTAGGAGGCATGGCGGTTCTCGTGTTGGCCGGGTGAGGTTGTGGAGAGAATGGATCGACAGGCACAACAAGTTGATGAGGAACTACTTTGGTGAGAAGCCCGTCTATCCGGAGAAGTATTTCCGTTGCCGTTTTCGGATGAGCACAGAGCCGTTCAAGAAGATCGCGGTGGACGTCATGAAGCACGACCGGTTCTTTCGGCAAAAGAGGAATGCTGCCTGAGAACTTGGTCATAGCACTTATCAGAAGGTGACCGCGACCTTGCGTATGTTGGCGTACGGTATTCCGGCAGGTTTAGTCGACGATTGATACGTCTCCAACGTATCTATAATTTTTGATGTTCCATGTTGATATTAGGCCAATTGCTACATGTTTTCTCCCTTCTTTAAAGCATTTTTACACGTTTTCCGGGACTAACCTATTAACAAGATGCCAAGTGCCAGTTCCCTGTTTTCTGCTGTTTTTTATTTCAAAAAAGTTGTTCTAGAAAATTCTCGGAATTGGACCCCACGAATCCCGAAGTTCCTACTTTCCCCAGAAGCATCCAGAAGTCTGAAGAGGAGTCGAAGACGGGCACCAGGGGGCCCTCACCATAGCCAGGCGCGGCCCCCTCGGCCGCGTCTAGGGGAGGTGAGGCCACCCTGATGGCCCACCGACGTCGCCCTTTCGGCTATTTATTCCCCTCCGAAAAAACCCTACGTACCTGATAAAAAATCCCGGAAAAGTTCCGCAGCCGCTGTCGTCGTCAACCCTAGATCAGGAGGGTTCTGAAGCTGTCTCCCGGCACCCTGCCAGAGAGGAGATCATCACCGGAGGCCTCTTCATCACCATGCCTCCCTCCGAAGTGATGCATGAGTAGTTCATCCTGGGACTACGGGTCCATAGCAGTAGGGGTGGGCATAAAAAACCGAGAAACCGAACCCGAACCGAGACCGAACCGAACAAACCGAATTATAAGGTTAATTCGGTTTTCGGTCCATATATCGGTTCCCAACTTTAGAAAACCGAAATTATATCGGTTAGTTCGGTTTTGAGTCCATGTTAACCGAACTGACCGAAAGGACCGATTCATCGTGCAATCAAATATTTCAAGACCATGCGACAAACTATATCTAGGGAAATAAATAGTTGTCCCATTAAAAATATCTATCATTGCCAACACAGTCTCCACCCAAATCTTATTTATTGCTTTCTCTTATGTAACTGCAATTAAAGTTCACAACAAATACATACCCATCCATATGTCGTGTAATATTAGCTTCCATGACACTAGGTTCACACGTCAATGTCGTCCCGGCAAGGCTTCGCAACCCTATCCACCCATTTTTGCTATCTAATTCTTGATTTGAATTTTTCGCATGTTACAATCTCGGTTAATTCGGTTTAAACCGAAAACCGAACCGAATTTCTGAAGAACCGAATGGTCGGTTCCTGAAAAATGATAGGTTAATTCGGTTGTCACTTTCTAAAAACCGAATTATTATAAAACCCGAAAAACCGAACCGAAAAGACCGAAAGAACCGAATGCCCACCCCTACATAGCAGTAGCTAGATGGTTGTCTTCTCCTCCTATGCCTCAATGTTTAGATCTCGTGAGCTTCCCAACATGATCGAAATTGTTCTTATGTAATTCTATGTGTTGGGTTTGCTGGGATCCGATGAATATCGAACTTATGCCAAGTTGATTATAGTATTTATTGCATATGTTATTTGTGATATTGCATGCTTTCTGTTGCTAGTGGTTGCTCTGGCCAAGTAGTTGCTAGTGACTCCAAGAGGGATTATTTATGCTCGATAGTTGGGTTCATGCCTCCTTTTCGCCTGTGCTCGAGTGACAGATGCGTGACGGTGGAGAATGTGCTATTGCCACTAGGGAGAAAACAACGATGTGAGTGCCTGCATGCACAATCATTGCTTACATTACACACATTGCTTAATGCGATTATGTGTTACTTGCAACTTAATACCTAAAGGGGTTTGGATGATAACCTGAGGGTGGATTATTAGTCATAGATGCAGTTGGATTATGGTCTATGTATATTGTTGTAATGCCCGCACTAAATATCATAGTAGTCATCATGTCATGAATGTGCACTACGGTGCAACCTCTATTTGTCAATTGCCCAGCTGTAATTTGTTCATCCAACATGCTATCTTTTATGGAGAGACACCACTAGTGAACTTATGAACCCCGATCCATTTTCCTACACTGTTAAACAAACCACTACAATTTCCTACTTTCTTTACTTACTGCAAGCATACACCATTTCCACACTATACGTCTAATCTTTGTTTTCAGCAAGACCGATGAGATTGACAACCTCACTGTACCGTTGGGACAAAGTATTTTTTGTTGTATTGTGTGCAGGTTCCGTGTTGTTGCTGATACCGGTGAGGCTCCATCACCACCGTCAGTGGCATCAACCTTCCAAATATCCTCTTTCGTCTACTGGATTGATAACCTTGGTTCTTAACTGAGGGAAATTCTTACCGCTATACTCATCACACCCTTCTCTTGGGGTTCCCAACACGCCATCCATAGCAACAAGAATTTCTGGCGCCGTTGCCGGGGACTTAAAATTCATCATCATCAAGAAGTCTCCCCGTCAAGGCACCATCAAGGCGTAGCAAAGAATTTCTGGCGCCGTTGTCAGGGAACAAAACTAACATACATAAGAAGACTTCCTCCCGCAACGGTCACCATCCATAGCAAGAATTTATGGCGCCGTTGCCGGGGAGGAAGAAGTCTTCTGGCAAGGGGAGTCTCTCACTCTCAACCTCTTTATTTTGTTTATTGTCTTTTTTTTGGTCTTGTTTTGCTTCTTTATATCAAAAACACAAAAAAAATTAGCTTACTTCATAGCTGTTATTTTTGCTTTTATGCTCTTAGTTTAATCTCTAATCATGATTCTACCCAAGTTTACCTTCAAAGACGTACCAATAGGTAGCGGTGATATAACTGGGAAAGTTAATATTGGAGAGTTCTTTAATTATGTTAGTAAGCACAAAGAATTTGAGGATAGATCCTTAGCTGAACTTGCTCCAGATTATGAAACCGCTACAACATCTCTAGTTCGTATGCTAGAAGCTAGGTTTGTTAACCTTAATCCCATAATACAACAAATGTTCATCGACCTTAATAACATTAAGGATAGCGAAAAAAGAGAGTTTATTCTAGAAACTTTGTTTAAAGAATTTGGTGATGTTGCCATTGAGGCTAGAAAAGTTTTTAACCGATTTGAGATGCCAGGCTCATGTGTAGATGTTAATAGCACACCAGTTAAAGCCAATCATAAGGAAATTAAAATACCAATACCCTTTAAATTGGTAGGAATGCATGAAGCTCTTGTCGAGACATCGTAGTAGTTTTCATAGACGGGGGTGCCATGAGACTACGGGTAGAGACGTGGGGAAACGGGATCGCGTTGAAGACAAAGACACCGTATTTACCCAGGTTCGGTACGTCGTAATAGTACGGCGTTCCTACTCCTGCAATCTCACTAATCAGGACTAAAGCCTGTGTATACAATTACAATGTGAGGTTCTGTTTAGCTATTCGCTGAGGATCAACTTCCCGGCGAGTTTGCCTATAGCTTCGTGTCTATCTATCATATCTCCCGTCCGGCTTTATATAATAGCCGGGTTAGGGCATACAGAGTAGGAAACCTAGAAGACTACGGTAACTTCTAACTTGGAAAGTAAGGAATCCGCCTTCTCCTCCAAGCCAGATCACGTGGGCCGTGATCCGGGTCCTTCTAGAATCCGGCTTCTGCGCGTCAGCTTACTGGGCCGCCCAATGGACCATAGCCCACTACCACTTGGGCCACCCTGGTAATCCGGCACTTATGACTACCATCTGATATACCCCTATTCAGTATATATCCGACAGTAGCCCCCAAGAAGAATTAAAACTCTGATTCGCCGTCTTTCGCCAAATGCATATTGTCCGAGAAATATTGACCAACAGTCTTGATTCTTCTTATTCTTCTTCAAAAAGAGATGATAACGTAAAACTCGGAATTCCGAAAATCCGGCTTTCCTCACACGATCCTTCATGGAGAAGGAACCTCCTACGTCAGCGCTTTAATCGTGCTGACGTAAGGGACGTTTGGGTTCCAGGCGGGAAACCCAGAAATATATCTCTGACAGATTCTCGCGGGAAATGAGGAGATAACCATAATCACCCTGTCGATTCATTTCCCGGATTTTCCGGCGAGCGACACGTGTTGATCATCCAACGGTCAAAAGAGCCGTTAGCACGTATCGTGACGGATTTCCGGCTATAAATAGCCTTCTTCGTCCTCCCGGAAAACCTTCCGCAACCACTCCGAACGCCATTACAGCGCCCAAGCTTCCAGCAGAGAGAGAGCACCGAACGCACACCGCGCCCAAAATCTCACCGGAGGCAAGCCAGCGCCGCCACCTAATGGCATCTCCGCCGTCCTCGCCAGCCCGCAACGTCGCGCAAGACATTGAGGATATCATCAACACGATGGATCCTGTGCTGGACTCCCCAACGCACGCCGGCGGCGACGAACCAGCGAAGACCGCGAGCACCGCGGCGGACGAGGGAAATGCTTCCGCCACCGCGGATCTTGCGGATTCGAGCTCCGCTCTTACTCCGCCGTTCGCTCCCGAGACGGCGGAGGAGAAGATCACGCTCGTTGGCGACGAGCTCGCCGCCGCCGAGGCTGCCGCGTCCGCCGCCGCCGGAGCTGATGAAGAAATGGAGACTACAGGCAATTGGATTGCCTGCAGCATTCCACCGTCCCTCCTTCCAAACATGGAAAAGGAGGGATTAGTGCTGAAAGGGAAGTGGCGGCTTCCGGAGGACGAGAACGAACCCATGCCGAACAACGGCGAACGGGTTCTTCTCTCCTCCCACCTTCTGAGAGGTATGGGACTACCACCTTCCGCCTTCTTCCTCCAAGACCTCTCCCATTACAATATCCAACCCCATAACCTGCCACCAAATTCTATTCTGTATATGGCCGGCTTTCAGGCCCTCTTCGAGGGTTTTCTAGGTATAGAACCTAGATTAGATTTCTGGTTATACTGCTTTGGGGTTAAGCGGAACTCTTCGGAAGGCGCACTGCCGACTTGCGGAACCATTTCCTTCACTCTTAGGAGATTTAGGGAGGATTGGTTCCCCAAGATCAAAACCTCGGAATCCGTCAAATTCTGGACGGGTTCCTTCTTTTATCATCCCGATGTTCCTTTCCCGAAAAAGGCCATCGGGGTTCCACCTTTCACAAACACCGCTGCTGTTCCCCAAGAAAATTGGGGAACTGAAGCCGTCCAAATTCTGTCGTCTGATCTTCTAAGGATCAAGCGGCGCATCGCCAAGCTCACTTCCTCTGATCCGCCTCTAACCGGCATGGACACAGTCCTTTGCTGGTTGGACAGGCGGATCCAGCCGTTAGCCAACCATGGTGTCCGTCTCCTTTGCGAGTACACGGGTGCCAGCGATAAAATGCGGACAACCAGCAAAGACTGGGCCGCGAGGGATCTGCGGAGGCGCGTGAATCAGTTGGTCGCATCACGCGACCAATATGAAGCGAGTCGGCCAATGTATACGGCCGACAATCCGTCTCCCAAGGTATTATTTCAGTCATTTGGGTTTAAACTTTTCCATGTTTTCTCGGATTTTTCGCTTCTAACTCTGCTTTTTCTTTTCGACAGATTGCTGATCTTCCTGAATCGGAGCTGGCCTCCGAAGCTGAACTGGAGGCATTGCGCGCTGCCTTTGCAGGTGGGCGAAAGCGCAAGAAGATCTCCTCCTCTGAGAAAATCATTGATCTTGACGGGGTTCCCGTCGCCACCTCCAGGTTAGAGCATCCGGGTTATTTTCTTTTGTCGAAGTTTTCTTTTGTCCTCGGAGTTTTAACTCTTTCCTGGTTTTTTGTTTTTTTGCCTTTAGCCTGCCTCCCTCTACCTTAAAGCCAAAGAAGCTGAAAAGGCATAAGGTTGTGACCAGCAGAGGCTCTCAACCTTCTCCCGTCATTGCACCGGACACACCGTCCACGATGGCAGAAGAGCATACCCCAACCCCCACCACCGAGTCTTTGGAGCCCAGCCAGCCCATTGTGCCGGACACGGACACGAGGGAAAGGGCGGCTCCAGAGGTGGGAAATTCTTCTCGAACGACCGATGAGGAGATTCCCACCTTCGACAAGGACTTCAAGAACATCAACGATGGCCTAAGCGCGGCCGGAATTCTTTTTGCGGAATACGCAAAAGAGTTCAATGAAAACTTGGCGGGGTTGCAATGAATGAGCCAGGTATTTAACTCTAGCCCCCAAGCATTAAGCAAAATGTATACTTTTCGCCTTGATGCTTTTTAGTTACTCTTTTCCTTGTCGTGTTCCAGCAAACCGCTGAATCCATTAACATGGAAGTTTTCAATAAGCTTTCCGTCAAGAATAAAGAAGTTAGAAATCTTCTTTCTATTCTTGATGTGAAAGATGCGGAGCTAGCATCGTCTCAGCTGAAGCTGTCGGAAACAACAGGTAAACTTTTTTCTCTGAAGTTTTTTGATTCAGCTTTTTGTCTAAGTACTTTTCCCGAGTTTTGAATAAACTCGGAATTTTCCTTGCTTTCCAGCTGCTTTGGCAAAAGCCAAAGAAATAGCTGAAGATGTCGGTAATGCTGCCAGTCTCCGTGAGGAGAATCTGGACCTTCATAAGCAACTTATGAAGGCCCAAAAAGATCTGGAAGCCAGCAATCTGGCCCTTGGAATTTCTTAGTCCAAGGCTTCCGAGCAGGCGGACAAGGACAAGTCCACCATTCAGGACTTGGAAAATGCCTTAAATCTGCGCCTGGAGGAAGGCTCCGAAATCGACAAGATTATCGGTAAGTTTATTTCATTTACCGGTTTTTTTTCTATACCTTTTTTTTCTTTCTCTGCTTTTTCGTTTAACCTTTTGGCTGTTTGTTTGAAAAAACAGGAGATAACCCAGATCTTACTCGGATTGAGAGGATCCGAGCCTTTGGAAAGGTATGGACTGCGATCAGAGCTGCTGGCATGCAGTTGGTCAACAAATTCCTTCCCACAAGGACTGGGGAATTCTCGGAAGTTGAAAAACTTCCGGGTGCTATCATGGAGGTGGCGGAGTCTAAGGAGTCCACCTTACGCTCCGCAGCACGGGGCGGTGCACGCATGGCTCTCGGCCTTATGCGTATGCATTACCCTAGTGCCAAATCTTGGCGCGTGGCGTCCGGTATCCCTCAAGGATACACGGAAACCCAGCGAACCACCATCTTTGATGAAATCAAAGGCCACACCACCAAGATCGCCTCTATGGTGAACATCTCCATCACCTATCCAGAAGAGGAGATCCCCGAAGCCTCCGAGAATGACAGCAGCGAAGAAGACTCGGATGCTTGAAGGGCTGTCTTTAACCTGGATGATGAAAGTAGACAATAGGAGCATTACTGCACTTTTACAATGTAATTTATATTGTAATGCTTCTATTCCTTTTGTACAAATAAGAACTCCGCCTTTTGCAGTTTTAATTATGAAATTCTTTGCAAGGTTTCCGGGTTTTAATATTCCTTTGTCTTCTAAGTTCTCTGGCTTATGTGTTTTAACTGTCCTTAGTGTTTGAAATGGCTCAATAGTACTATGAATCATCATGCCGAATTACTGGGTAAAACCAATCAGTTCAAACTCGGAAACATGGATCATACTAAAGGCATTTTTACTAACTAGCTCCAGTGACCCAACACGTAAACAATCAAATAATACTTAGAGAAAAGTAAGGAATTTTTTGAAACTTGGGCACGCAGGCACAATCCGAGTTTCCTTTAGCCGTTAGCAGGCTGAAAATCATTCAGTTTTTAAACACCGAGCACGCAGGCACAATTCGGGTTAACATTGAGTATTTTGCAAGATCATTGGGAAATAGATAAGGTGGAATCATGTTTTGTACTATAATAAACTTGTAAAAACATGGATATAAGAATTCCGACAACTTTATTTCATGATCTCAAAGATGTTTACATAGAAATTGAACTAAGTATAGAAGGGACGTAACTGCTGGATGCTCCAAGGCCTCTTTGTCTCTCCTAGTTCATCATCTATCTTTCTCTTTCTTTTGCGATTCGGCTTTTCGGGATCGTCTTCCGTGTCCCGAATATCTACAAGATAATATGACCCATTTTTCATAGCTTTGCTGATTACAAATGGTCCTTCCCATACTGGGGCCAATTTGTGCTTTCTTTGCTGCACCAATCTCAGCACTAAGTCACCTTCTTTAAAAGAACGATGCCTGATTTTACGACTATGGTAACGTCGTAAACCTTGCTGGTAAATGGCGGATCTTTGAAGCACAAGCTCTCGTTCCTCTTCTAAGAGATCGACGGCATCCTGTCGTGCTTCTTCGGCATCCGAGTCGTCGAAATCCCGCACTCTTGGGCTATCATGGATCATGTCCGTTGGAAGGATAGCTTCCGCACCATAAACTAGGAAAAACGGGGTTTGCCCAGTTGACCTGTTTGGTGTCGCTCGAATACTCCAAAGCATGGAAGGTAGCTCCTCTACCCATGCTCCAGCCGCTCTATAAAGAGGATATTCGAGTCTTGGGCGTATTCCTTGCAGGATTGAGCTATTCATTCTTTCAACCTGTCCATTGGATTGCGGGTGTGCTACAGATGCGAGATCTAGGCGAATTCCCGTTTGTCGGCAATATTTTGACAACTCTCCAATGGAGAAATTTGTCCCGTTGTCGGTTATTATGCTGTGTGGAACGCCATATCTCATGACTATGTCAATGATGAAATTTCTGGCAGTTACACCGTCAAGCTTTTTGATGGGTTTAGCCTCCACCCATTTGGTATACTTATCCATAGCTACAAGTAGATGTGTAAGTCCACCTCACGCAGTTTTGAACGGTCCCATCATATCTAGCCCCCAGACCGCAAATGGCCAAGTAATTGGGATAGTTTTGAGTGCTTGGGACGGCATATTAGTCTGCTTGGCGTAATATTGACACCCTGCACATGTGTTGACTATGTGCTCAGCATCTGTCTTGGCTGATAGCCAGAAAAACCCGGCACGGAATGCTTTTTTAACTATGCTTTTTGATTGAGCATGATGTCCGCAATCTCCGGCATGGATTTCTTGCAGGATTTCTCGTCCTTCTTCTGGTGAAATACACCGCAGAAAAATTCCGGAAGTACTGCGTTTATACAGGCAGTTGTCAATTACCGTGTATCCTTTGCATCGACGCTGAATTTGCCTCTGCAAGACTTCGTCTGCTCCTTCCGGGTACTTCTGGTTGACTAAGAAGTTTAAATATGGAATTGTCCAGTCCGGGTTAACGAGCATAACTTCAATTGACTCGGAGGCCAGGGGGTAATCGATATCTCCACCTTTTATGGATGGCTCGTACAAATGCTGGACGAATACACCTGGTGGTAGGATTTTTACCCTTTCTGACCCCATGCGGGCTAACGCATCCGCGTTCCAATTTTCCCCCCTTTTAACGTGGAGTACTTCGAATCCGAAGAAACAAATGGCGAATTCGTCCACCGTTCTCCGATATTCGGCCATTATAGGGCTCTTTGCGTCCCAGGTTGGGTTAAGCTGATGCTGTACCAAATCCGAGTCACCGTAGCACAGGATGCGTTTAACCCCTATTTCTTTTGCAATGTGCAAGCCATGAAGCAGAGCTTCGTATTCTACCACGTTATTGCTGGCGTTGAAGTGTATTTGTAATACATACTCCATTGTGTCTCCTTTAGGGGATTTTAAGACTACACCAGCTCCAGCGCCCTCCTTCATCTTGGATCCGTCAAAATGCATGATCCAGTACTCGGACTCCAGCATTGGTGTTTTATCCATTGCTTTCGTCCAGTCGGCGACAAAATCTGCCAGAACCTGGGATTTTATTGCCGTCCTTGGCTGATACTTAATGTCGAAGGCTGCTAGCTCGATACCCCATTTGGCTACTCGGCCAGTTGCCTCCGCATTGTTTATTATATCCCCTAGTGGTGCTTTACATACCACTGTTATGGAATGTCCTTGGAAGTAATGGCGTAACTTTCTAGATGCGAAAAATACGCCATATGCCAGTTTTTGGTAGTGTGGGTACCTTTGCTTGGACTCGGAAAAAACTTCACTTATGTAATATACCGAATGCTGATCTGGTATGCTTTGTTCGTCTTTCTTCCGTTCCACAACAATTACTGCACTAATAACCCTGTTTGTAGCCGTGAGGTACAATAACATAGGTTCTTCGTCTTTTGGGGATGCCAAAATCAGAGTTTTCATCAAAGTTTCCTTTAACTAGGTTAATGCTGCATCGGCCTCTTCTGTCCACTCGAATTTGTCGGATTTTTTCAGCAACTTGTAGAGTGGTAAGGCTTTATCCCCCAGCCGACTAATAAATCTGCTGACGGCAGCGGCGGAACCCGTCAATCTTTGGACATCTTTCACACACGTGGGTTTGGAGATGTTCAAGATTGCTTTGATCTTTTCCGGGTTAACTTCTATTCCTCTGTGAGAAACGATGAAACCCAGAAGTTTTCCTGAGGGAACCCCAAATACAAACTTTGATGGATTTAACTTCATCTTATAAGTGCGCAAGTTTTCGAAGGTTTCTCGTAAATCCTCAAGGAGTGTGTCTTTTTCCTTGGTTACGACAGCAATATCGTCTACGTAAACGTGGACATTTTTGTCAATCTGACTATGCAAACAATGTTGCATGCAACGCTGGTAAGTTGCACCTGCGTTCTTCAGGCCAAACGGCATGGTTACGTAATAATACGTCCCGTACAGGGTTATAAAAGAAGTCTTAATTTGATCTTCCTTTTTCATGCGTATTTGGTGATACCCGGAATAAGCATCCAAAAAGCATAAAAGCTCAGAGCCTGCGGTGGCGTCTATTATTTGATCGATTCGCGGTAACGCGAACCTATCTTTTGGACACAATTTGTTCAAGCCGGTGTAATCTATACACATTCTAAGAGAAGTAGTGCCTTTCTTCAGTACTAATACCGGATTTGCAGACCATTCAGTGTGGATTACTTCCTGGATGAAATCTGCTGCTAAAAGCCGGATAATTTCCTTGCCAATAGCCTTCCGTCTTCTTCCGTCAAATCGACGGAGACCTTGTTTGACGGGTTTGGAGCCTGGAATCACCTTGAGTTGATGCTCAGCAAGTTCCCTGGGCACGCCTGGCATGTCATCCGGACACCAGGCGAAAATATCCCAGTTCTCACGGAGGAACTTGATGAGCTTGCCTTCCTATTTGTCAGTCATCCCAGTTCCTACTACGACAAATTGTGTCGGATCTTTGGGATCTAGGATTACCTGTCTTGTATTCTCGGATGCCTTGAAGCTATCTGCTGGCTTCCGAGTTTCTTTTCCTGCCGGCATTTCTGTCGGCGATACCTCCTTAGCCAGCTCCTTCAGCTCTTCCTTTGCTATAATCTTCTCAGCACAAAGGGCGTTTTCTTTTTCCAGCTTGTTCGCCAGCTTGAAGTCTCCAGTTATGGTGATTACCCCTCCTTTCGGCCCTGGCATCTTCAGTTTGTTATAAATATAACATGATCTTGCCATAAATTTGGCGAAAGCTGGACGTCCGAGAATTGCGTGATACACGCTTTCGAACGGCACCACCTCGAAGGATACTT
This sequence comes from Alopecurus myosuroides, assembly GCA_028641055.1. NCBI lineage: Eukaryota > Viridiplantae > Streptophyta > Magnoliopsida > Poales > Poaceae > Alopecurus > Alopecurus myosuroides. The sequence continues at coordinate 302,190,194 of CM054057.1, read as the reverse complement.
TTTCCTGACGGAAGTGATCTTTTTCTCCGAAAGTGACATCTAGGGAAATTTCTCCTAGGGATCGTGCTTGCCTGCCGGGAACAATTCCATGGAAGCGTATGTTGCTGTGATTGAGCTGGGTCTCGGAGATTTTCAGATGTCTCAACGTATCCAGGTACATTATGTTGATGCTGGATCCTCCGTCCACCAGCACTCTTTTTAGCCTAGTGTTCTGAACAATAGGGCTTACAATAAGAGCGTGTGCGCCGGGTTCAGGGATATTTCCGGGATGATCAGACTGATCCCATGTGATTGGTGTGTTCGAATACTTCAAGAATTTTGGGGTTGCCGGAACAACCGCGTTTATTTCTCGAAGTGTTCTTTTCGCCACCTTTGCTGATGGAGTTGCTAGGAAAGTTAGGGCGCATTCTCCATCAACTCTCGGAAACTTGGGTTCGCCTTTCCACTATTGTTCCTGGATTTTTTTGTCAGTGTCCGATTCACTGTCTTCTTTCTCAGCTTCAGGCTTTTGTTTAGAGAATTTCCTTTTGGAACTCTTTCCCTTGTTTCCGGATCATGCACTGCCTTTCATGTGCTTATTCAGCCGGCATTGTGCGTTCGTATGGGTGGGTTTCCCGAATTGCGAATGGTGGACGCAGGGTTCCGACTTAATCTTCTCCCACTCTTCTTTAGTGTAGTTGATTGGTTCTGAACTGCGTCCTTTCCATCTGTTCCCTTTTTCACTTCCAAAGGCTATGTTAACCTCTTTGGGTTTTGGTGTTGCATCTGAAGTTCCTTTTTTCTCAGGGCGAGGATTTTTCTTGGCCAGTATCAGTGTATCGATATTGCCCCCTCTTGCTCTGATGTCGTCTTCGGCTGCAGCGTGCTTGTTGGCGGTTGTAAGCATAGATCCGAGATCTTTGTGCTGTTTGGAACCAACCATGAACGGTACTAGTCCGGGTTTTAGGCCATTGACGAAAGCATGCATTTCTTGTACGTCAGTTACTCCAGAACAACTATTATTCATTGCAGTCCATCTGGAGATGAAATCCACGTATGGTTCAGCCTCGAACTGGGCGCAACGGTTCAGCTGGTTGATGCTGTTCGGGCATTTATAAGTTCCCCGGAAATGCTGAGTGAATAATCGAGCCATATCATCCCAGCTGTCTACAGTTCTTGATGTCAATCCATTAATCCAATCGCTGGCTCCATCCAGTAACATTAGGGGAAGAAACTTTACAGCTTCCAGGTCTGTCCCATTGTTAATCTGGACGGCTGTATAGTAGTCTGAGAGCCAAGTATCCGGGTTTGTACTGCCTGTGTATTTGTGGTACGTTGGACCGACTTTGGCGAAGCCAGAATGCAGGGTTATTCTTCGGATCCTATCAGTGAAACACTTAGGTCCAAAGTACAGGTCATCCTTTTCCGCCCTATCCATGTGCGCGGAATATCTACCGGCTGAATGGACAGAAGGGGATCTACTCCTTTCTTTTCCATTGTTGCGCGGACGCGCTTTTCCGGGATTGTTTGTATTTCTTTCAAGATCACGCCCTTTTGGATGAGGCGGAGTTCTACTCCTGTGCCTTTCTTTATCCTTGGGAGGTGTCCGAGATCTCTCACGCCTGTGAGGTACGTCATGTCTTCCGGCTTTTTCAGCAGGGTGTCTCGGAGGTGGCATTGCTTTGCCATCATTCCGGTGTTTTTCTTCCCGATCGTGGGGTTTGCGTCCACCTTTCGGGAGATGAGATCCAGTTCTAGACGCCTCATCCCTATTGTCGGGATTTTTCTTATCTTTCCTTGGATCCGCTTTCTTATCCTTTGAATTTTCGGAATCTCCAGGTTCTTCCGGTCCAGGTGCTCCAGCGGCGCAAGTAGCTGTTTTGCATAGGGCAGAGTCGTCGTGCAACTTCCTTGATCGCTCCTGGGCCCGCTGTTGTTGTTGCAATGCTTTTCCTAGGAAAGCATACACCCCTTGGAGTTTTTCACCGTGGGAGTACATGTCGTTGTTGAGGATGGCAAACGCTGCTTCCGCGTTTTCTGCTGCGGTTTTGTATATTGGTTCGTCTCTGGCATCTTTGCCGTTTACCTGCTTTTGCCAAGATGGGTTGTGAAACCTTTCTTTTGGCGGCAGTACTTCCGGTCTTACGATTCCGGGTAACCTTGTAGGTTTAATGCCAGATCTATTCTTTTTCTCGTACTCCTCGATTTCTTCCTTCATGAGCTTGATGTCATCCTGGGTTTTTTGGAGGTGTTCACGAGTTCTGAATAGATGTTGATGTTGCCTTTGGAGAGCTTGTCTCCTAGCTTCTAGCACTTCAGGGGGTTCATGCAATCCCACTGGTGTTTGTAACAATTCCTGTTCTTCTTGCTCTGTCATTGGCGGAACAAGGATTTCTTTTGTTTTCTTCTCCGCAAGTTTTATTCCGCTTGCATCTCCTACTTCCGGGCTTTCATCAGCTGGATCAGCCAATTTCTTCTTCCGGAGTTTGTATTGGAGTTTTTTAGCGGCCTTGTGCTTTTTCTTGGAAGAGGGAGGTTTTTTAGGAGGTTCATCCTCTGTCAATTCCTTGACGTTGGGAAATATCGGAGAAGTTTCTCCATCTTCTCTCTCTTCCTCTGGCGGGGGGGGGGGGGGTTAGGGCTTTCCTGACTACCGGCGTCCGTGTTTTCAGCCGGTTTTTCCATTAGTACTTCATGGAACCCCTCCTGAAAAGATTTAACTTTTCTTTCGAAGGCGTCCACGTCTTCGTCTTCGGAATCAAAATCATCTGATCCGGTTTCTGACTCTAATCTTGCCTCAATGGCGGCTAGCACTGAGTCAGCTTCCGAGTTGACCGTCATGTTGACGGATGTCGGATCTTCCACCTCTGTGGCGGGCGTGTTGTTGTCTGCCTCTTGCACGGGATTTCCGTCGTCCGTGTTTTCGGCGACCTCGGATTGCACCATACCGATAAAGTGTGTATCACTTTCATGTCGGCGATCTGAGCAAAATCCGGTATCATAGTCATCTTCGACTGGGTACAGGGCGTGTGGGAAAAATTTGCTTCAACCGCAAAACCCCATGGCTTCTGCAGTTAGTCCGATAAAGGTGTTAGCAGATCCGATCGGTAACACGCAGGCACTTACCAGATGATTTTGCGCCGGTATGTAGGATCCATTGTCGAGGAAGCGTCCGACGTCATCGCCGAACTCCAGGCTTCCGACAGTTATGGGACTGCCGATTCCGCCGAGTATCCCAGATCGGAACTTAACGCCTGACGTCGTTTGCCCCACGGTGGGCACCAACTGTCGAGACATCGTAGTAGTTTTCATAGACGGGGGTGCCATGAGACTACGGGTAGAGACGTGGGGAACCGGGATCGCGTTGAAGACAAAGACACAGGATTTACCCAGGTTCGATACGTCGTAATAGTACGTCGTTCCTACTCCTGCAATCTCACTAATCAGGACTAAAGCCTGTGTATACAATTACAATGTGAGGTTCTGTTTAGCTATTCGCTGAGGATCAACTTACCGGCGAGTTTGCCTATAGCTTCGTGTCTATCTATCATATCTCCCGTCCGGCTTTATATAATAGCTGGGTTAGGGCATACAGAGTAGGAAACCTAGAAGACTACGGTAACTTCTAACTTGGAAAGTAAGGAATCCGGCTTCTCCTCCAAGCCAGATCACGTGGGCTGTGATCCGGGTCCTTCTAGAATCCGGCTTCTGCGCGTCAGCTTACTGGGCCGCCCAATGGACCATAGTCCACTACCACTTGGGCCACCCTGGTAATCCGACACTTATGACTACCATCTGATATACCCCTATTCAGTATATATCCGATAGCTCTAGAAAAGTATTTTGATTGGATTGTTCCTGCAAACCCATTTGATGAAAGTAGTGTGCCTAAAAGTACTGATAAAGGGACATCTAAAACTTCTATAGATGAAATACAATTCATTGTTGAGGATATTTCTAAGCTTAATGTTGATGCTTCCTCACTTGAAAATACTTGAGTTGCTTTCTATGCCTACCTGAAAGGCGTTAAAGAAAAGCGCTACCGGGAGACAACCCGTTTTATTTCTCCGTTTTCAACCCGTTTTCCGTCGTTTCATTCTATGTGCTTTGCACCTGGGTGTTGTCTATTTACTTAGCAACCCCTCTGTATCTTTTCTTTTGTGTCTTCGTTGATCCAAGTAAAGCCTCTAGTGGAAAGTTGAGACTATATTTCGGATTTCTGCGCAGGAAACAGATTTCTGTTGTCCAGTGTTAAATTCGTATAAAATCATGGAAAATTCAAAATGATATGAGTTTTTTGTGCTTAATCCTAGTATATATACGCAACTTTTCTTAGTTGGTCACTTTTTGATTTGAGGAACAGAAGATTTTTGAAAAAAAAATCATCTTTACCTGCTGTCCTGTTTTGACAGATTTCTGCCAATAATTGCATTTGCATCTTAATCTCTTTATTTTGGTGTTCTTTTGAGAAAAAGAGTTTTAAAAGAAGTTGTGACAGTAGCTAATGTGTTTATGAGTGTTAGGCTTTTTTTGAAACTTAACCATGTGAATTTATTATTTCGATTGCACTAACGTTGCTAATGAAGATTGTCAGAAGTTTGGTGTGAAGGAAGTTTTCAAGGGTCAAGAGAAGAGGATGATATGACGTGATAAAGAAGAGTGAAGAGCCTAAGCTTGGGGATGCCCTGGAGGTACATCCCAGCAAATTCCAAGAAGACTCAAGCGTCTAAGCTTGGGGATGCCCAAGGCATCCCCTTCTTCATCGACAAATTATCAGGTCACTTCTAGTGAAACTATATTTTTATTCGGTCACATATTATGTACTTTATTTGGAGCGTATTTTATTTTTTGCTTTCAGTTTATTTTTTTATTTTTGCAATAAGCTTGGTTGGAACCCAACATTGTTTTATTGGAGAGTGACACGCTGCGCTTTTTCATGGGAATACTTTGTATTCTTAATCTTTGTCTGGCTACTGCATTTACTTAGCTCCTGTTTTGCATTCATCTCTTATTTAGAGCTGTTAGTACTCTCTAGTTTTCATTTCTATATGCTTATAGAGATTGTTTGTTGTCATATATATGTGCTTGGTTGAGAATAGAAATGCTTAAGTGGTAGTTGGTATAGTGGAAAAATTCGCATGGTCTTGTAGATCACTAAACTGTTTCACTTGAATCACTGTTGTTGTTTTGAGATATTAATTTGCTTCATGGATAAACGGGAAGGACTAGTAAGTATACAATTTTAATGGTTGGTCTAAGAAACTTGAAACTGTGCCTCACTTAAATTACCAGCTGATAGAAACAATGGTATATGATTGCTACGAGCGATACATTTCTGATCGGCCTTTTGTTACGCGCTACGGTCGGGGTTGCTACAGTGACTTGTCACTGCCATGGACCCTCTTGGAGTTATTTACATTGTGCCTTGTAAAGATGATTTGCTTGCTGCAGCCTTTTAACTCGTGATTCTATGTTGCGGTTCCTGGCACTTCCACCATCCATATTTGCTAGCCTCTTCGGTACTGTGCATTGCCATTTCTCACATTGAGAGTTGGTGCAAACTTCGCCAATGCATCCAAATCCCGTGGGAGGACTTTATTATCCTATACATCAGCCCATATATTCTTCCTCAAAACAGCCACCATACCTACCTATCATGGCATTTCCATAGCCATTCCGAGATATATTGTTGCACAACATCCACCTCCATTATGTTACTTGATGATGAGCTTCATCATTATTTATGCATCCTGCTACACTGGCAGGAGCATGCAGTTGGATACATCAGAGATGTTCCATTATGATTTATGAGTACTAAAAGTGTGATGATTCTTTGTAATATAGGATGTTGCCCCTACCGGTGAGGATATATAAAAAAATAAAAATAAATGAAAAAGCCCAAAAAGAAAAAAGAAAGAAAGGGACAAAGAGAAAATAAAGAGAGAGGGGGCACAACACTATTCTTTTTACCACACTTCTGCTTCATGTTTAGCACCAATGCTTCAGTTTGGAGAAAGTTTCCATATTATCATTCATTCATAACTATGTGGGGAATTTTACATTATAGAACTTGGCTTGTATATTCCAATGATGAGCCTCCTCAAATGAGCTCTAGGTCTTCATGAGCAAGCAAGTTGAATGCACCCCCACTAGTTCCATTGGAGAGCTTTCATACACTATAGCTCTATGTGCATCCGTTGTGTGGTAATACCTACTCCTTGCATAGCTTCGGTTGTAATACTTTCTCTTGTCTAATGACCACTTTCAGCTTTGTGATCCTTTCTTCTATTAACCTTCAATACTCCCCATAATGTTCTCTTTGGAATAACATCCCAGTGCCAGGGACCAACGCATAACACTTGCTTGTTTTTAGTGCGCAAATAGTTTAAGATTCAAGCATTGCATCGTGTCGAAAGCTTGACTTGATCCTAACAGGGGTTGTGAAGATCGTTTGACGTGCATGATATTGTTGTTCTTGAAATCTTAAACCATCTTTAATAAGCTTTGCACGGTTGATAGTCTTTTATTATTGATTCATTAAAAGTTTTACTTCTTTCTTCTTGGTTTATGCATTACTTGTTTATATCAAATATAGATCAAAACTTTAGTTCATTTGATCCTAGTTTACATGCTCTGTTTTACATATTATGATCAAGATTGTGTGGTAGCATGTCACCTTAGAAATTATTTTGTTTTATCTTTTACCTACTCGATGACGAGTAGGAACTAAGCTTGGGGATGCTTGATACGTCTCCAACGTATCTATAATTTATGATGTTCCATGTTGATATTATGAAAATTGCTACATGTTTTCTCCCTTGTTTATAACATTTTTACACGTTTTCCGGGACTAACCTATTAACAAGATGCCAAGTGCTAGTTCCCTATTTTCTGCTGTTTTTTATTTCAGAAAAGTTGTTCTGGAAATATTCTCGGAATTGGACCCCACGAATCCCGAAGTTCCTATTTTCCCCGGAAGCATCCAGAAGTCCGAAGAGGAGTCAAAGACGGGCACCAGGGAGCCCTAACCATAGCCAGGCGTGACCCCCCTTGGCCACTCCTGGGGGTGGTGAGGCCACCCTGGTGGCCCACCGACGTCGCCCTTTTGCCTATTTATTCCCCTCCGAAGGAAAACCCTACGTACCTGATAAAAAATCCCTGAAAAGTTCCGCAGCCGCCGTCGTCATCAACCGTGGATCAGGGGGTTCTGAAGTTGTCTCCCGGCACCCTGCCGGAGAGGAGATCATCACTGGAGGCCTCTTCATCACCATGCCTGCCTTCGGAGTGATGCGTGAGTAGTTCATCCTTGGACTAGGGGTCCATAGCAGTAGCTAGATGGTTGTCTTCTTGATGGAGGGATGATAACCCGGTAGGCCAACTCCAAGGTGTAATTCGGCCCAAAGGACGCTGCGCAAGACCCGGCTAAGGATAAAAGAACTTCTAGAAGGCCCAAGATTGTAGGCCTCGTAACCCGGATTGTGGGTTACGGTAAGGAAAGTTAGGGTTTTATACGCCGTGTCCGGGTAGGATTCAGGGCGCGCCTTGGAAGGCAAGCCAGGGAGTTCGGGTGCTTTATAAACAGGCCCCTAAGTTAGGTTAAGGGAGATCCAAGAGTTCTAGCAATATCGCTTGATATCGAGCATCCAGTGTAACCCGGGAGTTGAGTTAATATATCGAGATCGGAGACTCGGCCACTTGATTGCCGGCTACCAGATCGAATACCATCATGTTTTCCTCTGAGCTAAACCCTCTCCCAAACGCCTGTGTCGTCTTGCCCCAAGATCAGTTACCCCCGGTAACGTCTGCCGTGATTATCCCACGACAGTTGGCGCCCACCGTGGGGCCTGCGTCCAAAGGTGTTTACGTCACGGGAGAAGCTCGGAAGAACATGGAGAATCTAGTCATCGGCGAGATCTACATCGACCACGAAGGAGAAAAGATGGTGGACGATTCCGGCTGGGGACCAGAGTCGGATCACCTCGAATCCGGATCTATCATGACAATCGGCCAGATCAGCGTCTTCATCGGTATGGTACGTACTTCTGGTTCGATCCCTGACGACTTTGGGTTTGATTCTGTGTCAGGGAAGACCACCTATATCCAATCAGATGGAGAAGAATCAGTTGGGACAACGGATCCAATGGAAGAACCCACTACGAAGAGGGAACAGTCGGAGGAGCCGGCATGGACCCAGCGTGGCCGGGTAGAGAAAGAAGGTGATACCGAGTCTATCCTGCGCCTGCTGGAAAACCGGTACGAGGAAAATAGCAGCGAAGAGGAACAATATGAATTCGCGCCAAGCATTGTGCGCCAGGTTGCGGTTTACACGGCCCCTGCGACCAATCTCAACCAGGAGAACGTAACCGCGGCCGCAGCCGGGGCCGCACAAGCGTTGACCCGGCAGCAGGGACCGGCTGACGGAAACCCGGTTTTGGCCCAGGTTGACAGAGAGTCGGCATCGGTTACCAGTCAAGCGGCGGAAAACGAGTTACACGTGAACACGTTTGGATTCCTAGCAAACCGGACACCAGGAGCGGGTCCTTCCAATCCATAGCATCCGGCCCTGTTCGACAACAATTTGATTCTAGATCCGACAGTTCTTGCCACAGTTATCACTCCAGAGAACGCCGCGGAACGTGTTAGGGATTTGGACGTAGCCCGTCGTGCATTGGAGAAGCAGAGAAGGCAAGTAGAAGCAGAAAAGCAAGGGATGGCCACACGCCAACGTGAGCTGGATGCATTGGAAACCCGGCTCCGAGAGGAAACAACTAGAATACATCAAAGGCATCAAACCAGATTACCAGCATTAGGCGGAGTTATAAATCCGGCTGCACTTTTTATCACACCTCAAGATCAGCCGATTCCACCGGTGAACCAAGGAACTGCATCTCAACCAGCAATTGCGGGAACACAGCCGGCGAACGTGCAGGTCGGGTTACCCTTACCACAGACTGGAGTCACAACAGGCAATGCAATACCCCCGCCACCACCATCACGGTTTCACACACCGGCGGGTCATTACAACAATCCCATGGACAACATGTACGCGGCGACGCTTGCATTGAATCAAATCCCCGTGAGAGAGTCACCCCACGCAGAGGAGACCCGGCGGGCGATAGATATGCTGCGCACTGCGGTAGCGCAGCAAGTTAATTACCCGGATCACAGAAGTGGAATGCATGGGACGCCATATGTCAGCCAACAGCGAGGCAATACCGGCAATATCCAGACAAGTTCGGCACGGCGGAGGGAAGAGCAGCAGCAAATGCCGCCTCCTCCACACATTCAGGCAGTACCAGCAGCATCAGCAGCACAGGCCATCGTGGACAGTTCCAGAGCCAGGAGAGCCGTGGCCGGGTCTGCGGCACATGGGCCACCAGCAGTACCGCGTCCAGCCGTACCTCCTGTAGGATCACACGTTTCCCGAGTAAGGCCAGCTTCGACCATCCTTGCAGGACCTAAGTGTCTTTCGGATAGCATTAGGGCTGAACCTTACCCGGAAAAGTTCAAAGAGCCGGGTAAAGTAGTGAATTATGAGCCGACTATGGATCCGGAAACATGGTTGAGCAGTTATGAGATGGCCATGTCGATTCGCAATGCGTCCGAGAATCTTCAAGCCAAATTCATGTATCTAATGATGTCAGAGGGAGCAGCAAAGTTATGGTTCACCAATCTACCGGAAGGATCTATCAAGTCATGGGGAGAATTGAAAATTGTGTTTATCAAGCACTTCCACGGGACGTGCAGAAAGCTATTCACTATTGATGACCTAGAGCGATGTGTTCAGAAGAAGGGAGAATCGGCGCGCAGCTGGGTGCGCCGGGTTATGGAAATACTTCATTCATCTACAGATATTCAGCCCAAGGATGCGCTGCAAGCTATGGCAAAGACCTGCAAGTATACACCTTTAGTACAAAAGTTAACTCGCATGAAATCTAGTCGGAATGCTTCAGAGGTTACGATGGGAGAGCTGATGGATGCATGCAACAAACACGCCGCAACGGACACTACGGAAGAGGAAACTGACGATAAAAAAACAAAAGCGAACACAAGTAATAATGGAAGAACCGGCAATGGATCAGCGCCGGGTAACAATGGAAACAGCCAGAACAAACGCCCGTTTGAGGGAGGCTCAGAGTTTGTCGCTAGCACAGAGGCCGGGTCTCCAAGACCTAGGGCAGATGGAAACTTCAATACTGGAAATCACAATGGAGGAAACTATCAAGGGCCACCAAGACCGAGTAATAATTGGGACATCTTCAGAATGGCATGCCCGAAGCACAGCAGGAACGGTAGGCCAGCTAACCACTCCTTGGAGCAGTGCGCCGATCTACAGAGGTGGAAGAATGAGGAAGTGTACAGAGCCATGCGAGGTGCAGGTCGAGGAGGAGGACCGGGCCCAAGTGGAAACCCGGGCAACGGCCCACCCCCAGCCGGTAACCCGGCAGCCGGAAATCAAGGTAACAACCAAGGGGGAACTGGAGGTTTCCAGGCTAACCCCAAGTAGCTGGGTCAATATCACGTGCATACTATAGGAAGTTCCAACAAGGACAAGAAGATACTGAAGCAGGCGGTAAACTCGGTGTCTTCGGCTGTCCCGAGATACCTGAGGTGGTCAGAACAGGACGTAACATGGAGCAGAAGGGATCACCCGGAAAGAATAGAACACCCGGGAGTCTTAGCATTGGTAGTCGCACCATAGGTCAATGGATATGAGCTGAAAAAGGTCTTGATGGACGGTGGAAGTAGTATCAATATACTGTATTGGGAAACCTTTCTACGCATGGGTCTCAAGGAGTCTCAGCTACAAAAAAGTTCAACAATTTTTCATGGGATAGTGCCGGGTCACTCAGCATGCCCCGAGGGAAAAATCGCATTGGAGGTAGCTTTTAGGGAATCAAAGGACAATTATCGAGTCGAGTGGCTCACTTTTGAGGTGGTCAAATTGCGCAGTCCTTATCACGCGCTATTCGGAAGGCCGGCTTACGCTAAATTCATGGCTAGACCGTGTTATGTGTATCTACAGCTAAAAATCCCGGGTCCTAAGCAGACCATCACCATACATGGAAGCCGGGACATAGCGGCTGAGTGCGATGAAGGAGATGCTGCAATGGCTGAACAAGCTTGTAGAAAAGAGGAACTCAAATATTAGGCAGCACAAGACACCAAGATGGTGGCTTTCATCAAGCATGATCCTCCCAAACAATCTGCCACAGGAGAAGAAATTGCACGGTCGTTCACAGCCAGCCGCGTCATGGAAACACCTCACCCGGATTGGCTAGCAAACCCGGTACTCATAATAACAAAGACCAACAAGTGGAGAATATGTATCGATTACGTCAGTTCCGGACAGATTCTCAAGAAGAACTAAACAATGTAACGGGCAGCAGGTTTCAGACGCACTCTTTTCCTATCCAGGGTACCTAAGGGGACTGGAAGGTTTTTAATGAGGCGGCCTGCTGACCCAAACTTTTTCGTATCAATAAAGAGATGGTTATCAAGTCCTATTTTGTCATGATCTTTACTTCGGTCACAGGTAAGCATTATTTATCGCTATCAGTACATCAGTATCATCAAGTATGTTGCATATATATAGGTCTTGAGGGCTGATTGCTTTAAGAGCACAGTTACAAACTCAAAGACCCGGCCTTGATGCCTATGAGTTATAAGGGCCGATTACTCGCAAACGAGTACGGCTGCAATCTTATAACCGGACAAAGGAGCCAAATTTTCTTGACTTTTCTTACTTAAGCTCGATGTGGCTCGCACTAAAGTGGCATGATTTGCTCGCTTACGATTACAATCAGCCATGAAGCCCAATGGGACTTGCCTGACCCTGTTTTCGTATAGATGTAGCAACATGATATCCACGCGAAAGCCGGCTTATAGTACAAGATTGTCAAAAGGGTCATCTAAACCACAAGTTATGCAGAGTATAAGGCTAATAGCTGGAAACTCAACGTTTATCAAGCATAACTTCAATACTCACGTGAAACGGCTCTAGGGCTTGGGCTTAGTAAAAACAATTTGTTCTCTGGAAAAGACCACACATCTCAGACTCGGATTTCGGGCCTTGGGGACTGGGGATTTTGGAACAGAAACAAGTTGTTACTAAGCTCAAAAAACCCTAACATCCGAATCTTGGGGACTTGGGGACTTAGAGAAAAGTCCGCCTGTCAGAACCCACGATGCTCGGAAACCGAGTCTCACAAAAGGAACCATAAGGAAAGCCGGATATCGAGAATAAGCCCAAAAACCAGATAAATATCAAGTTCATCCAGAGGCCAGAAGAGGCACGAGGTATATAAAGGAATTAAAGTACGTTACAAATCTCGGTACTAGTATCAAAGGCGCATAGGTGCACCGACAAAAGAATATCTGTTCCGAACAAGAGCATCGAAACGACCAAGGTATCGTGATGGCATTTGTTTACTCGGCTTCTTGAATAGGGTCCACACCCTTGCCCTTGCCCTCCGGGTCTTGGTCCTGGGCTTGCTCTGCAGCTCTCCCGGCATCGTTACCCGGATTCTTCGCATCAGGACGGACAGGCGGGAGGACAGCCGGCGTAGAGGTGGTTGGCTCTGATCCTAACTCGGCCTCCCTCTTCGCGGTTTCTTCTCTCTTCCTGGCCGAATCGGCAGTCCATTTCTTCAAAATATCAAAGGGCGGGGGTGCTTCCTCCTTCACGATTTTGCTTTCAGCATCGTACAAACTCATAAGCGTACCCAGATCCATACTATCGGCCAAAGTGGTTGCCGAGTGACGCACTGCGGATTGTACGGCCTTGAAGTCCTTGGGCCCAAACTTGGAGCCGTCTGCTTTGAATTCTGGAAACCCGGATATCACTTTTGCCGGCTCAAGCTTAGGAAAATAAGCCTTCGCCAGCGCAAAGGCCCGGGTCATACCAATCCGGCATGCCGAGCGTTTCCAGATCTCGATCCATGCAGGCACAGTGGAGCAAGCTTGGATAAGATTTTCTTCACCCGGATATACCTCAGTCGGCCACTTCACGGCATCCAATATAAACTTGGTGCCGGCAAAGAAAGTCCGGAGTAAAGTCTTTAAAGTTTTAGCCTTTGCAACAGCATCTTCTTCTGGGGTTGCAAGGTTAGCACCTGCAGTTGAAACAAAGAAAGGCCATATCAGTAATTCCGAGTATCATGTAACAAAATAGAGGCGTGAAAGCAGTCAGCAGCAAGAAACTTACTAAGTAAGATACGATAAGTATCGGTAACTTGCTCCGACAACTTTTTCAGTGCGGTTCGAGCAGTGGTGCACCTTTTCTTATATTTGGAAACATTTTTCTTCAAAGTTTCCACTTCATCCTCAAGGGCCTCTCTCCGCTTTACCTCGGCAAGCAGCAGTTGTTCGGTCTTGAGCAAAAGTTCATCAGACCGGGTGGCCTGTGCCTGTGAGAAAAATGAGAATTAGTCGGGTATCACGGCAAGCCGATTATCGTGCAGAATACCGAGCACAATTTCAACAAATTATACTCGGCATTTGGGGACTAGATGGATAAGAAGAGATATAAGGTAACATTACCTGATGCTCCGCTGCCATGCGCTCTAGCACATCTCTCTCCGAGGCTTTCATAGCAAGGAGAGTGCTCATCATCTGGTCAAAAGTATCATTGCCCAAATTGGAAGACCCGGGACCTTGGGGACTTGGAGAAGGGGCTCTCTTCTTGGTGAGAGGGGGTATCCGGGTCGTCCGAGTATCGGAGTATGGTATCCCTTCTCCCATGCCCAAGTCCGCAGCTTCTTCCTCTTCGAGTACGTGCGAGGCTATGGGATATTCGGCCTCTCGGTCGGCTGGGTTTATTGGTGGCACTTGTTGTCCTCCTCCGCCAGATGCGGCATGCATATCATCAGTCAGGTTCTCCGTACCCGGGTCATCGGTCTCCATATCTTCTTGGTCGCTAACAGTGACCGCGGCTCTATGGACAATGTAAGTAGACAGTTAGCGAATAACTGGAAAAAAGTGATGAAAAGGTGATAAAGCATCAGGAAGGGAACTTTACCCGGGATTCACCACGAAGTCCGAGGGGAGCTCACTGCTGGACCCGGATGAAACTGAAAAGCATCAAGTAAGACACGGAATTATCTTGTAACGGGATGGTTTGGAAAGACTTTGATATTCAAGAAAGGATTAGGAGAATACCAGCGCGTTGAGCTGGAGACGATGAAATGCCCGGATTAAGAGCGCCATCACCCGGAAAGTTCCGGGTCATTCGGCGCTTGGTCGCGAGCGGTTCCTTCAGGTATGGCCAGGGGGACAACTCCCGGTTTAGTTCGTGCGTGATATCAAGTGAGTATGGTTTAGAGGCAGGGAAAAGGTATGGAACCTTGAAGACGACCCCTTGGGGTTTTCTCTTTGCTCCGACCTTGTCTGTTGGCTCAGCGTCGTCCTCGTCACTCGCTGACTCCACCTTGCCTTCAGTTTCTTCTTCGTCATCCTTCTCTTCTTGTTCTGAAAGTTATCAGGATTTACAATCGGAAAATGAAGAGCGAGCAACAGCGATTCTAAAAAAAAAAGCTAAGTGAAACTCGGAATATACCTTCATCCGAGTTAACGGCGTCTTCTTTCTCCTCTGGAGTTTCAGAGCTAGGAGGAGTTTCAATCTTCCAAAAGGGATCATCGGCCTGAGATGAAGATATAAGAATAAGGGTTATTGGCCATATCGAGAGGAAAGTGTGAAGATAAAGATATGAAAGCCGAGTCTTTACCTTGGGGGCTGGGTTCTCACGCGTGAAGGGTTCTAACCCGGCTATATTCCGGATTACCTCCAACTTCTCTGTCAAGAAGCTCTTGATAGTCTTGTTGGTGTCTCCGGCTGCAAAGCTATGGGTGGAGTATCGGAGCGAGTCTGTGGTATGTCCCGAATACTCGCACATTAACTTAGTGCGGATGGAGTTGGGTTGGATCCGGAAATCGACCCAAGTCTTTACCAGGTTGAGCCCAATGAGACCTTGGGCCGAGAGAATATTTATTTTGGCCAGTAAAGGTTGAATTGCCTCCCTGTCCGAGTCAGGGGCAAAGGCGTTGAAGGTCTCGGAGATATCGAGGAGGCCCTCTGAGTAACCCGGCAACCTCTTTTCGCCGGGTGGGGAGGTGTCCCGGCAATAAAAGTATGAGAGCTGCCAGTGTTTGACGTGGGAGTTAAGAGTAAGGGGTGGCATTGGAGAATTCTTGCGCCGCTGGATAGAGACCCCGCCGCAAGCAAGAAGTGCTCCGTCACCGCTTTCGCGGCACGGTTTGCACTGAAAGAGTTCAATAAAGAGAGCCAAACTTGGCGGAGAGCACAAGTATGACTCGGAAAGAACAATGAAGTGGGAAATATTCAACACAGAGTTAGGCCCTATGTCGAATATTCGAAGACCATAGTGGCTCAGAACGTCTCGAAAGAAAGGATGACCCGGAGGACGGAATCCCCGGGTCACGTGCTCCACAAAACATATTACCTCATCATCTGCAGGTGTGGGCCGGGTCTCGTTACCCGGCACCCTCCAATGGATATCCTTTTGAGGGGGGAGAACCCCTAACTCGGCCAGTTCTTCTAATTTGGCCTTCGTAACCGTGGACCGCGCCCAGTTGGCGGATATGGAGTTGGTGGTCTTGGCCTTGACCGGCTGTTTCCCCTGCCTCTTGGGAGCCATGAGATTAACCTGCAAAGCACAAAATAGAAGGGTACAAGAAATAAGACTCGGAAACCATGAGTCATCCGAATATTTGCGAGGGATATCAAGAAAGCATGGAAGCAAAGAGTTATCCGAGTATCATTCTATGGAGCAAGGTTACAAGTCATCCGGGTATCAAATATCGTTACAAAAATATGAAGGGTTTACGTGTTGAAAGGTGTTTGGGGAGGATGGACGGTTACCTCTGTATCTACTGCAAACAAAAGAGCTGGAAGAAGATAATTTTCCGGGTGTCAACGGCAAGCGCGGAAATTTCGGGCGGCCCGAGCCTAGATTGGAGATTCCATTTCTAGATTTGTGGTGAAATTAGTGACTATGGGCAGTAGGGGAGTAAAGTGAAGTTTATACTCAATCCGTTGGATGAGTTAGAATGAATTCGAGCGACCTAATTCGGCGTGACCAGAAAAATGGCCGGCGGGTTGACTTAGATCTAATCCGAAGTAAATCGAGAAATTGCAAGCACAAGTTAATGGATATGAGAGACTTACTGGAGGAGATCGAAGTGAAGCCCGACGGAGGCAAATAGCACATGCTTGGTGCCCCTTTGCGATTCCCGGCGGGCAGGTCGGGGGTGCGGCAGCGGATCTTGGCGGCGGCAGATTGGCTCTGGTGGCGCGCGTGAAGTCTCCGTGATGATGTTCTGTGAGTTTGGGTGCGGAGGCGAAGAGAAAGAGGAAAGGGGGGAAATGAGCCGTCGTGGCTAGGTTTACCTCTAAGCACTTATTTATAAGGGTGTGGGTGGATAAACCTAGCCCAACGGGTGGCAGCCGGAAATTTCGGGTTAACGGCTATTTGCCTGGATTCTGTGGGGTGTGCTTTGAGTGCTGAGCGAGATATCCGGACGGAAATAAGAAGGAGATCTTCTCCGCAACATCAGGGTCAATTATCGAGTAAAGTTAGCCGGATCCTTAACATTCTTATCAGGGTGTTAACCCGGGAAGATAAGTAAAGACTTGGAGAAAGCCGGGTTACTATATGGCCACCGTGGAGTTAGTCCTAGCTATTTATCAAAGCTAGTTAACCCGGCCTCCATTGAACTTGTAAGTTTGATAATTTTGCAGGGAATAGCGTGCGCTTCAAAGAGGATCTTATGAAGCCCAAGCTATTCTGGGGACTACTGATGGAGGGATGATAACCCGGTAGGCCAACTCCAAGGTGTAATTCGGCCCAAAGGACGCTGCGCAAGACCCGGCTAAGGATAAAAGAACTTCTAGACGGCCCAAGATTGTAGGCCTCGTAACCCGGATTGTGAGTTACGGTAAGGAAAGTTAGGGTTTTATACGCCGTGTCCGGGTAGGATTCAGGGCGCGCCTTGGAAGGCAAGCCAGGGAGTTCGGGTGCTTTATAAACCGGCCCCTAAGTTAGGTTAAGGGAGATCCAAGAGTTCTAGCAATATCGCTTGATATCGAGCATCCAGTGTAACCCGAGAGTTGAGTTAATATATCGAGATCGGAGACTCGGCGACTTGATTGCCGGCTACCAGATCGAATACCATCATGTTTTCCTCTGAGCTAAACCCTCTCCCAAACGCCTGTGTCGTCTTGCCCCAAGATCAGTTACCCCCGGTAACGTCTGCCGTGATTATCCCACGACACTTCTCCTCCTATGCCTCAATGTTTAGATCTCATGATCTGCCTAACATGATCGAGATTGTTCTTATGTAATTGAGGCCTTCTATGGTACCCTCAAATAAACCACAACCATTTATTTTTGTTGATCTAAAGGCCAAAAACATTTCATACTAGTGTTAAAAGTGTGACCAGTAATTGCCGTACTAGCTTAGAATCGATACCTCACACAACAGGATTCTGGCCCAAAATAGTAGATGGTTGCTGGCCCAGGACAAAATTCATAATCTTAGCCCAAGATGCTAGATTGGTGCCGGTCCAAGAGCACATGGCTGAGACGGCGTCCCAACCTTGTTCATCGATCAGAAATCCTGAATCCCAATTTCCACTAAACCGAAACTATATATGGTACATGCCTCTGACACGAAGCTGAGGTAGTCGTTGTTGTCGCTTGCCGCCGTGTTCTGGTGGTCCACCTTGACGAGAAACACTCTCTATCCCTCGCTGGCGGGTACTAGGACACTAGGCACCGCTGGTTGCAGGGGGCAAGCATCGGGGAACATGCGGGTGAGTTCCTTTCCGGCACATAGTGCGTGTGTTCTCAGCATCGCAGGCTTCGTTTGATGTCGTGGGTGGCCGTGCGCTGCGTAGTGCCGTGCAACTGGATTGCTAGGTGCGGAGCTCATTGGGCAGGCAGAGCCGGAGGGGCGCCGGCGTGCCGTGTTGGCTGCGTCATTGGAGATCTAAGGTTCGTCGTCCTCTGCTGCCGACGCGCCGAGGCCCGTCGTCCTTTGCTGCTGATGCGCCGAGGCCCTTCGTCCTCGGCTGCCGGCGCACCGAGGCCCGTCGTGCATTCAGAACCCAACATCTCGTGTGCGTAGCTGTATCCAGAGTTAGGCAGTGGCGCGACGATTCTGCTGGTTTTCCAATTGAATGATCTCCGTTTTCATCTTTCATATGGAGAAAAATGTGTAGTCCGGTGATATTCGTTTGTACTACATCTACTGAAGATTATTCATGCATGCATCTTGCAAATCCTGTGCTCAATATCATTATCTAGCCTTATGTGCTTACAATAGTTCTTCTTTGTTGTTGTCCGTCGGTCTAGTTTCAAATCCAGAGAACGTGTTTTGGAGGGGGCGAGGTGGTCGTGTGGGAGGTAGAGGCGGCAGGGTCAATCGTCCAACGACGACGGAGGCGACGTGTTGTCGAGGTGGCGGCGGTGAGCTCGGGCGTGTGGACGTGGCCACGTGCAAGGTTGAGCAGCGTCACTCGGCCAACGATGACCGAGGCGACTGCTGGGTGGAGTTAGCGGCGGCATGCCCGACGAAGATGTGACGCCCTCAAGGAGTTTCGGAATTTCTATTTGCTGGGCTAGTTCGACAGATTTTTCCTAATAACTACGACTCCTGGGCTTGTTGGGCCTAATCTCGGCTGCTGAATCTAAGCCGTTGTGACGCCCCGGGATCGGGCACTATGCAGATTTCAGCATTCCCGCCAAAATCCACATAATAATCGATTCCAGGTTGCCACTTGTGATAACATTACAACAGTTCACGAATATTCCGCCACAACAACAGAAAAGATATATACAAGAGGACTCAAACGAGTCAAGAATACAACTGATACAATACAAAGATCCAAATAATAGCGGAAGAAACAACATAGTGTCCGACTACGGACAAGATGCAAATTGGACTAAGAGTCCTGAAGATAACCGAAGGCGTCCAATCACTGCCCAGGCCAAGCCGGAGGGATTCCCAAGCTAACGTCGTCAGACTTCAAACCTGTTGACTGCAATGTGGAATATGCAGCCACGAAAGGGATTCGTGGGTCAGTACGGTTAAGTACTGGCAAGTGAATAAACCATACTCACAAGATACCAGCGTATCCAATCATCACAAGGTACAAATACTTTGGGTACAACGGAAAGGAAGGGATTATTGCAAAGAAGCGGCAGCGGGCTGCACTCACTAACTACAGAGACGCGCTACAACATCCGGCTAAAAGAAAGGGATAAGATAGCGTATCAGAACCAACTACAACTACTCACCAAACAATACCCATCCAATGTTACCCCCTACTAAGGAAGCAACCCAAGGAAACTCACACGGTTGATTAAGGTGACATTCATTTATATGGTGAAGGTAATACTATATTACTAGTCAAGTTATTATCATTAGGTGTAAGTTGTCTGAGTACTTGTTAGCCAGCACTTTCACCAAGTCATCCATAACCGCGGACAACACGGCTTCTCGAGAAGATTTAACCCTGCAGGGATGCACCAATTTGGCCGTACACGTAAGAATAACCCGCCAGGAGGGGAGCAAACCCACCAAGCGAGGTACTCAACACAACCCAACTCTTCTTCGCATCAAGCCCAAAGAACCACGTGTTGTGCGTGCGCGGCTAATCGAGTCCCCACGAAGAAAAGGGGGACCCTCATAGCACTCTAAGACCACGCCGCCCTAAATGCCGACTACAAAAGTTCCACCCTGGCGCCAAGGGTTCGCACCTGCATATGCATGCATGAAATGGAAAGCCCGAACTAAGTGTGGCGATTTGGACGAGATGCGAATCGAATCAGAATTGCGGGGGGCGCCCATACTCGCTTCCCACATGCGGTTAGTGCGCTCATCATGGATCAGTAGACAAGACCCTTTTCCTAATTAAGTTCGACACTAGCAGGCCTCAAAACCACGCCGGGCCTCCTGCTGGTGCCTTATCATCAAATTATTATTACCCAAAACATTAACATGTTGTTGATTGAATTGAAACCCAACTATCAAACTAAACAGGTGATAAGACGGACAACGAGACTTGCGCGCAAACAACACTAAGCATGCAACTACGACACAAGGGCCAACAGGGTAAACACACAACAGTTAATAGGAAGTGGAAGGAAGGCTATATCATGGCTGCAAGGTAAACATATGATAGGATCGAGACACAAGCATCGAATCATAAGGCTAGCATAAGAACAACGGAAAGAATCGGTAACAAGTGATGAAAGGCAGCCATAGGCAGCAAGTGAGTATACTTGCCTGAGATCCAGCAAGTAGTGGTACATCCGCAGAACTTGTTGTTGCTCACATCATCTCAACGTCCTATCCGCGAAGAAGCATCGAACTAGAACAAACACCGGATGCAACAATTACTTCTACGGCAAAAGATCCAGCATGATCAAGATATGGATGCATGACAAGTTTAAGGATGCATCAAAGATAAACTAGTTGACATGGTAAACATATTTAAATGGGCCCATATGCAATTTGGATTGCATATGGAAAAGCCCATGAATTAATGTTGAATTAAATGATCTACAAATAACCATCATGTGAAAGTTGATTAGAATGATGCATGGATGATGAAAACAATAAGAAAACAACAATAGCTTCAATTTGAAATGTTATTTACCAAGTTTGGAATTTTATTTATTAAGTTATGAAATTTGGCTTCTTAAGTGAGTTACACAAACATTTATTGTTTTCACCCATTTTAATTGTTCAAAGCAGATAACAAAATTCATATTTGGAAAGAACAAAAAAATTTAGATGGAATACTTATTTCATTTGTTGAATTTGGATTTTGGATGAGCAAGTTATTAATTTGACAATTTTAAATGCATTAAATAAGAAACAGTTGTTTTCAGCAATTTAATTTATTCAAAACAGAAAACAAGGTTTATATTCAAGTGTGGCATTTACTTTTGGATGGAAATCATGTTTTGAGTTTTCAATTTGGAGCAAGCATGTGAAAGTTATTAATTAGGACTTTGAATTAATTAATTAAGGCATTTTTAAATGACATTAATTTTAATTGTCCAAATTGCAAAACAAAGCTGATATTCAGAAAGGTGGTTTCATTTTGAGTGGAAAACATATTTTATTTGTTGAAATTGGAATTAAAATAAATTAGTTATGATTTTTACAAAATTGAATGAATTAATTAAAGTGCCAAAATTATATTGAATTTTATTTGTTCAAAATGTGAAACAATTGTTATAAACATTTAGAGCATAAAATTTGGAGTGGAATACATGCTTAAATTATTGGATTTGGAATTACCGTTTAAGAGATATTCAATTTGGAAGTTTAAAACAATTTCTGCAATTTTATTTAAGGTCCAGGGACTTTTTGCACCGGGGGTGGATCTACTCACGCTGTATGACGTGTGGGGCCAGGTGCCACGGTGGCGTGTGGAAGGTGAGGTGGCAACGAGGCTCGCTGACGGGTGGGTCCCGCCCCTGCGCACAAATCCGAAAAAGTGTGGCCGTTAATCGGCGGAGGGGGGAATCGAACCTGGGCCTCCTGGGGTCGGTACAGAGGCGCAAGCCACTGTGCTACTGCGGCGGCTGGTGCTAGGTACAGCGTCCGCGGGTTTTTTTTGAGGCAAAGCCTCTGCCTTTAACTGACGGAACTGAACAATTGTTCAGTTAACTGAACGAGTTCGGAAAACGTTCGACGAACGGCGATCGGAAGGCGACGGTGACTGGCGGTGCGGTGAGTTCGCGGGTGCGTGCGTGTTCCCGCGGTGTGTGCGTAGCGTGCAAGGAGGCGAGGTGGACGTGGCGCACGGTGTGTACGAGGTGGAGGTGGCGCTCCCGTGCGCGAGCAGCAGCGAGCAGCGCAGCTCGCGTCCATGGCGGCCGCGACGAGCTCGACAACGAAGTCCCGCATACGGACACGAAACGAGCAGATAAGGCCGGGAATGGGAAGGGGAGGCTCACCGGAGGGACTTGGCGGAGGTGGTTGAGTGCGGCGGGGAAGGAATCGTCGACGAGTCGGAGGGGAACATCGGCGGCCGCGGACTTCAGAGAAGCAGCGCGAGCAGCTTGGGCCTTCTCCGCGCAGACGGCGGTGTCGATGACGCTCACGGGGTCGAGGCGGACCCGACGCGCCGCCCTGGTCGACGCGGAAAGGCCCACGGCGTCGAGGCCCTGACGGCGAGCTCCACCGTTTCTTCCCCCACGCCAACAAAACAGAGAGAAAAGCTGGAGAGAGAGAAACGGAGGTGGAGGAGAACGAGAGGGTGACGGCGGCAGGGAAGGAGGAGGGGCTAGGGCTCGGCGAGGAGGGGTTTTAAGGGGGTGGAGGGATTGCTCCCGGCCGTCCCATCGAGCTCTCTGTGACGTGGATGCGCTAGATGCGCTGCCGTACGAGGAAGAAGGAGGAGGTGGGCTGGATGTTGGGCCAGAGAGGGGTGGGCTTGGCCAGGAGGTGGAAAAGAAAAGGGGGGTTGTAGATGGGCTAGAGGGCCTGCCTCTCCCCCTTTGGTTTTTTTTTAATTTATTTCCTGGTTACACTTTTTTTTTGTAGAAAGAAAGAGAGAGAAAAAGAGAGAGGTTTTGGGGTTTTCATTTTATGAGTTAATTTTTTTTTTATTATTGAATTTCAAAACAGCAAGTGCAAAGTATGTTAACAGTAATTTCAGAAATTTGAAATGTTAATTTGTTTTGAATTTGTTATTTGAATTTCAAATAGTGTTTCATAAGGATTTAATTTTTGAAATAACCAATTTTATTCAATAAACTCAACCAATTATGAAAACTTATTGAATTTAATTGTTTGCAAGATTTTGATTTTTTAAAACCACATTTGGAACATGCCAAGTATGAATGATTTTAATTTGAATTTGAATTTGCCATTAGGGTGTTAATAGAAAGGGGTTTGATTAACAAGCATTGTAATTGATTCAAACTCAAAATTATTGAAAACATTTTGAGTTGTTTAGTTTGCCACTTTTAATTGGAAACTTGAACATGTTTGAAAGTTTATAATGGGTTTGAACTTTTGAGTTGTTTTTGAAAACAAGGGCAATGCATATGATGCATGTGATGCAATGCAAAAAAAAAAACCAATTTTCTAACTTGGGGAAAACACCCCAGGTGTTACAGACGACACCACTAACAAGGGATTGCGCCCTCGCAATCCACCCACTAACCCGGGAGGGGAAAGAAGTTCGACTATCGATTCTTCATGCTTCCAGTTGATCTCCTCGACACCACTAACAAGGGTTTCTCGACACCACTAACAAGGGTTTCTCGACACCACTAACAAGGGGATCTTGCTCGGGCTGATGACGATGTTCTTCCACCAGGAATCTTTCGATGATCGAACCTATTAGGTTAAAGGCTCAGAAAACGTCCACCCACGTAGGATCCTAAAACTTTGAAAGATAGGTACGAGAGTAGACTCCAAAACAAATAAGATGGGAGGGGAAATAGAATAGAGATAAGGAGAAAACAGGAATCCTATTGAGATGTTTTCAAAATAGTTTAGCAGAAATAGTTTTTGACACTCTAGAAACAACGACCGTTAGCGAGGTTATCCTACAGGCTTTGCGGAAGCTGTTGCTTCGTTAACCATTCGTATCCAAGCAACTTTGGGAATCGGAAACCATGCTCTGATACCATTTGTGACGCCCCGGGATCGGGCACTATGCAGATTTCAGCATTCCCGCCAAAATCCACATAATAACCGATTCCAGGTTGCCACTTGTGATAACATTACAACAGTTCACGAATATTCCGCCACAACAACAGAAAAGATATATACAAGAGGACTCAAACGAGTCAAGGATACAACTGATACAATACAAAGATCCAAATAATAGCGGAAGAAACAACATAGTGTCCGACTACGGACAAGATGCAAATTGGACTAAGAGTCCTGAAGATAACCGAAGGCGTCCAATCACTGCCCAGGCCAAGCCGGAGGGATTCCCAAGCTAACGTCGTCAGACTTCAAACCTGTTGACTGCAATGTGGAATATGCAGCCACGAAAGGGATTCGTGGGTCAGTACGGTTAAGTACTGGCAAGTGGATAAACCATACTCACAAGATACCAGCGTATCCAATCATCACAAGGTACAAATACTTTGGGTACAACGGAAAGGAAGGGATTATTGCAAAGAAGCGGCAGCGGGCTGCACTCACTAACTACAGAGACGCGCTACAACATCCGGCTAAAAGAAAGGGATAAGATAGCGTATCAGAACCAACTACAACTACTCACCAAACAATACCCATCCAATGTTACCCTACTAAGGAAGCAACCCAAGGAAACTCACACGGTTGATTAAGGTGACATTCATTTATATGGTGAAGGTAATACTATATTACTAGTCAAGTTATTATCATTAGGTGTAAGTTGTCTGAGTACTTGTTAGCCAGCACTTTCACCAAGTCATCCATAACCGCGGACAACACGGCTTCTCGAGAAGATTTAACCCTGCAGGGATGCACCAATTTGGCCGTACACGTAAGAATAACCCGCCAGGAGGGGAGCAAACCCACCAAGCGAGGTACTCAACACAACCCAACTCTTCTTCGCATCAAGCCCAAAGAACCACGTGTTGTGCGTGCGCGGCTAATCGAGCCCCCACGAAGAAAAGGGGGACCCTCATAGCACTCTAAGACCACGCCGCCCTAAATGCCGACTACAAAAGTTCCACCCTGGCGCCAAGGGTTCGCACCTGCATATGCATGCATGAAATGGAAAGCCCGAACTAAGTGTGGCGATTTGGACGAGATGCGAATCGAATCAGAATTGCGGGGGCCGCCCATACTCGCTTCCCACATGCGGATAGTGCGCTCATCATGGATCAGTAGACAAGATCCTTTTCCTAATTAAGTTCGACACTAGCAGGCCTCAAAACCACGCCGGGCCTCCTGCCAGTGCCTTATCATCAAATTATTATTACCCAAAACATTAACATGTTGTTGATTGAATTGAAACCCAACTATCAAACTAAACAGGTGATAAGACGGACAACGAGACTTGCGCGCAAACAACACTAAGCATGCAACTACGACACAAGGGCCAATAGGGTAAACAAACAACAGTTAATAGGAAGTGGAAGGAAGGCTATATCATGGCTGCAAGGTAAACATATGATAGGACCGAGACACAAGCATCGAATCATAAGGCTAGCATAAGAACAACGGAAAGAATCGGTAACAAGTGATGAAAGGCAGCCATAGGCAGCAAGTGAGTATACTTGCCTGAGATCCAGCAAGTAGTGGTACATCCGCAGAACTTGTCGTTGCTCACATCATCTCAACGTCCTATCCGCGAAGAAGCATCGAACTAGAACAAACACTGGATGCAACAATTACTTCTACGGCAAAAGATCCAGCATGATCAAGATATGGATGCATGACAAGTTTAAGGATGCATCAAAGATAAACTAGTTGACATGGTAAACATATTTAAATGGGCCCATATGCAATTTGGATTGCATATGGAAAAGCCCATGAATTAATGTTGAATTAAATGATCTACAAATAACCATCATGTGAAAGTTGATTAGAATGATGCATGGATGATGAAAACAATAAGAAAACAACAATAGCTTCAATTTGAAATGTTATTTACCAAGTTTGGAATTTTATTTATTAAGTTATGAAATTTGGCTTCTTAAGTGAGTTACACAAACATTTATTGTTTTCACCCATTTTAATTGTTCAAAGCAGATAACAAAATTCATATTTGGAAAGAACAAAAAAATTTAGATGGAATACTTATTTCATTTGTTGAATTTGGATTTTGGATGAGCAAGTTATTAATTTGACAATTTTAAATGCATTAAATAAGAAACAGTTGTTTTCAGCAATTTAATTTATTCAAAACAGAAAACAAGGTTTATATTCAAGTGTGGCATTTACTTTTGGATGGAAATCATGTTTTGAGTTTTCAATTTGGAGCAAGCATGTGAAAGTTATTAATTAGGACTTTGAATTAATTAATTAAGGCATTTTTAAATGACATTAATTTTAATTGTCCAAATTGCAAAACGAAGTTGATATTCAGAAAGGTGGTTTCATTTTGAGTGGAAAACATATTTTATTTGTTGAAATTGGAATTAAAATAAATTAGTTATGATTTTTACAAAATTGAATGAATTAATTAAAGTGCCAAAATTATATTGAATTTTATTTGTTCAAAATGTGAAACAATTGTGATAAACATTTAGAGCATAAAATTTGGAGTGGAATACATGTTTAAATTATTGGATTTGGAATTACCGTTTAAGAGATATTCAATTTGGAAGTTTAAAACAATTTCTGCAATTTTATTTAAGGTCCAGGGACTTTTTGCACCGGGGGTGGATCTACTCACGCTGTATGACGTGTGGGGCCAGGTGCCACGGTGGCGTGTGGAAGGTGAGGTGGCAACGAGGCTCGCTGACGGGTGGATCCCGCCCCTGCGCACAAATCCGAAAAAGTGGTGCCGTTAATCCGCGGAGGGGGGAATCAAACCTGGGCCTCCTGGTTGCGGTACAGAGGCGCAAGCCACTGTGCTACTGCGGCAGCTGGTGCTAGGTACAGCGCCCGCGGGTTTTTTTTGAGGCAAAGCCTTTGACTTTAACTGACGAAACTGAACAATTGTTCAGTTAACTGAACGAGTTCGGAAAACGTTCGACGAACGGCGATCGGAAGGCGACGGTGACTGGCGGTGCGGTGAGTTCGCGGGTGCGTGTTCCCGCGGTGTGTGCGTAGCATTCAAGGAGGCTAGGTGGACGTGGCGCACGGTGTGTACGAGGTGGAGGTGGCGCTCCCGTGCGCGAGCAGCAGCGAGCAGCGCAGCTCGCGTCCATGGCGGCCGCGACGAGCTCGACATCGAAGTCCCGCATACAGACACGAAACGAGCAGATAAGGCCGGGAATGGGAAGGGGAGGCTCACCGGAGGGACCTGGCGGAGGTGGTTGAGTGCGTCGGGGAAGGAATCGTCGATGAGTCGGAGGGGAACATCGGCGGCCGCGGACTTCAGAGAAGCAGCGCGAGCAGCTTGGGCCTTCTCCGCGCAGACGGCGGTGTCGATGACGCTCACGGGGTCGAGGCGGACCCGACGCGCCGCCCTGGTCGACACGGAAAGGCCCACGGCGTCGAGGCCCTGACGGCGAGCTCCACCGTTTCTTCCCCCACGCCAACAAAACAGAGAGAAAAGCTGGAGAGAGAGAAACGGAGGTGGAGGAGAACGAGAGGGTGACAGCGGCAGGGAAGGAGGAGGGGCTAGGGCTCGGCAAGCAGGCATTTTAAGGGGGTGGAGGGATTGCTCCCGGCCGTCCCATCGAGCTCTCTGTGACGTGGATGCGCTAGATGCGCTGCCATACGAGGAAGAAGGAGGAGGTGGGCTGGATGTTGGGCCAGAGAGGGGTGGGCTTGGCCAGGAGGTGGAAAAGAAAAGGGGGGTTGTAGATGGGCTAGAGGGCCTGCCTCTCCCCCTTTGGTTTTTTATTTATTTATTTCCTGGTTACACATTTTTTTTTTGTAGAAAGAAAGAGAGAGAAAAAGAGAGAGGTTTTGGGGTTTTCATTTTATGAGTTAATTTAATTTTTTTTAATTATTGAATTTCAAAACAGCAAGTGCAAAGTATGTTAACAGTAATTTCAGAAATTTGAAATGTTAATTTGTTTTGAATTTGTTATTTGAATTTCAAATAGTGTTTCATAAGGATTTAATTTTTGAAATAACCAATTTTATTCAATAAACTCAACCAATTATGAAAACTTATTGAATTTAATTGTTTGCAAGATTTTGATTTTTTTAAACCACATTTGGAACATGCCAAGTATGAATGATTTTAATTTGAATTTGAATTTTCCATTAGGGTGTTAATAGAAAGGGGTTTGATTAACAAGCATTTTAATTGATTCAAACTCAAAATTATTGAAAACATTTTGAGTTGTTTAGTTTGCCACTTTTAATTGGAAACTTGAACATGTTTGAAAGTTTATAATGGGTTTGAACTTTTGAGTTGTTTTTGAAAACAAGGGCAATGCATATGATGCATGTGATGCAATGCAAAAAAAACAACAACCAATTTTCTAACTTGGGGAAAACACCCCAGGTGTTACAGCCGTTGGTTGATTTTATGCTAGTCCCTCACCCATGAGCAGTAAAAGGTACCTTAGAAGTTGCCTATGTAATTATACGTGTTGTGTTTGCTGGGATCCGATGAATATTGAACTTATGCCAAGTTGATTATAGTCTTTATTGCATATGTTATTTGTGATCTTGCATGCTTTTCGTTGCTAGTGGTTGCTCTGGCCAAGTAGTTGCTAGTGACTCCAAGAGGGAGTATTTATGCTCGATAGTTGGGTTCATGCCTCCTTTTCGCCTGTGCTCGAGTGACAGAAATGTGACGGGGGAGAATGTGCTGTTGCCACTAGGAAGAAAACAGCAGTGTGAGTGCCCGCATGCACAATCATTGCTTACATTACACACATTGCTTAATGCGGTTTTCTGTTGCTTGCAACTTAATACATAAGGGGGTTCGGATGATAACCTGTGGGTGGATTATTACTCATATATGTAGTTGGATTATGGTCTACATATATTGTTGTAATGCCCACACTAAATATCATAGTAGTCATCATGTCATGAATGTGCGCTACGGTGCAACCTCTATTTGTCAATTTCCAAGCTGTAATTTGTTCACCCATCATGCTATCTTTTATGGAGAGACACCACTAGTGAACCTATGAACCCCGGTCCATTTTCCTACACTGTTAAACAAACCACTACAATTCACTGCTTTCTTTACTTACTGCAAGCATACACCATTTTTCACACTATATGTCTAATCTTTGTTTTCAGCAAGACCGACGAGATAGACAACCTCACTGTACCGTTGGGACAAAGTATTTTGGTTGTGTTGTGTGCAGGTTCCGCGTTGTTCCTGACACCAGTGAGGCGCCATCACCACCGTCAGTGGCATCAACCTTCCGAAGATTCTCTTTCTCCTACTGGATTGATAACCTTGGTTCTTAACTGAGGGAAATTCTTACCGCTGTACTCATCACACACTCCTCTTGGGGTTCCCAACACGCCATCCATAGCAACAAGAATTTCTGGCGCCGTTGCCGGGGACTGAAAATTGATCATCATCAAGAAGTCTCCCCGTCAAGGCACCATCAAGGCGTAGCAAAGAATTTCTGGCGCCGTTGCCGGGGAACAAAACAAACATACATAAGAAGACTTGCTCCCGCAACGGTCGCCATCCATAGCAGCAAGAATTTCTGGCGCCGTTGCCGGGGAGGAAGAAGTCTTCTGGCAAGGGGAGTTTCTCACTCTCAACCTCTTTATTTTGTTTATTGTCTTGTTTCTATTTTTTCTTGTTTTGCTTCTTTATATAAAAACACACACAAAAAATAGCTTACTTCATAGCTGTTATTTGTTGCTTTTCTACTCTTATTTAATCTCTAATCATGATTCTACCCATGTTTACCTTGAAGACGTACCAATAGGTAGCGGTGATATAATTGGGAAAGATAATATTGGAGAGTTCTTTAATTATGTTAGTAAGCACAAAGAATTTGAGGATAGATCCTTAGCTGAACTTGCTCCAGATTATGAAACCGCTAC
Source organism: Alopecurus myosuroides (assembly GCA_028641055.1). Taxonomy (NCBI): domain Eukaryota; kingdom Viridiplantae; phylum Streptophyta; class Magnoliopsida; order Poales; family Poaceae; genus Alopecurus; species Alopecurus myosuroides. The sequence continues at coordinate 302,160,578 of CM054057.1, read as the reverse complement.
AACATCTCTAGTTTGTATGCTGGAAGCTAGGTTTGTTAACCTTAATCCCATAATAAAAAAATGTTCCTCAACCTTGATAACATTAAGGATAGCGAAAAAAGAGAGTTTATTCTAGAATCTTTGTTTAAAAAATTTGGTGATGTTGCCATTGAGGCTAGAAAAGTTTTTACCGATTTGAGATGTCAGGATCATAAGTAGAGGTTAATAGCACACCAGGTAAAGTCAATGATAAGGAAATTAAAATACCAATACCCTTTAGATTGGTAGTAATGCATGAAGCTCTAGAAAAGAATTTTGATTGGATTGTTCCTGCAAACCCATTTGATGAAAGTAGTGTGCCTAAAAGTGCTGATAAAGGGACATCTAAAACTTCTATAGATGAAATATAATTCATTGTTGAGGAGATTTCTAAGCTTAATGTTGATTCTTCCTCACTTGAAAATACTTGAGTTGCTTTATATGCCTAGCTGAAAGGCGTTAAAGAAAAGCGCTACCGGGAGACATCCCGTTTTATTTCTCCGTTTTCAACCCGTTTTCCGTCGTTTCATTCAGTGTGCTTTGCTGCTGGGTGTTTACTATTTCCTTAGCAACCCCTCTGTATATTTTCTTTTGTTTCTTTGTTGAGCCAAGTAAAGCCTCTAGTGAAAAGTTGAGACTATATTTCGGGTTTCTGCGCAGGAAACACATTTCTGCTGTCCACTGTTAAATTCTTATCAAATCACAGAAAATTCAAAACGATCTGAGTTTTTTTGTGTGCATAATCCTGGGATATATACGCAACTTTTCTTAGTTGAACATTTTTTGATTTGAGAACCAGAAGATTTTTGAAAAAAATAATCTTTACCTGTTGTCCTATTTTGATAGATTTCTGCCAATAATTGCATTTGCATCTTAATCTCTTTCTTTTGGTGTTCTTTTGAGAAAAAGAGTTTTAAAATAAGTTGTGACAGTAGATAATGTGTTTATGAGTTTTAGGCTTGTGTTGAAAATGAACCATGTGAATTTATTATTTCGATTGCACTAACGTTGCTAATGAAGATTGTGAGAAGTTTGGTGTGAAGGAAGTTTTCAAGGGTCAAGAGAAGAGGATGATATGACGTGATCAAGAAGAGTGAAGATCCTAAGCTTGGGGATGCCCCGGAGGTACATCCCAGCAAATTCCAAGAAGACTCAAGCGTCTAAGCTTGGGTATGCCCAAGGCATCCCCTTCTTCATCGACAAATTATCAGGTCACTTCTAGTGAAACTATATTTTTATTCGGTCACATCTTATGTGCTTTACTTGGAGCGTCTTTTATTTTTTGCTTTTAGTTTATTTTTATTTTTGCAATAAGCTTGGTTGGACCCCAGCATTCTTTTATTGGAGAGTGACACGCTCCACTTTTTCATGGGAATACTTTGTATTCTTAATCTTTGTCTGGCTGCTGCATTTATTTAGCTCCTGTTTTGCATTCATCTCTTATTTAGAGTTGTTAGTACTCTCTAGTTTTCATTGCTATATGCTTAGAGAGAGTTTTTGTTGTCATATATATGTGCTTGGTTGAGAATAGAAATGCTTATGTGGTAGTTGGTGTAGTGGAAAAATTCGCATGGTCTTGTAGATCACTAAACTGCTTCACTTGAATCACTGCTGTTGTTTTGAGATATTAATTTGCTTAATTAATAAACAGGAAGGACTAGTACGTATAAATTTTTAATGGTTGGTCTAAGAAACTTGAAACTGTGCCACACTTAAATTACCAGCTCATAGAAATAATGGTATATGATTGCTACGAGTGATACATTTCTGATCGACCTTTTGTTACGCGCTACGGTCGGGGTAGCTAACAGTGACTTGTCACTGCCACGGACCCTCTTGGAGTGATTTGCATTGTGCCTTGTAAAGATGATTTACTTGCTGCCACCTTTTAACTCGTGAGTCCATATTGCGGTTCATGGCACTTCCACCATCCATATTTGATAGCCTCTTCGGTACTGTGCATTGCCCTTTCTCACATTGAGAGTTGGTGCAAACTTCGCCAGTGCATCCAAATCCCGTGGGAGGACTTTGTTCTCCTACACATATGCCCATATATTCTTCCTCAAAACAGCCACCATACCTACCTATCATGGCATTTCCATAGCCATTTCGAGATATATTGTTGCACAACATCCATCTCCATTATGTTACTTGATGATGAGCTTCATGGTTATTTATGCATACTGCTACACTGGCAGGAGCATGCAGTTGGATACATCAGATATATTCTATTATGAGTTATGAGTACTAAAAGTGTGATGATTCATTGTAATATAGGATGTTGCCCCTACCGGTGAGGATATATAAAAAAAATGAAAAAGCCCAAAAAGAAAAAATAGAAAGGGCCAAAGAGAGAATAAAGAGAGAGGGGGCGCATCACTATCCTTTTTACGACACTTGTGCTTCATGTTTATCACCAATGCTTCAGTTTGGAGAAAGTTTTCATATTATCATTCATTCATAACTATGTGGGGAATTTTACATTATAGAACTTGGCTTGTATATTCCAATGATGAGCCTCCTCAAATGAGCTCTAGGTCTTCGTGAGCAAGAAAGTTGGATGCACCCCCACTAGTTCCATTGGAGAGCTTTCGTACACTTATAGCTCTATGTGCATCCGTTGTGTGGCAATCCCTACTCCTTGCATAGGTTCGGTTGTAAGACTTTCTCTTGTCTAATGACCACTTTCAGCTTTGTGAGCCTTTCTTCCATTGACCTTCCAAACCCCCCATAATGTTCTCTTTGCCATAACATCTCGGTGCCAGGGACCAACGCAGAACACTTGCTTGTTTTTAGTGCGCAAATAGTTTAAGATTCAAGCATTGCATCGTGCGGGAAGCTTGACTTGATCTTAAAAGGGGTTGTGAAGATCGTTTGACGTGCATGATATTGTTGTTCTTGAAAGCTTAAATCATATCTAATAAACTTTGCACGGTTGATAGTCTTTTAGTATTGATTCATTAAAAGTTTTACTTATTTCTTCTTTGTTTATGCATTACTTTTTGATATCAAACATAGATCATAGCTTTAGTTCATTTGATACTAGTTTACATGCTCTGTTTTACATATTATGATCAAGATTGTGTGGTAGCGTGTCACCTCAGAAATTATTTTGTTTTATCATTTACCTACTCGAGCATCCCCAAGCGGGATAATTTCTGAGGTGACATGCTACTAACATAAAGTTGATCAATCTAATGTAAAAGCATATGCACGCTGAGATCATAAAACTTTTAAACACAGCCATGATTAATAAATTTTTAATAATAAAGTATAGCAATTACTTTGCATCAGGAAGAGTAACTCAAATAAAGGATCATGAATAATAATGCAAAGAAAGCTAAATGTTTGTTTCAGGTATAGAGAAAGCATGGCAAAGTGATATTTCGATAGTCCTTAAGAGTGGGGCAAAACATAAATGCCACGACACCTTCAAAGTTCTAGAGGAAGACTAGAACAAATAATTTAAGAACAAATGATATCACATCATGAAGTAATTATTGATTCTTATGGGACAAATGCACATAGAACTCAGAATGGCAAAAATTCTCTCTTGACTGTGCATAAAGTTAGAAGATGGAGACTACACATAAAAGTAAAAGAAAGGCTCTTCGCAGAGGGAAGCAGGGATCACTTATGTGCTAGAGCTTTTATTTTATTAAACAGAGGTATTAAAAGTTTGACACTCCTCCCATCCATCTTTCACAAACCATGGCTAACCGAATCCTCGGGTGCCTGTCAACAATCACATACGTGGAGGAGTGTCTATATTTTGGGAGATGTATGCTAATGTCAACGAATGGTAAACAGAAAATACAGTATGTCACAAGTCAACTGGATTCACAAGAGCGCCTCCCATGGTGAAGGACACAACTGGTGTAGAAGGTCATCCCTCTTTCTCTTTTGTTTACACAATTATGCTTTGACTGATAAATCAGGGGCAAAAATAGTGAAGAGAATTTGTTTGCATTAATTTGGGGCTGGGCACCCCGCTGCCAGCTCTTCTATCATTTGGATAAGCGAATGAAGCCACTAGTACAGGGTGTGAAATCCAATCAACAAGTGAGATAAAGATTCTCTATATGTCCTCATGAGCAAAAACAGGAGTAATTTTGAAGGTTTTAAAGGTAACACATGAGCAATTTACTTTGGAATAGCAGTCCACATGTAGGTAGTTATGGTGGACACAATGGGAAAAACTTTGGTTTAAGGGAGTTTGGATGCACGAGTAGAGCTCATACTCAGCACAGGTGGAGGCTAGCAAAAGACTGGGAGCGGCAAATCAAGAGAGCATAAGAGCCATAATCATGCATAGCGACATAAGCATCATTAATTAAAATATAAGAAGTATCACAAGTTCAAAAACTAAGTGGTCATGGAGGATATTCGTGACTCGTTTGTAATCATAAACATGGTGTGAGCATGCGCCAAGTCAACCAAATAAAACATTCGAAAGAGAATATCATATATTGATGCTTTACTATGACAAGAACAACTCATGAATCTTTCAAGACATATTAAACACTCTCAGATATTTGAGGCTAATCATGCTACTCAATAACCACAAGGCTTTAAAACTAAAATAACATTTAGCATAGCATGAAAAAGTCCTAGCCACAGTCTATACAAGCTTTTACTAGTACTGTTATAAATTCTACTTCAAGCAGCAGTTTTCTTTCTCCCAACAAGCACCATACAAAACATGCTTTAACAAAAATACTCTTTATGATACAGAAAGCAAACATTAGAGTACTCACATAACACTACTAAAAATAACAGCTCTAATAAGAGATGCATGCAAAACAGGAGCTAAATAAATGCAGCAACTAGACATAGATTAAGAATACAACGTATTCTCATGAAAAAGCGGAGCGTGTCACTCTCCAATAAAAGAATGCTGGGATCCAACCAAGCTTATTGAAAAAGTAAAAACAAACTGAAAGAAAAAGCAAAAGAAAACTGAAAACAAAAATAAAATACGCTCCAAGTAAAGCACATAAGATGCGACCGAATAAAAATATAGTTTCACTAGAAGTGACATGATAATTTGTTGATGAAGAAGGGGATGTCTTGGGAATCACCAAGCTTAGACGCTTGAGTCTTCTTGGAATTTGCTTGGATGTACCACCGGGGCATCCCCAAGCTTAGACTTTTCACTCTTCTTGATCACATCATATCATCCTCATCTCTTGACCCTTGAAAACTTCCTTCACATCAAAATTCTCACAATCTTCATTAGCAACGTTAGTGCAATTTAAATAATAAATTCACATGGTTCAGTTTCAACACAAGTCTAACATTAAAAAACACATTAACTACTGTCATAACTTATTTCAAAACTCTTTTTCTCAAAAAAACACCAAAAGAAAGAGATTAAGATGCAAATGCGATAAATGGCAGAAATCTGTCAAAAACAGAACAGCAGGTAAAGATCGATTTTTTCAAAAATTCTCAAATAAAACAGTGGTCTTCTAAGAAAAGTTGCGTATATAACTCAGGATTAAGCACAAAAAAGATCAGGTCATTTTAAATTTTCTGTGATTTTTAACGGAATTAACATTGGACAGCAGAAATCTATTTCATGCGCAGAAATCCAAAATATAGGCTCAACTTTCCACTAGAGGCTTTACTTGGTTAAAAAAAACTCAAAAGAAAAGATACAACGGGGTTGCTAAGGAAATATACAACACTCATTTACAAAGCACCCCAAATAAAACAAAGGAAAACTGAATGAAAACAGAGAAATAAAACGGGTAGTCTCCCGGTAGCGCTTTTCTTTAACGCCTTTCAGCTAGGCATAAAAGGGGCAACTCAAGTGGATGCTCACATAAGAAGTATGAATTGAAGAAAAAGAGAGCATCAATAAGCAATAATAAAATAAATTTAAGTCTAACCCACTTCCTATGCATAGGAATCTTGTAAAGAAATAAATTAAAGAAGCTCAAACTAGAAATCATGGAAAGGTAGAACAAGAGCAACTTCAAAACTTTCAACAAAAAGAGAGGTGTATTAGTAACATGAAAATTCCTACAACCATATTTTCCACTCTCATAATAATTTTCAATAGCATCATGAACAAACTAAACAACATAATTATCACATAAAGCATGTTTGTCATGGTTTAAAAGCACACAATTCATATCAAGCTAAAAAACAGTGGGATCAAAATTAAAAGTAAAGACCTCTTCTTTCCCACTTTTAACTATAGCAAAAAACAAAAATTGACTGGTCACTCTTAAAAGGTATAGGAAACATTATATCAATCTTATTTTTAGTAGCATTCTATTTTATAACATCAAGTAACATAGGACCATCATCAAGAGCATTATCATAAGATTTATCCAAGTAGCATTTATTATCATAAATAACTGTAGCAATATCATTCTCACAAGTTTCATTCATAGTAGTATCAAGGTCACAAGTATAGCAAGTTTCAATTTCATCAAATAATGTATGAGTTAAAGAGTTACTATCATTGGGAGGTATACATGGGTAGCTCCATTCTTCCTACTCTTGATCATCACTCTCCTCTTTTTCATCCAATGAGTTTCCAGATTCAGCAATTTCTTCTTCCATAGGCTCCTGCAAGGCATCAGTTACTTCCTTAGGTTGAGAGAATTTATGAAGATATTCCATTATGTAGTAATTACCATCCTTGTAATTATCAAAGCAATATTCAAGTATACCATAAATCTCATATTTATAAGGTGCATCATCAATACTTACAAGCAAATAGGCAATTTTGAATGTACCCTTCCAAGCAATAAATTCTTCAATTTGTTCCACATCATATAATTCATAATTTCCTTTAACATAAGAAGATATGGTAACATTATCATTATACTCACATTGAAAAGGGAGGTGTTTATACCTCCTACAACAACAGGATTTATCAAAGCAATAAGTAACATTATAAGTAGAGCACAAGTTTTTAGCATAGTCATGCAATTTATTAATTTGATCCCATAAGTGTATCCCTTTTTATGACAAGCGGTGTTCCTTATAATGTTTTTGTTGTTCATCCGTGAACCCACCTTGCCTAAATGATCTAGTTTCAAAGACATCAAACATTGATAGCAAGCATGATAAAACAAAAATAACAACTAGAATAGAAACTATTTTTTTTTGTGTTTTTGATAAAGAGAAGCAAAACAAGACAAAAATGAAAACAAGACAATAAACAAAATAAAGAGGCTGAGAGTGAGAGACTCCCCTTGCCAGAAGACTTCCTTCTCCCCGGCAACAGCGCCAGAAAAATCCTTGCTATGTGTTGTTGGGAACCCCAAGAGGAGGGTGTGATGAGCACAACGGTAGGAGTTTTCCCCTTAGTTAAGAACCAGGGTTATCAATCCAGTAGGAGAAAGAGAATCTTCGGAAGGTTGATGCCACTGACGGTGGTGCTGGCGCTTCACCGGTGTCAGCAACAACGTGGAACCTGCACACAACACAACCAAAATACTTTGCCCCAATGGTACAATGAGGTTGTCAATCTCAGCGGTCTTGCTGAAAACAAAGATTAGATATATAGTGTGGAAAATAGTGTATGCTTGCAGTAAGTAAAGAAAGCAGGAAAATGTTGTGGTTTGTTTAATAGTGTGGAAAATGGACCGGGGTTCATAGTTTCACTAGTGGTGTCTCTCCATAAAAGATAGCATGTTAGGTGAACAAATTATAGCTAGGCAATTGACAAATAGAGGTTGCACCGTAGTGCACAATATGACATGAAGATTACTATGGTATTTAGTGCGGGCATTACAACAAGATAGATAGACCGACATCCATCTGCATCTATGACTAATAATCCACCCTCAGGTTATCATCCGAACCCCCTTAGGTATTAAGTTGCAAGCAACAGATAATTGCATTAAACAAAGTGTGTAATGTAAGTAATGATTATGCACGCGGACACTCTCACCGCTGTTTTCTCCCTAATGGCAACAACACATCCTCCCCCTTCACGTTTCTGTCACTCGAGCAAGGCAACAAGGAGGCATGAACCCACTATCAAGCATAAATACTCCCTCTTGGAGTCACTAGCACCTACTTGGCAAGAATAACCACTAGCAACGGAGAGCATGCAAGATCACAAATAACATATGCAAATAAAGACTATAATCAACTTTGCAAAAGTTAATATTCATCGGATCCCAGCAAACACAGCACATAGAGTTACATAAGATCAATCTCGATCATGATAGGCAGCTCTCGAGATCTAAATATGGAGGCATATGAGGAGAAGACAACCATCTAGCTACTGTTATGGACCCGTAGTCAAAGGATGAACTACTCACGCATCAATCCGGATGCAGGCATGGTGATGTAGAAGCCTCCAGTGATGATTTCCTCCCGTCGGGGTACCGGAAACAGTTTCAGAACCCCCTGATCTGGGGTTGACGGTGACGGCGGATGAGGAATTTTTTCGGGGATTTTGATCAGGTGCCTAGAGTTTTCCATCCGTGGGGCTTAAATAGGCGAAAGGACAAAGACGGTGTTTGACGTGATTTTATCACGGCAATATAAAACATGTGATGCTATATTCAAATACAGATGCAAATTATATTCTGCATGGCGCTAAAAAGGAAGCTATGCATGCGTACGTGAGAAGATGACCTTGATCGATTGCATGTGCATGCCTAGGCCGTTCTCATGTGCAGCTAGGGCCTACATGTGTACGTATATATATCCGTAGCGGCCGGCCGGAGAAATTCAGCCCAACTAGATACTTGCACATTAATTGCATATAATGTGACTGCCCTATCACGTATATTATGCGTATTTGTACCGTATACTTTCGAGCGGCCGGCGGACGGAAAGTCGTGACAGGTCCATACATGTCCGGTGTGTTTAATATTTTTTTTGCACGAAGCTCACGTTTGCATGTTTCCAGAAGCGAGGAGGAGATCGGATTTTGAACGTTGATGCCTTCGAGAGAAAGGAAGCGGAGCGATATCGTTGGAGCAGCTCCGATTTTTCTGGGAACGTTCTTATCTCGTACCGTTCTTATCTTGTACCATGGGCTACCGCCTATATAAAGAGGTGCGAGGACTCACGCAAGGGAGGAGAAAGAACAGAGGGACTCACGAAGGGAGAAGGGACGGCCGGAGGTGAGATCGCATCTGGCAAGTAGCACCAACAACTACACCAAAAACTCAAGAAGTCCGTACCAGCAAGGAGCCCAGGGAGAAGCAGTACAGTAGCAGGTGTTGGTCATCTAGGAAGGAACCGGCCGGACATGGACGTGAACACCGTCGACAATGGTGAGCACCACCTTTAATCATCCTCTTCTCCTCTCCTCCCATACAGTTAGCATGGAGGATGGAGACCCATACCCTAGACAACACCGGCGCTGCCGTAGCTCGCCAACGTGCAGCCCGCTGGCCGGCACGCCCGTCATGCCGCCAAAGCTCTCCGTCGCCGGCGGCCAGAAGCGAGGAAGATAGTGCCATGGATTGGCATTGTCTCTCCGTTTTTGTGCAGGTCCGGTCCACGTCATATTCGCCGAAGGCCGGAGCTGCCGAAGAGGGTGTCTTGGAGGTGTCCGGTCCGACCGACGTGCAGCCTCATAGAAAGGCGCTTTCCGTATGTTGCTTTGCAGGTGTAGTCCGGGCGCTCGCGGTTCGCCAACGATGAAGGTGCCGATACGACACTCATGGAGACGGCGTAAAAGGGAGACTCACCATGCAGCCCCGACACACACGGCGTACAGGTGCAAGCTCGACTTGCCCACCGTATCGGCGCCGTTTGGAGCGTGACGAACAGGTCTCGGGCTAGTGACCGGCGTGCAGAACTCAGTGGCGTACATGCCTCCGCCGTGGAAATGGCGTGCAGGTGCAACTCTGCAACGTTGTACAGGTGCAGCCTCGGCGCTCACAGCGACGGCACACAGGAGTGACTCGCTGACGACGGAGGCCGCCTGGAGACTCAGGATGCAGGGCGCCGGCGAGGTCCGTGCCAAAGTGCAGCGAATTGCGAGTACGCGCCGGCGGAGAGGTGCAGCTTAGCTTGGGTACAGGTGAGGTCCGGCTGGCGGCACGACAGGAGTACCGTCACTGTCGTTAGCGGAACTCATCAGCGGCGACAACGGGCACTTCAGCTAGTTGTGCATGGCAAAGTTGGAGAAAGTATTAAGCAAAAGGCTAAAAGCTGGCATGCATGGGTCTCATGCACTTGCTACGTGCATGCATGGCTCGAGTGCACTCATGGGCCAGTTGCCATCTTCAAGGCGCAAATGTCCAGGCGTATTTGTGTAGTCCGACCAATCTCGGCTAGGCATGCATATGTACAGGTTGTGTCCGGCGTGCAGGTACATTCCGGCGCGGAGGACTGCGCCCACGGCGGCACGTTATCGCCAAGCTCTATCATCCAGCGGTGCCCCGACACCACTCCCCCACAGGTCCATGAGACATCTCCGACTACCCCGACTGGCCGTGAGCTCGGCGTTAGACGAGACGAGATCGCTGACCAATCCGGCTATGCTGACATGAGCGTGTCGGTTTTATACCGACGTTGGTCTCCCGACAAAAATACTCCCGCGAGGCATTACCCCTTACACACCCCGACGAAGCTGCTAGTCGTCTCGAAGTCCTAGCCAACCGGACTGCATCACACTACTTCAACAACACCCATCATCGCCACTCAAGACCGACGAGGCGCGACGGCGAGGGCGAGCGAGGCCGGAGCTAAGGCCACGCTTTTAGCGGCGCGTGTACCGACGAGGATGACCACACAGCTTAATCGGAGCTGTCTCGCGGCGTAACCCGCGGGAGTAATTAACCGGGAGCCTTCCGAGGCCCCGGGAACCAGGAGACTGCAATCGCCATAGTCAGGCTGGCCACGCTAGTAGGCCATGGAGCGCAATCACTGGGAATTGTATTTGTTATCTCAAAGATTAATGAAATACTTTTCCTTCACTTTTATTGTTGTTTCTTTTGTGTATTATCATACACTGGCACGCCCGCATTCTTTCCTTTTACCTTTTCCCCGGTGCGAACGAGAGAGAGACCACGCCTTCCGCACTACTACACGGCGGAGCGGTCCGTAGAGAGACGAACGTTTTTCTCGCGTCAAACAAATTGGTACGCCTGGTGGGACCTGGTTCTCCCATCTTTGCTTCGTTATGGTCGTCGGAATCGTCTTCGCCCGTTCATCCATCTGCACAACATGCTGCATGAGAAGCCACAGGTATCGAGCTCCTCTAATCGAGAATCCTCTTCATGCAGGGGGACTCTACAACAACACTGAGCCTGTGATGATCCAGTTCGGGTCAATACCACCTATGGTGGTTTTCGAAATTGGCTCGAAGATGTACGCGCACCAAGCACAGGACCCGGCACAATTCCAAGTTGTGCAGTCCAAAAAGGCGCAGAAGCGAGCAACCGCCAAGGCGAAGAAGGAGCGCCGCGAGCTTATGCTTGAAGCTCGCACCCTGCTCAAGGAGTCTATCAAGGCCGAGATGCAGGGAGACGTGGAGGCAGCTCAATGCCTTCGCGCCAAGGCTGCGAACAGACGAACATGTGCGGCGTCCCTTCACGCCGCCACTCCAACTTCACCTGCCGCGACGCATACACCGACAACTAGACGCACAGAGGTCGAGCTCCTTGAGGGCCTAGAGGCAGCCTCCTACAATCTGCGGAGGCTAATGGCGAGCGCTCGTTCGTCAGATAGCCCGCATCCACTGCGGAACTACAGGAGGAAGTACCACAAGGTGCAACATCTCCAACAACAGATAAGCTCTCGCATCGCCCAGAGTGCAGTGCCAAAGGAGGACTGGTCTCTCGACACTAGAGACCTCGCCGACAAGGTGTTCACCTATGTGAGCACTAAAAACCCTCCGTACGACTTGTTCCCCGATGAATGGGTGAACGAGCCTTCGAAGATCAAGCAGGTGGTGAGGCGCACCATCATGAAGGAATTCTAGAAACGCCACTCATGCAAGGAGCCCGTTCTTCCGGGTCCTACCACCTCCTTCGAGCTTGGCGACACTCGGCGGTGCATGGGGGAACCGTGCCTCCATACTTCGGCGATGGACAGGAGGCCTCTCCCAAATGAAAACAGGTTCGCCGTTCTTCGAAACGAGGCACCTACGCCACGTGACGAGGACCTGCGGCGTGAATTTCGCCAACTCCAAGAACAAATGGAGCATATCCATAGGCGGCTCCATGATCAAGGAGCACCACGTACATCTCCAACAAGGGTTGGGGCAGTACAAGACGCCATGCCCCGAGCCATCGTCCGCAATATGAGCGCCAGACCCTGGCGCCACGACGTCCACCTTCATCAACTCGGCCCATCCAAGGGAGGCACCCTAATATGCCCGCAAGATGGAACCGTTGGTCGCGCCACCAAGGGGATGAGAGGAACCCTCGTCCCACTCTATAGTCGCGACCAAGGGATCCTCCACGAGTCGTGCTTCCCGCTAGACCGGCCTCGTCTCCTAGGCGAGTTGACCAACTTCAAGTAAACCTTCCAAGGGAAGAAGCCGCTTCGACAACACGTGCTGCACCACCACTTCTTCCCATTCCACAGGTGCTCCCGAAGGCCTCAAGGGTTGCCACGGAGAACCAGCGCAAACGCGAAAGACGGCGAAGGAATCGACAACTTCTATACAAAGAGCTCGAAGACTTGGTACTCCGTCATACCCAGGTTCGATTGCGACATGACGGCGGGGTTGTACAAGAAAATGACAGGATAGGATTCCGCATCTCTCCGAACCTGGAGCGACATGAGCGGTACAGTTACCTGCTCAATCGACTGACTCCCAAGCCACGCAAGGCACCCCCAACGGTTGCTTAACCGAGGAGCAAGACGGTTGCACGACCTCTTCCCTCACAAACTCCTCGACAAGATGGCGAACAGGTTAAGTCGGCACCAAAAACATCATCCCTTGAAGGACAAGCATCGCCAACCCCGACAGCCACACCAATGGAAGGCGTCGAAGAATCTCACCCGCATCTTCCTCCCTTCCTGAAGCGATTCCTGTGTCTGCTACCGACGCCGCCCTAGGACCAGGTATGACTTCCCCATCAAAGACTTCTCTTGTTCTCCATTCAGGATTGGAGCAAGATAGAGAGGCTATCCCGCGCAGGGAAGAGAGGGATGGGAAAGATGAGGTAGAGAAGAACCTCGCCTTATGCGGCACTCTAGCAGTGCGCCCTAGGCTCGGGTCAAGCAACGAGTGGCAACCTCCGCAGGTTACCCACGAATTTGGCTATCCCTCAGATGAGGAGATTGTGCCGAATCCGAAGGCCGACTTCAAGAAGACCTTCCTGCCACGCTTAGGACATGTAAGTGCATGGTTCAAGGGCACCGATAGCGAGTCTAAGGCTAGCACTTCTGCATCACAAAAGGGAGCAAGATCGAATGCCCCGTGTCTTCCTATAATGGCAGGGAAGACTTCACTCTCTGATGGCGACGCAACGCAACATTCGGACATATCGCCAAGCCGCTAAATTGACATCAACTCAAGGCTCTCTAGGGATCCAGACGTGCTTTTGCAGGTTGCAGGTCGACCCGGAGCCAACACGCGGCTGAGGAACATCGCCCGTCAAAGTTTGGCAGGTGGATCGGCCAGCGAGGAGGAGCTTGAAGAGGACCACAACGATGAAGAAATTAAGCTTTTCTGACGCATCTTCCTCTTCTTCGTTGGAGAAACTTCCACGTTCTCCTCGATATCACGAGCTTGTTCCTTCTGTGCCGTCAGATGGCGAAGAAGGCATTCAAGATCTCCATACCGCACCTGCCCACATGGCGGTGGATGGTTTGGGAAACAATGAAGACCAAACTGCAGAGGCAAGTGTGTCGACGACGCGTGAAGCTGCCGTTGAGGAACAATTGAATGAGCAACGCCAGACGATTGCAGATCTTTCAACAAAGCTTGATCCATTCATCGAGCTCATGACGAACATCAACAAGGGAACGCCGCCGCATGTTGATCCACCTCTTACAATATACCCGCAAGAGGAAGAGTTGCAGACCGGCATGCTAACAAGGACGCAACAGGACAAGGGGCACCAAGAATCAAGCGCGCATGCTCGCCAGTGGGCTATTCCTGCCGGTGCTTCCAACGCGGAACCACGACCAGCCATGTTAAAAAGCTACCACGACATTGTTGAAGATATGGTGGCAAAGAAGCTGAAGCAGATGACGATAGATCAAGCTCCTCGCACCTCAGAGAGCGAGCTAGAAAAACCTTATGAAGCATGGCATGATCTTGTTTCATTCCCTGCAGGGTGGCACCCACCAAAGTTCCGCCAATTCGATGGGACTGGAGATGCAAGGGAACACCTAGCGTACTTCGTGGTGGCGTGTGGTGACACTGCGAACAACTCATCACTTCTTCTTCGCCAATTCTCAGGGTCGTTAACCGGCCCCGCCTTCCATTGGTACAGCCGTTTGCCGGTTGGATCCATCGGAAGTTGGGCTGGCATGAAGTATGTCTTCAAGAAGCACTTCGTCGCGATGAAGAAAGACTTCTCCGTCATCGAATTGGCCCAAGTCCGACAACGACGAGACGAGTCTATTGATGACTACATCATTCGCTTCCGCAACAGCTACGTGCGTCTCGCTCGAGAGATGCACCTTGAGGATGCCATCGAGATGTGCGTCCATGGGATGCAACAGCACTGGTCCCTTGAGGTCTCTCGGCGTGAGCCAAGAACCTTTAGTACATGAAGCTCTGCAGTCGCCGCCACAAAGATGGAGTTCGAGAAGTCGCCGCAGATCATGGAACTCTACAAGAATGCTAGTGCATTCGATCCCAACAAGCGCTTCGCCTCGACGTTCAAGCCAAGAAACAATAATGGTAAGACAAAGACATCGGCAGAAGCGAACGCCACCCGAGTTTTCTCTTTAGCCCCACAAGGCAGTGCACCCTTCTTGGGTGCCAGAGGCGAACAAGATGGATGGAGGCAGCGCCCATCGATGCAATAACTCTTCAAGAAGGAGTACGTTTTCCGCAGGGAGCTGGTGAAGGACATGTTCGACCAGCTAATGGAGCATCAAGCTTTAAACCTCCCAGCACCAAGACGACCTGATCAGGTAGGGATGACTAATAATGCCTTGTTCTGCCCATACCATAGGTACGTAGGTCATGTCATTGAGGACTGCTTCGCCTTCAAAGAATGGCTCCAAAGAGTTGTTAATGAGAAGAGGATCAACTTGGATCCAGAGGCCAGGAATCCAAAATACCACGCGGTGAACATGGTGGGCGTCACATTGTCCTCTTCAATGAGGAAGGAATTGGAGTGTGAAGGTTCCTGGGTACCGCTTTCGCAGGTGGAAGACCTACTATCCAATCTCGTTCTTCCCATGACATCGACACCTCCCCAACATCGGGAAGTGACCACGGGCGTGTGTGAGGGGGATACTTGGAGCACAGTACGTCGAAGGTCATGCCCGAGGAATGTTCCACCCCGACAATCCCATCCGACATCATCAACAGGCGCTTCCCCGACTATTCTAAGGCGAGTTGACCCAAGTCAACGCCGATCTCCACCAAGATTTGTACCCAAGTCGGAAGGAGACGAGTCGTTTCCTCGACATGGGCGTGTACTTCCCACCTTGGCACATTTCATGCCACACAAGTGGAAGTCAGCACCACAAAAGGACATGGAGGGAAGTGAAGATGAAGCTTGCTCCTCTCAGCTGCCCAATATCGAGAGTTGCAACGTCGTCCTCGACTACAAGGACGAGCTTAGCTCTGATTCAAATGACATGTTCACTCATCAAGAACATGAAACACTCAATGCTAAAGAAGCCATGAAGAAATTGCAGGTAGAAGAGGTGAACATGAACTTACGTGGAGGCAGAGTCTTGCCCGACCTTGGGAAGGCAAAGCAAACAAGGGCGGACAGGGCAATAGTGCAGAAGGAGGTGACCTCACAGGAGGAAACACCTAAAGCCCAGGGCGAGGAGAAGATGAAATCTCATGACGTCGACTACAACATCATCGCCCACCTCAAGCGGATTCCTGCCCTTCTGAGTGTGCATGATGCACTCATGTTGGTGCCGGACCTTCGTGAAGCCCTCGTCAAGGCGCTCCGAGCGCCGGAAGTCTATGAGGTGTGCATGGCAAAACACCGTCTCTTCACCAACCCCTTGTTTGTGAACGAGATTACGTTCGACGAGGAGGACAGTATTATAGAAGATGGTGCCCACAACCGACCACTCTATGTGGAAGGAAATATCGGTGCTGCACACCTTCGACGAATCCTCATCGACCCAAGGTCTGCTGTGAATATTCTGCCCCTTCGGAGCTTGAAGAGGACCGGTTTCACGGTGGATGAGTTGGAGTCGACCGACGTGATGATATGCGGCTTCGACAACCAAGGAAAGCCAACACTTGGCGCCATCACAGTGAAGATTCAAATGTCAACGTTCAGCTTCAAGGTATGGTTTTTCGTCATCGAGGCAAACACGTCCTACTCGGCTCTTTTAGGAAGGCCGTGGATCCATAAGTACCGTGTGGTGCCTTCTACTCTTCACCAATGCTTGAAGTTCCTTGACGGTGACGGCACACAGCAAAGCATCGCTGGCAACACCAACCCTTACACCGTTCAGGAGTCGCATCATGCGGACACGAAGTACTACTTCCCCGTGGAAGATAGCGACCAACAACAAGGAAGGACGACACCGGTAGTTGATGTCCTAATCAAACCAGGTGTCACCCCAGCAACCGAGGCAAGGCGTATTATCATGCCGGTATCGCCAGTTGGTACACATGATACCTTCCCTCAAGGCCGCAGGTATCCTGGGCGTAGACGATCTTCTTCGACCACGCATCACGACTACAAGCCTTCCTTCCCGGGGGCTGCGGGGAGTTCTACTCCAATTTTGCTAGGGAATGGATGTTCAACATCTGCCCCGACAGCCCCGTTGCTCCTAAAGGCAAGATTACCGTCATCCACGCCAATCACATTGAGGTCGGCCACGGCACCTCCGCCCGAAGCTACCACACCTTCATCATCTTTGGCGCACCAAGAGCCCGGTTGTTTAACTCTTGGCAGCTCTGCAGGTGCCCAGGCAAGGTTGATGACCTTGACGCCCATCAGTGATGCGCCATCGATCATCACGCTGCAGGCACGTCACACTAAAAAAGAGGAACATGTGACTGCCCAAGGAGGGGTGGTTAGGAGGCGAATAAAAGAAATGGAGGAAGTTGCAAGGGGAGCTCAAGTCGTGTAGCCCCCTTCTCTCTACATATCCGTGACTTCTCCATTGGAGGTTTGAGAAATCCCAAGTTTATCTGGGTCTCGAACCCAAACCATTTTTTATAAAGTTCCGCAGGTACAACATTGTGACTCTATATTTGAACTTCCTCGACCTCGCGCTGATGCAGAAGAAGCCCTATCCACGATGAAGGCTGAGCCCAAGCTGGCTCGCTTACTGGAAAAGGTTGGATTCACTCTTCGGCAGAATAATAGGGTGCCATCACCACCCGCTGTATGCGAGGAGTGGTGGAGGCAAGCTGAAGATCTTATCAAGAGAAGATGCAAGACTCGACCCAGGTTCGGACTTGGATACATCAACCCCGAAGGCTCGGACGATGAAGGAGAAAGACCCAATGGTGTTACGCGAGTCTTTTGCCATGCTACGTCCGTCTCTTCAAGAGATGATGCTGAAACTTCTCACCGCGGTCTTCATCAACATAACTTCATCGAGAATGAGCCGGCTGAGGTGGGAGAGGAGAAAGACGCCACACTAGCCCCACAAGAGCTCGAAGATGGGGAGCATCCCACCATCGACGAGCTCTTTGAGATCAACCTTGGGTCAGAAGATGATCCACGCCCAACTTTTGTCAGTGCTACGCTGACGGAAGAGGAGCGAGAAGGCTATCGAAGCTTCCCGATGGAGTACCGGGATTGCTTCGCCTGGAATTACAAGGAAATGCCGGGGCTCGATCCCCGTGTTGCTACTCACAAGCTAGCAATTGACCCACGGTGCCGTCCCGTCAAATAGGCGCCACGACACTTGAGGCCAGAATTTCAAGACCGAGTCATCGCAGAGGTAGACAAATTAATCCTTGCAGGTTTCATCAAGGAGGCTCAATATACCTTATGGCTAGCCAATATCATCCCTGTGGAGAAGAAGAACGGCCAGGACATGGCGCGCTGTCCTTTATGGACGGCTCGTCAGGCTATAATCAAATCAAGATGGACCCAGACGATGCCATCAACACCGCATTCAGGACCCCGAAGGGAAACTTTTACTGATGCCTTTTGGGCTGAAGAACGGCCAGGACATGCCTTTTGGGCTGAAGAACGCCGGTGCCACGTACCAACGTGCCATGACACACGTGCTCGGTGACTTGGTACACCACAAAGTGGAGTGCTATGTCGAT
The DNA here is from genome assembly GCA_028641055.1 of Alopecurus myosuroides. Classification (NCBI taxonomy): domain Eukaryota; kingdom Viridiplantae; phylum Streptophyta; class Magnoliopsida; order Poales; family Poaceae; genus Alopecurus; species Alopecurus myosuroides. Next base: position 302,142,223 of record CM054057.1, on the reverse strand, counting down.
GACATGGTGGTGAAGACGAAAGATCGCCAAGATCACAAAGAAGACCTGCGTGTGGTCTTTGAACGGCTATGTCGACACCAGCTCAAGATGAATCCGCTCAAGTGTGCATTCACCGTGCAGTCTGGTCTCTTCCTTGTCTTTGTGGTTCGCCACCGAGGCATCGAGGTAGAACCAAAGAAGATCAAGGCCATACTGGACATGCCAGCGCCACAAAACCTCAAGGAGTTGAGGACTTTGCAGGGGAAGCTGGCGTACATCCGACGCTTCATCTCCAATCTCTCCGGACGCATCCATCCCTTCTCACACCTCATGAAGAAAGGAGCTCCGTTCGTGTGGAACGAGGCCTTCCAAAATGGCTTCGATAGCATCAAAAGGTACTTGCTTAACCCTCCTGTCTTGGCAGCCCCTGTAAAAGGGCGGCCACTCATACTCTACATTGCAGCCCTTGCCAATTCATTGGGTGCTTTGCTTGGCCAACACAATGAGGAAGGCAAGGAGGTGGCGTGCTATTACTTGAGCCGCACCATGGTGGGTGCTGAGCATAACTACTCTCCAATAGAGAAGTTGTGTTTGCCCCTAATGTTCTCCCTCAAGAAGTTGAGACATTACATGCTAAATCATGAAATCCAGCTCATTGCGAGAGCGGATCCTATAAGGTACGTACTAAGTCAGCCTGCTCTCATTGGGCGACTTGGTAAATGGGCTCTTCTCATGATGGAGTACGACCTCGCCTTTGTGCCACATAAGGCGATAAAAGGTCAGGCATTGGCGGAGTTCCTTGCAGCTCACCCAGTCCCGGATGACTCCCCGCTCATCACCAATCTTCCCGACGAGGAGGTCTTCGCCATCGAGCCTGAAGGACCATGGGTGCTCTACTTCGACGGCGCCTCACGCACTAAAACTGACCCAGACGGTGCCCCTAGGCGGAGGGCGGGCGCCGGCTTGGTGTTCAAGACTCCACAAGGAGGAGTGATGTACCACTCTTTCTCCCTCATGAAGGAAGAATGCTCCAACAATGAGGCGGAGTATGAGGCGCTCATCTTCGGCCTTCTCCTGGCGCTATCCATGAATGTTCGTTCCTTGCAGGCCCATGGAGATTCCCAGCTCATTGTCCGGCAGGTGAATAACATCTACGAGGTGCGCAATCCGGAGCTAGTGCCGTACTACATCGCAGCCCGGCGTCTAATGGAGAAGTTTCAACAAGTAGAAATCCTCCACGTTCCACGAAGCAGGAACGCACCCGCCGATGCCTTGGCAAAGCTGGCAGCAGCACTGGTGCTTCCAAATGATAATTCTATGCAGGTGACTGTTGAAGAAAGGTGGCTGCTTCCTGCTGTTTTGGAGCTCATCCCAACAGAGTATGAAGTTAACACCATCACAACAAACGCCGTGGAGGAAGATGATTGGCTTCGGCCCTTCCTCAACTACTTCAAACATGGCAGCCTCCCTGACGACCCTGTCGAGAGGCGTCAACTACAACGACGACTTCCGTCCTATATTTATAAGGGAGATGTCTTGTACAGACGATCTCATGGGAAAGAGATCCTGCTAAGGTGCGTCAACCGAGGTGAGGCTGATAAGATTTTGCAGGAAGTGCACCACGGAGTCTGCGGCGGTCACCAAGGCAGTGGCAAGATGTATCACATCATACGTCTAGCCGGGTACTATTGGCCCGGAATTGCGAGGGACTGTGTGCAGGTATCCAAGTCGTGCCATGGCTGCCAAATTCATGGTGACTTCAAGCATCGACCTCCGGTCCCTCTACACCCCACAATTCCCTCCTGGCCATTCGACGCATGGGGAATTGATGTTATCGGCCCCATTGATCCGCCATCTTCCAGGGGGCAGCGCATCATCCTTGCTGCGACGGACTACTTCTCCAAGTGGGCGGAGGCCGTTCCCTTGCGGGAGGTGAAGAGCGACAACGTCATCAAATTCCTAGAGCGAAATATCATATATCGCTTTGGGATACCACACCGCATCACCTCCGACAAGGCCAAAGCCTTCAAATCTAGCAAGATGCACAGGTTTATGGCGAAGTACAAGATCAAGTGGAACTATTCCACCGGCTACTACCCCCAAGACAATGGAGCAATTGAAGCCTTCAACAAGACGCTTGGCAAGGTACTCAAGAAGACGGTGGCAAGACACAAAAGAGACTGGCCCGAGCGTCTCTTCGAGTCTTTATGGGCGTACCGTGTTACAGTTCGTACCCCAACCCAAGCTACTCTTTACTCCCTCGTCTATGGGAGTGAGGCGGTACTACCACTCGAGGTCGAGTTGCCCTCTCTAAGGGTGGCCATACAAGAACTCACCAAAGACGAACAGGTAAAGCTGCGCTTTCAGGAGCTGGACGCTCTTGAGGAGGAGCGCCTTAATGCCCTGCAGAACCTGGAGCTCTACCGACAGAACATGGTGAGAGCTTACGACAAGCTCGTCGGGCCACACGTATTTCGGAAAGGCGATCTAGTCCTCGTACTACGGCGTCCCATCGTCGTCACACACAAGACGAAGGGGAAGTTTGAGCCGAAGTGGGAAGGACCCTACGTCATCGAGCAGGTATATGATGGAGGTGCATACCAGCTTGTTGACCATCAAGGATCCTGGCCTATGCCACCGATCAACGGAAGATTTCTCAAAAAATACTTTTGCTAAAATTTTGGCTCTTCCGTTGCCATTTTATTTGCTTCTTTTTGCCAATGAGGAAACTTTTTCTGTCGGCTTGGATCCATAATGCATTTTCCTTTGCATAATGTGGATACTTGTTTCCTCATCCAACAAAACAAAACGGCTTTCCCTCATCACACCACGCTGCTGATTGAAGATTGGGCTTCCTTAGAACTTGTCGTAGGGCGGCACACTGTGCCAAATTGCAGGTGGATCGACCCTTACACCCACGAAGCACGACACGTACCAAGTGTTTGCTTCTGGAGGCAGTGCAAATGACTACTTGGGCACTTTGTTGGGCTGAGGTTCCGCGCCCCTCATGCTTTCCGGCTGGCCACACTGTCGCACCCGGACTTCTAGGGGATACTCATCGGGCCGAACTGAATAGTAGATGCTTGGATTACGGGGCTTAGCTGCTCCCGCATCCTCTTACGAGTAGGCCAGCACTTATGTGCGACAACCAAACTCTACTATCCACCGTCGATGTAAACTATCCCATAGAAATCAGGACACTTCCATTGACGTACTTCAAACCATACACACATGGTACGTCAACGACGTTGAACAACTGATATCACAACAGATCTCTACGACACAAAAGATTGAAATAAGTTGCAAATGGCTCTCATTAGAGCAGAGATAGCAAATACAATCATTTAGAGGACACATGTCCCAACATATCATCATTACATCACAGCGGAAGCATTCAACATGTCTGAGTACAGACAAGAACCAAATAGGCCTAAGAGGCCGGAAACGAAAAGACGGAGCCCATCCACGAAGTCTCGGATCCTGCCCGGGTCCGCTATCTACTCGTCAGCAGTCTCGTCATACTCCATGTAGTAGCCACCATGTAGATCTTCGGAAACGTCGTCTGCGGAAACCACAGCCCCGAAGGGGTCAGTACATAAACGTACTGGCAAGCAAGACTCACAGTTCACCAAAGTGTAACCCGTCAACACCAAGCACAGATGCTTTGGGTTCAACGGAAGAAAGGGGATATGAAAGATGCTGCAACTGGCTGCTCTAACCAACTACAGAACATACTACAACTTCCGGCTAACAGAAAGGAGATAAGATCGCGTATCGTAACCAACCTATCAACTAACATCAAACAAACCCATCCTGGATCTCGCCCCTTATCCAAAGAAGCAATCCGAGGATAACTCACACAGTTGAATTAATGATGGTTCAGATTATTGTGTCAATAAGCCTATTACTAGTCAAGTTGTTAATCATTGGGTGTAAGATTGTTAATCATTAGGTTTAAGTTGTCCTGAGTACTTGTTAGCCAGTACTTTCACCAAGTAGTCCATAACCGCGGAAAACACGGCTTCTCGAGAAGATTTATCCCTGCAGGGGTGCACCAATTTGGCCGTACACGTAAGAATAACCCGCCAGACGGGGGATCAACCCACCAAGCGAGGTACTCAACACAACTCAACTCTTCTTCGCATCAAGCCCAAAGCACCTTGGGCGCACGGCTAATCGAGCCCCGAAGAAAAGGGACCCTCATAGCACTCTAAGACCGTGTCCTCCTATATGCCGACTACAAAAGTTCCACCCTGGCCTGGGCTCGCAAAAACATGCATGCGGAAAATGGAAAACACGAACTAAATGAGGCGATTTGGACGAGATGCGAATCGAATCAAATTGAGGGGGGCGCCCATACTCGCTTCCCACATGCTGTTAGTGCGCTCACCATGGATCAGTAGACAAGACCCTTTTCCTATTAGGGTCGACACTAGCAGGCCTCAAAACCACACAGGGCCTCCTGCCGGTGCCTTATCATCAAATTATTATTAATAATAACCTTAGCATGATTGATTGATTAAACATCGAGCCCCCAGAACGTAATAGAGATAGCAACAGAAAGTAACGGGTAACAGACTCGAGCAAAACAACCCTAAGCATGCTAGTAAGACACGGGCAACAAGCAATGGTTATAGGTATGGAGATGAGGCAATATCAGGGTTAAAGGATACATGTGATAGGTTCGGAGAACAAGCAACGATACATATGGCTAGCAAAATAGACAACGGAAAGTATCGGTAACCAATGTTGAAAGGAACACAGTGGTTCATGTGAGTGATAACTTGCCTGCAAACCCAGTAGCCTGGTACTGAGCTAACTCCTTAGAAGGGGTGTCGTAAGTATCGTCGGTCTCAACGTCGTCGTGTATCCGAGAAGAAGCAAACAATCAACGCAGAGAACAAACAATCAATAACATGGCACAATGCACAAACATAGGATGATGCATGACCATTTAATTGATGCATCAGAATAAACTAGTTGACATGGTAACATAACATAATTAAATGGACCCACATGCAATTGGATTGCATATGGAAAGCCCATGAATTATGGTTGAATTAATTGTTTTACAACTAATCATCATATGAAAGTTGATTAGCATGATGCATGGATGAGGAAAACAACAAAATCACAACAATAGAATCAAATAGAAATAAGGTTTACCAAGTTTGGAAATTCATTTATTAAGTTAAGAAATTTTGGTTTCTTAAAGGGGTCACACAAGCATTTGTTATTTTCATCAAGTTAAATTGTTCAAAACAGATAACAAAGTTCATATTTGGAAATAACACACAATTTTAGATGGAATACATGTTTCACTTGTTGAAAAAGGATTTCAAATAAATTATTTATGAATTAAACAAGTTTAAGCAAGAATTAAATGAATTTAATTCAAACATGAACTTATTTGAATTTTTATTTGTTCCAAACATTAAGTGATATTTATATTTGAAAAGTCTATACTTTGTGGTTTGAAAACATATTTTATATGTCCCAAAAGAAATTAATTTGACCAAGTTATGAATTTAACAATATTAAATGAATTAAACAAGGTTTAAATCATTTAACCAATTTTAATTATTCAAAACATGAAACAAATTTTATATTTGGAAAGGTGGTTTAATTTTTCATGGAAAACATATTTCATTTGTTGAAATTGGATTTAAAATGAGCAAGTTATTATTTTGGCAATTTTAAATGCAATAAACAAGAAACAGTTGTTTTCAGCAATTTAAATTATTCAAAACAGCAAACAAAATTTATATTTGGAAAGTACATGAAAAGTTGATTGGAAAACATATTTAGTTTGTTTAATTTGGAATTTTTATGCACAAGTTACGAATTTTACAAAATTAAGTGATTTAAACAAGAATTCAAATGTTTCACCAATTTAAAATATTCAAAACAGTAAAAAAAATTTATATTTGGTTAGAGCATTTAATTTGGTACAGAAAACATATTTAAAAAGTTAAAATTGGAGTTGGGATGAATTACTTATGCATTTTACAAGATTTGGTGCAAATCTGCCTTTTTTAATTCATTAGGGACTTGGAAATAATTTTACAGGGATTAGAAAAGAAATACAGGGACCTGGGTGTGATTTTCTGGGAAGTGCTGGGTCAAAACAAGTGGGAAAAAAAGATTTGGTTTTGGGGCGCAGGGGGGGATCGAACCCCTGCCCTCTGCCTATGCGCGCTGGGTGCTAACCAATGCGGTAGTGCTAAACTTGTTGGCAGAAGGGTGGTCGGGGGGGGGGGGTATAAGGTGTTGGTTCGGGCGGTTTTTCTGAATCTGTAACTGAACCCACGACAGAGACAGAGGTATCGACGGCACGGTGCTCGCCGGCCATCTGCGCCTCTGCGCTCGCGGGGCGCCGTGCGGGCGGCGGTGGGTGAGTGCTGCTGCGTGGTGAGGGAAGAAGATAGAGAGGGAAAGAAGAGGGGTCGGGCTCACCTCGATCGGAAGGAAGGCGGAGCAGGTTGGGGCGGACAGGGAGGCGACTGCGCCTTGGAGCGGACGGCGGCAGCGGCTCGAGCCCTCCCGGCCCAAGCCGAGGGGGTGGAGAGGAAGCCCACGGAACGGCGTTTCCATTCCCGGCCACGGTTGGCGCCGAGGGGGGCTCAACGTCGTCGATCGCCGGAGGGGAAGGGGCTCGGTGGAGTGGTACAGGTTCAGTAGCTGCAAGGATTCAGAGGGATAGCAGAGAGAAGAGATGGAAGGAAAGGGAATGGAGGCGGGGGAGAGAGGAAGGAGGGAGAAGAGTTAGGGTTAGGGGCAGAAGGAGGCTCTGGCTAGGTTTAAGGAGGGGGAGGAGGGGTGATCACCGTTGCCTGTTCTCTGAACCACGTGGACATGCCCGATGGTCGTCCGTACGAAGATGGAAGACGACCTGAAGAGGTACTGGGCTGAGGGAGGTAAGTTGGGCTGGTTAGGGGAAGGTGGGCTAGTGGGAGGAAAAAAAGGGATGGGGTGGGCTGCCTCTCTCCTCTCTTCTTTTATTCTTTTGCTTTGTTTATTATTATTTTTTGCAGAAAAGGATTAGGAAGAAAAAGAGATTTTTGGGGTTAGTAAAAATTCTAGAAAAATTTGTGTTAACTCCTTAATGGAATGGTAACCAAATGTAAGTTTGGAATTTCAAAAATATTTGAATTATGGTGTTGTTTGGACTTGGAGTGAATTTGATTGAATTTTGTGGTTAATTGGTTATTGAAAACAATATTTAAATAGGGTGATCAAATGATTTTAATTGGAAACAAATGAGCAAAAATGTTTTGGTTATTTCATAATTTCAAAAGTGGGTACTGTTTGCAGTTGAATTTGAAATAACAATTGAATTAAGTTTGGATTAATTAAATTATTAAAAGCCATAATTTTAATGGTTGAACCTTATGGATTAATGGAAACAAATGATTGATTTGTTTTGCAATTTTCATAAATTTCAAAAGGGTTGTTGTTTTGGAAATTAATTGAATTTGAAAAGGGTTTGATATTAAATGAATTTTTGATAGAAAAAAACAACAGTTTTGAAATCACACTTTAATGGAAACAATTGGTTGTTTTTATTTGAAATATGATTTTGGAAATTGTAACATCACAAGGATGAAACAAAAGGTTTGAATTTTGGTTTGAAATTCAAATAGAAAACAAAGGAAAACAAATGAAAACAGTTGGAAAACAAGCAAAACAATTGCAATGAACATGATGTCATGATGCAAAACATAAAAATAACAGAGAGCAAACATTCTAATGGCTATTTTTCATACTTGGGATGTTACAAAACGCCCCCCCCTGAAGGAATCGCGCCCCGAGATTCCTACTGAGAAAAGAAAAGGTCCGGATACTTCTTGCGAAGATCCTCTTGAGCTGTGACACGTGAAACACATCGTGCACCTTGGATGGTTTTTCTGAAAGTTTAAGACGATAGGCATTCCTGGCAACTCTTCTGGCAAGATGTCAGGGAATTTGGAAACCACCGGAACATTTTCAAGTAAAGGGAGAGGTTTTGTATTGAGGGTGTATAGCTGAATGGAACTTGATTCATTTGGAGAATAGACTATCTGGAATGTGGTGATTCAGGAATGCTTCCTCCAAACAACCCCAGGTGATAGGAATGCCAGCTCTCATAGCCTGGTAGTTTTCGAAACAAAAACAACCTTTCTGGCCAGATAGACTTGATATTTGGGAAGTTTTGATTAGACGCCGGTAGAAGAATTGAAGTGGAAAACAACAACAAGATTTCAACGGACGAAAAGGATGTTGAGAAGAACAGGATAACGAAGCAACACCGGGAAAACGAGATCAAAACACTCCCGAGGTACTACGGAAAACCCAACCGTGCTTCTAAAGGATCAATATCTACTGCTTAAGAAATAGAGGATCTGCTTCCGGGGCTTACACGCCTCCGTTCTCAATCGTGAGTAGGCAACATGATAAATCATGTCACAACCACCTCCATTCCTATGGTCTAGTAGATATAACCATCCTAGAGAAACCAGGATTCGTGAAATCCTAACTTGAAAGTTTAGATGAGAAGGGAAAAACAACGTTACACTTCCTTACCAGAAAAGGGAGGGTGGGTGGGGAAAGAAGAAAAAGAACAGAATTCCTACTCTCACGTTTCATTTTTCCTATATAGCTACAAAATAGTTTCTAGACTCAACTGCGACCAGTAAAAAGGGATCCTACAGGCAGACAGGCTCTGATACCATTTGTCGCACCCGGACTTCTAGGGGATACTCATCGGGCCGAACTGAATAGTAGATGCTTGGATTACGGGGCTTAGCTGCTCCCGCATCCTCTTACGAGTAGGCCAGCACTTATGTGCGACAACCAAACTCTACTATCCACCGTCGATGTAAACTATCCCATAGAAATCAGGACACTTCCATTGACGTACTTCAAACCATACACACATGATACGTCAACGGCGTTGAACAACTGATATCACAACAGATCTCTATGACACAAAAGATTGAAATAAGTTGCAAATGGCTCTCATTAGAGCAGAGATAGCAAATACAATCATTCAGAGGACACATGTCCCAACATATCATCATTACATCACAGCGGAAGCATTCAACATGTCTGAGTACAGACAAGAACCAAATAGGCCTAAGAGGCCGGAAACGAAAAGACGGAGCCCATCCACGAAGTCTCGGATCCTGCCCGGGTCTGCTATCTACTCGTCAGCAGTCTCTTCATACTCCATGTAGTAGCCACCATGTAGATCTTCGGAAACGTCGTCTGCGGAAACCACGGCCCCAAAGGGGTCAGTACATAAACGTACTGGCAAGCAAGACTCACAGTTCACCAAAGTGTAACCCGTCAACACCAAGCACATATGCTTTGGGTTCAACGGAAGAAAGGGGATATGAAAGATGCTGCAACTGGCTGCTCTAACCAACTACAGAACATACTACAACTTCCGGCTAACAGAAAGGAGATAAGATCGCGTATCGTAACCAACCTATCAACTAACATCAAACAAATCTATCCTAGATCTCGCCCCTTATCCAAAGAAGCAATCCGAGGATAACTCACACAGTTGAATTAATGATGGTTCAGATTATTGTGTCAATAAGCCTATTACTAGTCAAGTTGTTAATCATTGGGTGTAAGATTGTTAATCATTAGGTTTAAGTTGTCCTGAGTACTTGTTAGCCAGTACTTTCACCAAGTAGTCCATAACCGCGGAAAACACGGCTTCTCGAGAAGATTTATCCCTGCAGGGGTGCACCAATTTGGCCGTACACGTAAGAATAACCCGCCAGACGGGGGATCAACCCACCAAGCGAGGTACTCAACACAACTCAACTCTTCTTCGCATCAAGCCCAAAGCACCTTGGGCGCACGGCTAATCGAGCCCCAAAGAAAAGGGACCCTCATAGCACTCTAAGACTGTGTCCCCCTATATGCCGACTACAAAAGTTCCACCCTGGCCTGGGCTCGCAAAAACATGCATGCGGCAAATGGAAAACACGAACTAAATGAGGCGATTTGGACGAGATGCGAATCGAATCAAATTGAGGGGGCGCCCATACTCGCTTCCCACATGCGGTTAGTGCGCTCATCATGGATCAGTAGACAAGACCCTTTTCCTATTAGGGTCGACACTAGCAGGCCTCAAAACCACACAGGGCCTCCTGCCGGTGCCTTATCATCAAATTATTATTAATAATAACCTTAGCATGATTGATTGATTAAACATCGAGCCCCCAGAACGTAATAGAGATAGCAACAGAAAGTAACGGGTAACAGACTCGAGCAAAACAATCCTAAGCATGCTAGTAAGACACGGGCAACAAGCAATGGTTATAGGTATGGAGATGAGGCAATATCAGGGTTAAAGGATACATGTGATAGGTTCGGAGAACAAGCAACGATACATATGGCTAGCAAAATAGACAACGGAAAGTATCGGTAACCAATGTTGAAAGGAACACAGTGGTTCATGTGAGTGATAACTTGCCTGCAAACCCAGTAGCCTGGTACTGAGCTAACTCCTTAGAAGGGGTATCGTAAGTATCGTCGGTCTCAACGTCGTCGTGTATCCGAGAAGAAGCAAACAATCAACGCAGAGAACAAACAATCAATAACATGGAACAATGCACAAACATAGGATGATGCATGACCATTTAATTGATGCATCAGAATAAACTAGTTGACATGGTAACATAACATAATTAAATGGACCCACATGCAATTGGATTGCATATGGAAAGCCCATGAATTATGGTTGAATTAATTGTTTTACAACTAATCATCATATGAAAGTTGATTAGCATGATGCATGGATGAGGAAAACAACAAAATAACAACAATAGAATCAAATAGAAATAAGGTTTACCAAGTTTGGAAATTCATTTATTAAGTTAAGAAATTTTGGTTTCTTAAAGGGGTCACACAAGCATTTGTTATTTTCATCAAGTTAAATTGTTCAAAACAGATAACAAAGTTCATATTTGGAAATAACACACAATTTTAGATGGAATACATGTTTCACTTGTTGAAAAAGGATTTCAAATAAATTATTTATGAATTAAACAAGTTTAAGTAAGAATTAAATGAATTTAATTCAAACATGAACTTATTTGAATTTTCATTTGTTCCAAACATTAAGTGAGATTTATATTTGAAAAGTTTATACTTTTGTGGTTTGAAAACATATTTTATATGTCCCAAAAGAAATTAATTTGACCAAGTTATGAATTTAACAATATTAAATGAATTAAACAAGGTTTAAATTATTTAACCAATTTTAATTATTCAAAACATGAAACAAATTTTATATTTGGAAAGGTGGTTTAATTTTGCATGGAAAACATATTTCATTTGTTGAAGTTGGATTTAAAATGAGCAAGTTATTATTTTGGCAATTTTAAATGCAATAAACAAGAAACAGTTGTTTTCAGCAATTTAAATTATTCAAAACAGCAAACAAAATTTATATTTGGAAAGTACATGAAAAGTTGATTGGAAAACATATTTAGTTTGTTGAATTTGGAATTTTTATGCCCAAGTTATGAATTTTACAAAATTAAGTGATTTAAACAAGAATTCAAATGTTTCACCAATTTAAAATATTCAAAACAGTAAACAAATTTTATATTTGGTTAGAGCATTTAATTTGGGACAGAAAACATATTTAAAAAGTTAAAATTGGAGTTGGGATGAATTACTTATGCATTTTACAAGATTTGGTGCAAATCTGCCATTTTTAATTCGTTAGGGACTTGGAAATAATTTTACAGGGATTAGAAAAGAAATACAGGGACCTGGGTGTGATTTTCTGGGAAGTGCTGGGTCAAAACAAGTGGGAAAAAAAAATATTTGGTTTTGGGGCGCAGGGGGGGATCGAACCCCTGCCCTCTGCCTGTGCGCGCTGGGTGCTAACCAATGCGGTAGTGCTAAACTTGTTGGCAGAAGGGTGGTCGGGGGGGTATAAGGTGTTGGTTCGGGCGGTTTTTCTGAATCTGTAACTGAACCCACGACAGAGACAGAGGTATCGACGGCACGGTGCTCGCCGGCCATCTGCGCCTCTGCGCTCGCGGGGCGCCGTGCGGGCGGCGGTGGGTGAGTGCTGCTGCGTGGTGAGGGAAGAAGATAGAGAGGGAAAGAAGAGGGGTCGGGCTCACCTCGATCGGAAGGAAGGCGGAGCAGGTTGGGGCGGACAGGGAGGCGACTGCGCCTTGGAGCGGACGGCGGCGGCGGCTCGAGCCCTCCCGGCCCAAGCCGAGGGGGTGGAGAGGAAGCCCACGGAACGGCGTTTCCATTCCCGGCCACGGTTGGCGCCGAGGGGGGCTCAACGTCGTCGATCGCCGGAGGGGAAGAGGCTCGGTGGAGTGGTACAGGTTCAGTAGCTGCAAGGATTCAGAGGGAGAGCAAAGAGAAGAGGTGGAAGGAAAGGGAATGGAGGCGGGGGAGAGAGGAAGGAGGGAGAAGAGTTAGGGTTAGGGGCAGAAGGAGGCTCTGGCTAGGTTTAAGGAGGGGGAGGAGGGGTGATCACCATTGCCTGTTCTCTGAACCACGTGGACATGCCCGATGGTCGTCCGTACGAAGGTGGAAGACGACCTGAAGAGGTATTGGGCTGAGGGAGGTAAGTTGGGCTGGTTAGGGGAAGGTGGGCTAGTGGGAGGAAAAAAAAGGGATGGGGTGGGCTGCCTCTCTCCTCTCTTCTTTTATTCTTTTGCTTTGTTTATTATTTTTTTTTGCAGAAAAGGATTAGGAAGAAAAAGAGAGTTTTGGGGTTAGTAAAAATTCTAGAAAAATTTGTGTTAACTCCTTAATGGAATGGTAACCAAATGCAAGTTTGGAATTTCAAAAATATTTGAATTATGGTGTTGTTTGGACTTGGAGTGAATTTGATTGAATTTTGTGGTTAATTGGTTATTGAAAACAATATTTAAATAGGGTGATCAAATGATTTTAATTGGAAACAAATGAGCAAAAATGTTTTGGTTATTTCATAATTTCAAAAGTGGGTACTCTTTGCAGTTGAATTTGAAATAACAATTGAATTAAGTTTGGATTAATTAAATTATTAAAAGCCATAATTTTAATGGTTGAACCTTATGGATTAATGGAAACAAATGATTGATTTGTTTTGCAATTTTCATAACTTTCAAAAGGGTTGTTGTTTTGGAAATTAATTGAATTTGAAAAGGGTTTGATATTAAATGAATTTTTGATAGAAACAAAACAACAGTTTTGAAATCACACTTTAATGGAAACAATTGGTTGTTTTTATTTGAAATATGATTTTGGAAATTGTAACATCACAAGGATGAAACAAAAGGTTTGAATTTTGGTTTGAAATTCAAATAGAAAACAAATGAAAACAGTTGGAAAACAAAAGGAAAACAAGCAAAACAATTGCAATGAACATGATGTCATGATGCAAAACATAAAAATAACAGAGAGAAAACATTCTAATGGCTATTTTTCATACTTGGGATGTTACACACACGTTCATGGAGGCTCACGCCCTAGAGAAGACCATAGGAAAAGATCATGAAAGGGCTGCCCAACTTGGTGCGTAGCCGCGTGACAGCCCTGGGGCGTGCCACCAAAAGCTCCAGATAAAGTGCTAGAGGGTTCTTTAGTACACCAAGGTGCTTCCAAGTTCTCAAGGTGGTTCCCGAGAAAACACGGAAGAAGTAAAAAAAAAGAGTTAAAGCAAAAAAAAATGTATGAAAAAAAAGACAGAAGTTGAAGCAATGTCATGAAGTCCATGGCCGTTCAAGTGGCTCCAACAAGCAATCCCGAGAAGCGGACAAATACTCGGAAGTCCAAAATTCAAGCCTGAAGGTCCCGAGCCTGGAGGGCACCATTGGAAAGAAGGCGGGAGGTAACTGTTCACCACCTCTCAACAGGCACGGAAAATTCCCAAGCCATTGTCCCAAAGCCATATGCCCTCATCCTACCATGCCCAAGTCCCTGGGTTCGTGGGGTATCACACTGGGGGCATGATTGAGCTGTGGTGCTCCTTAGTACCACGATGGGCTAGAGTATGACTTTCTACTGCCTTCAGAAGCATCTCCGAAGACAGCGTCTCCACACACGTACACAGAAGGACAAGTTATGACCGTCATGGCCTTTCGACGGTTCCCGATGACAAGTTCTTCTGCGGCCTTTTTGGATATCACACATATAGCTGGTGTTTTAACGGGAAAGCCAACATTTTTTTTAAAAAAAAAACATCACCCCAAAACATTTTTTTCTCCTTTTGTTTCTTTGCTTCGATGTGTTTTTGCTTCGGTTGGTTTCGACCCTTAATCTCAAGCAGGTACATAAAAAGCACCTTCATCATGGAAAGCGATGATCATTCCTCCATGACACTGCCCACAACCATCACGGGCGCGAGTTCTACACCGACTTACATAGGCAACACCAAGGACATTTCTTTCCCTTGGTCACCTACAACACCCGGTACCTCGTCCACATCATTGACGGTGCCGACGTTACATCATATCTCGCGCTCACCTACATGGGATGTCACGGCGTGACGGTGTTTATGCCCATGGTTTCGAGACGTGTCGTCTACACCAACACGTCGTGATAAAGGGAACAGTGCAACACGCCAGTGCGGCAAGTGTGAATCTGTGAAACCCTCCGATCAAGTCGGCTGGCACCGCAGCAGCTCAGCGCTCGCGATGAGGTTGGTAAAATTTTATATTTTTGTTTTCAGGACAAGGCATGTTAGTTCGCTATGGAATGAAGACAAGATTAGACTCGCTTGTATGACCAATATCCTACCAGTTTGTGCGGTCCAACAAGCTCTCCAGATGATATAGATGGGCATACCTGCACCATACTAAGTAAAGATGTACACATGCTTTGCATGGCTCACGCGCATGTGATTCACTAACCTTCACACATACATGCACGTACACGTTTTTTTTTCTTTCTTTTCTTTTCTTTTCTTTTCTCTATACAGGTTCAATCTTGGAGACGTCCCATTTATCGCTAGCAGAAATCACAACAGACGAGGCGTGGTGTTTGCCGAGTCAGGCGGCTGATGCGGTGGTCACTGTAGCCACTATTCAGCTAGGCAGGCGCGACTCCGAAGCCGCTGCGGCAAGAATAATGTTCTACTACTAGGCATCCACCGATGGCAGCGATCAAGACCGCCATCTCAAGGCCGTTGCTTATATGGGAGGCAGAAAAGATGGTGGGGGGGGGGGGGGGGGGGGGGGGGGGGGAGGGGAGGGGATTTGTTTGACGTGATTTTATCACGGCAATATAAAACTTGTGGATGCTATATTCAAATACAGATGCAAATTATATTCTGCATGGCGCTAAGAAGGAAGCTATGCATGCGTATGTGAGAAGATGACCTTGATCGATTGCATGTGCATGCCTAGGCTGTTCTCATGTGCAGCTAGGGCCTACATGTATATATCCGTAGCGGCCGGCCGGAGAAATTCAGCCCAACTAGATACTTGCACATTAATTGCATATAATGTGACTGCCCTGTCACATATATTATGCGTATTTGTACCGTATATTTTCGATCGGCCGGCGGCCGGAAAGTCGTGACAGGTCTATACATGTCCGGTGTGTTTAATATTTTTTTTGCACGAAGCTCACGTTTGCATGTTTCCAGAAGCGAGGAGGAGATCAGATTTTGAACGCTAATGTCTTCGAGAGAAAGGAAGCGGAGCGATATCGTTGAAGCAGCTCCGATTTTTCTGGGAACGTTCTTATCTCGTACCGTACTTATCTTGTACCATGGGCTACCGCCTATATAAAGAGGTGCGAGTCTTGTACAAAAAAAAAAAAAAAAGAGGTGCGAGGACTCACGCAAGGGAGGAGAAAGAACAGAGGGACTCACGAAGGGAGAAGGGACGGCCGGAGGTGAGATCGCATCTGGCAAGTAGCACCAACAACTACACCAAAAACTCAAAGAAGTCTGTACCAGCAAGGAGCCCAGGGAGAAGCAGTACAGTAGCAGGTGTGTTGGTCATCTAGGAAGGAACCGGCCGGACATGGACGTGAACACCGTCGACAATGGTGAGCACCGCATTAAATCATCCTCTTCTCCTCTCCCTCCCTCACAGTTAGCATGGAGGATGGAGACCCATACCCTAGACAACACCGGCGCTGCCGTAGGTCACGAACGTGCAGCCCACTGGCCGGCACGCCTGTCATGCCGCCAAAGCTCGCCGTCGCCGGCGGCCAGAAGCGAGGAAGATGGTGCCATGGATTGGCGTTGTCTCTCCGTTTTTGTGCAGGTCCAGTCCACGTCATATTCGCCGAAGGCCGGAGCTGCCGAAGAGGGTGTCTTGGAGGTGTCCGGTCCGACCGACGTGCAGCCTCATAGAAAGGCGCTTTCCGTATGTTGCTTTGCAGGTGTAGTCCGGGCGCTCGCGGTTCGCCAACGATGAAGGTGCCGATACGACACTCATGGAGACGGCGTAAAAGGGAGACTGACCATGCAGCCCCCACACACACGGCGTACAGGTGCAAGCTCGACTTGCCCAGCGTATCGGCGCCGTTTGGAGCGTGGCGTACAGGTCTCGGGCCAGTGACCGGCGTGCAGAACTCAGTGGCGTACATGCCTCCGCCGTGGAAATAGCCTGCAGGTGCAACTCTGCAACCTTGTACAGGTGCAGCCTCGGCGCTCACAGCGACGGCACACAGGAGTGACTCGCTGACGACGGGGGCCGCCTGGAGACTCAGGATGCAGGGCGCCGGCGAGGTCCGTTCCAAAGTGCAGCGAATTGCGAGTACGCGCCGGCGGAGAGGTGCAACTTAGCTTGGGTACAGGTGAGGTCCGGCTGGCGGCACGACAGGAGTACCGTCACTGTCGTTAGCGGAACTCATCAGCGGCGACCGGTTGTGAACGGGCACTTCAGCTAGTTGTGCATGGCAAAGTTGGAGAAAGTATTAAGCAAAAGGCTAAAAGCTGGCATGCATGGGTCTCATGCTCTTGCTACGTGCATTCATGGCTCGAGTGCACTCATGGGCCAGTTGCCATCTTCAAGGCGCAAATGTCCCGGCGTATTTGTGTAGTCCGACCGATCTCGGCCATATGTACAGGTTGTGTCCGGCGTGCAGGTACATTCCGGCGCGGAGGACTGCGCCCACGGCGGCACGTTATCGCCAAGCTCTATCATCCAGCGGTGCCCCGACACCACTCCCCCACAGGTCCATGAGACGGCATCTCCGACTACCCCGACGGCCGTGAGCTCGGTGTTAGGCGAGGCGAGATCGCTGATCAATCCGGCTATGCTGCCATGAGGTGTCTCGCGGCGTAACCCGCAGGAGTAATTAACCGGGAGCCTTCCGAGGCCCCGGGAACCAGACGGTGGAGCTCCAGGGGCCCCACACCCATAGGTGGCATGGACAGGGGGACCCGCACCACCCTATGGTGTGGCCCCCCCTGTTGCCCGTCTTCGACTTCTCTTCGGTGTTCTGGATGCTTCCGGGGAAAATAGGAACTTCGGGCTTTTTGGGGTCCAATTCCGAAAATGTTTGCAGAACAAATTTTCTGAAACAAAAAACAGCAGAAAATAGGGAACTCACACTTGGCATCTTGTTAATAGGTTAGTCCCGGAAAATGTATAAAAATGCTATAAATAAGGGAGAAAACAAGTAGAAATTGGAAAAATATGATCATGGAGCATCAGAAATTAGGGATACGTTTATGACGTATCGCATACCTGATCAAAAATCCCCGAAAAGTTCCGCATCCGCCGTCGTCGTCAACCCTAGATCAGGGGGTTCTGAAGCTGTCTCCCGGCACCCTGCCGGAGAGGAGATCATCATCGGAGGCCTCTTCATCACCATGTCTGCCTCCGGAGTGATGCGTGAGTAGTTCATCCTTGGACTACGGGTCCATAGCAGTAGCTAGATGGTTGTGTTCTCCTCCTATGCCTCAATGTTTAGATCTCGTGAGTTGCCTAACATGATCGAGATTGTTCTTATGTAATTCTATGTGCTGTGTTTGTTGGGATCCGATGAATATCGAACTTATGCCAAGTTGATTATAGTATTTATTGCATATGTTATTTGTGATCTTGCATGCTTTCCGCTGCTAGTGGTTGCTCTGGCCAAGTAGTTGCTAGTGACTCCAAGAGGGAGTATTTATGCTCGATAGTTGGGTTCATGCCTCATTTTCGCCTGTGCTCGAGTGACAGAAACGTTACGGGGGAGGATGTGTTGTTGCCACTAGGGAGAAAACAGCGGTGTGAGTGCCTGCGTGCACAATCATTTCTTATATTACACACATTGCTTAATGCGATTATCTGGTTCTTGCAACTTAATATCTAAGGGGGTTCGGATGATAACCTGAGAGTGGATTATTAGTCATAGATGTAGTTGGATTACGGTGTATGTATATTGTTGTGATGCCTGCACTAAATATCATAGTAATCATCATGTCATGAATGTGCACTACGGTGCAACATCTATTTGTCAATTTCCCAGCTGTAATTTGTTCACCCAGCATGCTATCTTTTATGGAGAGACACCGCTAGTGAACCTATGAACCCCGGTCCATTTTCCTACACTGTTAAACAAACCACTACAATTCCCTGCTTTCTTTACTTATTGCAAGCATATACCATTCTCCACACTATACGTCTAATCTTTGTTTTCAGCATGACCGGTGAGATTGACAACCTCACTGTACCATTGGGACAAAGTATTTTGGTTATCTTGTGTGCAGGTTCTGCGTTGTTGCCGACACCGGTGAGGCGTCATCACCACCGTCAGTGGCATCAACCTTCCGAAGATCCTCTTTCTCCTACTGGATTGATAACCTTGGTTCTCAACTGAGGGAAATTCTTACCAATGTACTCATCACACCCTCCTCTTGGGGTTCCCAACACGCCATCCATAGCAACAAGAATTGCTGGCGCCGTTGCCGGGGACTTAAAATTCATCATCATCAAGAAGTCTCCCCGTGAAGGCACCATCGAGGCGTAGCAAAGAATTCCTGGCGCCGTTGCCGGGGAACAAAACAAACATACATAAGAAGACTTCCTCCCGCAACGGTTGCCATCCATAGCAGCATCGATCACTTGGCAATGAGTGTGAGTCAAGCTATCTTGTGCGTCAAGCGCTTCGTGGTGGCCATTGTGGAAGTATTCGGTCCGGAATACTTGAGATCCCCCGATGATCAAGACACAACGCGATTGTTGGCCTTCAACAAAGCTCGAGGGTTTCCAGGTACGATTGACTCAATTGATTGTATGCATTGGAGCTGGAAGAATTTCCTAGCGCCATGGCATGGTCAGTTCAAGAGGATGAAGAAGGATTGCACTATAATCCTTGAAGCCGTTGCAGACCACGAGACATGGATTGGACATGCCTTCTTTGGTATGCCTGGATCTTGCAATGACATCAACGTGCTTCACCGGTCACCGTTGATGAACCTGATTGCTAACGGTGAACTGCCACCGGTTCAGTTTGAAGCAAACGGGAACATACATACCTACCCGTACTTCCTTGCCGATGGCATCTATCCAAGGTGGCAAACATTTGTGAAGCCGGTGCGCCATCCTCAAGGTAAAAAACAATCCTCTTTTCATGCTGCACAAGCCGCTGCTAGGAAGGATGTGGAGAGAGCATTTGTGATTTTGCAATTCCAATTTGCTATTGTGAGAGGCCTTGCTAGATTTTGGGATCAATAGATCCTTTGGTACATCTGACCGCTTGTGTGATCATGCATAACATGATCATCGAGAACGAGCGTGGACAAGTTGTGAACTACTCTGACAGCTGGTGCGAGTGAGAAGAAAAGAGGAGAGAATTACCCGTTTCATTGCATCCTACCATTCCATTCGTGATGACCATGTGCATGACAATCTTCAGATATTATGGACTAGTGGTGGACATGGTATGGATAACAAAGTGGCTAGTTTGTATGTTGTGTTCTTCTATGTTGTGTTCTTATATGTTGTGTTTTGTTAAACTATGTGATGAACAAATTGTTGTAACATGTGAACTTGTTTGTATTTGTGCGAAATACTTGTTTCTATGGTAAAATATGAGAACTATTTTTTGTTCTTTTTTGGTGTGTGTTTGATCTAATTTGTGCAATAGAGCTGTTGTGTTTTTTTTTGTTGCGCGCGCGGTATTTTGCAGCCTCTGTATTTGCGTCGGAGCGGTGCGCGGTTTAGAGCGCGTGTATGGCGCCTCTGACGACAACTACCGACGCGTTCGCCCGCACGAAAAAATTCGGCGCTCCAAACCGCACCCCGTTCGGGTTATCACGCGCAGAGATGGCGCTTCTGCTGAAGATGCTCTTAATATGCCATGCCCATGCCGCAATATGCCGCGTGCTGGATTTATTTTACCGTGTGCGCTATTATGCGATGACTGCCGGACCGTTTTTCCCTGCGACCCCGCGTCCAAAATCCACGATTTTTAGCCACGCGTTCCGCATAAAACCGATACACCTACGTCGAGCAGGAAAAGACAAAGAGCTAGACCATCTAGGCCGAAATGAAAAAAAAAGACTACCTAGGTCGCGTATGGTTGGACGGCGACAAGGTCACGAGACCGGCGTCCCGGAATTTTTATGATAGCAACGGAGTCTTTTTATATAATTTTATTATATTCTCTAGCAAAGGAGATTTTCTCGTGCGTACATAAAATATGGCATGGCCGGCCGTATAAGCGCATGCGATATGCACACATGGTTCAAATCAAAACTGTGACTACTCCAAAGCACTATGCATAAACACCATTCTATATATACTCTAAAATCACGCACTTTCGTTCCGCATGCAAAATCTTGAGCGTGCTTAACCTGTTGCGGCTTAATTTGAAATTTTATAGTATTGCAACAGTAGAGGCTAGTACCATTTCTTTTGGGTAAAGTAGCACACTGGCCACTGCTGTACCAGACCAAAGGCCCGCCAGGCGACTGCTCTTCCGCAGCACCAACGACAAATAGAGTGCACTGTAGGTTTGTCTTTCGAACTGCCGTTTCTTGACCAGAGTCTGTGGTCTACCAAATGGAATCCCTGCACCGCAGACCAGCGGTGCCGGCAACAAAGCAATGTTTAAGCAAAAGCCCTGGCCCTTTTCCGTAGCAAAATGCGAGATGCTCTTTATATACTCTCCCGACTCAAATTAATTGTCACAAAGTTGGAAAAAAGGTGAATGTATCTAGCACTAAATTATGTCTACATACATCCATTTTTATCCAACTTTGTGACAATTAATTTAAGACGGAGGGAGTATTTGCAAACGCAACCAAGGGAAGAGCATCTCCGACCATGATCTCCAATGCCGTCCTACCGGTCCAATGGACAGCCGGTGCACGGTTTAGGCTAAAACCCACCTAATCATGGCCTCAGTAGTCATACAGGGGACGGGTTTGGGAAATACGAGCGTGCCCGTACGCGCCCAACACGCAGACAGTGAACCCACAAGCAAGCAGTTATGCGTCCCGGATTTATCAGTTTAAGCAGCAACATGAGAGCCTCTCAAAACAACTGAACTTGCCAATTATAAATTAAAATATTTTATGACAAATTCGACAATTCAAACAAATATGACAAGTTCATAGTTTTACACCACAACCGGATGGATTAACCAAGTGCATAGTTCTACTGGCTTCCGACGAAATTCCAGATGTGCTGAACCAAGTCATCCTGAAGTTGGGTGTGCCCGTCGCGATCGCGTAACTCATGCTGAAACTGAAGGAACTACTGAAATGTTGACACTCCTGGTTGAGGCTCAACATTCTGACCCTGAAACTCCCAGTTTTCATCGTAAAGATTGTCGTCACGCTCATCTTATATGATCATGTTGTCCAAGGAAGGCGCATGACCGAGGATAGACCCACTGAAAACTGGTCTCATCCTGGCAATGTGGTCATTAACCACAAGGGTGGCAACGAGGAGGTCGTTCTCGTCCTCGGAGTCATTGTCAGAGGAGGACGAGTACATGAGGACGTTGTTGAAGAAGAACTCGTCCCCACTGTCGGCCATTTCTCCGGCTAGAACGGTGATGAACTCGGTCCAGGCAAATGGACGAGCACCTTGCGTGCGGCCCCTCGGGGTGTGCTCGGCGGCGCGGTCCGTCCAGCGGCGAGATGGCCAAGCGCGTGCGGGACCAGTGGGTGCCTGGCGGCGGGGGTGAGGACGGACGGTTTTTGAGGCAGTAGGTGGGCGAACGGCGGCCGAGGGTGGCCAAATCGGGGCAGCGGCAGCGAGGAGGTGGGACGAGGAGGGTGAAACGCGAGAGGGGGGGTATGCTGGGGGCGGTCCCGACGCGTCCAGCAGGGGTAAACAGGACATGAGCGCGGTCCAGCATGTCCGATCGGTGCTCAAAACTGGATCAATTCTGGGCCGGGATTGAGCAGTTCCGGACAAAAAAGGACCACGGTCCGTTTAGGCAGCGCCGTAGGGGTCTGGTTTTCGGTTGGATGCTCAAATTGGGCCAGTACGGGTGAAGTAAGCAGCCCCGTAGGAGATGTCCTTAGCCGGAGCGGTGTTGTCCACGAGTCGCTTGCCGACTTTGTCCATTAAAGCAGGTAGTCGGACTGGCATCTCGCCGTCTCAATAAAATCCCACCCTTCAAACACTAGTTTTCTTTGCCGCTCCCTCTAGTCCACCTCCTCTCCACCATGTCCTCCTCCGCATTTGATTGGTCTACGGACGACGAGCCCAAGAAATCGTCGCCGCCAGTGGAAAATTGCTTCTCACGCGCCCCGGGCAACTAGAGCCGCAACGACGACGACCACGAGAACCCCAATGGAACCCTAACACTCCATCTCGTCCTCCTCTGCTCGATGGAGGACACCGTCGGGTCCAGCTCTGGCGTGGCGGCCAATGCAGCTGCTGGTACGCTCCGGCTAGAGGCAGGTCCAGCTTGGGCATGGCCAGCAGGTCTGCACCTTCCTGACTAGCAGGGGGTCCACGCCTTCCTCGCCCCCCTGCGGCAGAGGGCTCCGACCCCACTGGTACAGGCTCCTCCCAACTAGAGAATTGTACCGGATGGGGTCGGATGGAGGTTGCTTCCGCAGAGCTTGCCTCCACCTACATGGGCGCGGGCGCCCGAGACGGTGGACATGGCGTTACGGAAGGCGAGGAGGGTGGGCCAGACCACCGAGGAGGCGACGAATATCGCCAGGGCTGACCCAATCTCCCATACCAACATCCTCAAGACAACCCTCACCTCCGTGGAGACGAACTTCCGTCGCCACCACCGCAAGAACCAGGAGGAGCTGGACGCCGGCATCACGCTCTAGAGAGCGGATGTGGAAAGGAAGAGGAAGCAGATCAGGAGTGGCCGCCGCGACACGGAGGAGCAGGCCCGCGCCCTCCAGATGCTTTTCGGGAAGCAAGTCTTTGACTTCGACGAGGACCCCTACACCGTCTTCTTCAAAAGTACAAGCCCGACGACGACGATGGCATGGGGAAGGGGCCGGAGATGTGAGGAGCCACCATGCATATCTATGTTTTTATTTCTGTTCTTAGATTCTGTCCGTATGAACTACTCTGTGTTGAAAATCTATGTTTATACCTATGGATGTGCATGTTTATCGACGTTGCATGTTTTGTATGGATTTGGGAGCTGGCTTTTAAGGGACATGACTGGAGCATCGTTTTTTAGTGGCTGGCGGTCACTATCTGCGGACACGTCCGAACTGTCCGTGTACAGTTTGAGGGCCTAATTTGGCAACGTCGGTTGAAGATGTCCTAATATACTACTAGACTGCTAGCAGCTGTGGCACTACCGGCTAAGATGGCCGATGAAACAAATACACGCTCCGTCCACTTTTATAAGACACACTACTTAACATTTCAATTTTAACCACATATATAGTAAAATATGTGAAACTATGTACAAAACAAGTCTAAATTCACTCCATTTAGAATATACGTGGCGAAAACTGAAATGAGATATAAAAGTGAATGGGAGGGACTATATATATATATATATATCGGGCGTGTTCCGAGCTAGCGGAGAATGTATATAACTCATACATAGGATGCACGAATCGCAAATGAAATGGTTGCAGAATGTTACGGTATCGCATAGAATGTATACGTGTAGTAGTATGCCCCTGTTTTAATTCCTCCCTCCCACCTTTAGCAACAGCCTGGCATATCAGAACATGTACTAGTACTACCAGCGGCCGCATGACCCAAAGAAACCCAAACCAGCAAAAAGCTTGATTTCCCCTTGACCAACTCGATCCTTGCAACGTAGAATACGTGATAGCCCGTAGGATTAACCAGCAGCGTACCCCGGAAGAAAAAAAATACGAGCAGCGTAGCACAGCTGCCATGGAGTTGATATGAATGAGATACTACTGTACTGTAGTACGTAGCCCGAAGAAAGCGGAGCCTGGAAATAAAAATAAAAAACTATTGCTGTTGCTGATCTCCCACTTGCGGCTTCGATCCTTCCGATACCCCACACAAACATTCCGTAGACCCGGCCGCGGGGTCCCCGGGACGGCGCCTCACCGCCGACTTCGGCTTCGACCCGTGCGCGATCCAGCGCTGCCGCGGAGGCCAGCATCGCCTCGCCTAGCACCGGCGAATCGGCGCCTCTACCACGCGCCAAGGCCTCCCCGCTTCGACGTCGCCGCTTCCGCAGCGGACGAGGCGACGACTGCAGCGCCTCCACCTTTTGGCTTCTACTCGTACCACGCAGGCCGATAAAATCGGTGAGTTCTTCGTTTTGATGCTTTGCATGAGCAAGGATCCATGTCCGCGTCGGTTTGCGCGTGCTTGTCGTTGGAGACCTCGTGAGAGATAGAGGGACACCGCCGCGGCGTCGCCTGGGCGTCGCAGGTTGTAGCGTGCGATGATGGGGCTGGGGCTGGGGCGAGGTATTTGCGAGCACTTCGGTGATGCAATTGCTTCGATCAGGAGTTCAGGGCGCTCAGCGGCAGCGCGGCGCTGCTGAGAGCGCGGCTTCGCACAGCGGAGGGAGCGCGGTGGCGGCGCAACTCAATTGTTTTGACGGAGCCTGATGCGGCGACCACCGGGGGAAACGGGGAACCGCCCGGCGGCGCTGGGTCAGCGTGGCTCGCTCATGCTCATGCGGGGCTTGGTGAGGCGCGGCCGCTGCGCGCCAATGTTTCATGCTGCCATGGTCCGGCTGCTAAGCAATGCCATGGCCGAGCAATTTCGTGCCAGCCAATCCAGGAGGCCGATTACCTAGTACTAGTAGGCATCATGCATCAACCTCGTAGCTTCTCGTCACGTGTGATCACTATGGAATAGTAATACAGCATCCAATTTTTGCATTCCGAATGCCTTTCCTGTTGATAATTACTTGTTAATTTCAAGATCGCTGATAATCCAATTACTAATGTGGTTATATTTTCTTTGTTTCAGTAGAACAAAATGGGTGACAAGAGTAAAGCCAACATGGAAGTGAACCTAAGGCGCCGACTATTCCATGGCAAAGAAGTTGTGCCAGACCCTCCCACCCAAGAAGGCCGTAAGTTTATTCCAAAGCAATGTTCAATTGTACAACAGATTTTTCTGCGTGCTAAAATCATGCCTATCCTCTTATGTCTTCAAGCTACTTGCTTTCTGGAGAGCACTTCAACTTGCACGGAGTCCCAGTACAAGAGGCGGGGAGCGCTGCAACACCCCCAGGAAGACTTCGAAGTGATCCTTTCCAGGGAAGAATTCAAAGAGCAGTATGAAAAGGTAAGTATACAGAGAAGCTTGTATGCTAAAATTATTGCATTTGGGATGACACCAAAGCTAGCAATAACGCTGCTACTGTGTACAGGAGCATGGGAAAATAGGTGGAGAACATGAACAGCACACTGGATTTACCCGTGTGACAAACAGTCTGAAAATACTCGAAAAACAAGGAGTGCCTGGGTACAAAGGGAAGGTAATTAATTATACAAAATTTGCTCCATTTTCCAGGGGCGTTGCAATGTGAGCTTTGGAAACATTTTTTTTTGTCTGTGCACTTTTGCTATTATCCTAATTCTACAACACAGAGGGTTTAATATACGGGGTTAGGGAAAATGAAAACATAACTGCGGCTTTTATGTCTCTGAAGCCACTATATGTTCTGTTGGATCATTCCAGATAATTTCTTACTTTGATTTCTTTTCTTAATGCAAAATACGGACTCATATGAACCGAAGTCCATAACATTCACAACCAATTAAATACTATTCCCTCCAAAATGTAAGATGGTTTAACATTTTCTAGACAAAACGTATAGATACGGAGAGAGTAATTGATAATGTGGACTGCTCCCTTAATTAGCCCCAAATAGCCAGTAAAAGGGACATTATTGCTACTTTTAGTCACTCGTTTATTTTCTTCCTTATGCTTGAATTAAATATTATATGATGGTTGCAATCTCCTCTCCTAGTCCTAGGAGCAACATCCTGGATCATAAATTAGATGCACAAGCCAAACTTGTTCCTATGACTGTTTTGATGGATGATTGCCTAATTTACTTAGAGTTATGAGCTGCCTAATTTTGTTCCATGTGCTTTTGAGATGTGATGATTAGGTAAGATATAGTAAACGTGATCTCATAAATAACATTTAAAATGAATTTAATCTAGTACTAAATAAAGAAGGGAAGGGTAACTGCAGAACAAGACGAGAGATGAGTGAGAGGTGAATTTAGATATACTACTAAGTAATTGGAAAATATCAGGACTACTGCTGTTTGTGCTCAGTTGTTTTTTTAGTGCTGTCTGGTCATGTTTTGCTTCATGGCCTAGTTTTTATGTTCTAGCTAAACAAAGAGATAATTACGCCCGCGGTACTACAACTTGGCACGCGCGTGCAGTTCCGTCCCATAACTAGCAAACAGTACTCCCGCCGTCCCAGAACTTGGTTAGCGGATTGGTTAAGGTTGACAATGGATGGGGTGCCGACACGTGTGTTTGCTGTCCGTTGCGGACACACGCCTGTGTCGTGTATATTTGCAGAACCCCCCCCCCCCCCCCCCCCCCCGCATTACTTGTAACTGTCATTAGTTGGTCCGCAATTCCCCAATCTCGAAATCCCTAGGTTGCTCTCCCGACGGTGATGGCGACGGCGCGGGCGTAGATCCCCGACGGCGACGGCGACAGCGCGGTGCGTTGCGAGGGAGGGTGGCTGGAACTTCACCGATGGGGTCTGTTCGACGCGACGGAGGTTCTTCGTGTGGCGGAAGCAGCCGGGCGGACGACGAGCGGTGGGCGAAGATGACGAGCGAGGTGCTGTGGAATCCGCCTCCTCCGGCGACGGCGACTATGAGGACGGCACCGACAGTGACTAGGGCGCCTCCCACGGCGACAGCTCCGCAGGTAACCCTCGACGGCAGAATCACAGGGACGAGTTGAGCCTCCGCAGAGCAAAAAATTTCAGTTCGAATTGAGTTTTCTGTTGATTGATTTCTGTTCCAGTATGAGTACCAGCAGCCGGTTGTTCGAGGAAGAAATTGGAGAGCAATAGAAGAGGAGAGTATGGTGCTGCTGTCGAGGCTTACTGAACTTGAGACCGAGCTGCTGAGGGAGAAGGCAGAGAAGAGAAAAATGGAGAAAAATCACAGGGAGGAGTTGAGATATAGGGATAGGAAGGAGATGGTCGTGCTTTCTGTAGTAGCAATCAGTGTTGTGATGTATGCTTGTATTGCTCTAGTAACTAGAGGGTTTGTGTGAAATGCAACCTGTAAGTTGTGTTGTATCAGACAAATTTGCAATAAAATGCACTTTATTATGATCAGTTGTGTTGTTGTATTGTTGTATGTATGGATTCAGTGTTGACAATACAAATTCAGTTTAAATTGTCTCTGTTGCTGTACGTATGGATTCAGGCTTGACAATAAAAATTCAGTTGAAATTCACAACAAGCATACATCCCTGTCAGTTTTGCTACAGTTGAAATTCAGTTGTGATGCAACAAGTTTCTCTTCCCAAATTGAAATTCAGTTGAAATTCAGTTGTGATGCCATAGCCATCAGTTTTGCAATCAGAGAAAAATTCAGGCTGTATGTATGGATGCAGGCATGACAACAGTTGAAATTCAGTTGAAATTCAGATGTCTGTTGCTGTCTTGTAGTAAAGTGATGACAAATAGAAGTACTTAATTCAAATTCACAACAAAATAAACATGAGGAGACAATTCCAATGTTGGATTGTCAGCACAATAAACATGCCTTACAAGTCATTAGTTCAAATTCTAATACTGACAGCAAAAGCATGCCTTACAGAAGCAGAATATCATCCACATGGATAAGAAATAAATCATGAAATCTATTCTGGAGGTGGTGCATTTTGACTGAGTGGAATTTCTTGTGCATTCAGGTCAGGTAGCAGTGCTTCATTGAGATCTGGTATTTCATTTCTTGCAGTACCATTGTCATCACCAAATAGGAGGTAGTGTGCACTCCCAGGTCCAGTATTATAGCCTCCTCTCCTCCTTCTAGGCCTGGTTGTATGTTCTGGAGGATCAATTGGTGCACTCCCAGGTTTTCTTTTGGTTGCACCTCTTGTACCTCTGCTGCTGCCAGCCTGATCTCCTTCTACAGTAGCCTTTCTTTTGGCAAAACCTCTTGTACCTGTGCTGCTGCCAGCCTGCTCTCCTTGTGCAGGTGTTCTTGCTGGCTCTCTTGTAGCAGTACTTCTCCCTATACCTCTTCCCCTCAAATTGCCTTTAGCTGTTGCTGTTGTCAGTCTCACTTTTGCTGCTGGAATACTCTCTCTAGCTGCCACAACAAAGGCATTTTCTGGCAATGGGCCAAGATATCTTTCAATTGGCACATTTTCTCTGTCCTGCAAGTTTATGTTGAATTTAGGTGTCAGCTTGTCAGAAAATAATACCAACTGTAGATAAATTTGTGAGAACACAACTTATAATACAAACAAGCACACACCTCTTGTCCCATCATATAGACCATGTTGTTCTGTTGGTGTGTTGGATCTAGTGAAGGATTTGGATTATGTGGGATCACATGCTGCACACATAAATGGAAAGTTAGAATTTGTTGACTGTTGTGGTACATATTTGAACACTGATATTAATTACCTCAAGAATGTATGGAATGTCTCCATCCAAGGGGATGTATTAGTGATGTTCAAATCATCCTTCAGGTTGTTCATGAACCATTCCCATGAGCTAGTACATTCCACCTCAACCAAACCAAAAGCAATGGGGAATATACAGTCATTTGGGTCTATTCCAACAGCTGTCAAAAGCACACCTTTGTACCTTGTTTTTATGTGACATCCATCAAGACATATAAAGGGCCTGCATCCTTCTAAAAAACCTCTCTTACAAGCATCATAGCTCCAGTATACAGTGGCCAGGTGTTCCTTGTGGTCTGGACTTGCAGGATCATTCACTGAATTGGTGGTGACAAAAAATTTGGAACCAGGGTTGCTCCTCCTAAGTTCCTGTCCATAATTTAGTAGCTGGCCAAACTGTAATTCTTCATCTCCATGGATTTGTTCCAATGCTGCTTTCCTTGCTCTGCTAAGCTTCCACCTATCTGGGCACATATTGAACTCCCTTGTCACTTTTGTAGCAAAAGTACCCAGGTCAAGTTTCTGGTTGTCTTTGAATTCCTGCAAGAATTTCTCAGCCAGAAATGGTGCAGTCAATGCTTTGGATGCCCAAGCCTTCTCACACTTGTGTTCATCAACATATGCTGTGATAATAAAGCCACCTGACCTACTGTCCTTTGAGGCTTTTAAGAACCAAGGGCATTCATCTTCACATAGAGCCTCAAGTCTTCTTAAATCATTCTTCTTCTTTCTTATTAGTACTCTGTTCCTGACAGCATAGGCAGTCACTGCTTTCCTCAATTCCTTCACACCACTGAAAACCATTCCAACTTTGAATATTGGGTTATCCATATCCACCTCTGGATTGAATGCTTTAAACTTGTGCTTCAATTTGTGCCTGTCTTCTTGTCCCAATTGCAGGTCATCATCCTCCAAAGCTGCCTCATCTTCATTATCAGTGACTACTTCCTTCTCATTACAATCATTCAAGCTTGTATCAACATTATCAGCAAAGAGATCATCATCTCCATCTTCAGCATTGTAATCACTATCATAGAAGTCACTATCTGCACTACTGTCACTGTCTGATGAGCTAACCAAATTTTCTGCCTGTGTCACTATAACTGAGCTACTGCATGCTTCAGCTTCATTTGATGCAGATGGCCTTGTCACTTTTTTGGGACTGATAACAGGTGGCAAACTAGGGCCTCCATTCAAGATAATGTCATCTTTAAATAACCTGATATTGTTGGTGTGATCTATGAACAACACTAGCACCTTCTGTGTAGCACTTGCTTTCACCATTTCCATGCATTGCAAATCATTGTCAACTGCAGCTAACCCATCTGTTATATCCATGCCTGGCATACACCAGTACACATGAAGCTTGTCATCCCTCTCATATCCAAGATATGTCAGTATTTCATCTATCACAGCTACTGACCAGGTTTTAGCATGGCAATTGTCAACAGATATAGAACTGGAATCAACATATGATAAATTCTCTCCAACACCACAGAAGAATCCATTGTGCACAACCTCCACTGAGAACAATTCAGTTACTGCTCCTGCATTCAACACTGTAAAAAAATTCAGAGTTCTGCTATATCAACAGTGCACAAAAATTCAGAGTTGTGCTATATGAACACTGTAAAATTATGATATTTCATTGCCAAATGGAATTTGCAGTGCTACTATCAAACATTACAAACATATTAAATCAGTACAGTGCACTTATTTCTTCCTACATTATGCTCACAACAATGTCAACATCCAGGCAAAAGGGACAGTACAATATTCAGGCCAAATTGCAGGTCCTTCGTATGAAAATAATTCATGCTGCTCCAAATTCTGAACGAACAAGCCCGAATCGTCTATGGTATCACTCACACAAGCACAGTACACAAGTATAATCAGTAAAGATCGAAACTTTTCGTTATCCGAAACTTCCATCTCTCTCTGAACCTGACGGGCGGCGGCAGGAACAGGGCAACGCCGGAATGGGCGCACGGCCAAAATTAATCCTACAAAATCAGAGCGCCTGCTAACAACACCCACCTAGGCTCGTTTATCCTCTAAAAATAACCAAAAACCCCACCGATCATCACAGCCTCATGAACCCTAGCTAAACCCCCGCCATGGTCGACATCAGAGAGAGAAGCTCGTGCTTCAGGATTAGATACTAACCGTAATCCGGAGGGTCTTCATTCGAACCGCGGTACTGCAGGTCCGGTGGCATCAAGGCGGCGACGGCGACGGGGAGGCTCCGGTGGCCAGCGATGTGCGCGAGGTTGGGGAAAGCACGAGAGCCTCCTCGAGGACTCCGGGAGACAAGGGGGCAGTAAAGGAAATTGCTAGAATTACGGGCCTGTCCAATTTTATTGCAGGCGCCACGCGCGCGGGGGCATCGGTACACGTTTACTTTGTTTCCTGGACCGTTATGCAAAAATCCAAATGCAGACAAACTCCACGTGTCAAGGATTCGGACTAAAACGACTGCCCAATCCCCGCTAACCAAGTTCTGGGACGGAGGGATTACTGTTTGCTAGTTATAGGACTAAACTGCACGCGCCTGCCAAGTTGTAGTACCGCGGGCGTAATTATCTCCTAAACAAATATACTAATCTACTTGCATTTATGTAGGAACGGGCCGGAACATTTAAGATAGCTAGTTTTAAGGAGAAGGATCCGGTCCATGTTTCAAAACCTTCCAAATCTCACCCTAAGTCTGAAAGGAAACTCCCCCAGGATATTCAAAAACTCCTCAGCCATTCGCATGCCATGGTAGGCACGTTCAGATTATCAAAGAACTACATGACTCTTGAACCGGGAGATATCTATGTGTATGATAGATATGATCCTGAAATTGTTGAAGGAAAATACTGCTCCCATGCTGTAGCTATCATCGGCTATGACCGTAGAGATGGCGTGTGGTACTATGTTTTTCAGAATAGCTACGGTAAAGACTGGGGCGAGGGAGGTGTCGGCAGGGTGGCGATGGACAGTCTAAGCCATCTCGTGCAGATCAAGATATGATCATGCGTATTGGCAAATTTTGCTTGCCCTGTCCATGAGGAACTATCAACAATGTACCAAAGCATGCATGACAATTGTGTAGGTCCCAAGATATGATGCTATTATTCTGCAGAAAAGTTTCATCCAGAATTTAATGGCAATGATGTTTTTCATGCTCGTCTAGTGCTGATGTATGTCTCTGGTTTCATCCACTTTGCAATAGGGGGCTTTTTACGGTAGGGACCGACAAATATGGTCCGTCCAGTTAGGAGATCTAACGGCCTATATTGATCAATACTTGTTAAATAAAGGAGTAGTATATTTTTACCAAAGGGCAGATTCGGTAGTTGAAAAAAACGCTCATTTAATACACAAAAACTTCCTTGTACTACTAGATTCCTTACCTTAACCTTCCTTATAATAGCTTCTTTATTTTATTTGTGACGCTAGTTTCCTAGTACAACAATCAGTGCATTTGCTCATAAATTCAGATTAACACTTCAAAAGTTTTACTTTCTTATCCGTAGCAAGAAAATTGTAAGCGAATTTCTAAATCTCGACCGAGAGAGTATTAATTAAGAATCAATTGATTCTAAAAAAAAATCACATAGTAAAAAAAACATTGCTCGTTTCCGGAGTTAAAATGACGTGACGCTGAAACTCAGAAAATTATTTGTCTCGATCGAGGATTACCGAAACTAAAGTTTAAAATAGGTCAAAACTTCATCACGGTGGGGAACACTTGATACCATGCGCTCTATATAAAAGATGTACTCATGAGAAATTTGCGGCAGAAACCGACTCATGCGTTAACTAGTCGATCGATTATGATAATTTTCATATTTACCAAAGTCGCCCTGTCAAATTTTTGGTAATTTATTAATATTTAGATAAATATTTATTTTTGATTAGTTCTTCTCTCTTTTGCTAGTCGTAGATTGGGTTTGGTCGCTTCGATGGCATACCCATCGACAAATTTGGTGTGCGGTCTCGGGATAGCGTGCGTGTGTTATTCAGGTTTTAGCCGGAGCGAATCCTTTGGCTCCAAAAGAAATTGCACAAAACATTTGCAACATGTATGCTGGAAGTGACCGAAAAGCGTAACCGGAAGAAGATGATATACATACTTCACATGCTGAATAGTAATACGTTTCTTTTTCTTTTTTTACACCATTTATTTACTCCGTGAAAACAACAAGTGGAGTAATAAAAAAAATAGTATGGGACTCAATCAACCCACATGCATGGTAAGTATCGATGATATACCAAATCCTGAGGGACACGATTGCACCTGATTGCACCTATGTAGTAGCAAATTAAATCCTTACCATAATTTACCTACCCAATGAGTGGTCTAAAATGCCCCTACAATAAACGGCTCATATAACTCAATACTACTAGGCTATAGGACTAGTAAATTGTACCGTAAAAGACCCCTGCAATAGATATGTATAGTTGGGTATTTGCCTGATTACCACATGTATCAAAGGGGATTACG
This sequence comes from Alopecurus myosuroides, assembly GCA_028641055.1. Lineage (NCBI taxonomy): Eukaryota > Viridiplantae > Streptophyta > Magnoliopsida > Poales > Poaceae > Alopecurus > Alopecurus myosuroides. The sequence continues at coordinate 302,108,777 of CM054057.1, read as the reverse complement.
TTTAGTCGTACCATATATGCTACAGATTCTGCAACTCTGAAGCTCCAAATAAATAACAGCCTAGATCTTTCTGATTTGTGAAATTCTTAGCAAGGTGAAGCCCTGACGTACTACATAATAGTCAAAGTAGTAGCACGGTATCTATCTATTGTCATCAATTATGCTATCAACTCAATTGTCACGACATCCTAATTACTCTACCCAACTAGTAGGACTAAAGAATAAGTTCTATTTTCAATTTTATTTCCTATCTCATTATCATGGATCAATCACTTATAAGCACAAATCTGTAAGGTTACAACTTAGAACGACGTTATTCTCAAATCGACCCAGATTCAACAAGTAAACTGTCATAACAACGGTATAACAGAGTTGGAAAAGAGTAGCCGTTGGATCCTGGACTTCAGTGACGAACCGTTACGAGCTCTATCACAGGTGGTGTAGGCGTAAGGACATCCCACATGCGCCGACTCATTTGGTGTCCAAATGTGTCCGAGTTTTGTCCATTTAAGTTGCCCAACGAACATCCGTGTAGTCCCTGTCCGGTCTTTTCTAGCCATTGAAACCAACATGTCACCCATTTGGTCCGTTTAGCCCCGGTTTTTTTTATACAACATCAAATATTACATTTAAATTCGACAATAAAAAGTGTCATGTCAGTTCCTCCACTCTTAAGGCACTTGAAGTCCCATGTCACTTCCTCCACGGATTTGTTGGCTTTTCCTTTGCCATGGCCGGGGCCGGTGATGGACTTGTTGGTTCCGCCTCCTCGCTCCACTACTTGCTACGATATAGGTAGTGGGCGTCAACATATTAGGAAAATTGGTCGTGCATAGCCAACGCCACCGGTTATATGGCCCGTCAGTTGGAGCTGCTCGGTCCGGCCTCCCTGGCCTCGCACACACACTTGCGGCGGAGAGCACGCGCCGCGGTCTCTGATGTGCGGGCGACCTTCATCATCCCAACTCTCTGCTTGGCACCTTTTGTAGGCGGCTTGCTCCCTTTCGGGCTGCTCCCGCGAACGAAGAAGCACGACAGAGGATGCCTCAGAGTACTCGAAGTCGTCGTCATTGTTGTTGCTCCAGTTGATGTCCTCCAACCAGGCGGGTGCAAGTGCGGGGTCGGCGGGCGCAGGGGCATCACCTGCCGCTATGCCAGCAGGTGCAGAGACGGAACCCGCCGCAACCTAGCGGCGTAGGCTTTCTCCTGGGGTCGTCGAAGACGTACACCGACTCCATGGTCCTTCTCGCCTGCTCCGGCAACGTCGGCCTAAGTGGTTTCTGATTCACAATGTAGCGAGAGAAGCTACCACGATGACGCCAGAGGGCGTTTCGTCGTGTGCGCTCGATCTGATCGATGAGATTCCGCGCCGGTGGGCACAGATCCATTCCGGTGGCTAGATCTAGGGTTTCGGTGATGCTCGTGGCTGGAAGAGGGAGTCTGGAGTTAGGGTTTACCCCATCGGTGTCTATTCAAAGAGCTCCACCATCCACATTAAATGAAGTAAATGGCCCTTAGGAGAGGATGACATGCGGGTAGGGAACATGGCATATGATCTATGCACCAACAGTCCAAGCGTGTCCGTAGCGACGTAAATCTGGCCCAAATTTGGGCTGCAAATGGGTTTGCTGAACGGACATAGATATCGACTAGAGATGGTGAATTGGAGTTTTAAAACAATTACGTCTAAGGCTTAAATTAACATGGAATAAAACTAACGTTTGATTTATCAAGCCAAAACTTAAAGAAGATAGGTTTCCCTACGTGCACCAACAATTTATGCTCAACAATATAAGTAACTATATGATAGAAATATACGTAACTTCAGTCTCAATGGCTATCACAAACTAAATTGCATAAGTAAATAGATAAGCTATAGAAATAACCGAGACACGTGGAGTCGATGATTTATCCCTAAGTCCACTTCCCAATGGAAACCAATCTCAGTTGGAGAGGTGTGAAGTCACAATGACTCCAAGCACCTCAACGGATCAACTTATTCTCTTCGTGCCTCCACCAATATAGAGTGCCACGATCCACTATGAGACCTTTGAGGGAGGTTACCGATCCCATACAAGCTTGGGGAAATCTCCACAACAATTAGAGGCTCCTAATTGTATCCGGCGAGTTACCAAAGCTCCCATATAGCAACAAGGTTCCGAAGGATTTCAAAGATCCGAGACAACAACAACCGTCTAGGGTACTCCAAGTATCCAAGAGTAACAAGCTCTAAGGCACTCCAAGTATAGAAGAGTAACAATATTCTCAAGTTCAACTCAAACGAATCCTCATAGAGAACTCAAACCAATGCAACCTATGCAATAGCAAGAACGCAAGAAGTGCTCAAATCCTTAACTCCAAATCCCACCAAAGCAACAAATTCTGGGGGGGGGGGGGGGGGGGGAGGAGAAGAGAGGAAGAATAAGGAAGAACTCAACAAATGAATCTCCAAGCTCTAGATCCAAAGGCTTCCCCTTACTAAGAGGATATATGGATAGGTGGAAAGACAGATCTAGACTCCTCTCCCTCATTTCCCTCTAATTGGAGGCAAGGATCATGGAGGAATAAAAAGATAACAAAGCTCTAGGAAGGTCAACAATGGGTACAAACTCGAGTTGTGAAAGATACTACTCTTTGGGGAAGAAGGGGGCCTTTATAGGTCCTTACAAGAAAGAGTCGTTGCAGAATTTTGAGGGCCTGATTTTCCGCCTCAAGTGGAGGACGGATTATCCGGTTTTTCAATCCATGGTTATTCATAAAAATATCCAGCCATACCGGGGAGACGCGAAAAGTGGTCCTTAGGAAAAATGGCAAGGCCCGGATTATCCGGTTTCGAGACTAAAACAAACTTATGAGAAATGCAATATATTTTCTATACGTACTTTTTTTTTATGATTTTGGACTCGTTAGAATCATCACAACGAGAACCTAAATAATATGAAGAGAAACATCATAGTCCAACATGGGAGGGTAAAAAAATGACGAAAAGTTTGACCTCTCTATATTGTAAAGTAAAAGCTCCAACACCCAAAACACAACAAGTTTTCTTACGAAATTCGATTTTGATAAACCCGAGCTTGTCATGAAGATCATGAAAAGCACCAAAATCACACAAATAGAAAAGCCAACTAAGAACCAAGAAAGATGATGCCAAGTATGAAAAGGTTTGAGCTCTCCCCGCTTGATACGATCAATTTGCTACTACGAGATCCCCGCTTGCTAGTACGGTTATCTATCCTATAATACGGTCTCCCGACCATGAGAGCGGTAAATCATGGCCATAACTTTACTTTTCTCATTCCTCTTGATATAGATGACAACGATCTTGATCACCTCAAGTTGGACCATTTTCTTGATTGTGCTCCGCTCGGTGAAGTTTCATAGATTGCTCGCTCATACGCCACTATGGGAGATGCTCTCTTAAGTCCATCTTCAATTGGCCATTATCTCCAAATGGGTAGCAAGCTTCAAGCATATGATCTCTTTAACTTCACTTCACAACCTTGATGATGATCACCACTTGACGTCTTCCACCATGGGCTATATGAACTCTTTATTTTGATGCATGGTGATACGTCTAAATGTATCTATATTTTTCGATGTTCCATGTTGATATTATGCCAATTGGTACATGTTTTCTGTAGATTTTATAGCATTTTTATGCGTTTTCCGGGACTAACCTATTAACAAGATGCCAAAGCGCCAGTTACTGTTTTTCTGCTATTTTTGGTTTCAGAAAAGTTGTTCTCAAAATATTCTCGGAATTGGACAAAACAAAATCCGACGGTCCTATTTTTATGTCACGTACACGAAGACCGGAGGAGATCCGGAGGGGGGGCCAGCAGGTGGCCACACCATAGGGCGACGCCCCCCTTGGCCGCGCCACCACGTGGTGTGGGCCCCTCGGGCGCCCACCGGCATCGCCCTTTCGCCTATATAAAGTCTTTCTCGAGAAAACCCTAAACACCCAAGCCTCCATCCACGAAAAGTTCCGTAGCCTACGCCATCGTCAACCCTAGTTTGAGAGGGTTCTGAATCTCTCCCCGACACCCTGTCAGGAGGGGAAATCATCACTGGAGAGCTCTACATCACCATGCCTGCCTCCGGAGTGATGCGTGAGTAGTTCATCCTTGGAGTATGAGTCCATAGCAGGAGTTAGATGGTTGTCTTCTCCTCTTTATGCCATCATGTTTAGATCTTGCGAGATGGCTAACATGATCAAGATCATCTATTTGTAATGCTACATGTTGTGTTTGCTCGGATCCGATGAATATTGAATTCTATGTCAACTTGATTATAGATCTATCTTTTTATGTAATTTGTGATCTTGCATGCTCTCCGTTATTAGTAGATGCTCTGGCCAAGTTGATGCTTGTAACTCCAAGAGGGAGTATTTATGCTCGATAGTGGGTTCATGCCTCCAGTTATCTGGGAGAGTGATAATAACTTCTAAGATTGTGGATGTGTTGTTACCACTAGGCAGAAAACATCAATGCTTTTTCTAAGGATAATTCTATAGTTTACATTGCGCACTTTACTTAACGCAATAATATGTTGCTTGCAAGTTAATACCCAAAGTTTGCTCGGATGACCTCCTGAGGGTGGATTATTAGTCATAGATGCAGTTGGATTATGGTCTATGTATCATGTTGTAATGCCCAAATGAATTTCATAGTAATCATCATGTCTTGCATATGCACTATGGTGCATCCTTTATTTTTGTCAATTGTCGAGCTGTAATTTGTTTACCCAGCATGTTATTTATCTTATATGGAGAGACACTAGTGAACTGTGGACCCCGGTCCATTCTTTTACACTGATAATACAACTGCTATATGCTCAACTCTATCATGACCAATCTTTGGATGTTCTAATGAATAACATCTTTGTCATCACTTGATCATCTTGAATCCAACACACGGACATCAATCATTGCCTATGGACAAACTATACAAGTATAAATAAATGCAAACATTAGTACATAGTGATTGTAATTAATTACCAAAACCACAAATGGGAGAACCATGCTATTTCAATCCCCCCATTTTGGTAATTGATGACAATGTATTTTACAAGGGCTTATATAATGGATTTGAGCAACCATGCAAAGAAACAAGAAAGGATGCATGATCACGGAACGCATGAAAGGAAAATTCTTAAAAATTGAGCCAAAGCATAAATAAAATTTACTTAAACCCTCAAAACTTTCTCCCCCGATTGGCATCCATTGCCGAAATGGGAACCATAGAAAATTTAGATGGCCAATATAGTAAGGGTTCCTCCATAGGATGTGCATTTATCGTAACATGAGTTGAATCAAATACACGTTTCTAATGATGAATATTGGTAGGAAATCAAAATATATTGAGGACCCAAAGATTACAAATAAGATGATATAAAAATCCTTCTAAACTTGTACGAAGAGGAGGCAAGCAATCCAAAAGATCCAACGGATCAATCTTAACAAGAGATGTTATGATTTGAGAAAATGAGTGTTCTAAAGAAAATAGAGGAGCTCCCCGATATTTGTGCATGATTTAGAGTCCTCCGATATTTGTGCATGATTTAGAGTTATTGCATTTTGAATACAAAATGTAAAAACATGAAACAACTATCGTTGAAGACACAAAGCAAGTGCAAGAGAGCATAAAACAAAATGAGGCACACCACTTGGAATAAAAAGTTATCGAGAAACAAGATAAGATACCAATAAAATCATGTGACTTAAGACAAGGCTCAACCGAACATATACATGTGTGGGACAAGATAAGGCATGATATACTACTAATAAAGGATAAACATGAAGCATCAACATAGTCTTAATGTAATGATAAGCATAGAGCCAAGAATGTCTTCTCCACATACAAGGAAAAGTTTCTAAACCAAAAAAATATATCTAGGATCACAAGCTCAATAAGGTAAAAATAAAGAAGCAAGGCTTATGATACCATCATGGAAAGTAGAAAATATTATGCTCGCCAAAGAAAGGACGAGGGTTAAAAACTTTAGGTAAATTATTTTTGAATCCATCAAAAATAAATTGAGAATAAAAAGATGCACACTAAAGCATTTGGATACCAATAAAACTTCTCTGATGTGTATAAGTTTTCAAGTAGACCACACTCATAATAATGTACAACCATAAAGAAACATGTACACACAAAATAGTTACACAAGTAAAGAACGAGATATCCAAAAGGAAGACAGAAATACACCAATAAGATTTTTTGCACATGGATTAATTTTATCTTGAAGAATATGTATGAAATTCAAACACAAAAACATCAAAGGTCTCACAAATATAGATAAGCGAACAAAAGATAGTTGAATTTTTTTTAGAAAACCAACAAGTATCACAACGAATAAATATTTGCATGCCATGGCACAACCTACAATAGGCTGAATGCCTTAATCATATGCATGTGGTATATACTTGTTTCCAAGATAGAACTAGTGATGTTGTAGTGGATAAGAGTCCATCCCTCATACTAGTTTGACTCCAGTATTCATGTGGTGAAAACATCTTTCTTGGAAATGAGGCAAGCATCTAATGCATATCAAATATACCTAAAACGTATTTGAGTACAAAATGGTCCCCAAACACACTGGGTGCAAAGTAGTTAGAAAAAGTACAATACATAAAGCAAACTCCACATAAATATGTGCATATAGATATGAAATTGAATTTCATGCACATCTTAACCGATTTAGGATTTGATGGAGTTTACCATATATATTGGATCAACGAAAGTATGAATGCCATAGCATATATCTATTACTACCTTTGTTTCATAATGTAGGCCTTTCTAGCAAGCTAAACAAGCTTGCTAAAAAGGCTTACATTGTGGAACAGAGGGAGTAGTAAATATGCATGCAAAGACTTTAAAGAACCAAAAGTGATGTAATTTGGAAAAAAACACCAAGTAAATCAAGATATACACACCAAGATGTGACATGAAATAAAGTTGTCAAAATTATATCAAAGACCCAAATCAACACATGAAGGAGATATAATTGAAATCAAACAAGATCAACTCATAGTTGACAACATACCAATTGGAAAAGATACCAAGTGAAAATAAAATACCAAAGGAAAAATTTATCACTTGAGGCAAACCATTTGAAAAATACATAAATAAAATAAAATATTGAAATCACAATAGACATCAAATAAAAGATTTCAAATTCCCAAGAGTTACCAATTGAAGAAAATATCTAAGAATGATATATCAAACGCCGAATAATATCAACTAAGGTTATCGAAGAAAAACTAGTGAACATAGAATATAAAAATATAACACATGCTCAAAGAATTATCTCATCTAACGATAGACCGCAAACTAAGGAATGAGATAACTAACTCCCAAAAAGAGAGTGAGGTTTTAACAAATAAATCAAACTCTATACGGTTTTTATGATGACGCAAAGTACCAAATTGAAAAGGTTTGTCTTCCACAAACACATAAGATATGAATTAAAGACCGATTGAGAAAGATCGAAAATCAACTGAAGACAACTGTGGGAGTGCACA